>ML681963.1:94087048-94286235 GCA_007922195.1 Podocnemis expansa | reverse complement strand
AAGTAAAAAGCCTGACAAAGTCATGTGTTTTTAAAATGCCTGCTGGAGGGAGGACGTGAAGGTAAAAAGGAGGACATGTCCTCCTTTTGCCTGTCATCTGGTAACCCTAGGCAAGCGGGAAATGGAAGACAAAAAGCCTGGGTTGGGCCTGGCCTTTCCCACCCATTGTGGGGGTAGAAAAAGGCATTGAACAGAGAGAAGGAAAACAGGGCCCCCAGAACTGGGCCTCACCAGTATTGACTGGTGGCCTCTTTTTTCCCCACCTGCTTGGACAAGGGTGATCTCCATTCTGTGCCGTTTCACCAGCTTTGCACATTCAACTACAGCTCCACCACATGTCTGGAGGCTTTGGCCTATTTGAAGGCTAGGGAGCATCTTTAGCAGCAGCAGAGGCAGCCTTAGGTAATTCAGGGCCCTAGGCAAGAGCCTTTTATGGGGCCCCCTATAGGCCCCCAATGCCACCCTCCCCAGGAACCCAAGCCCCCACTGCCACCCTAACCACCCCCTCTACAATCCCAACTCCCGGGGGGGGTCACAGACCTCCAGGCCAGAGACTGCACTGCCGACCTGCCCACCCAGCCTCTCTGCACCAGGGGTACAGCAGCACTTCCCACGTACACACAGCCAGCCACGCCTCCCCACGGGGAGGAGAGAGTCTGGTGTGACGCTGAGCCTTGCTGGGAGTGGGGCCCCCTGGAGTGGCCCGCTCTGGAGAATTCAGGCCACTTTGCCCCCAGCCACCCCAGGCCTGAATAGAGGCTGCCTCACCCCCAGGCACTGGATCAGGCCTGTTCAGGCTGGGGGTAAAGGGCCTGAACTCTTTGGAGCTGGTTGCTCCAGGGGGCCCCACTCCTGGTAAGCCACAGTGCTGTGCCAGCCACTCTCCTTCCTCCCCCGGGGGAACAACAGTATTCCCTCTAAGCTGCGTGGCCATGCAGCCACCAGGGGCTGCCTGGTGCAGGGAAGGCTGCCAGCCGCGCATGGCCGGCAGCTGGAGTCCCTGTGGGGAGATAGACTCTGAGCTGGGAGTTTTTAAAACTCCTGCTCAGAGTCAGCTCTCACTGAGCCTGTGCAGACTCTCTGTGCAGGCTCAGCGAGAGCTCCCCCGGCTGGAGGAGCGGCTAGGGGCTTGGCCACACGGCTCCAGCAGCCAGGGAAGGAGGCCCTAACTGCCCCCCCCCAACTCCCAGGGGGGGAATGGGGGCCGGAGGCTGCTCTACCCGCCTGCCCGCCCAGCCTCACTGCAGTGGGGCAGAGCAGCCAGCTCAGCCTACCCCCAGCCGACCGCCACTCCCTGGGAGCAGAGGGGCCCAGCGCTGAGCTCTGGCGTGTGGGGTCGGGGCCCTGGAGTGGCCCGCCTCTCTCCCAAAGAGTTTCCACCATTTCACACCCACTTCCCCAGCCTGAATGAGCCTGCTCCATGGCCTTGGGAGGGGCCAGGAGTGAAGCAGCCAAAACTCTTTGGGAGCAGGGCAGGCCGCTCCAGGGCCCTGACCCCACATGCTGGAGCTCAGCGCTGGCCCCGTCTGTCTTTGGGGAGGCACGGCCAGCTGGGGGTAGGCTGAGCTGGCAGCTCTGCTCTGCTGTGGTGAGGCCGGGGGGGGGGGGCAGCGGAGCTGGGGGGGGGCACACAGCGAGCAACACAAGTTGGTCAACTGCGTTGGCCCCTTAGAGGGAACATTGCCGGGGAGCACTGCTCTGCCCCCACTACAGAGATGCCAGCCAGGCAGGCAGGCGGTGCAGCCACTGGCCTGGCAGTCTGCAGCCCCCTGCTCCCTACCCCAGCAGTGTGAGAGCTAGGGTAAGTGAAGCAGCCGACTGCCACAGGACCCCCTTACGACTTGGGGCCCTAGGCGACTGCCTGCTTCACTTACCCCAAAAGCCACCTCTGAGCAGCAGGCACGCCTGGAGGGCAGACTCTTACTATGTGTCTTTTACAACAGGAAATAAATCCATTCAGATTCCTCGCTTGCACAGAGAATCCCGTATAAAATCATAAGGATGAAGTCCCTCATTTCTAAGGGGAGAAGAGCAGTTCCAAACATGTACTGGAAACTGCAGCCAACCCTGCCAAGCAAATGATGAGTTTCTATGCTGCATCCTGGATGTTCACACCAACGCAGCATGCAGGTGTGAACACAGCTGCCTGCAGTATAGCTAGGACACTACTAGCCTCTTCCAAACATTCATGCCCCATTGCTGGTTACTGCACAAATAAGTGAAAGGGGGATGGACAAGAGCTGGATGCTGGGATCCAGCAGAGTGACTGTGGCTTAAGTTCAGGCAGGTAAAGTATAACAAAAGGGCATGAGGTTAGATGGTTGCTGGGTGTTACAGCTGAAGCCTGTTTCTGGCTAACTTACATTAGAGGAGATCCCCAACCCTGCATGGTCATGTGCGATCACTCTTATATAAAGTCTGGAGATCATACATTCATGATTTCCAAAGTTTTCAGGGGTGTCCACTCTAATATACCAAATGTTTTATTGTGGGAGATGGCTATTAGCAGCCACCTGTTCAGATCTGGTTGAGATGATTTAGTTGGAGTTGGTCCTGCTTTGAGTAGGGGGTGGGACAAGATGAGCTCCTGAGGTCACTTCCGACCCTAATATTTTATTATTCTATCTACTGCACCAACAGAACACATTTGCTGGAAAGTAGAGCAGGCTAATAGAGCTAGAAGGCTAGCTGTTAAGGAAGGGAAGAACCATGCCTCAGCATCTTACTGAGGTGTCTATCCGTGTGCTGCCTGCTGCTGGTCCTTTGTAGAATCTCTTGGCACTTTCTAGCCCCTCTGAAAACTACATTTTCCTTGAACCCCCTAGAACATTGTCAGCTATGCCATGGCAGTGCCATCTCAGGTATATATGGAGTGTGGTGTCACCAGTAAGTCAGCAAGTGATATAAGAATGAAGAGAGGTACTATGGGATGAAAATAGAGCTCAGCTGTGATATTGTGAATCTTCTTTTATTGAAATTCAATGAGATACCAGAGATAGCTGTCGAACCCCTATCTATGCAATAATATAAAAGAAATACTGTTATGTCTCTAGCCAAACTTAAAATGTAATGTTTGATGTCTTTCTAAGACTGTGGGACATAGATTTTGCTTTCCCTAATAGTCTCTGATTTCCCCAATAGAAAATAAAGGACACACACACACACACTGGCCCCCAAAAGAAACCTTCAGGGGCTTAGCTTAGGAAGTGAAAAGTTCAACTGCAATAAAAAACAAGGTATTCAAAAGTTTAACAAATGGGGGGGGGCATTGAAGACACTTGCTTGAGGTGCCATTTGGTCTAGAGCTGGCCCTGAAAGCTGCTGTGACTTGGTGGGGGAGGATATACAAGCACATACTGTCATATGACTGTAAGGATAATTCCATATAATACTCTGAAATATATGTTTAGATTGTTGTCAAGGTCATCCACCCACCACAGAGGCAGAGATTTGAGTCAATGTGAAATACGTGGTTTCGGCATTGGAAAGGAGTTGGGGATGAACAGCGATAAACAAAGGATCTTATGACTCTAAACAACAGTAAATGTTAAACATACTCAGGTAACACCCAGGTTACAGTTGTCCACCCCAGAGATATCCCTGCATCTATCAAAATTCAATTGTAGATTCCCATCTCATGTTTCCAGCAGAGAAGCAATGGGCAGCAAGTGAGGTACTTGAGATTAGTAAAAAAAAAAAAAAGCTGATTGTGTGTTGAAATAAGTAACATGAAAAACAGACCTAAGAATATTAGGCCAAGAGTTTCAAACTTGCTGCCTAAAGTTAGGCTCCTAAATCCATACTTAGGCACCTAAATAAGTCATTTGATTTTTAAAGAGTCCGAGGACCCAACAACTCCCATTGACTTCAGGGGGAGCTGCTGTGGCTGTTTAGGATCAGACTCCCCAAGCGTTCTGGATTTCAAGGGAGCATTCTGCATGTTGGTTGAATTGGGCAGCCTGTTTTTGCTGCACCAGAAAGATGATGATCCACAATGGATGCCTGAGAAAGATGGTTAGGGAGCTGTGCTGAAACATACAGAGAGCTGGATAGAGAGGTGGGCAAAGTGACATTACGGCTTTCCACCTCAAGAGACTGCTCCAGTGATTCCCACTGCTAGAGTACACAGAAGAAAGGGACTATCATGACTAACACTATGTTTATGTTAATCATTATTCCTGTTGATTAAGGTATTGTAATAAATAACCACTGCCAAGCTGTCTAAGAATTCCCCAACAGGTTCCTGTAGGGGGCAAAGGAGCTTCTGTTCATTGCCACAGAACATGCCTGAAGAGAAGCTGACCACAAATTAAGGGATGTCTGGAAGGAACGATAGGAGCTATTTCCTTATGACTTGCTTCTCCTCCTCCTCATGCTTCTCAACCAGGGACTGTCTCTACCATTGCACAGTCACCAGCATATGTCTCTCAGCCTGAATTTTAAGAGAGATTTTTGCTCTCTCTTCAGATTCACTGGAACAGTGAATCTGTAGAGTTGCACCCATATAAATGAATGAGAATTTGGCCCACTGTTTTTCCCAGGCAATGAAGCATGACTCTCATGACATTCTTCAGCCACTCAACTTTATACAAAGCAACTCTCCAGAAGACTGCTTACACATACCTAGCCTTGGGGCTTTAATCCCTTGAGTTCTGACACCCGCAGCCCGTTGAGCCTTAAGATGTTGCCTCTGTTAAACAGTATTAATAATTATTAACAGCAATAATAATAGATCACATTTTGTTCAGCATGGGATTTGAGAGGCGTTAAGAACAAGTAATGGCCCACGACTGGTTTGGTTTAGCTATTCTCTTTGATACGTCAATCCACGTACACTATAGCAGCCATTTCAATCCATCAACACATCAGTTAAAAGAAAGTAAGATTCAGTATAAGCCAGAGGTCTCAAACTCAAATCACCATGAGGGCCACATGAGGACTAGTAGAGGGCTGCACAACAACTAGTACATTAGCCCGAGGGCTGGGCCACTGAAACCTTTTCATACAACGATATTGCAAATATCAGTAATGATCATGTCATCGCAGGACACAGGAAATAGCTTTAGGGGCCGCATGTGACCCACAGGCCACGTGTTTGAGACCCCTGGTATAAGCAAAGCATTTGATAAAAATAAAGGCCGATCTAATGGGTCCATATTTAACATTGTTAGACTATCACAAGAAACCCCTCAGTGCTTTGCTAGGAGCACCATTTCAGAGAGGAAAGGGCAGAAGGATAAAATAATAGTTTTTAAAAGAGCGATATGCTAGGAAACTAAAACAGAAAAAATAGTACAACTCATATGCCAGCCAGTTCCTCCCATTGCAAATGGAAGAGAATGTTATATTCCTGACAGAATGTCATTAGCAACCTGTCAAATTAACAGCTATACCATCCACACTGATTGCATATGTCAAAACTACGAAAAGCATATGTCATAACTACCCTGAGGCTTAACCCTATGTTGGGAACAGAAACATCTACACAAAATCAAGAAGGTTCTGGCCTCTCTCTTTTTTTAGGATAGCCAGTGTGCAGCTGACTGTTCATCTGCTAACGTTAATAATGTGGACCCACATAATTATTGACTGTGAAAAGTACAAGAAACAGAAACTACAGACTCCCCCAAAAAGCAAGGAGTCTTGTGGCACTTAAAGACTAACAGATTTATTTATTGCATGAGCTTTCATGGGAGAAAATCCCACTTTGTCAGATGCTCTGAAGAGGGGTAACTTACAGAATGAGATGAAAAGAAATGCAGGGGAGTGTAAGACATGGAATCACATCATACTGCAACAGCAAATCAGAGCATTTGTAAGGATTCAAACTGCAGGAAACAGCATACAGAGGGAGGGTGAAGTCAAATTACCTGTTATACTGTGAAAAGACTCCATAGTCACGATTCAGCCTTGCTTTCACACAATCTAATCTGCATATTAGTTGAATTTCAGCTGTTTCTCTTTGAAGTCTTGATGTCCATTGATTTTCTTGAGGACCATCGTTAACAAATCATCAGTGGAGTGATTAGGAAGATGAAAGTGCTCAGCAACTGCTTTTTTTGGTGCTGTGATTTCTGATGTCAGTTTTGTGCCCTTTTATTCTTCTGTGTAAGGACTGTCCTGTTTGTCCAATGTATAAGGTGTGGGGGCATTTCTGGCACATGATGGCATAAATCACATTAGTGGATGAGCAGGTGTAGGACCCTTTGATGGAGTAGCTGGCTTGATTAGGTCCTATGATGGTGTCTTTTTTGCAAATATGTGGACAAAGTTGGCAGCGTGGTTTGTTGCTGGGATATGTGCCTGCTTTAATGTTTCTGTTCTTTGGTCTGTAGTTGCTGGTGAGTATCTGTTTATGGTTCGGTGGTTGTCTGTAGGCGAGGAGAGGTCACTCTCTCTAGCCTTGGCAGACAGACTATTTACCTTTTGATTTACCTGATAAAACTAAAGTTCATCCTCTCATTCTGTAAGTTCCCCATCTTCAAGCATCTGAGAAAGTGGGATTTTCTCCCCAGGAACTTCATACAATAAATAAATTTGTTAATCATTAAAAGTGCCACCAGACTCCTTGTTAGTCTTTATTGTGTTTTTATTTCAGAATAGCTAACACTCATTAGTTACCCCCCAGAAAAGTGCCCTTTTTTAGCAACGAAGAGAAGACCGCAGCTGGGTAAAGAAGAGGAGAAGGCAATGTGGGAGTAGACAGACAGAGGAGGAGGAGGAGGATGGAACTCAGCAGCATATTCATTTTGAATGATCATTGTGCATCTGATATTGGATGCTATGCCACACATTATGTTCTCACATACCAGAGTACTCCCTACACCTTTCTCCAAGTCCCCAGGCTACAGAGGTAAATGCTATATGTCATGTCAAGCATTGTATATTGCATGGGAAAACCATATCAAATTCTGTTGCTGAGGGTATTGAATTCGCACGTAGCCACCCAGAGGATAAGAAGCTCGATCAAGTGATGAGACTAAACTCAGCTGAAGAGGAATAACAAAAGGCTCTGATTCCAGGGACCAGAAATAGGATATAGGATTTTTCATCTCTAAATCACTGGTTCAAATTCAGGCCACTCTAAGAAAGCAAAAGTGTTAGAGGCCAATATAAAAAGAAATGGTGTTCTCAGTCAAATTCCTCATAGCCAGATGTCCACGCCACAAACCCAATTTACATTTCTCCCCCCCCATTAGAGATGCCAAGTGGTGATTGAACTCTCCTTTGAACCTATCCGACAGGCTGTTCTTGGAGGTTGGTGGCTGGGCAATGCGTAGGAGGCACTGTTGCTGTTCATGCTGCACCCTGTTTAGAGGGTGCATAGAGGATTTCTGTTTCCAGAGCTGTCAAGCCACTACTCTAAACAAGGAAAGAGGAAAGTAGGTCTTGGGGTGCCCTTCTGATCTGTGATGATCTTAGTTCTCAGTGCAGACAGCCGGCAGCAGGGCAGTGCTCAGAGCAGAATAGGATTTGGAGATTAGTAGAATTCCCTGGTATAGAATCCCTATCTACTGAAGACTATTTTACTGGAACCAGTAGATTGGGGAGCTTTGGGAGTGGGATGGGGAGAGAGAAGTGAAAAGTTTCTAGTAAGTTTCTAGTATGGCTAGCTTTGTTGGAAAGGCTTTTGGCTCGCTTCCTGGTCTGACACTGGAATCAGGCGCACAGCTGCCAGATGTTTGCATTCCCTGCTCTGGTATCTTTCAGGCCTGTCAAGGAAATGTGTGATGGGAAGGAATTATCTCATTCCCAGCAGGTGGGAGGAGAGAAAATGTGTGCACAGAGAGCCCCTGCTGAGCTTTCCTCTGCTTGAATCATCCAGGCAGGGTCATTCTCAGGTTCTTGTAAATAATCATGGAGACAGTGTCAGCTAAAACATTGCCCCAGACAACAACTTAACTGTGCCAAAACAAAGTGGTGATAGAGCAGTTATTCTGGGGGCTCCCCCCCATGAGACTCTTTACTCTTTAGTTTCCATGGTGACTCATGGAGTGAGCAGGAGGATGAACACTGCTCTCCTACCAAAAAAGACAACTAACAGGAAGGCTAAATGCTGTCATGTCTGGCCAAATACCTGAGATCCAGTGCCATCCTAGTGCCTTGCTCCCTGACATGGCATGGAGAGTTCTACAGTGCCATGCTTAGGTGGGGATATTAGCAGCTGAAGGCAGCACTTGATGCTGGTGGGTGCCATTAGGTGTCGCTACTAGGTAAAAACAAAGGTGTCAAGCAGTGTTACTAGGTAGCAGTGGCAAATGTAAGCAGATTGCATGGGCTGGTGTCATTACATGGTGAGGCAGGTCATGTTCCTAAAAGGTGGCATTAGTTAGCACTATCCGTGGATACGGATGATGGCAATTAACATGTAGTTTTGGCAGGAGTCATTATGGAGAATGAATATATGCACATATATGAAGCATGCACTCTCTAGGCTTTCTGATGTCTCTGAATAGCTTTTCATGTAAAAATATCAGGTTTTATTTTGTAGTAGATGAAAAATATGTGTGTGGAAAATGTCCATTCCCACATCCAGTTCATCAGGTTGCAACAGCCTTCACCCATAGATGTTGTGGTGACAGTCTCACTGTGACTTGCTCTCCTTCACAAAAGCAGCAGACATTACTCTACACTGTACTTTTTGGTCCAGCCTGCCAGCTGCTGGCTGCCTCTTACCTGCTTGTCCAAGGATGCATGTCTGTACACCCTGGGTTATGATCTATATGATTTTTCTGTTCACTTATGCACTGTGATTGTATGTTTTTATGCCAGTTATGTCATACAAGGTTTCTTAATGGATGCTCATAACTTATTCGACATGATTATTATGGTATCATGTTTCTTGTGGCATCATACATGTGCACAGACGTGTAACGGGTTTCCCGTAGCTCGAGGGGTGGGGAGACAGACAGAACTCTCTCCCAGCAGCATGTAAACAACCAAACCAACAAGCAAGCAAGTACCTGGAGGAGGCAACAAAGATATGCTAATTGAGTTGCCTTGCTCAGATCAGACAAAGAGATTACTGCTGCCCAAAATGGAAGGAGTCAAGGGTTTTTGAAACAAGGGAGACACTTGGAGGGCTTTGGGGCTGTTTGCCTGGGAATCTCCACCTTGAAACAACTCCAAGCAAGACTTGGGCCCTGCCTAGCCTCATGCAGAGACTGGCTCTACAAACGTGACAGCCGAACACCTTGAGGATAAACTTGGACTGTGAAATCAGTTTAGGTAGAGATATTAGGTTAGTATGTGTTTTACTCTTTATTTCCTTTAGTTCTCTCCTGACTCCTTTATATTATGATTCTGCCACGATTGACCATATTCCCATTTAGAATTATAATCTGATTAGTAAACTAAAACTGTGTGGTCTTTAGATGGTGTGAATGAGGAAGGCTGGGCACAATCCATTTCTTTGTCACAGTATGACAGGCTGCTCCCCAGTTCTGGTCTGGTGTGCTGATGTGACCCCCCGATTCCCACTCCTGAACCCAAATTCACCCCGCTTTGCCAAGGCACCATTCACTCCTGAGTCAGTTCAGTCCAGCCTCTCATGCATAATCATTTCCAAGCAGTGAGCATATGCCCTCTGGCTACTCGAAGGATGGTCCCCAAGCAAGCACCCTCAGCCCCAGTTACCACACCAGGAGCCACTGTCTACAGAGTTTGGGACCCACTCCCAATCATTATATAATTAAGTCTGTCCATTTAACAAAGAAATGGATTGTGCCCAGCTGGCAGAGGAAGGGCTTGATTGCCAGAGCCTTCAGCTGGCCTGACAGTGGACAGCTTTGACACACTCCTCACCTGAAGCTGATGAGTTTGGGGTCCAGTTGAACTTGACCAGGGATTCTGTGGTGGCATACAGAACCTGGAGAAAACCCATGAAAAGGGGTCCAGAGTTGAATGCCTGAAGACTGCCCATAAGATACACCTGGGCCATCCTATCAAATGCTTTTTCCTGGTCCAGGGCCAGGAGGATGAATGACCAGTCCTTTCCTACAGATGAGCTCCAGGAGGTCCTGGATCAAGTAGAGATTATCAAAGATGGTACAGCCTGGGATGATATAGGTTTGGTTTGGATGGAACATGTCCTACAGCCCAGACTTCAGTGAGATGCCCTTAGCTATGATTTTGTAGTCTGTGCTGAGGAGCAAGACAAGGTGCCAGTTCCAAAGGTCACAGAGCCCCCCCTTCTTAGGCAGCAGGGCAACCATGGCCTTCCTGTGTAGAAAGGGGAGCACTCCACTACCTTCAGATGCAGCCCAGACAACTGCATGGTCCAGTAAAATATTTGTGCTTCCTGGGCCCAGAGTTATTCCTGCCTTATCTCTACAGTGTGTGGTTTATTGACCCCATTGCAGACATCCTTTTGGTGAGTGCATTACAGGATGTACACATATGAATTCAGGACTTGTTCTCTCACTCTGCTGGGAATCTGAGGTTAAATCATTACCTCACTGAAATCAATAGGAGTTTTGTTATTAATACTTCTGGTTATTAGCAGGGCCAGATTAACTGGCTGCCCCCGCACCATGGGGCCCCTCATCTGGGGCCCCATTCTCTGCCATGGGGGCTGGGCACCCCCCCCATTGCTGAGGGGTCCCTTGGGCCAGAAAGCTCTCCCACTCTGGTTAGTCTGCTAGGGGAAGGCAGCGGCTGGCACATAGCACAGCAACCCCCATGGGCCCTGGAGAGCTGCACCACAGAAAGCGCCAGTCGCCAGCCCAGAGCAGACTTGACCACAGCTGGACCCCACCCGCAGGTAGACCGAGCAGGTGGTGGCACAGCCTGCCCTGCCTGGGGGGTGGACTAGCTGGCCCAGGGGTAGGACACAGAACAGAACCAGCCCTGTATCTACCTCTAGGGCCCTGCTCCACCCCATGCAGCACCAGGACTCAGGGTTTAAGCCCCGAAGCCCTTCCAATAATTTGGCCCTGAGTGGGGCCAGGGGCACCAAATTATCAGGAGTGTTTTAGGAGCTGAAGCCTGGGCCCCACCTTTTGGCCAGGCCCAAGGCTTAAGCCCCTGAAGCTCCTCCAATAATCAAGCCTGGGTTATCAGTACCATGCCTACAGGAGGCTCACATTCAAGTTTCAGTCCTCTTTTCTCTCTCATTCCTCTGGCTAGGGCTGATTTTAAAGCACCACTGGGAAAGCCAACTTGTTTGAAATACTCTCTTTGTATCAGCAATTGCCTCTTCCTCCACCACCCTACACATTATTAATATCTGTACAATAAGTATTAATAATATACAGTAAGGGAACGTCTACACATCTCTTTTATTTCAAAATAAAAGAGATTAGGTCCACATGACGTTTTCTTATTTTGAAATGACGGGATCCGCCATTTCGAAATAAGAACCGTCGTTTTGAAACAGTTTAAACCCCATTCATTTCGAAACGGCTGTTATGTCGAAATGGTTATTTTGAAATAAGGCCGTTTGGACATGTTGTTTCGAAACAACACCATTGTTTCAAAACAACATGTCCGAATGGCCTTATTTCGAAATAACCATTTCAAAATAACAGCTGTTTCGATAGCAGGCTTTCCCTTAATTCGAATTAACATTTTCTTAATTCAAATTAACTTATTTCGAAATAACTCATTTCGAAATACTTATTTCGAAATGATGTGTGTGTAATCATGGCCTAACTGTTCATACCCTGAGCAACCATATAGTAAGAGAGAATAATTCTAAACAAATAGTCATAAAATAAAATAAAATAAAATAAAATAAAATAAAATAAAAATGCCAGGCAGCTCCAAACATAAAAACAACCTGGAATCGTTCTGAAATGATGTCATATCATCATGCCACAGAATAAGAGGGCAGAGCATCAGATTCCAAACAGTAAATGCATAGTCGGGTAGTCAGATGCAAGATACTGGTTCTAGACCCAATCTGGATCTCTCACACTTCTGGGAATCTAGAATAAGTGACAAGTAAGAGACCAGGTTTTACTCACAGATATGAGTATTTCAGTAATTGTAAGGAATTAAATCCCTTGGAATTCTCTGGAATAGAGGGTATGTCCACATGGAGGTTTTAAAGCGAGACAATGCGGGTTGTTTCGCTTTAAAAAAATTAGGTCCACACGACATTTGTTGGTTTGATAGGATGAGCTCTGTCATACCAAAACAACAAAACTTGAATCAAAATGTTGAAACCTAGTAGGTAATCGAAATAGCCCTTGAAGCGAAACAGTTGTTTTGGAACAACATCCTTCAGATGCACTGTTTGGAAACAACATTGTTTCACTTGAATGGCTTTGACCTTCCTCCCAGGGTGCATGGCACCCTGGAAGAAAGACCTGCCCCTTCAGCACCCTGGCCAGGGAGGGAATCAGGACCCTGGCAGGTGGGGGTGAGGGCCGGAGGAGCAGGGGAATGGAGCCCCAGGTGCCTGGCATCCCCGCAGCTGGCTGCAGCATGGAAGGGATCCCGGGGTGGCCCACATCCCCTGCTGCTTGCAGGGCAGTGGGGGAGGGATTGCCAGGCATCCCACATCCCCCACTGCTGGCTGGGTGGCGGAGGCAGAGAGCCCCACAAGCGTGGCTCTCCCACTACTGGCCAGGCATCCGGGGAATGGAGCCCCATGCGCCCAGCTCCCCCTGTAGCTGCTGGCCGCATGAGGAATGCAGCCCCGCACACCCGGTGCCCCCCGCAGCTGCTGGGCTCATGGGGAATGCAGCCTGGTTCTCCTAGCTCCCCCCACTGCTGGCCGGGGTGTGGGGGATGGAGTCCCACACAGCTGGCATCCCCCAGAGCTGCTAGGCACGTGGGGAATGGAGTCCCACATGCCTGGCTGCCCCTGCTGCTGCTGAGCACACAGGGATGCAGGGGGATGCCAGCCACACGGGGCTCCATTCCCTGCATGCCCAGCAGCTGCGGGGGCTGCTCGGTGCACAGGGCTCCCCACCCCTGCGCACCCAGCAACAGGAGAGGGAGCCGGGTGCACAGAACTCCATTTCCTATGTGCCCAGCAGCTGCAGGGGGAACCAGGCGTGTGGGACTCCATTCCCTAGGCGCCTGGCCAGTGGCGGGGGGAGCCACGAGTACCAGGCTCCATTCCCTGCACAGCAGCAGCTGTGGAGGCAGGTAGGCATGTGGGGGCAGCCAGGCGTGCGCGGTCCCATCTCTCCCCTACCTGGCTGTGCCAGAAGGCTGCAGGCAGTCTGGTGGGATGTCTTTCCCCCCCCTGGGCTCCAGGAGCCCAGAGCCAGTGGGGGCTTTTTTCCCCCTGCCACTGGCTCTCCTGGGGAAAGTCAGACAGGGGATTGGGTGACTAAATGGCCCTGCCAGGGGGCCATGTTGCCACACCTCCCATGGTCCCCCTCTCCTAAATCGAACTAGCAAGACCTGCCCCAGACATGCTAGTTCAATTTTTTTTTTTGTGGGGACCTGTTAAATCGATTTTAGTTAAATCGATTTAATGATTGTTATATTGATTTAACATAAATTGCTTCCAGTTAAATCGATTTAACTCCCTGTGTGTGAACATAGCCAGAGAGAATGGGGCCAGAATACAAATAGACCTCAATGCAAGGAGAATCTCTCAATCCTAGGTGGTCCTTCCAGACTTCAGGGATTCTGAAACAGAAAAACAAGCAAGAAGTCCTGTGGCACTTAGGCTACATCCACACATACATCATTGTTCCGAAATAACCCCTTTCAAAATGAGTTATTTCGAAATAAATTCCTTATTTCGTGCGATAAATTAATTGGTCAGTCTTTAAGTGCCACAGGACTCCCTGCTTGTTTTGCTGAACCAGACTAACATAGCTACCCCAAATGGAACTTTGAAACACAGAAGTTTTCAACAAGAGTTTTTCATGCATTGGCTGTCAAATCATATGCTGCATGTAACTGCAAGTAGGTCTGAAAGAAAATTTTCTGCTGAAACTTTTTTTGGTCAGAAAATTAAGTTTGCAATTAAAAGAAGATTATTGCAGAAAGTGCCTAGGTTCCACAAAGAAATTCAATTTTTACTTGGAAAGCTATTTTTTTAAATAATTTTTCAGGCGAGATATTTAGGTTTTGATTGCTAAAACAGTTCTTCAGTTTCCATGTATGTTTGTTTTTGACAACAGTCTTTGTTTTTTTTCAGGGGAGCGGAGAGTGGGACATTTCCCAACTTGGTCTAGTTACAAGCTTGTTGCTCTATCAATCTGAGTAACTCCCCATCTTTCCTTGTTTCATCAAAGATTTTTTTTGTTTGTTTTTAAAAATACATCCCTGAATACTTGGAACTGTGTTTAAAACTCTCTGCTGAGAGTTCAGAAACATCACCCTCATGCTCTATCTAGTTCCAAAGGGGCAGCCATGTTAGTCTAGTTCAGTAAAACAAACAAGGAGTCTTGTGGCATTTAAAGACTAACAAATCTATTTATTGCATGAACTTTCATAGGAGAAAATCCCACTTCATGTGGGATTTTCTCCCATGAAAGCTCATGCAATAAATAGATTTCTTAGTTAGTGCCACAGGACTCCTTGTATGTTCTAGTGCACTATTACTATGATGCTGTCTCTTGGTGCCATCTAGTGACTGCAGTTATTCATAGTTTCTCCACGCTGCTTCAGGTTGTTACTGTAAAGATGGAGCTTGCATAATTTGGGATTCTGGGAAATTTTCTGCCTTCAAATAACAGGGATAAGGAGAAGACTAGGACTTTCTGTTATAAATATAAATGGATAGATTCTATCACTGGAACACTGTAACTAGGAATTAAAGCAGAGAATTAGGAATCCTCCGGGTCCTAGCTGGTTCTGCCTCTGACTACATGCATGACCTCTAGTATTAGTTAAGTCAAAGAGGAATTTTGCCAAGTAGTCTCCATTTTTAGATGCTTCAGTTTTTGGGTGCTCTGTTTGAGATATGTTGTATGTCTGCAATTAGACACCAAAAACTGAAATTCTCAAGGTTAGTGGCCACTCTTGTGGCCTTACCCTCTCTGCACATAAATTTCATTACTAGTCAAATGGGTATAATAGGCTATAACTACCACTATGTAACCTGGTGGAACTTTAGTGTAGTTGCATTCCTTTACAGCTGGCTGCATGGGGCTCAGAAATACTTACTTACCTGAATGCAGTGTTGTAGCACTGTCCATCCCAGGATATTAGAGAGACAAGATGATGAGTTAATATCTTTTATTGGGCCAACTTGTTGGTAAGCGAGACAAGCTTTTGAGCTAAGCTCTGTTTAACTATTAACTTTGCTAATTAATTAATATTAAGAAAGGTCATGGGGCTTATCATCTGAAAGACACTAAAGAAGTAAAAATCATTATTATTAAAACTTTTTTAACATTAAGACTATATATCTCTCTGCTGTCTGAAGACCACCACATGGTTCTCACAAGTGAAAATAATGCTGGTATTTAACTTCCAGGAAAAAGGTGGCTTTTTATTTTTAAGTCTGGGGAAGTTGTTTAGACTCTTGACTGTAAGCTCCTCGGGGCATAGACAGTATCTTTAATCTCTCAGTAAAGCACCATGCAGTCTTGCTGTGACTACAGACCAATAGTGCTCTATTTGGATGTTTGAAATGGGGTGTCTGAAATCTGTATCCAGACATCGTGGCCTGGTCCCATCTCTTTTAGATTTATGATTAGGGTCAGTCATACAAGTGACTCTATAAACGGCATCTGTAGCTCTCTATTGTATCTATACTTCCTTAGTGGCAGATGATGTTCCTGGGCCTACATAGGTGTGCAAGAAAGGGAGACGGCTCAAGACACTTACCTGCCTATCTCCCTGAAAGAACAGAAGTCAGATGCAATCCCAACCCTGGGGCTCAGCAGTGTAAGAGGACTGCTTTCACCTAGTGTCTGAAGTGGCACTACTCCTGCCAAAGGAAATGTGGGGCAAGGATAGTGGCAATGCCCAACCCCCTGCCCTGGATGCAGGGGCGTCGCTGGCATCGGGCACCCGGGGCACGTTCCCCAAATCCCAGTGCCGGTGCCTTGGGTCTGGCCCCCTCCCCCCCCCGGGTCCCTGGTCCAATCAGGCCGGAGATCTGGGGCCCAGCCACCCGCGGCCGCAGCAGCCCTGTCCCCAGCTGGGGATCCAAGGCTCAACTGTGGAGGCTGCTCCTGGCCCCGTCCCCAGCCGGGGATGTGGAGCCCAGCCACCCGCAGCCGCTTCCAGCCCTGACCCTGGCCAAGGGGCGTGGCCTGTGGGCCTGGCACGTGGCCTGTGGGCCGGGGGGAGGGGGGGGTCCTCGGTCCATGCCCCCACTCCCTCCCCGGGGCAGCGACACCCCTGCCTGGATGGCAGGGCAAGCCTCATGTAGACAACAGGACATTTCAAAGAGTATTGAAGCAGCTGTGTGACCTTTGCACTCCCAGAGTCATTCCTCCCTGCAGTGTACAATACTTCCAGAATTATCATCTGGGGTAATGCCCTTCTACATCCCCACTACTGTGGGCTGTTGTTTAAAGCCATGATTTAGCACTCTGTGTCATTGTCATATCTTGTATGTTGCCAAGTTCCAAAGGGGCAGCTGTGTTAGTCTAGTTCTGTAAAACAAATAAGGAGCCCTGTGGCACTTAAAGACTAACAAATTTATTTATTGCATGAGCTTTTGTGGGAGAAAATTCCACTTTGGAAGTGAAGAAACAGATTGACAGAGTCAGATGGGTAACAGGAAGCCAACTACTACAGGAGTAGCCCAAAAAAGAAAAGAACAGAATGCCTCTAGTCAACACTTATAACCCTCAAGTCAGACCTCTACAGTACATCATCAGGGACCTACAGCCTATTCTACAAGATTATCCTTCTCTCTCTCAAGCCTTGGGAGACAGACCTCTTCTCGCTTACAGACAGCACCCCACTTAAGCAGATACTCACCAGCAACTGCAGACCTAATCACAGAACCATTAAAGCAGGCACATATCCCTGCAATGAACCACGCTGACAACTTTGCCCACATATCTGCACAAAAGACAGTATGACAGGATCTAATCAAACCAGCTGCTCCATCAAAGGCTCATTCACCGGCTCATCCAGCAATGTGATTTATGCCATCATGTGCCAGAAATGCCCCTCTGTCTTATATATTGGACAAACATGACAGTCTCTGCGCAAGAGAACAAATGGACACAAATCTGACAGCAGAAATCACAACATTCTTCTTCAAGCGCTGCTTGGATATATTCAGTAATAGGTGTATCTGTGCCGCAGTTCACAATTGGTCAGAAACTTTTTACCCTAGCCTGTCAAAGAGGGCTGGCGGCCACCGCCCCCCCCCCACGCCACCTTGTGGCTATATATGTGGCTGCTGCCCGGCCCCTCCTCAGTTCCATTTTGTCTGCCTCAGCGACGGTTGGTGGAACAGCCTGCTCTTTGCGATTACACAAGCAGCCTGTCTTCCTTGTTTATGAGCCAGCAGCTCAATTGGGAAAACCTCTTTGTGGATGTCATTCCACGGAAGAGTGCTTCCTCTTCCGAGTGTCTGTCGAAGCAGCAACACCGCTCTCCTCTGCCGTCCACCATGCCAGGGTTTAAACCTTGCACTGCCTGCAGCAAGGCCTTCGTACAGGACAACCCCCACGCAAAGTGCCTTCGGTGCCTGGGCAAAGCTCACTGGTCACCTCCTGCTCCATCTGTCTGCTCTTTAAACCCAGGACAATGAGAGACAGGGAGCAAAGGTGCCGTGCGTTGGCCTCAGGGCAAGTGTGGCAGCCCATGACCAAGGCTTCAGGGTCTCCTTCAGCACCGCATGCCTCTTCAGCACCAGAGCCCTCCCAGCACTGCCGAGAGGCTGCCGAAAGGCTGGCTCGGTACCGGTCCCCATACCGCACTGCAGGCACCGGTCTCGGTACCCCTCTTGGGGGTCACCAGAGGACCGTGAAGAGTTGGTGCCGCCAGGGGCATCGCTGGTGCTCGGCACTCCGGGGCACATGCCCCAAACCCCAGTGCCAGTGCCCCAGATCTCCGGCCCAATTGGGATGGAGATCTGGGGCTCAGCTGCCCAAGGCTGCGGCGGCCTATAGCCGTGGCGGCCCTGTCTGCGGCTGGGGATCTGGGGCCCAGCCACCTGCAGCCCCGTCCCCCACTGGGGATGCGGGGCCTGGCCGCCCGCAGCAGCGCAGCAGCGCCTGGCCCTGACCCCAGCCAGTTGGCAGGGCCTGCAGGCTGGGAGCAGGGCCTGCAGGCCAGGGACGGGGCCTAGGCCTGTGCTCCGGGTCCCTCCCCCAGCCAGCGATGCCCCTGGTGCTGCTCCCTGGTACACTGGAGGCATTGGAGGCAGCAAAGGCGCTCCTCTTATTATCCACACCGCCCTCTCTGGTACCCCCCAAAAGAAGGGGCAAGCCGGCGTTTGCCTCCAGGGCCTGGACCCACAAAGGGCACCAATCACCCTCCCTGGCCTCCATCCTGAGTTCCCCGACTCCAGAACCCCCCACATGTCGGAGCCCTGGTACTGTGAAGCCTTCTTCCCAGCACCATATCACTTTGCTGTTGCCGGTACCGTAATCACAGTTCTGAGGAGTTTCTCCTCCTTCAAGTCTGGAGGAGGGTGCCTCAAGGGGGTCTAAACAGCCCCGTCCTAGGCTCTTGACATTGGCATCATTTAGGTACTGGCCCCACGAATTGTCCCTGCAGGAGACCGTATCAACTTCTCACAGTGCCATGGAGTTTTTGGCAGCACTGGCGCCTGCAGCACCAGACAGAACCTTAAACCCCATGCCATCCTCCTACATGGGAGACCTCACAGCTCACTTTGATCTTCTGCGCTGCGTTGCTGCCCATACAGGGATGGAAGTTCAATCCTCCGAAGGACCCATTGACACACTATTTGGGCCAGTGATCTTATTTGGTGACCCTGTCACGGTCCCACTCCACCCTACCGTGTGGGACCTCGCGTTGTCACAATGTCGAAGCCCAGGCTCTATTCTCCTGGTATCAGATATGGCAGGCCTAAAATATCAGGTCCCAGGGACAGAGTTCCCTTCCCTTATCCACCAGCTGGTACCGTCTTGGGGCATGATGGAGGTGGTGCTAGGCCCAGGCCAAATTCCCCTTGATCCCCTCCTGGCATTGAGGGGCACAAGGGAGGTAGACCTTCTGGGGTGGAAGGTACACTTCTTCTCTGCTTTCCAGTTGCGTGTGGCCAACAACCAAGCCATGGAGGGCAGACACATGATTGATGTGTGGGAGTTGATGAATAAATTTAGACACCTACGCCCACAGGAGGCTAGGGAAGATTACGATGTCTTCCTGGAGGAAGGTGGAATAGCATTCCAAGACCTTTTCCTTTCAGCTTGGGACACAATAGACACAGCTTCCCACACGATGGCCTCAGCTGTGACCCTGCACTGTACGGTGTGGCTTAGGGAGGCAGGGATACCCCCGGCCTCCCAACAGGTCGTCTTTGACCCCCCCTTCAATGGGAGGCCCTTTTCCTGGCAGAGACCAAGGCCATCATTGCCAGCCCCCAAGATCCCTGGGGGGAGATCAAGTACTTGGGCCTCCTCCCTTCAGGGCCCCAGAACATCCTCCTGCTCCATAGGAGTCTTACACCACCCTGATCCCGCCCTTCTGGGCTGCAGGGCTGTGTTGTGACCCTCTATCCCCTTCGGCCTGGTTTCACTCTTGGATAGGAGAGCTCTCATGTCCTGGGCCCATACCCCTCCCTGCACAGAGGGACTCTGCCCTCCACCAGAGGTTAGAACCTTTCATTCTGGCTGTTGACCATTGGTCTCACCTTTAGACAGGGACCACATACTACCTTTGGTTCCAACACACTCCCTCCTGTTATCCAGAGTGAGGGGTATAAATCATACACCTAAAGTCCTCTCCTCAGGGTCCCACCCGTGAATCGTCATTGGGGATTTTCCCCCATCAGGGAGGGAAGCCCCCCATCCGTGCTCATACTCGACACTTCTCTGTTCCCCTGTGGGTACACAGGGCAAAGACCAGGGTAACTCCCATAAATTTTGGGTGGAACAGCATTATGCCCATCATAGCAGTAAGGGACACTTTCTCCGGTATCCCTGTTGTGACTTAACTGAACATACATTCGCTTAGCCTTGAGGCCCACACCCATACCTCACGATTGCGTGTGCCCCAACCCCACGGATCCAGAATGGTTTTGTCCCTATCTGGGCTCTGGACGCTCACGCCTTCCTGCCACTTATAAAGGCATTCTCCATCCCTGCCTTTTGGTCCCACAGCCAAAGAACCCCAGTGGCCCATAATACAATCCACATTGCACCAGCGGCTGTCCGATAGGTCTCGGGCCCTATTCTTTATCTTTCTCAAACAGTCCACTCTCCAGGTCTTCCGGACAGTGTAACCCACTGTCTCTCTGCCTGGGCGCCAGCTCGGACCGGTGGCATCAGGTGGTTAGATGCCCAGTATCTTAGACCTGACCTTTCGCACTCAGATCACAGTCCATTGGGGTTATTACCTCCTTTCCCCAGCCTTTACCCCTGGTAGCCTATCTCTGGCTCAGGGAGAATATGCTTGAGGGTATCTCTGCTTGAGATGGCCTCCAATATCCTAGCCTGAGCCTCCTGAAAGACCATGGGTTTTTACCGTACAGTCCCAGATACCCTGGGATCCTACGACCCAGAGCTTCTTCCCCTAGCACTCAGAAAGGTTTTGGTTGCTACAAGGGGATGGGAAGTGACCTAGGGCCACCCACTGAGTACTCTACGGAGGATGGGAACCCCCTAGTTGCCACCTACCAACTGATAGCATGGCCCCACTACTCCAACCTGTCTCCTCTGCTACATGTCGGGCTGGATAATACGGGACCATCTGTCCCTTGTTCTCCTCTCACAGGATGAACACTTGTCCAACTCTGGCGATTGATTTCCCTGATGCCGCCAGAGGCCTATATAAATGCTCATTGTAAATATTGCCTTAAGTAGCTTCCGGAGCCTGCATCCCAGGCGGGCATTTTCCAGTAGTCTACCTATTGTTAGGGTACCATAAGGTGCAGTCATCCCACCTTTTCCCTCAGGTGGATTAAATTTCTGCCCAACTCAGGCCATTGAGCCTCGATTCAGACCCTCAGGCCAGTGTTAATATTCAGTTAGAACAGTGGTCTAAGTGGCTTTTCCTGCTCCTCATCCAGAGCCTCCTCACTGGTGGGCATCCTCCCCATTGGAGCACCCACCCTCTCGACACTGGCATTACTGCAGTTATTCTTCCCAGTAACTCTTGCACATTAGCCAGGAGTCTTATTAAACAAAGCTTCTACCTTCTGAGGCTTTCTCCAACAAGGTTAGCCCCTTGGCACGCATAAGGTTTTGGTGCCAGGCAGCCACAGGACCCCACAAGGATGGCGGAATGTATTGTCAGCCCGTCCCTCAAATTCCAAGTGGCAACTTTGGATCTGGGCAAACCAGATGACCCTCACCATTGGTCACCTACCATTCCTTGCCAAAAAAAAGAAAGCAATGGAAGAAGCTGAGAGGAGAAATCGATCAAAGCAGGTAATCAAAGCTACACCTCATCATGGTGTCACACCCCAGACCCACTTAGCTGGAGGGAGTCCTCCTCTCCCATCCACTACATCCTTGAGATCTCCCCCTCCCCTCCTTTCTGCATCCCTGGTAATGAGTTTTCCAGGGTCTGTCCATTTTGAAGCTGCATGTGTTTCTGTTAGGTATGCAGCTCTATGGCCCCCCGTGGCATGAGTGCTGCAAATATGGGAAGTAATACCGAGGCTGTGGGCTGCGGAGAAGGGTTTCTGCCCTGTGGCTGAGTTCCCTTGTCTCAATGCCCTTGGCAGATCATTGATCATCAGGCATTGGTTGCTAGATGCTCCCTTTTAGATTGGTGCCATGCCTTGAAATGCTTAACAGCTCCCTTCCACAAGAACATTGGGAAGGTTACGATGTCTTTGCTGAAGACACCTTGGCCTCAGGTGACTCCTTAATAATGCTGTAGCTTGCCCTGGTCGCACCATCCTTACAACTGGGGATAAGCAGTCTTGCCACTGTAGGGCGTTTTAAGCCGGCCGCGTAAGCACTGCGTCCTATTTGGCAGTAGTCCCCGCCTGTTTTTCCGACGCCCCTTGTGGCCAGACTAGGAAAAGGGTGGGGTTTTTCCTCTCCATTTCCTCTTTTCCCTATTCCTTGCATCTCCAGTATTTGATATCCACGGCTAGTAGATGCATAGCTCCAAGATCTGCTACCCTTTCCCGTAACCTTCAGACTCCAATTGACGCTAGTGCCAAAATACTGGACTTTTCTTCCCCAGCAGCTCCTTAATACCAACTGCTAAGACCCTTTGGCTGAGTTGCTTCCCCTATTATAGCCTCACAGGCATCTCCATCAGAACTCTTTCACTAAGGAACATTAGGCCTTGCTGCCTTTCGCGGATCAACAAGCTCTCCATCGCAGCAGGACTCATTCTTACTGGTCCTTGCCTGGAAGTTGGGGCTTAGCGGCCATTTACCTTGGCTAGAAGGGTCTCAGTGTTGAAGCCCCTTTTTCCTCAGAAATCCCACGTACTAGGCTCTTCCTAGTAGGCCTTCTATTTCCCACTGGGGTCAAATTTTCTGGCTTAGGTTCCTCTTTACCTGGTCCCTGGTTCCAAGGCCAACACTTTAGGTTCCTCTGGAGGACCTCGCTGGCTTGAGGCCGGCTACCCTACAAGGGAAAAGCAGTGCTGGAGGTGGACAGGGCCAAATCCACCCACTGTCCTCAAGCACGGCTAGTAGTCAGTCACCTATTACTGAATGTATCAGAGCAGCACTCGAAGAATGGTGGGTTACTTACCAATAACCGTCCTTCTTCGAGGTGGGCTGCTCGGATTCATTCACAACTCTCCCACTGTCCCTGCAACTGTCGTTGGCGACTTTTAGGGACTGAGGAGGGGCTCGGTGACAGCCACATATATAGCCATGGGGTGGCGTGGGGGGCAATGGGTGCCAGCCGTCTCCTGACAGGCTAGGGCAAAAAGTTTCTGACCAATCATGTGCTGTGGCACAGATACACCTATTACTGAATGAATCCGAGCAGCCCGTCTTGAAGAAGGACGGTTACTGGTAAGTAACCCACTGTTTTAAAACCAGTGGGTGAGCATTTCAATCTTCATGATCACTCCATTAATGATTTACTAACTGCGGTGCTTAGGCAGATGAATACCAGATTAAAGCTTCAAAGAGAAGCCACCAACATCAAATATGTTTGCAAATTTTATTGCATTGCTTTAGGGCTTAATAGGGGCTTTGGATTTTTCTCTCATTACAAGTGATTTGACCTCATCTTCCTCTGTATGCTATTCCCCTGTGTTTGAATCTTACAACTGTTATGATTTGCTGTTACAGTGTGACCTGATCCCATGACTTACACTTCCCTGCATTTATTTCCTCCCATTCTGTAAATTCTCCAGTCTTCAAAGCATCTGACGAGGTGGGATTTTCTCCCATGAAAGCTCATGCAATAAATAAACCTGTTAGTCTTGAAGTGCCACAGGACTCCTTGATTATCATAGCTGTTAACTCCATTGTCATAAAAAGGTTTTCCTTCTATTTGCCCTGCAGAAGCCAGTAAAGGCATGGGTGGACAAGCTGGAGTCTATTCTTCCTCCTACAGAAATAGTAAGTGGTGAGTGTTGACTCTTCAATGGATTTTTTTCTTCTGCAAACATTAGCAGCAAAACTGATCACATATAGGTTTTGTGACACTTGCAATTAGAAGAATAATCTATTGACTCTTAAACTGAGCACATTTGAGCTGGGGTCACAGAGAAAAAATGTGGGAGACTGTTGTGGGATTGATTATGCAGACACTTTTCTGATGTAATTATAAGTTTGGGCAATTATGAACATCATTCTTCAAACAGCAAATACCCACGTTAAATAGTTACTCTTTGCCTTCGCTCTTTGGATCTCTTGCATACCAAAGCCTTAGCACCTGACCACATGAAAACCCATCTTAATTAGCTTTTGTTTAACAATAACTCACTGTACCATTCTCAAGATGCCAAGTCTAAGATTCTTTTATTCTGGGGCTACAAAAGAGGGGAATGGTTTATTTAAATCTCTGGTGCAATGTTTCAGGACTCTTTGTGTGAAGTGACTCGCACTATTGCTGTACTTTGGACCTACAGGACTCAGATTGAAAACTGAAAGCAGCATTTGGAATGTAAAAGTTCTGATTAAACTGCAGACTGGTGCAAGCAGGAAAAGATGCTACTGGAAATTGTGAAACAATTTCAGCACTGTTGTAAAAGCTGGTGTAGCTGACACAGGAAGTATGTACCCATAAAACTGGTGGAACGTAGCATAAGTGGTAAGGCAATGTAATTTGCTCCAATTTATAGAGCCCTGCAAATCTGTGGGTATTTGCGTACCATGTTTGTGTATTGTGGATTGGATATGAAGACAAATTTTGTATCTGTGCAGGGCTCTATGAATCTGACTCCAATCTGGGTGCAAAATACTGAAGACTTTTTATGAATCTCTAATCTTGCTGTCTTGAAAGCTCTGGCATAAACACCTGCATGTCTATATCCCAGTTATTCAAAAACTTAGACAAAATGCATGCACAATTATGCATCTAATCAGAATAGTAAATTATCATGATTATACATGCGAATCTAGCCATGGAAGAGACTAATGGCTATTTAGGGTCATTTGCACAAGCAGTTGACCAGCTGGTTCATTGTTAAGCTACTGTAAAGTGTTTCTGATTTGCACTCATCAGTAAATATGCAGCGAGTTTCATAGCCAAGGGTACTTTCCATTCCACTTGCCAGGGAAGCTACCTGCAGTCTGTTTCATTCATTTTTCTAAAAAAACTTCAACCTAATTTCCCTCCCACAAATTTCCTTCTCTAGTACAGTTTGTCTGTGCTGGTGAATGATGCATGATGTCCTTCAGATCATGTCTATCAGTATTTGTATCAAGAGTCTGCCATGGTTCAAACAGACTCACCTCCCTCTGACATCTGTCCTCCATCACAAAACTATGCAACTTAAACAGCATGTTCACAGACACTACTAAGGCTTATGCCTTCCAAATTAAACAAGAAGGAACCTTCCTGAAATGAGTGTGACGCCAATTCATAAAGGAAAACAGAAGTCTCATAGAACAGAGATTCCGATCATTGCTACTAATTATAAAAATATGTAAATTCCCTGAATAAAACATTGTTAAAGGGGGAAGTCACAGTTGCAGGCATGTAAAGTGGTTTGAGGGTATAATGGAGCAACCCTACATTTAGCCCTACTCTACACTGAGGGCACTTTTTGGCCGCAGTTGACCGGCATTTACACAAGGCAAGTAAAATGCCTTGTGTAACTGCTGGCGACACACTCAGGAAAGCCGACCACAAATGCCATCTGGCCAAACTTATGGAACTCAAGAGCCGCACAAGTTGATTATTAAACCTTCAAGAGCCGCACTGAGGCATATAGCCATATACTTTTACATACTCCAAAATTACTAAGTTTAAAATTCATTGCACACTTTAATTTTATTGTAAAAAGAGGACAAATATTGATCCTACTAATGTCAGATTCTAATAATTACTTGAGGTCACCAGTAAAAACTTAGCTGTTGCTCGATGTAGAAGACTGCAGGCTAGTGGTGAGCTTTTTTAAAATCTCAACCATGCTGAGATTCTCCCTCCCATCCCCGACCATTATGCGCTTCTTCCCGCCGCCTCCAACTACACCGCCACTTCTCCTTGCTGTCCCAACCCCCTTACTGAACCCCCAGGCCCTGATGCTGGCTCCCCCAAGCGTGCTTAGGGTGGGAGATTTAAAACTCCTGTGCTGGGGCTGCCTTCCTAAATTGATTTGCTGATGTTCTTCCAGGAGCCACCCTTTTTCATTCAAGAGCCGCACATGGCTCCCAAGCCACAGTTTGGCCACACGTGGTATAGAGTCTATACAGGGGTGGCCAAACTTATGGAACTCAAGAGTCGAACAAGTCGATTATTAAACTTTTGAGAGCTGCACTGAGGCATATAACCACATACTTTTACCTACTCCAAAATTACCAGGCTTAACATTCATTGTGCACTTTAATTTTATCATAAAAACAGAGCAAATATTGTTCCTACTTATATCTCCCTCTACTAATTACTTAAGGTTACTAGGCCTATACAGTAAAAACTTAGCTGTCACTGAATGTAGAACACTGCAGGCTAGTGGCGAGCTTTTTAAAATCTGGGCAGTAACCTGTCAATGCAGTAGGTAAAAGCTCTCTCAGGTGCTGATCTCTAAGTACTGCACAGTGTTTCAATTTCACAGATTTCGTAGTGGAATACAATGGTTCACAGCAGTAAGTTGTGCCAAAAATTGAAAGTAATCTACATTCAGTTTTAAACTTTTCTCTTTCATAGGTTCATTTCTTATTATTCCACATTATACTTAGGACTTGTAAAACATGATTTGATTTTAACAAGTAAACTGCATTACAGCCTATGAGAAAATCTAAAAATGCTGTGGCTTCCCCAACCATGCCACGCTTCTCCCCCCCATGTTGCCGCTTTTCTGCTGTCTCTGACCATGCTGCACTTCTCCCTGTCTGACCATGCTACCAATTCCCTGCCATCTCTTACCATGCCGCCGCTTCTCTGCTGTCACTGACCATGCCGCACTTCTCCCCTCCATCTGACCACGCCAGACTTCTTCCCCCACCATTCCCTACCATGCTGCCGCTTCTCTGCAGTCTCCGACCATGCTGCTGCTATGCTGCTGCCCCGAACATGCTGCCGCTTCTCTGCCAGCTCCAACCATGCCATTTTCCTGCCATCCCCGACAATGCTGCTGCTTTCCTGCCATCTCTGACCATGCTGCTGCTTTTCTGCTGTCCTCGACCATGCCGCACTTCTTCCCCCTTTTTCTGACCATGCCACCCTTCCCTGCCATTCTCTTCTGTGAGCCGCATTTTTTCTTTCGAGAGCTGCATGTGGCTCGCGAGCAGCAGTTTGGCCACTCCTGATCTATATGATTTTCCTGTTCACTTATACACTAGAAATGTATGAGTTGTTGCCAATTACACTGTGCAACATTTCTTTATGGATTCTAAAAACCTCTACACAATTACTGTGGTGATATTTTCCCTGTAGCACCATACAGGTACACAGACCGGTAGCATGTATAGTATGGATCAGGGGGCTGGGAAACAGAGTTCTCCCAGCAGCAGTGAGCCTGAAAGAGACAGAAAAAGGTATGCTAATAGAGGTGGCTGAGAAGAGAAAAAGGCATCATCATCTTTGCTGAGAAAGGGAGGGGCATTTGGAAACAAAGTCAGAAAACCTGGAAGATTTTGGGGTCTTTTGGCCTGAGACTCTCCACCTGGAAGCAACTCAAGCAAGATCTGGGCTCTACCTGGCCTCAGGCAGAGAATGGTTGTTGAAACATCTAACAGCCGAACACCTTGAGCATAAACTTGTTTGGACTATGAGGTTAGTTTAAGTAGAAATATTAGGTCAGCATACATATTTTACTTTTTATTTTTGTGGTCTCTCCTGACTCATTTATATTGTGATTCTGCCATGATTGGCCATATTTTCACTTAGAATTATAATCTTATCAATAAATTGTTAGTTGTTTTCTCTAAAGCTGTGTGGTCTTTAGAATCTGTGAGTGAAGAAGGCTGGGGCACAATCCATTTCTTTGTTAAATGGATGGACTTGAGTGTCTAGTGCAGTGGTTCCCAACCTTTTCTCTGCTGTGGCACACCTTGATACCTTCAAATTTTTTGAGGCACACCACCATTTAAAAACTCATGAATATTTGAATTAACTTAAATTACTTATGAATATTCATGAACCATGGCACAGTATTTTGGAAATGCTCCTGTGTAGGGTAGTAGGGGTAGCAGAGCAGGGGTGGCAAAACACGGAGGTCAGGAGTTCTGTGCAGTGGCAGGAGTGAGCGTGTGGAGAAGAGCAGGGCAGAGGTGACAAAAGAGGACAAGGGGAGCCATGTGGGGAACAGCGCAAGGGTGACAAGGGAGGAGAGAGGAAGGGAGAACAAGAGTGACTGGGGGGGCAGGAGGGAAGCTGGGGAGTGGGAAGGTAGGGCAGTGGAGCATGGCTCAGCACCCACTTCCCCCTTCTCCACAGTGGCTCCCTGCCACCCAGGGCAAATCCTCACCCCACTGCTGCTCCCTCCCACCCCAGTGGGTCCCATCCTCCCCTCCTGCAGCCCCTGCTGCCTGTGATGGACCCTCCCATCACTGCAGGGGACAGAACTAGGCCCCCAGTCACACACCCCCTACACACAGCCACCCCACAACCCCAGCTACACACCCTGTGCTACACATCCACTCCCACGCACCTCTGCTACACACACACACACCTGCTGCACAGAACTCCCAGCAGCCCCCCCCCCCCCCAAAGCCTTCACCTGGGCTGTTTCCAGGCAGCCTGACACAAGCTGCTATGCTCTGCAGGAGGAGATTCACACACTCCCAGCTTCCCACCCCTCTCTGCTGGCTGGGACTAAGGTGAAGCCACCAGAACATTGCATTCAGGCTGCTCCTGCAATTTTTAAGGGGACTCCTGGAACTCCGTGTTCCAGTGCCTTCCTCTATTTTTAGGGGGGTCAGAAGGCTGCCTGCCTAAAGATAGGGGGCCCCAGAACAGTGTTCTGGTGCCTTCCCCATTACTTTAACCCCTGCCTTTTCCCAGCCCTGCACAGCCCACGTGGCTGGGCTGAGCAGGGAGGGAACTTTAACTCCAGCTCTCGGGGATGATCGTGGCACACTTTGGCTGTTGCTGCGGCACACCAGTGTGCCCTGGCACACTGGTTGGGAACCATTGGTCTAGTGGTTGGGAGTGGTTCCCAACCTCTGTAGACAGTGGCTCCTGGTGTGGTAACTGGGGTGGAGGTTGCTTGCTGGGGGATTGTCCCTTGAGTAGCCAGGGGCCATATACCCTGTGACACTGTCTGGGTCTAGGGGACTGGTTATGGTTATCTTTCATATTAATATTTCATATTTGCAATGATTGATATGTGATATACCATGTTTGGTGTCAATAGAAAAGCTTGCCCTGATTTTGGCACATTCAGAAGGTCAGCCCAGGAGGCCTGGGTCACATACCCACTGCCTGGAATCAATCACACACAAGAGGCTGGAGTGGACAGACTCAGGAGTGCGTGATCACTTGGCAAAGCAGGGTGAATTGGGATTCAGGAGTGGGAATTGGGAGGTCACAGTGACAGTGGAACAGCGGACTGGATCTGAGGAGCGCCTGTCACAGAAGCTGCCAAATTTTCAGGCAGCAGCTGCTTTTTTTCTGTGGAGGGGGCCACTGACACTGGCTGAGGGTTGGGGAGGCCGGGGGTGGGGGTGAGGGCTGGCACAGGGTTAGCAAAAGTTGCTGACCCCTGTAGTAGCATATTTTTGTACTATATTTTTTATAGCTGACCTGTCAGAGCCCAGAATTTAAATATTTTTGTTTCTCTGCTCCTGATTTTAATGGGATGTACCATATCCTCCAGGGGTACCAGCACATTACAGCACCATTTTAACTTTCTTTGCTTGCAGGGATCTCTCCAAAGTGAGAAGTCACAGCACATCATGGAACATCACATGATAGACCCCACTCTGCACAAGAGTTGAAACTTCAGTCAGCATTGAATCCCACTGGGAATCTTCTTGTGCTGTGACTTTCTGCATAATGGATGGCTCTGCTGTCTCACTCAGAAGCTGAGCAATCATCTTCTTGGGGGATCCAGGAATTTTGTCAGGTAGGAGGTGGCCACTGCACCCCTGGTGGCATTTCATCATCCATTTGGGGATTGAAACAGTTCTATGCCCAAATTATTTTTCTGTCAGCTTTATGCATCTCTAGTATTATTTCTGGGAATAGAAGATTTAAGTCCTTCTGCCAAGAAAGATTATTCTGGTACTGTACAAATGACTTGAAAGCAGATTTAATTAACACAAGTTGATGAAAGAGCTTTGCTGGAGGGCCTCAACTCTGCCACAGCCTTGGTCATTTCTCCTTCCTCTGATCATGGGATAGAGATGGTGGGAATACAGGGAATTATAAATGTTGGGGAAAAGAAGATCGCTATGTGCCCTACTACAGAATATAAAGAGAAGAAAACACTAAAGTGTTGGACAGCTTTTTATTAAACTCAGAAAGAAATGTAACCTGACAGTCTGAGCACCAGCCTAAAAGCTAGGCATCCTGACTTAGTTTTGCAAATGTTTAGTTGTTTTATAGTGATATTTGCAGGAAACTATACAGGCGAGCACTCATTAGATTACATAAGAGAGTATGTAGGTTTAAGTGTGGTGAAATGGAGCTACGACAGTGACTCAAAACTCAAGATAGCATGGCCTGACCCATACTACAGAAACAGCCTTGCTAAAGCACTTGGTTAGTATAGTTGTCCCCTGATCTTGTTATAGGTTTTATAGGGGCTGCCTTGGGGCTGCAGACGCTAGAAGCTTGGGCTCCTCAACAGCTAGTTCATCAAAACCATAATCCTTCCACAAAACAGTTTTGATTTGATGAATCAGCATTTTCTGCTGAATAACCATTTATTAACAAGATTTCAAATTTTGAAGTCAAATTTCAGAATGTGGTTAATGTTAAGTGGACTCTGCAGTTTGTTCACCTCTTTCTTAAAGGACAGTGCTAGAAACTTGACACAGTATTCCACCTATGATCTCTTACAGTGTCATGTTTAGACACTTTTCAGAGTAGAAACTCTTTAAGACTAATTTTAAAAGTTAATTTTGCTGTACATGACCAAGAAGGAATTCATATTCAGTGCAAAAAATTGCCAATATTACATTTAAATTGTATCATGAGTGTTCTAATTGAAAACATCATTCTCCAATCCTGTAGTCAGGTGACTAATTGTTACAGCTATTTGCATTCAGACAGATTTCTTCACAAACAGAAGGACTCAGAACACACATTTTTTTAAATGAAATCTTAGATACTGTAGAAAACATGCCACCCCCCGGCCCAGACCTGGACTTGCTGGGATAATCAGGGCAAGCTGCAAAAAGTAGAGCAGAGTCTCCCAGCACTGGTGGATTACCTGGAATTAAACTCCCCAACCAAACAATGCTACTGATCCCCCACACTGGATATCAAGAAGCCAGTCTAAAATATACTCAGCTCCCTTTACTGCATTTCAGTCACTGGTCTCCAATACAGCCAGAAGCGCCACTGTTCCAGAAAAAGACCCGGGGCTTGGCTCTCTGGGACTTGGGGCTCAAGCCACCTAAGAGCACAGCTACCACAGGCAGGCCTCAAGTGCTAGATCTTGGGGCTCAAGCCCCCTATGCCCAGCATCAGCGATGACCCTGAATTCAGCAACTGGATCTGGTAAAGAGAGAAATTTCTTACCAGTAAAACTGAGTTCTTTATGTAAGGGGCCTGACAGCCCCTTACTGAGACTGAATGGGCTTTTTGATTGGCCACTCCAGCTTGGAAGGACTCTGAAACAGATAGCCCCAGTGTCAGGGGGAGAGGCCAGTGTCCCAGGATGGCCTGTTTGATTGAGAGTGCTTCCCCACCCCTGAGCTGAAATTGCAGGCTGGACATGTCTGGGCAAGCCGGGGGGGGGTGGGGTGCGAGCTAAGGAGGAAGTGTAACCCAGGTGCATAAAAGTGCAATCTCTTTCAGGGATCCTTTGTGGATGGGTTATGTTGCTGGGCAGATTTTGCAGCCCAGAAACCAGAAACTTCTGGCAAGAGAGTGTGGGAGAACACTGAGCATGCTCCACAAGTTTTATTGTGGTGTTGGAGTTACATGCTCAGGGAGAGGCCTGAGAAGAGCAGCCTGGAGAGGAGCAAACAGAGAGCTGCAGAGTACATCTGCTAAGGGACTCAGTGAAAGGAGCTGAGCAGGAGTGGACTGCAGGATGTTTTCTCCCTGCTTTGGACTGCTTTGCAGGGGAGTTGTCTGCAGGGGAACTGAGAGTTGGATGGCCAGTGACCTGATTGCATGGTGCTGGCTACACAGGAGGAAGAAGGGACTGCATGGTATCTGCCTGAAGATTCCTGCAGCTAGAGAGGATGAGGATTGCTTACATTCAGAATTTAAGCCTCAAGGACTTAAAAGAGTGCAATAGAGATAGGGGTGACTCCACCTGAACTTTGGGACTCTTGGGTTTCTTACTGTTTTGTTTAAATGTATTATGGTTCCTTAGGATAAGGTGTGTTTATGCTGAGTGGCAGTTTATTGTGGGATGCGAACTCTGAGCAGTCTTCGCTGAGAGTCCTTTTAACAACTGGATCCTGGCTCTCCAGTTGCTTTCTGCAGGGGTTTTCACTGTGAGGCACTGGAGAGGGGGAAGTAGATGCATTTGAGCCCACCCTAGCAGGTTAGAGAAGCACTAAGCAGCTAGGAGCAGGGAGCCAGAGAACCCAGGCAAGCACCTGGGCTGAGTTGTTCTGTTCATAGCAGACCCACAGCAGCTGGACCAGCAGAGAGCCAAGCAGAGCTGGAGTTGGAGTTGTCTGGAGCTGGGTGCAGGAGGCCAGGGAAGGAGCCAAGGGGCTGAGCTGACCTGTCCAGACAGCAGGAGGACCAGAGGAGCCCGAGGAGCGCCCCAGAGAGCCACACAGAACCCAAGCAGCGGCTGGGAGCCAAAGCTGCAGCCATCTGGAGCCAGGTGTGGTGAGCAGCTGGGGAATAGTGAAGGGAGGCTGATGCTGTGAAGAAGGGCCCTGCCCCTGGAGCCTGGGGACGTGTGGCCACAGCCAGAGCCTGCATCTGACACCCTGGATCATCCAGTTGTAGCCAGGCCTGGGCAGGAGGCTTGGGGGGCTGACACTGGGAAGAAGGGCCCTGCCCCTGGAGCTTGGGGACATGTGGCCACAGCCAGAGGCTGCATCTGGCCCCCCTGGATCATCCAGTCATAGCTAGGCCTGGGCAGGAGGCTTGGGGGGCTGATACTGGGAAGAAGGGCCCTGCCCCTGGAGCTTGGGGATGTGTGGCCACAGCCAGAGCCGGCATCTGGCCCCCTGGAGCATCCAGTCGCAGCCAGGCCTGGGCAGAGGGCTTGCAACGTAGAGAACAGACTGTGAGACTGTTCCTCAGGCCCCAGAGACTCTGTTTGTAGTGCCCCGACACCAGGCGGTGACACTGGGGGTTTACTGTTCACCAGTGGCGTCGCTAGCGCTGGGCACACGGGGCACGTGCCCCGGGTCCCAACGCTGGTGCCCCGGGTCTCCGGCCCAATCGGGCCGGGGATCCGGGGCCCGATCCCTGGCGTGGCCGCGGCTCCAGCCAGGGATCCGGGGCCTATCTGGCCGCCTGGCAGTCCCCGCCCCCTGGCCTGGGATAGGGCCAGGGGGTGGCCACACCGCTGCCGCCAGCTAGCCCTCGCTGCCGTGCGGCGCGGCTCAGCCTAGCCTGGCCTAGTGTGGCGGGAAGCGGTCTCTGGAGGCCGGGCCCGCGGCCGCCGCCCTGGATCCCCGGCCGGGGACGGGGCTGCCGTGGTCGCAACCAGGCCCCGGATCCCCAGCAGCGGACGGGGCCGCTGCAGCCGTGGGCTGCTGGCCGGGTCCCGGATCCCTGGCCGGGGACGGGGTCGCCTAGCCACCGGTGGCCAGGCCAGGGATCCGGGGCCCAGCTGGCCGCCCACGGCGGCCCCGTCCCCCGCTGGGGATCTGGGGCCTGGCTGTGGTCGCGGCAGCCCCGTCCCGGGCCGGGGATCCAGGGCCGCGGCCGTGGGCCCGGCCGCACTGGGCCGGGCCAGGCTAGGCTGAGCCGCGCCTCACAGCAGTGCAGCCCAGCTGGCGGCGGCGGCGCCGCGGCCTCCCCTGGCCCCATCCTGGGCCGGGGGTGTGTGGCCTTTTGGCTGGGGGCGGGGCCTGCCCTCCAGGGGCAGGGCTGGGCCCGTGCCCCGGGTCTTTCCCCGCCCCAGCGACGCCCCTGCTGTTCACCTTTTTCCACTTTTTTTCTATTTTCTTATTGGGTTATTCTTTTTATTTCTGTATGCTTAAATAAATTGTATATAGTGACTGGTGGACCAGAACAGTGGTCAGTGCAATCAGCACCTCGGAGTGGGGACACCCTAGCCCTGTCCTGAGAGACCACGATAAGAGTGGGGTTCGAGCCCCCAGAAATTCTGGGGCTCAGCCTTGTCGGGGTTACAGGGATTCCTCCAAACAGGAGATTGGGAGGGGAGCCTTTGAGGTGAGGCAGGCCTTGGGGTAAAGGAAGTGGGAGCAGGGAGTCAGATCCTTTTGCTACCCACCTTCACCGGGGTGGTATACAAAGTCTGGGAAGTTCCCCACAAGAGCGGGTCCATCTTCTGACCCCAAAGGGTCAGCCACATTACGCAGAATAGTATAAGTTTGGATCTCACCCAAAATATCACACTGCCAGCCAGTTCTTTAGTAACTAAAATTAAAGGTTTATTATACAAGGAAAGAAAGACTATGAGAGTACTGTTAAAGTCACCACATACATAATTTTGAAAGTCGCCTGCAGGTTTCCAGCAGAATTCAAAGTTTGCGGGTCTTAGGTATACTACATCCAATACTTAAAAGGGTTTAAGTCCTTGTTTCACAGCTTCAGTTGTTAGAAATACAGTTTTAAGGAATAGAGACAAAATAGTCCAGGTATAGAGTTTGTTCTAATTCTCCCCTGAGAATTAGCAGGGTGATGTCCAGGCCAGTGCTGGCTGGGATCTCAATCCTGCAGCCAAAACTTTCCCTGAGACGTGAGATACATGTATTATGTTCCCAACTTCCTTTTATAGCTGTAGCAAGGTGGGCATTTGTAGGTCCTTTCTTCATATGGACTTTGATGGCTTTTCTCAGGTACTTTCTTAGGAGGAGAATAGTAATGTATGTTGTCCTCTGAAGTAAAACCTTCACCTCCTGGGCATAAAGGACTATCGTAGAGCTCACTGAAACTCCAAATTTCCATTCTCTGGGAAATTTTGACATTTCAAAGAAGTTCTTGTTGTGAATCAGGACAAAAATTAGAAATTTTGAAATTTCCTCTAGAAAGGAAATTCTGAAAAAAAAATTGTTTAGGAAAAATCCAGCTGGTTTGACTTCATTTTTTTTTTATCCCCAGCTTGAACTCAGTTTCTGAGAGTTAACAGGCTCTCAGCTATAAGTTCAGAAGTCCCATGATAGGGCTTACCTGGAACCATGGATGCTGGATGCCTTGGGTCCCTGTTCCCCAGGTTACCATATGCTAGGGGGTCTGGAGCCCCTGGAAGTTGGGCTCCCCAACAGATATCAAAACCCAAATCCTCCCACAAAACATGAATCAGCATTTTATGATGAATAACCATTTATTTAAAAAATTTCCACCCAGATTTAGGTGAAAATGATCCTTGGATATATAAACAAAGAAGTAATAAGTAGACGTAGGGAAGTGATTTCTGCCTCTGTTCATGGTGTTGGTGAGACCAATCCTGGAATATTGAGCACAGCTGTGGTATCCACCTTTAAAAAAGGTTTTTTAAAAATCAGAGAGGGTGCAAAAAAAAAAGTCATAAAAATTATTCAAAGACTAGGGAAATTACCTTACAGTGGAAAATTTAAAGAACTCATTCTGCTTTGCTCAGCAAAAAGAAGGCTGAAAGGTGACTTGACCAGGGTGACCAAATATCCTGGTATTATGGCTGTGTTTTACTTATGCACCTATAACCTTCTGTACCCCCCCCCACCACCAAAAATGAGTCTTGATCATTCACACTTGCTATCTTGTCACCCTCAACTTGACTAGTATATAAATAACTTCATGGGAAGAAAAGCATAGGTACTAGAGGGCTTTTTAGCTTAGTAGAGAAAAGCCTAACAGGAACCAATGACTGAAAGCTGATGTTGGAAACATATATGAATTGTTCACATGTCTTCTGGATTCTTCAATTAACTGACAGTATTCTGTCTATGTAACCCTTTCCCTAGAAAGCAGTGGCAAGGAATCGGTTGGTTACTCACCAGTAACTGTCCTTCTTCGAGATGGGCTGCTCACATACATTCAGTTACAGGTGTCTACGTGCTGCAGCGCACGGTAGCTCGGAAAGTCTTTAGTGTTAGCCTGTCAGGTCAGGGTGCACGACCAATGCCCCCCTCCACGCCGCAGCCACGGTTATATAGGTGACCGTGACCCTGACCCTCCCAGTCCCATATACCTTCGCCAACTCCGTTAGCAGGGACAGTAGGAGGAGCCTGAATGTATGTGAGCAGCCCATCTCAAAGAAGGACAGTTAACGGTGAGTAACCAACCATTGTCATTCGAGCGCTGCTCACATCATTCAGTGACAGGTGACTGCTAGCCGTACCCCAGGATGGTGGGAGGAGTTACAGTCTACCCACACTGAGTACAGCTCTGTCCACAGCGGCATCATCTCTCGCCTGTTGGACAATGGCGTAGTGCATCATGAAGGTATGTATCAACGACCACATAGCGGCCCTGCAGATCTCTTGGATCCAGGGGCGTTGCTGGATAGCAAAAAGATCCGGGGCACAGGCCCACAGGCTCCACCTGTGCTAGACCCTGCCCCTGTCATGGGTCCGCCCCCAATAGGCCACACGCACAGCAGACAACCTCCCCCCCCATTACCCAACAGGCCCTACCCCTGTCCTGGGCCCCACTTGAAACTGGAATTCGCATGAAGTATTTGAAGTGGGGAAGTTCCACATGAAATAGAAATTTTGGAAGCATGGAGATGTGATGTTTCTGAAAGGAAATATAGTCCCTAGGGCCATGCCAGCTGATGACTAAAATTGAAGCTGTCAGCTTCTAGCCAGCAGCTGTCTAGGCACCAATGCAGTCTGACCATGTCAATGTCCATGGATTATCCTGGTCCAGAGTGTTTAGCCTCTGTACCACTCTCCCACCACATAGAGGCCCCATGCCATGCCGTGATACAACTCCTCCTTCATACCCCTCTGCTCATTTTAGTTTTAATGCAATCATTCTCCTCCAGTGTTCCCTACAAATGAATCAAGGTGCTGTCAGTATCCTCTTAAAAGCTCACTGACCATGTGAGGAGGACATATAAAAATTCTCCTCCTCTGACAAGGCATATCTTTCCCTATCTCCTATAGGTTTCTGTTGCTAAACATCAGGAGTCATGGAGATCAGAAAATAGGATTGGGAGGGAGGGTGGTGCATGAGACCATCCCTGGGACTTCTGGTCAACTTCTTTAGGGTCTCCAGGTACTGGAAAAGTGGATGGCATCTAGGAGCCCAGATGAGAGATGACACGCTGCTGACCCATGCTGAAGACACCTACCACTGCAGTTCTCAAGCTTTTAAAATAGAGCCCACGCCTCTCCTGAACTTTGCTGTAATGCTTGCCCTCCACTTTGAGTGGCAGCATGAGATTGTGGAGCCGGGGAGTGGAAGGATGGTAGCACAGCAGCTGCAGTTCGCCATGCTGGGCTGCTTATAACACAGGGCAAGACATTTAAAAAGGCTCTGACCCTCCCAGCTTCTAGGTGTATGCAACCCAGGTAGGGGAAGTTGGGGAGCTCATGAGGCAAGCAGGCAGGCAGGCTGGAGCTGCCAGTGCAGTGCTATAAGCAGGGTCACACCAAACTGGCTGACCCAGCCAGACAGCCAGGCTGCCTGCCTTCTGTCTCCCCAGCAAATAGCCAAAGAGAGGACAACAAAGTGAACTGAGAAGAAGGCAGAGAAGCCTCCTGCATTTCTCCCACCCTGCCCTTAGCTCCTGCCAGACTCCCAATCCCCCTTCTGGGGAAACAAAGCAGAGAGTATTTAGCAGCAAAAACTAAGTAAGCCCACTCTTACAGGAAAGAGCGAGTCCAAACCAAAACTACAGCATTACTGGGATCACTCTATCCAATGCAAGACAGACAACATTACAGGAATTCACAATGAAGTACAACAATTGTAAAACAAGAAAGGCACATTCAAAGACTAACAAGTTTATTTATTGCTCGAGCTTTTGTGAAATCCCACTGAAATCCCACTTTGTCAGACACTTGAAAATGGTTTCCAAATAGGATTTTGCTCATGTGATAAATAAATGTGTTACTCTTGAAAAGTACCGCAGGACTCTTTTCTATTTTTACTGGATTAGACTAACATGGCTCCCCCCTCCCCCCCCCAGAACTTTTCAGTAAAAGGATAGTTAACTTTGTGGCATGCTGCCTGATGTGTACTTATGTTGTGCAGTCATAGGAGGGCAAAACTAAAGAGCAGAATAAATAGTGATATTAAGTAGCGACATTATTGGTAGGTCAAGCCTCACTCATGATCTCCCAACAGAACTCTCAAATCTCAGGAATTTTTTCCCCAGGCCCAGTCTGCTAATATTTGCTCAGTCTTCTGTAGCCACAATCAGTGGTGGCTTTTGGGGTAGGCGAAGCAGGTGGCTGCCTAAGGCCACAAACAATAAGGGGCCCCGTCTTCAATCTCGTAGACAGAAATGAAAACAGAGAAAAATATAGAAATTTTTCCCATATAGCAGAGCTAGTAGGACTGGAAGCCTAAGCACTTTTCACTCTTGGTTCATCAAGGCAAGCTATCATTAGGATCTGTGCTTCATCTGAAATGCAGATTTCACCATTCTCTGCCCATCACCTTGACACTGACATGCTAAATAGCAGGAGCAAGCAATAGACAGCACAATGACAGGAACTTTTACAGTGGCCTCAGCTTTTAATTCCTCAGTATGGCCATTTATTTTGCCATTTTTTAATTTTGTGAAATACTGCCCTTTTCTTTTCTACCTGTATTTTTGCATTTTCCTTTGACTTTGTGGAAATTTTTACTTTTACTTTTTTAGCTCAGGTTACCAGGTAGGTCCATATAGGCTGCTACATCTAAATACAGTGCTTTCCTTTGGCAATCATTACATCTCTGTGTGATGTCTGTGCAGTATGTCTTTCTTTTGATAAGTAATTCTTTAGCTTCCTTTGTATTTAACTATTTAATATTTTGAGGGGGCCAGAGTCTTATAAACTTGAGTACATCGGAGAATTTCATTGAAATTTGGTGTTTTTCATTTCACTTATTTTTATTTATTATTATTATTATTATTATTATTTGTATTAAATATCTCTAGTGCACATAAACCCAAGCCCATATGAAAAATTTGTAAGATTTGATGGCCAAAATTTTAAATTTGGTATTTTAGTTATTTTGAGCCATCATTAATGTTACCACTTCTTATTTATTAATTAATGCTCACACTTTTAAAAAAAAATTAAAATGTTCACTTCAACTTTGTAGTTCAGCATTAGCTGCTTTATGTTAAGTGAATGATGCTCAACTTACAAGCTTCACGATGGGAAGATCTTTAAAAATACCATAGCCAAGAATAATTTACGAGTTCCAGAGGGATAATCATATTAGTTTGGTTCAGCAAAACAAACAACAAATCCTGGGGGGTGGTATGGGGCAGTTAAGGGTGCAGGAGGGACTGGAACCATAGGGAAGGTAGCAGTGTTTAAGCAGAAATTCCAAACTGGCAATATGGAGTCTTGGCTCAGGGTTACAGAATTATTTCACTTATGACACTAAAGGACATATATCCAACATTAATTAACATGTACTTTAAAGGTAAACACAATTAATTATCTCTGACCCTCCATATTATCTGTCCCTGTCCCACACCTCCAGTCTCTTCCTACTTAATGTAGAACAATCTCTCACACAAGAGAACAATTTCAAGCACAGGATAAATACTAGGCGCAGCATATGGTGGTGTTCAGCAGAGTTCACCTTTACAAATAATAGCACTGTTGATGAGGTTACCTTCTCAGACCACCTGCTGCCCCAGCCTCACAACTGAGGCAACAAGGCAAGGGGCAGGAGACCCCGCAGTTGTGCCAGGCCGGCCCCACCACCATGTGAGACCCTGTGGTCAGACCAGGCAGCTCCACCACCTGGGCATGTGGTGAGAGCTGGGGACCCCAGGCCAGGCCAGCCCTGACCCATGGGCATGGGCTGAGGGCAGGAGACTCTGGGTTAGCACCCGAGCCTCACCCCCTGAGCTGTGGGGGGCTGCCTGGGGCTGCACCACAGCAGCCTGGCCACCAACCTGATCCCCAGGGACCCACAGCTGAGGGATGGTCCCTGACTCACCAGCTTTCTGCTGGACTGACCCTGGCCTGGACAGAGGCTTAGGTACATCCCTTGGGCCACCTGGTGCTCAGGTGAAGAGCTCCATTTCCAGGCCACCCCCTCTGAGGCCACTAGGCCATGGGGGGTCCCCCCTGCAGGCACTGGGGAAATGCTTATGGACCCAGCTGGGACCTAGAGGCCATGGGGAGAATGCCTCCAGCCCAGGGGTACCCCTGCCAATCCCAGCTGGGCCCCAGAGGTTTATGGGCACCCCCGGTCTCACCCAGGGCCCAGATGCCTAGGGGTAGCCCCCTAAGTCCCACCTGGGCCCCAGAGGTCTGGGGACACCCCCACCAGTCCCACATGGACCCCAGAGATTTCAGGGCACCCCTGCCCATCCCACCCAGGGTCTGGATGCCTATTGGCACCCCTACAGCCCCACCCAGGGCCCAAAGGCCTGGGAGAATCCCCTGCCCCCACCCCACCTGGGACCCAGAGGCCAGGGACTAATTCCCTGCTTCCACCCAGGGGCTGGAGCCCATGCAGGGAAGCCCCCCTCGGCCCCAGGCAGCCCCTCCTCTCCCCCCCCCCGTCTGACCAGGGCCTCCAGCCAGGGCCGTGCCTAGGGGGGAGCAGGGCCCAGGGCAAATCAGTTTGTGTGGGGACCCCCCATTTTAAACTTTGCAGCGCAATGTTCTCTCTAAGCCAGTTGGTTCCCAACCTGTGGTCCAGGGACCCCCCAGAGGTCCACAGACACATTGCAGGGGGTCTGCGGAGCCTCTCCTCACCCAGGGCTGGAACCCAGCCACAGCCCTGATGCTCCCTGCCAGGGCTGCCTCTCCCCGTCTGTGGCTGTATCCTGGCAGGGGAATGGAGCCACAGCAGCTCCCCAGCAGGGGCAAGGGCAGGGGACCACAGCTGCTAGGGCTCAGCTCCCTGGTGGTGTGGGCAATGGTGGCAGCAGTGCTGCTCACCAGCTGTCCCACTGGTGGGGGCCAGAGTCTGCCCATGCCAGCCAGATTACATAAACAGCTGAGGGGGTTCCGCAAAGGTTTTTTTTTTTTTTTGTTTTTGTTTCACAGGGGTCCCCAGCCTGAGAAAGGTTGGGAACCACTGTTCTAAGCTGATGATGCAGCTGAGCAAGTTCCCTGCTCGTTCTCCAGGCCCCAATAGGCTTCTTCTCTGCTGCCCACTGGCTCCCCAATAACTTGTGCACCCATAACTTGTTCAGCTGCATCATCAGCTTAGAGGGAACACTGGGCAGTGTCATAATTTTTCTTTAATAAAATCATAAATTTCTAGCCCTCAGGCTAAAAAGTTGCAGAGAGAAGCAGAAAAACATGACCTGACTTTATCCTAAAGGCTCAAAACCCAGAAGTCAGAGAAAATAGTTCCCCCTATTTATTATTTCTTTAAACATCTCTTTATTTTTAAGTGAGTTTCAATGATATATTTAAGCCAGACTTGTGACTATTTTTGATGTTTAGGGTGGGCAATACTGAATGTGTCATGGTGATGTTCCATCAACCTCATAGCCAAGTGGACAGGAGCATCTGGATGTACTCTTTGTGGTTCTGGTTTTCTGTTCAAGATGGGCACACAATTTTACAAGTTTAATAATTTTTGTTAGATCAAGTTTTTGTTAAATTGAAAATTCAGAGACAGGGAAGCTATTTTTGGATGATAAGAAATAAATTCAGGTCCCCTCTCACCTTAAGGCATTGGATTCCAATTGTCTAATGTATGTTATTTCCTTTATGCTGCCTGACTCTTTCCTCTTCCATCCTATTTTAATACATGTATTCACATTCCTCATCGCTTTGCAGGTGATCTAAGTAATGAAAGTCAGGTACTGTTTGAGGATGAGAGGAAGAAACAAGGGACTTTTGGCCTCCTCTTAGATACCCTGATGTAAATCAAAGGAGGAGTCTTGTGGCACTTTTAAAAGCTAACAAATAAATAAACTTGTTAGTCTTTAAAAGTGCCACAGGATTCCTTGTTTGTTTCCCTAAACTAGACCTGCATGGCCACAGTTGCTTTTCTCTTTGCTATGCTTTGGGACTGGTGGTCTGACTGCAATCAATGACAATGGGGCTTATTTACAGTGCAGAAGGAAGGACAAAAAACTACTTTAATGTGTTGATTGATGGCCATTAACCCTAAAAACCCAGTATTTCCATATGAGTGCTAGCCTGGGGTCTTCTTTCTCAGGTATAATAGATCATTATCTGCACAGAGAAGTTTGCTCAAAAAGACATTCCTGAAGACTGAAAAGTCTTGTTAAATGTAGAAGGAAAAAAGTTCTTTAATATCTGAGAACCCTTTCTGGAGATGCTGATGTAAATTCAAAGAGAAGGTCCTGTTTTGTAAAGGTTGGGGATGTGACATTCTCCTGACTTTGTCCCCATTTGCTTGACTGAGGCTGGCTCCACAAGTTTTACCTCAACACTTGCCCTTTCTCTTCCCCTCAGGGAGCAGTTGTGGGAAGGTGGCTACTTAAGAGTTCCCGTAACCTAACGCTGCCCGTCTGAATTCCCTTCCCCCTTCCCTGACCAGCCGGAGCTGCTCCCTAGTCCCACAGCTTGAAGAAGCTCCCTGCTTCCTTACTCCAGCCAGCTGCATCGGATCCCCCAAAAGCATGAGGACCCCCAAAGTGCAGGGCCCAGGGTAGTTGCGCCCGCTGCCCCCCCTTAAGGACAGCCCTGCCTCCAGCCCCCCCCCCCAACTCCTACCTCCTCCGTCCTGCAGAGAGAAGCCCATGCCGGAGAAGCTGCTTGTTTGAAAGTGGCTCCCTTTCTCCCTCGGCCCCTCCCCTCCCCCGGCTGGTCACACACCTGGCTGCAGCACCCGGGCGGGGGAGGGGAAGCTGCAGCTCCCAGTCACAGAGCTCTGCCGGGGTCCCAGCTCCCAGCGCCAGGACTGGGGGTCCAAAACAGACTCGGGGCTCCATGGGGGAGATTCGGGGCATGTGCCCCGGGTGCCCAGCACCAGCGACGCCACTGCTTGGATCGGGACCTTAGTGAGGAAGGCCGTGGAAGATGCCTCAGCTCTGGTTGAGTGGGCTCTCACAGTCTCTGGGAGGGGCGTGTTTGACCTTCCGTAGCAGTCTTTAATGCGGTTCACAATCCATTTGGAGATGCATTGGGAGGATAGCAGAGAACCTCTCATGTGTTCCACAACTGCCACGAACAGTTGGGAGGTCTTGCGGAAAGATCATGTGCGCTCAATATAGATCAGGAGCACTCTCCTCACATCCAGGGTGTGCCACCGTCTCTGGTTTTCTGTCACCTGAGGGTCTGGATAGAAGACCAGCAGGCAGATCTCTTGATTCATGTGGAAGGGGGTGGCAACCTTGGGCAAGAACGAGGGGTGGTGACCAATGTTCCCTCTAAGACCCACCGGCAGCTGAGCAACTTCTGTTGCTCGCTGCGTGGCCCCCCCACCCCCTGTGCGGGCCCGATCCTGGCGGGCCCGATCCTGGTGCCCCCCGCGGGCCTGATCCTGGCGCCCCCCCCCCCCGCTTACCTGGCATGGCCCTGCCACAGCTCCTGGGCCAGAGAAGCACTAACGGAGCATGCTCAGATATTCTGAGCATGCTCCGTTAGAGCTTCTGTGGGCGGGAGTTTTAATAACTTCCTGCCCCACAGGAGCTGTGAGCAGGGCCTCTGGCTGCCAGCCCTGTGCGGCCAGCAGCCTTCCCTGCGTGTGGGGGCTTGGCGGGCCGTGCGGCCACGCAGCTTAAAGGGAACAGTGGTGGTGACACAGGACCACCTTGTCTGGGAAGAAAACGGTATATGGGAATTCAGAGGATAAGGCTCATAGTTGTGAGACCCTTCTGGCTGAGGTAACAGCTACCAGGGAAGCAACCTTCTAGGACAGCACAAGCAGCGTGGCTGAGTCTAAGGGCTTGTACGGCGGTTCTGTCAGCCTGTAGCACCACATTCAAGTCCTACTGCAGGGTGGGGTTATGGATGTGGGGAAAAAGTTTTTCCACTCCTTTCAGGAATCTATGGCAGATGGGGTGTGAAAAGAGTGGGGCCCCATCTACTGTTTGGTGAAAGGCCGAAATTGCTGCCAAATAGACTTTCAGTGAGGACAGGGGTAGGCCTTTCTCTTTTAGGTCAAGAAGGTAATCTAAAGTTGCCTGAACTGGTGTGGAGGTAGTGTCTATGTCTTTATCACGGCACCAAGTGGAGAAGTGATTCCATTTTGCCATATAGGTGGACCCGGTGGAGGGTTTTCTGCTACCAACCAGGACCTTTTTAACCCTATCCGAGCAGTGTCTCTCTTGCTTGCTGAGCTGGAGAGCATCCAGGCTGTCAGGTGCAGGAGGCCCAGGTTGGGGTGCCAAAGGCGTCCTGAGTCCTGTGTCAGAAAGTCCGCCCACCGTGGGAGGCAGAGCGGGGTCCTCACTGACATGTCTTGAAGGAGAGGGAGCCAGTGTTGCCTGGGCCAGTCCGGGGCTATCAGGATGATGAGTGCCTCATCCGCGAGGGCCTTCAGGAGCACCCGGTGAATCAGGGGAATTGGTGGGAAGGCATACATTAGGGCTTCCGACCAGTTGAGGAGGAAGGCATCGCTGAGAGACCCTTTCTCCCAACCTTGGAGGGAGCAGAATCGAGGGCATTTGTGGTTCTGTGCCGTGGCAAAGAGGTCGATCTGAGGGGTTCCCCATCTGGTTGTTAACAGGGAGAAGACCTCATTGTGGAGGGACCACTCGTGATTCACCAGTGGCTTTCTGCTGAGTGAAGGTGCTATGCTGTTGTCCACCCTGGGAAGCTGGGCGGCAGTTGGCATGAAGTGATGGTCTGTCGCTAGTTGCCAAAGCTTGGTCGCTTCCTCACATAGTGCTGAGGAGCGGACTCCTCCCTGATGGTTCATGTAGAACACGGCTGTTGTGGTGTCTGAGAGGATTTGGACCACTCTGCCCTGGATCTGGTCTAGGAAGGTCATGCAGGCCAGTCTGATGGCCCTGAGCTCCTTCATGTTTATGTGGAGGAGACTATCCTCGGGGTTCCAGACACCTTGTGTGGAGAGGCCCCTGGACAGGTGGGCACCCCACCCCGAGTCGGAGGTGTCCATTATCAGGGTTACTGAAGGCTTGGACTCCCTGAATGGAATTCCCCCCATTGCAAAGTCAGGGTCCCTCCAAATTTGGAGGGACTCCAGGGCATACTGGGGTACCAAGATTAACTTGTCTAGGTGGTCCCTTTCTGGTCGGAAGCTTGTGGCGAACTAGAGCTGGAATGGTCTCATCCACAGGCGGGCTGTTCAGATTACCGATGTGGCCGCTGCCATGTGCCCCAGGAGCTGCATGCATCTGCGCGCTATGGTCAGCCCGGGCGCCTGGAGCTCCGTGATGATGGTGCAGATGGACCGAAATCTTGACAGGGACAAGGATGTGGTGGCTTGCCAGGCGTTTAAGCATGCCCCAATGAACTCTATGTCCTGAGTGGGGCAAAGCTTGGACATCTCCAGGTTTATGCGGAAGCCCAGGAACTCGCACAGGTTCATTAGCATGTCGACATGGTCTTGTACTTGTCGACTTGACCTGCCCACTATGAGCCAATTATCTAGGTAGGGGTAGATTCTTACACCCCTCCTGCGTAGGAATGCTGCGACTGGTATGACACACTTTGTGAACGCTCTGGGGGCTAGCAATAAACCGAAGGGGAGGGCAGTGAACTGGTAACGGTGTCATGCCACTACAAACCTGAGGAACTGCCTGTGGTGGGGCTGAATGGCTATGTGGAAATAAGCATCCTTTAGGTCGAGGGCCGCAAACCACACTCCTGGGGACAGGGAGGGGATGATCTGCGGTAGGGAGATCATGCGGAATTTTATTTTCTTTATGTTTTTGTTGAGAGCTCTGAGATCTAGAATGGGCTGTAGGTCCCCGTTGGGTTTGGGGACCAGGAAGTAGCAGGAGTAGAACCCTTTGCTGCGTTCCCCCTTGGGAACCTTTTTGATGGCTCCGAGGTAGAGTAACTTCTGGCATTTGTCCTCGAGCTTGCCTAGCAGATCAGGGTTCTGTGGGATTATGGGAGGGGGCGGTTTTCTGTCCCGGGGGGTTGAGAGGAACTGAATGTGGTATCCTCTGACCACTGCGTTGAGGACCCACTGGTCCGATGTGACCCGGGTCCATCGTGGGGCGAAGTGGCGGAGGTGGTGGGGGGAGAACAGAGGTTGTGGAGCGCTGCCCTTGAGGGGACCATCAAAAACGCTGTTTGTGGCCCGACGAACAGTCTGACGCCTGTCCGCGTCTTCCCAGCTGGGAGGTGCCCAGCTTACCCCCTTTACCTGATCGGCCTTTATCCTTGTCCAGGTCCCCAAGGTGATGCTGGGGAAACTGGAGAGATCTCAGAAACTGGGTCTGCAGTTGCAGCTGTTGTTTCAGTTGCTGTAACTGCTGCTGTAGCTGGTAGGACCTCGAGGAATTCCTAACAGGTTGAGGGGTGTAGATCCCGAGGGACCTCAAAGTAGCCCTCGAGTCCTTCATACCATGCAGCTTTGCATCTGTGGAAGGTGCGAAGAGGTCGGGACCTTTGAAGGGAAGGTCCTGGATAATCTGTTGCATCTGCGTGGAGCAACTGGAGTTCTGGAGCCAGGCCAAATGGCACATCACCACTCCCAATGCCATTATACATGCTTCTGTGTCCACTGCATCCCAAGTTGCCGTGAGCACATCCCTGGATGCTCTCTCTCCTTCATCCAGCATTGCCTCGAAGTCTCTCAGGCGATCCTCGGAGATGGCCAACCGGAGATTTCGTAGAGCTTCCCACAGGTTGAAGATGTAGTGCGTCATCAAGGCTGAATGATTTGAGATGTGCAGCTGGAGGGCTGCAGAGGAGTAAACTTTCCTGCCCAACAGGTCAAGCCTTCTCGCCTCTCTGTTCTTGGGCATGATGGTAGGTTGACTTTGTCTCTCCCTTTGGTTGACTGCGTCGACCACCAGGGATCCTGGGGCCTAGTGATGAAACAGGAAGGGGAATCCTTCCAGGGAGACGGAATATTTCTTGTCCGCTACTTTGGACACTGGCGGGATCGAGGAAGGCGTTTGCCAACATTCCTGGACGATGTGGAACACCCCGGTGTGCAAGGAGATTTTGACCTTAGCCGGTGGGGCTCTACGGCATGCATCGAAGAGAGAATCATCCTCCACCTGGATCACCCCTAGCTTGAGCTTCAGGTTTGCTGCCATGTGGCAGCGAAGGTCCTGCTCAACGCAAGGATCCCCTTCACAGTTGTTGGACATGTCAATTAAGTGCTCATTGGGTGACAAAGATGATGGGGCCCTTGATCTGCTTTGTTGGGTAGAATCAGGGTCTGGCTCGTCATCGGAGAAATCCAAAGACTCCGGTGCTGGCAAGCAGGCATAGTGGGAGGAGGTATTGCCTGCCATCGTGTTCAGCCAGTCGAGGGTCCATTCGTTGTGCGGGGACCTTGATGGTGGCATAGCCGTCATGAGGGGAGCAGGTGCCTCCCCTGATGGGTGCCTTCCCCTTGAGCCTGGAGACACGGAGCTTTTCAAGGCTTGCTTTCTCAGGCACTCCTCCTGGGGGGGAAGAAAGGGATCTTCCGAGTATGACCTGGATGACCTCTCCCCCGACAGTCAGCAGTCTGGTACCGAGAGTTCCTCAGAGGAGCGATAAGGCGGAGGTTTAGAACTTGGGCCTGGTACCGGCTTTGACGGTGCTGGGTCAGAGAGGGTGAAGAGGCCCGCGACGGTACCGGCGTCAGTGCAGGCGTTCCCAGTGCCGAATCCAATGGTACCGGAAGTGATGGCACCAGAAGCGTCATTATTGGCAACGGTGCCGGGTCCAGCGGTGCCGGGCTTGATGGCAGTGCCGGACTTGTGGGCGGTGCTGTGTCCAGCGGTGCCGAGGGAGACGGTGCCCTTGTGGCCGGTGCAGAACAAGAGGCAACTGAAGCCGGATTTAAATGCCCTTGGCAAGCCAGTGCCTGAGCCAGAGCCCTACCCAGGGCAGCTGGAAGGCTACCGGGAGACCGGCGAGGTCGGTGCCGAGGAGATACTGTGGAGGGCTGAGATTTTGGGCCCGGTACCAGAGATCGGCAGGGATCTTGAGCCTGGGCCAATCGAGGATCTGGCGGAGTGCTGGTGGCTCAGCCGCTTTCAAGCGGGGCGGCTCCAGTTCCCGAAATTAGGCGGAGGTGACGGTCCCTTTCCAGCCGAGTCCTCCGGTTGAAGGATCGGCAAATGGGGCAGTCCGCTGTAAGGTGGGACTCACCCAAACAAGCAAGGCATTTCTCGTGCAGATCGTCCATCAGGAAAGTCTTGCAGCATCCTAAGCACAGCTTGAAACCTGGCATTTTGAGTTTCACGTGAAAATACAGGCCCTTGCATTTTGCAAGATAACGCTGATCCAAACCGACACTGATGGTGGAAAAAGGAGCTGGGAGGGTAAGCGTCACGGTCACCTATATAGCCGCGGTGGCGGTGTGGAGGGGGCATTGGCCATGCGCCCTGACCTGACAAGCTAACGCTAAAGACTTCCTGAGCTACCGTGCACTGTGGCACGTAGACACCTGTAACTGAATGATGTGAGCAGCGCTCGAAGGAGAATGGAGGGTTACTTACCAGTAACCATCTTTCTTCGAGATGGGCTGCTCGGATCCATTCAGTAATAGGTGTCTCCATGCCAGAGCGCTGGAGTGGTTGGAAAAAGCTTGTCATAGCCTATCAGAAGAGGGGAGGCAGCCACCCCCCCTCGTGCCACCCGCGGCTATATATATGGCCGCCTCCCCGCCCCCTCCTCAGTTCCTTAGAGTCGCCAACTCCAGAAGCTGGGACGGAGGGGAGGGACCTGAATGGATCTGAGCAGGCCATCTCAAAGAAGGATGGTTACAGGTAAGTAACCCACCATTCTTCGAGTGCTGCTCAGATGCATTCAGTAATAGGTGATTACTAGTCATGCTGATGGATGGCGGGTGGAGTTGGTACTTCCACCTTCAGCACAGCAACAAGCCCCATAAGGTAGAGGCCCCACAGCAAGATGCTCACCGGAGTCAAGAGGCGAGCGGGCCTTGACAGGTCCAGAAGAAGCAAGAGCTGAGGGTCAACCCAGAACAGGGCAAGACAGAACCCACCGAGGCAGAATGCATAAGCAGGTCGGACAAGGTCACCAGAGCGGGAGAAAAGGACGCAACCTAACAAAAACGGGTTGCATAGGTGCTCTGCATAGGAGGAACAACATGGAATGTAACCAGCTGACTACAATGTCTGGGCATAGGCCATGTCACGTGGACTCAAAGGAGAACACTAAAAGCTAGCAAATGAGACTAGCCATATGGGCGTGTCTTGCGCGAGAACAAAAGAAGGATAGGCATAGAGTGCCCGACGGCTTTGCGGCAGCCATGTAGTCATGGACTGATCTGGCGACTACTGAGTACACAGGGAGAAGTAAGAGAATGACAATGCCCCTTATCTAGGATGCAACCAAGCAAGCCATCTGGTTAAAAGAGACAAATGAGGATACAAGGTTGTAAGATGGGCTTGGGGGCAACTGAGAAGACCACGAGACACTAAGCCACAGCATATAGCATTGAGCCAAGAGGGACAGGGCCCACGGTATGCTAATTAATGAGCTGGTAGTGCACGTCTTCAGCCGAGCAGGCACCACGAGCGGGTTCTCGCAGGAGAAAGGTTCCAGTAGAGAACTAACAGCCTCACTAACAGCAAGGTGGCCTGAGGCAGTGCTGATGAGATGGTCCTACTAGGGCCCACAGGGCACTAGAATGCAGAGGAGGGCCCCGCTGGTCTAAGCTTGCAGGGTTTGCATCGCGAAGCTCTCACTAAGGCGTGGGGGGTGGGGAAGAGGGACAGGAGAGAACTCTTACTACCGTCTAGTCAGCCCCTCGGCGACCGAAAGAATTGAAGGAAAGCCATGAAAGGCCGCAGATTCAGTATCTATGGCGCTTGCCGGAGGGATAACGTTACCACTTTGCCATGCCAGGGCTGCCAAGGAGAAACTCTTCAATACATGGATATTGAAGAACTCTGCTGCCAAAGGAGGATCCTTCCTAAGCTAGAGAATGGGACCGTAACAGGGTGGCAGCTGCCGCATCTGAAGGACACCCCGGGATCAGAGAACCCAATGAAGTATTCTCCCCGGAGGGAGCCAGAGGGTGAATAAAAGGGGGGGAGTACAACCCCAAACTGTTATATGTTGTATAGAAATGGGTTCTCTGTCTATCACGCCATCGAATGGGCAGTGGGTGTCAACGGGTCCTTGAAAATGGAAAGAGGGGACCGTAGAACTGCCAGGCGCCACCAACGCGCATGGGGAGAACCACAGTAGCACTAAGGGACTACGTGCGGCGTAGTGAGACGGTCCCGCGGGAAGGCAGGGTGGAAGGGGGGTGTGTCGTGTCCTGCCAGGGAATAGGACAATAGAGCAAGAAGATTATGCAAGTGCCCTGGAAGTAGGGAACCTTCTGTCTGATGTAGACAGCTGTCCAGAAGGCGGTGGATACCAAGGCGGGAAATATAGGTGGGAGAGCACTCAAAGGGATGGACCCTTTGCAGTTTCCCAATGTATGCTCATAACTAGGTATTCCCTCTCAGAGTTTTAAAGGGTGCCCCCGGCCGTGCTTTGGTGGTGATGGGGGAGAGTGGGCTACCTTGAAGAGGGTAGACAAAGGTGAGGGTTCCTGAGGTGAACCCCTGGTTCCTACTAGATCGCCAGAAGGTGGAGACGTGGAACTGTGCAAGGGAGGGAAAAAAGGGAGGAGTGGGCCATACCTTGTGCCCGTGCAGGGGTAAGACCCGCTCTAAAGGATACCTTCCTGATTAAATTGGCTATCCAGGTAGCTGTATTGCTACACAGATGTGTCCCCTTCAGTGTGCAGGAGATATTCCTGTTGAATGGGGGTTGGGGTCACAGTGCAGAAATAGTGGTGCGACCAGGGTATCCCCTTCCCTTCCCCTGGCCTGGATATGAGGGGGCCTACCTGGGACATGCATGATAGCCACAGGTACAGTCCTGTTGCAAGTAGGCTTCGATGTGCACATCTCAGGGCTCCAGCAGCAGCCGAGGCTACAACGAGATGCGCCTCCATCCCTTGGTGAGGTGTTAGGGTGAGGAACACGGTGGGGAATATCCAGGGAGGAAGGCTGCTAGGAGTAGAAGAGGGACAGTTTCCGTCTTCGGGGAAGTTGCTGCTTAAGGAGTGTGTGGGGGGGTAGCTATGGTATTGGGGTACCCGCAGCATAAGCGGTCGTTGTTGTATTGTTGGCCTAAGTCTTGTTCCCGAGATTGGGAAAGGGGAAGAACAAGGAAGGATCAGGGTGGTTCCCACTGGACCTGCCTTCCCTAGAGAAGGGGGGGAGGTTGTCTGTCTGCTGCAATGGTGCCCTAGGGCCCCCCGCACCCTAGGGGTAAAGAGGGTGGCAGTGATCAGAGGGGCCCCTCCTTGTGGAAGGGGGAGGCAAAGGCTCTCTTCTCACCATGCATAAAGCAGGAAGGAAAGGGACTGTCCCGCCAGGGGAAGTGAGGAGCTAAGTCAGCGGGGTGGATCCAGGAGGGAGAAGGCTGAAATATTTGGCCTCTCCTCGAGGATCCCAGGCTGTGCCCACCACAGAGAGGGTTTCAGGGGGAAACAAGACATCCCCTTCAAAGGGCAGGTCAAGAACTGCCTGGTGTGCGTTAGGGGGCGCTCTAGCCTCCCTAAGCCATGCTACCCTGTGGAGGGTAACCACCGAGGCCATGGTGTGAGCAGTGGTGTCCACCGCATCACGTGCCAAAAGGAGGAGGTTTTGCGAGATTATGTTGCCTTCCTTCATGAAGGCATCATACTCTTCCCTGGCCTCAGGTGGAAGCATATTTCTAAATTTCCTGAGTGACTCCCAGACATCCAGCAAGTATCTGCTGCTTATAGCCTGGTTGTTTGCCTCTCCTAATTGGAAGGCAGATGAAGAATAAACCTTACGGCCTAGCAGATCCAGCTTCCTAGTTTCCCTGGCGGGGGGAAAGGGGTCCCTGGGGGGTGCCCCGGCCCCCACTGCCATCAGGACCAAGTCCCCAGGGAGACGTGGGTGGCCAGCGAGGGAGGGGTAGCCTGACTTGGATACTCGATACTTCACACTCACCGTATCCAAAACTGTGGAAACGGAACTTGGGCTTTGCCCCTGGGAGTGTGCAAGGTCCCATACGCTCAGGTGGGGCAGGACTGCTAAGGGTGCTGTCGAGGCGAAGGCCAGCCCGAACAGGGTATTGGGGGGGAGACTCTAGGGCTCCACCTCCATACTTAAATGGGCCGTAGCCTGGCGCAATAGGTCAAAATGGGCCAAAAGTTTTCCCATAAAAGACTCCAGTGCCGGGGACAGCGCGGCAGCGGGAGTCCGGCGCGGAGGAGAAGGAGTTCCCTGGGGTGACCATTCTTGCGGCTGAAACCGGAAAGGTGATGGGGCCATTTGGAGCCCCTAGAAGGTCCCTCTTCCGGGCTGGAGACGGGGGAAGGGGATCGAGATTCCTGGCCCGGTGCCGGCGGTGGAGTGGTGTCGGCCCCTGCTGGAGTGGAAGATGGGAGACTGGAAGGTGAGGGTGAGTGTCCCGGGTGAACCCAGGCCTTTGAGATGAAGGCCAGTTTGCCTCTTCTGATTGGAAGTGGGGCAGAGGGAGTCGGGAGTAGCAGCAGGGCTCGTGTTGCCTCCACCACTTCTGGGGTGGACGGGACGAGGAGCGATTCTACTTGAGTTACGGGCAAGTCCTCGCTGGGGGAGAGAGGACTGTCCAGGTGGGAAGGCTACCGCTCCTGTGGCACTGGGCTCTGCGGTGCCGAGGGTGGAGTCAGCCAGTGCTGGGGCGAGCTCGGCACCGGTGAGGCCGGGCTGTACCGTGCCGTCGGAACCAGAGATGACATGGCGTGGTGCCAAGGCGAGCCTGGCACCGTTGGTGCCGGGCTAACTGAGGGTGACCTCAATCGGTGCTGAGGTGCCAAGTAGGCGCTGGGGTGCCAGAGTCAGCGCTGAGGTGGTGCGGCGGCAGCGGCCACCGGTGGCATGATGCTGTGTAGGCTCCGGCGCCGAGCTGGGTCTCAGTGCTGGGCGTGAACCCGAAGCCTTGGGTGAAGGGTGCTGAGCCTCCTTCGAGGCTAGGGCACGGCGTCGCTGTGCCCACCCCTTGATCGTTCTTGGTTTGAAGGAGAGACAAATGGAACACTCAGGGACCATGTGGTCTTTGCCCAGGCACCTAAGGCACTTCCCATGGGGGTCGTCCAGGGGGAAGGCCTTGATGCACTTGGTGCAGGGTTTGAACCCTGGCATCGTTGATGCGATGTTCCGGTCTGGTGTTGGGAACTCTCGTGGTGGAGTTAAATCCACAAAGAGATGTACCCAGCCGGACAGTGAGTTGAAGGCGAAGAGACAGGCTGCTTGCAATTTGCAAGGAGTGGACGTTCCAATTCCAATGCGCAAGGTGGAAGAAATGAAACTGAAGAGGGCGTGGGGAGGTGGGTGTATATGTAGCTGCGGGTGGCGCGAGGGGCAGTGGCCGCCTCCCCTCTTCTGACAGGCTAGGACAAGTTTTTCCGACCAATCCGGCACTCTGGCACGGAGACACCTATTACTGAATGTATCCGAGCAGCGCTCAAAGAAGAATCACTGTTACCATTGTGCCTTAGCATAAGAATGTGTATCACCCTGTTTTTAGAGAACCATTGTCTTACATTACTTTACTGTCTCATTGGCTTGCTATCATTATATTGTGACTCTAGCCAAGATTGTGCTTTGTTAGCTTGCTCTGTTTCATGGTTTGTGTATGAATGAGAAATTTGTGCATGTGAAACCTCTGACAAGGGCAAAGTATGCTGTGACTTCCTGATACCAGTCTATCAATCAATCAATCAATCAATCAATCATAGGGCTGGAAGTCTAGTCTGGTGATGAATCAAAGAGCAGATCGACAGCCTTGGAGTCAAAGCACACTCCGCTGGAGGAAAACATCCTGAGATGATGAAACTGTTAAAACCTGCGAGACAACTTCCTGGACCACCTGCTGCAAGGGTCATTATCAAGGGGCTGATTGTGCTTCAGGAAGCAGCAGTGATGGGAGCTATCAGGAACTTAACACCTGTGTATAACTAAACAATGACAGTGCAAAACCTATGGAGTTGCATGTAAAGGATTTATCATAAAAAGGGGATGCTCTTGCCAATGAGCTCTGGGTTCACCCTGCCTCAGCCTTGTAGTCTCGGAATCACAACTGACTGGGATCCTGACTCCATCTCTCACAGCTGGTCCAACTGGCCATTGTACTGAGGTAAGCTACAGACATGTAACTATAACATCATAGCAGAACTCTGTGTGTGTGTCTGTATGTATGTGCATATGCTGAAATTTTAATATCTTGTATTTTCAGTAAATGCAGCGTATTGCCTTTTTCCCTGAAAAGATCTTGACTGCTTCTTTTGCACAACACTGAATCCAGACAAATTCAAATGAGAAATAAGGCACAAAGGATTAACAGATAGGGAGATTAACCAAATTACCAAGGGAAATAGTAGATTTTATCTCTTGGGGTAGGTCTACACTGGAAACTGTTAAGTCGACCTAACCAGGTTGACTGTAAGTTGACTTAAAGTCAACCTTGTTAAGTCAACTTAAAGAATCCACAGCGAAAACTCCTGTTGACTGCCTGCATCCGCACTGGCAGGTGCTAGGTTGACAGAGGAGTGGTGCATTTTGGGTGGCTGTCCCTGCTGACCAGGAACTCTGGGAGGGGGCCTGGAGGCCAATTAGGTTGACTTAAGAACTTTCCTCATCTACATTGGCTTAAGTTGACTTAATAAGGTCGATTTAAGTGTTAAGTTGACCTTAAGAGATGGTGTTATTAAGTTCACTTAAGGAAGTGTTTAAGTCAATTTAATAAAAGCCCAGTGTGGCTGCAGGAGTCTGTAGGTCAACTTAATCTTCCTTAAGTTGACTTAAGGCTCCAGTGTAGACATATTCTTGGTGACTTCAAATCAAGAATGGGTACCTTTTGGGAAGATATGCTTTAGACAAACATGTTGGTTTCAGTATAGAGATAAGTCGGTAAAATTTAAAGGCTTGTGACTTATAGCAGGTTAGACTAGCTCATCTAATGGTCCCTTCTGGCCTTAACCTTTATGAGTCTATGAGATCCTTGGATATATGATGCTGCAGAAGAGCGCGGTATTATTTATTTTAGTATTGATTAAGCTGCAGCTAATCATCCAATAATTCTTTTGTTCTGTCCTTTAAAAGCCATTTAGTGATCATGAAATGAATTAAACCTGCCAAGATAACTAATGGAAGGAACCAGATGATTGCAAAAATCAACAGAGCAATTTTCTATCTTTATTTAGGCACCTCAACGGACGGTCACCTTGTCTGGTAGATGGTTATAATAGACTGTAATATGAGGGTCATTACACAACCTGAATCCTGTTCTTCACCGAGTAATTACTCCTCTCCTCTCCCTGGTTCCTCCTTGCAGAGATTTCTTTCTTTGGGTACAATTATGACACACAACTGCACTCACTTGATTTTGTCTGATAAAGACTGGATGTGTGCCTTATACCAAGAGAAAATTTGCAGAGGTTAATGCTAGAAAACATGAATGGAAGTTGGTACTCTGACTAGGAATAGAAAATATCATATAGTCATTATCAGCCAGATTTTAAGGGTAGTCGTGTGCCTAAACATGAAGATAGGTGCCTAATGGGGTATTCAGAAGTGCCTAGACTCCTGACCCACATTGATATCAAGGGATATTAGCAACCTAGGGCCTTTTGAAAATCCCACTGGGCTCCTATCTTCATCTTTAGGCATCTGAGTACTTTTAAAGACCTGGCCCATGATGACTTTCATCCTAAAGCACTTTCATCATTTTGGAGTACAACAATCATTTCATGTACCTGTAGGGTGTAACGGTGGGTTACTTACCAGCAGCTGTCCTTCTTCGAGATGGGCTGTTCATGTACATTCAGTTACAGGTGTCTATGTGCCGCAGTGCATGGTAGCTTGGCAAGTCTTTAGCCTTAGCCTTTCAGATCAGGGCACACGGCCAATGGCCTCTCTCTGCCGCGACCACGGCTATATAGGTGACTGTGACCCTGATCCTCCCAGTCTCCTATACCTTCACCAACTCGATTAGGGGGATGGTGGGAGCAGCCTTAATGTATGTGAGCAGCCTATCTTGAAGAATAACAGCTACTGGTAAATAACCTACTGTTTTTCTTCAAGCGCTGCTCAAATCATTCAGTTACAGGTGACTGCTAGCCATATCCAAGGATGGTGGGAGGAGTTACAGGCTGTCCACTCTGAGTACGGCTCTGCCCAATGAGGCATCCTCTCTAACCTGTTGGGTGATAGCATAGTGCGTTGTGAAAGTGTGCATGGACGACCACGTAGCTGCCCTGCAGATCTCTAGGATAGGGACCTTGGCGAGGAAGGCTGCTGACAACACTTGAGCCCTGGTAGAATGGGCTTCAACCGTCTCACGAAGGGGGTGTCTTGGACCTTCTGTAGCAGTCTTTGATGCAGTTCATGATCAATTTGGAGTTACAATGAGAGGATGCTGGAAGACCTCTTTTGCGCTCTGCAACCACCACAAAGAGTTGGGAGGTCCTGCGAAACGAACACGTGTTCTTCAACTATATTAGGAGTGCTTTCCTTACATCCAGGGTATGCCACCTCTTCTGGTTCTCCGTGACCTAAGGATCTGGATAAAATACTGGCAAGCAAATTTTCTGGTTAAGGTGGAAGGGAGTAACCACCTTAGGGAGAAAGGAAGGGTCATGACACCAAACCACCTTGTCAGGGAAGAACCTTGTGTATGGGGGTTCTGAGGAGAGGGCCTTCAACTCTGAGACCCGTCTGGCAGAGGTGACACCTACCAGGAAGACCACCTTTCAAGAAAGGACCAGTAGGGTGCATGAGTGTAACAGTTCATAGGGTGGCTCTATTAACACCCGGAGCACTACATTTAGGTCCAAGAAAGGGATGGGGTGATGGGGTTGTAGAAAGACTCTTTTGAACCGTTTCAGAAGCCTTGCGGAGACAGGGTGAACGAAGGCAGAGATTCCATCTACTTTCTCGTGGAGGGCTGAGAACACTGCTGTGTGGACTCTCAGTAAGGAAAGCGAGAGGCCTTTGTCTCTGAGGTCTAGCAGATAGTTGAGGATTTGGTGAAGCGGGGCTAGCGCAGGGTCTACACCCCTGTCCCAAGCCCAGATGGAGAATCACTTCCATTTGGCTGTGTAGGTGGATCTGGTTGATGGTCTCCTACTACTAACCAGGACCCTCCTAATCCTGTCTGAGCAGAGCTTTTCCTGCTCATTGAGCCAGAGAGTTTCCAGGCTGTCAGGTGCAGGTGGCCTGGGTTCAGGTGCTGGAGGTGCCCCAAGTCCTGTGTCAGCAGGTCTGCCCACTGGGTAAGGTGGAGTGGGGTCTCTACAGATAGGTCCTGGGCCAGTCCGGAGCTATTAGTATTATGTTTTCTCCAGCCAGTCTGATCTTCAGAAGAACGCTGTCTAGCAGAGGGGCTGGTGGGAAGGCATACATCAGGAGCCCCAACCAGCTGATGAGGAAGGCATCGTTTAGAGACCCTTCCTCTTGACCCCTCAGGGAGCAAAGTTGCTGACACTTGCTGTTCTGTTGTGTCGCAAACAAGTCTATTTGGGGTGTACCCCATTTGTGTATCAGGTGGGAGAACACTGCGTTGTGGAGTGACCACTCGTGGTTCACGAGGGGTTTTCTGCTGAGGGAGTCCACCCACTTATTGTCCACCCCCAGTAGATGTGCTGTCACCAGGGTGCAGCTGTGTTTTAGGGCTAGCTCCCAGAGTTTGCACACTTCTTTGCAGAGTGCTGGAGAGCGGGCCCCCCCCCCCCTTTGCCAGTTCATGTAGAACATGGCTGCAGTGTTGTCCATTAGAATCTGAACCGACCTGCCCTGTATCTTGTCCAGGAAGGGTGTGCAAGCCAGTCTGATAGCTCACAGTTCCTTCATGTTTATGTGGAGGAGACTGTCTGTGTGGGACCAGAGCCTCTGGGTGGACAGTCCCACGGATATGAGGGCCCCCCACCCCGAGTCCAAGGCATTGGTTATCAGAGTCACTGAAGGCGTTAGTGCTGTGAAGGGAATGCCCTCCTTGGCAAACCAGGGATCCTTCCCAATGTGTAATGTCCCCATAATATCTTGAGGAACTGACAGTTCATTGGTTAGGGAGTCTCTCTGTGGGTGGAACACTGTGGAGAACCAGACCTGAAGTGGCCTCATTCTCAGGCGTGTCATCCAGATCACGGATGTGGAGGCTGCCATGTGTCCAAGGAGCTGTAGGCAGCGACGTGCAGTGGTTACCAGAGAGTTCTGCAGCTCCATAATAATGGTGCAGATGGACCGAAATCTTGAAGGGGGCAGGGAGGCTGTCCCTTTGTGAGCATCTAAAAGGGCTCCTATGAACTCTATATTCTGGGATGGGCAAAGTTTTGACTTTTCTTGATTTATGCAAAGACCCAGGTGCCCGCAGAGCTTGGTTACTGCTCTGATGTGGAGCCTTACGTGGGCCCTCAATTCCCTGAGTATTAGCCAATCATCTAAGTAGGGGTAGATTTTTATGCCCCGCTGGTGCAGGAACGCTGCTACCAGCGCCATGCACTTCATGAACACCCTGGGGGCCAGAGAGAGCCCGAAGGGGAGCGATGTAAATTGGAAGTGATTTTCCGCCACTATGAACCTTAGGTACTGGCTGTGGTAGGGACCTATTGCAATATGGAAGCAAGCGTCTTTGAGATGGAGGGCAGCAAAGCAATCCCTGGGAGACAGAGATGGGACAATCTGCGACAGGGAAACCATGCGGAATTTTATTTTCTTTATGTGCTTGTTTAAGGCTCTGAGATCTAGAATGGGTCTCAGGTGCCCGTTGGGTTTGGGGACCAGAAAGTATTGGGAATTATACCCTTTTCCCAATTCCAACTTTGGGACCTCAATAAACAGGAGCTTCTCGCACTCAATCTTGAGGACGTGATCCAGTTCCCGGTTTCCGAGGCTTGGTTAGGGGGCGGTTTTCTGACCCAAGAAGTTGAATGAAACTGAATGCAGTACCCCATTTTTACCATCTCAAGGACCCACTGGTTGGTTGTGATATTGGCCCAGTGGTGTGCGAAGTGGTGTAGACAGTTGGTGAAGGTTGGGGTTGAGGCTGTGGTTTCGCACTGTCAAAAGTGCGGCTTCCTTCCCGACGAGCGGTTGGAACCTTGTCTGTGGCTGGTAGACTGGGAGGCGTGGGGCTTCCCATTCTTGCTTGAGTGGGCCTTGTTCTTGTCTGCATCCCAAGGTCACATTGGGAGTATTGGTGAGAATGGGGAAAGGAAGCTTGCAGCTGAATCTGTTGCAGGAGTTGATATGGTTTCAGGGAGTGCCTGGAGGGTTGTGGGGTATATGTACCCAGCGACTGAAGGGTGGCTCTCAAGTCCTTCATACCATGAAGCTTGGAGTCTGTGAACTCAGCGAATAGGTCAGGCCCTTCAAATGGCAGGTCTTGGATAATGAGCTGCATTCGTGGGGACAAACCCGAGCCCTGAAGTCAAGTGGAGTGACGCATGACCACAGCAAAGGCCACAGTGTGTCAGGCTGTGTCAGACACGTCCCAAGTGGCCATACAGGCATCCTTGGAAACCAACGCCCCTTCTTCAATCATCGCCTCAAGGTCCCGTAGGCAATCAGTGCGGAAGCCTTCCACAGCTTGCCAGAGGTTGAAGGCATATCTAGGCATAGGGGCTAGATGATTAGAGATGCGAAGCTGTAGAGCTGCTGTAGAATAGACCTTCCTTCCCAACAAGTCAAGCTTTCTAGTCTCCTTGTTTTTAGGAGTGGAGCTTGGTTGGCCCTGTGTCTCTTTTTGATTGACTGTGTTGACTATCAGGGATCCTGGGGTAGGGTGCTGGAAGAGGAAGACGAACTTGTCCTGGGGAATGTGATATTTACGATCTGCCGCTCTTGACACTGGTGGAATTGAGGAAGGGGTCTGCCATCGCGCCCTTGCAATTCTGTACTCCCCTTCATGTAGGGGAACAGATACCTTGGCGGGTGGGACATTGTCCCCCACATCAAAAAGGGGGTCGGTTTCCTCCTGGACTACCCCCAGTTCTATGTTCAAGTTCGCTGCCATGCGGCGGATCAAGTTCTGCTGGGCGCAGGAATCATCCTTATAGGCCAGAGGCCTGTCAAAGGTGTGTTCATCCAGAGAAGAGGATGAAAGGGCCTGAGATCTACTATGCTGAGTCGAGTCAGGATTGGACTCATCATCAGAAAGGTTCGAAGAGTCCAGAGTCTGAGGTGGAGATGGTCCTGAACGGTGCCATGAGGTTGGGCTGTCGTCAGCCATCATGGCTAGCCAGTCATATGACCAGTCATTGAAGGGAGTTCTGGGTGCAGTCTGGTGCAGGGGAGAGCGGCCCCTGCCTGGCTGAAGGGTCTTGGCAGTAGTAGAGGAGCTGGGCCTCAGTGAGTGTCGCAGGGCTGATGAAGATGTCTTGCTTCATGGTCTGGGCATTGGGGAGCACTTACAGCCCCTTTTGCTGGGCCGTTCCCCATCTCCCGAGGTCAGTTTTTGGGAAAGAGAGGAGCGGACGGAGGCGGGCAACGATGAGGATGAGGGCCTGGACCTCTGTCCTGTGGAGCCCTAGGAGCACGATACCGAAAGTTCACGAGATGAGCAGTGAGAGGAAGGCACCTTGGAGCAGTCGTCAGCCCCGGTTTGCGGTGCCAGAGAAGGGCTGGATGGTACCTGGCTTGAAGGCAGCACCAATTCCACCAATTCCTGTGTCAACTGCTTCATGGGTACCAAGGGCTGCATCGTTTTGGACTTCGCCTTTTTCACTGGTACCGGAGCCGAGTCTTGGGGCCGAGCCCCAGTCTTCGTGGAAGCGCATGGTGTCAACAGTACCGAAGGTAGTCCCAATCCCGATTGACCGGGGGAGAGGTTTGGCAACTGAGCCGAGCAGTGCTGTGGCTGTACCGCAGAAGGGGCCAACCCTGTCTTTATGGGGACCTGAGGTGTCAACGGTACCGGAGGTGGCTCCGATGCTGGTTCGGCAGAGGAAAGGCTCAACGACTGAGGTGAGTGGGGCTGTGGCAGCACCAAGGAGGAAGCCGACCAGGGCTTTAGATTCTGCTCTGGAGGGCAGTGCCGAGGCTCTGGTGCAGGAGCTACTCAGGGTGCCGGTGAAGTGGTCGTGGCTTGGGCGGCATCAAAGGTGGACGCTGTGCTCTCAGTAAGAGTGTGTAGGCATGCTCTCTTTCCTTGCGAGTCCTCCATTTAAAGGACTGGCAGATGGAGTGATCTGCAGCAAGGTGCAACTCACCCAGGCATGAGAGGCATCTCTCATGAGGATCATCAAGAGGGAATGCTTTGGAACAGGCCGGACACAGTTTAAACCCTGGCATTTTAATTTTTGCATGAAAGACAGACGCTCGCACAAGTTTTGGCTAATCCGAAACCATCGCTGAGGGCGGAAGACAGGAACTGGGAGGATCAGGGTCATGGTCACCTATATAGCCACGGTCGCGGCACAAAGGGAGCGTTGGCCGTGTGCCCTGACCTGACAGGCTAAGGCTAAAGACTTTCTGAGTTACCGTGCGGTGTGGCACGTAGACACCTGTAACTGAATAATGTGAGCAGCGCTTGAAGAATGGACAGCTCCTAACACCATGCAGCAAAGCTGCATAATGGTTTAAGTCACCTAGCAGACCAGGGGACAAAACAGTCAACTTCTGAGTTCTAGTCTGACACACCATTCCCTTAGCCACATCGCCTTTCAAAATTGATAATTGTATTGAACTGAAGTTTGGATTTGCAAAATGATTCTTTCAGCAACTGAAGCCACTTGCTGTCGCCTGAAAAGCAATGTTTGAATTTTGTTAATTCTGATGAAAAAATAACAGGAAACAGAGCAGTTTCCAGTCCCTGCAGTATCTGTCATTTCCACGTATGATATTTGCTTTTCTGTTTCTCAGCAAAGAATCCAGAACAGAAACCATGAGGGAATTTTTTGTTTTCTTTAAAAGTTCAAACAAATGCAGCAACATTCTTTATCCTTGAATAACAGGAAGGAATTGGGTGCAAATGTGAAGGGTGAAGGCAGTTTGGTTAAAGTGATCATGAAAGGACAGATTTCATGAATCTAAGGGAAGGAAGGAAGGAGTGAGAGCAGCAGAATGAGGACACTGGGATTAAAAAAAAAAAAAAAGCAGACTAACAAAACCTGAGAACTGGTAGGTAAGGTCCCAAGGGAAGAAAATCTAATAGAAAAAGGAGTTCAGGGGGGCTGGCATTTTCTTAAAGAGACAGCATTGACACAATAGGAAACAATCCTCATGTGAATGAAAGACAAGAAGAATAGTAAAAGGCTCACTCAGGAGCTCTTAAATGACTTGAAAATCTAAAAGGAATCCAACAAAAAGTTAAAACATGGATGATGAATTGCTAAACAGGTACAAAAGAATAGCACAAGCGTTTAGTGAGAAAAGCAGAAAGACTAAAGCAAAAAATGAGGTACACCTACCAAGAGATGTTAAAGGCAGTAAGAAGAGGTTCTTTATCATATCAAGACCAAAAGAAAGCTGAAGGAAGGTGTAGTTCTTCGAGTGCTGCTCAGATACATTCAGTAATAGGTTTACGTGCTGCAGCGCACGATTGGTCGGAAACTCTTTTGCCCTAGCCTGTCAGGAGTGGTCTGGTGGCCACTGCCCCCTCACCACCCCATGGCTATATAGGTGGCTGCCGCCCGGCCCCTCAATTCTATTTTGTCCACCTCAGCAACAGTTCTGGAACTGCCCGCTCATTGATATTGTGCAAGCAGCCTGTCTTCTCCTTTTTATGAGCCAGCAGCTCGACTGGGAACACCTCTTTGTGGACACCATTCCATGGAAGAGCGTCTCCTCTTCTAGGCATCTGTCGGAGCAACAACACCTCTCCCCTCCATCGCCTGCCATGCCATGGTTTAAACCTTGTGCTGCCTGTGGCAAGGCTTTCTTGCAGGATGACCCCCATGCGCAGTGCCTTTGGTGCCTCCATTTGGTCTCCTCCTGTTCCATCTGTCTGTCCTTTAAGCCCAGGCCAATCAGAGACAGGGAGCAAAAGCGCTGTGTGTTGGCCTCAGGACAAGTGTGGCAGCCCACCCCGAAGGCTTTGGGGTCTCCTGCTGCACCATGTGCCTCTTCGGCACTGGAGCCTTTACGCACTGCTCCCTTAGAGAGTGTAAAAAGACTGGTTCAGTACCAGTGTTGGTACCGCAACATCAACACTGATCCCAGTCCCCCACATGGTGGTCACTACGAGACTGAAAGGAGTCGGTGCCGCTCCCTGCAACACCGGAGGCATTTGAGGCAGCGATGGCGCTCCTCTTATTACCCATGCAGCCCTCCCTGTTACCCTCCAGGAGGAGGGATAAGATGGTGTTTGCCTCAAGGGCCTGGCTGGCCCGCAAGTGCCACCGAACACCCTCTCTGGTCTTGGTACCAAGTTCCCTGGCACTGGAACCCACGCATGAGAGCCCCAGTACCATTGAGCCTTCTCCCCAGCACCATATCATTCTGCCATCACTGGCACCATCGTTGCGGTCCCAAGGAGTTTCCTCTCCTTTGAGCCCAGAGGAGGGTGCCTCAAGGGGATCTAAATGGCCCAATCCTAGGCTCCCGACATCATCACCCTTTAGATACTAGCCTCATGAATGGTCCCCTCAAGAGACTGTGTTTGGCCCTCGGGGTACCGCGGAGCTCATCTCTGCACTGGCTCCTCTGGCACTGGCCAGAGCCCTAAACCCTGTGCCATACTCCTACACGGGAGACCTCACAGCGCATTTCGATCTTCACTGTGTTGCTGCCCATGCGGGGATGAAAGTTCAATCCTCTGAGGAGCCCACCGACACATTATTCGGGCCGGTGTTCATGTCCAGCAAACCTATCACTGTCCCACTCCATCCTCGTGTTTGGGATCTCGCCTCGTCATGCTGGTAAAACCCAGGTTCCATTCCCCTGGTATTGGACACGGTGTGCCTCAAATATCAGGTCCCAGGGACTGAGTTTCCTTCCCTCAGGGTGGTGGAAGCATCACTAGGCCCAGGACAAATTCCCCATGACCCCTTCCTGGCATCGAGGGATGCGAGGGAATTAGATTTTCTGGGACAAAAGGTGTATTCCTCCTCCACCTTCCAGTTGCGTGTGGCCAATAATCAGGCCCTGGTGGGCAGGTATGTGATGGATGTTTGGGAGCCAATGAGTAAGTTCAGGCACCTACTCCTACAGGAAGCTAGGGAGGACTATGACGCCTTCCTGGAGGAGGGCAGGATAGCATCCCAAGATCTTCTCCTGTTGGCTTGGGACGCTGTAGACACAGCATCCTGTAGAATGGCCTCAGCTGTGACCCTCTGGCGTGCAGCTTGACTTAGAGAAGCGGGGGTACACCCCACCTCTCAGCAGGTCATCTCTCACCTCCATTTTGATGGCGAGACTCTGTTCCCAACTGAGAAGAGGCCGTAATTGCTAGTGCCCAGGAGCCCTGGAGGGAGATTAAGTACTTGGGCCTCCTCCCTTCAGGGGCCCCTGCCCGCCCTCCGACTCCGTAGGTATTTTACACCCCTGCCCTGATTCAGCCTCGTCTCGCTGAGAAGAGATCCCTCATTCCACTGGAGGTTGGAACCTCTCATTCTGGCTGGGGGTCATCGGTCTCCCTTTTAGGTAGGGACCATGTTCTACCCTGGGCCTTGACACACTACCATCTACCACCCAGAGTAGTGGGTGCAAAAACAGCCGCTGAAGGTTCCCTTTCTCTCTGTATCACCCGTTATTTCTCACTGGGGTTTTTCTCCTATCAGCAGGGGAAGCCCCCCCTCCCGCCTTCTTCATGCTAGACACTTCTCTGCTCGCCCTTGTGGGCACACAAGGTGAAAGCCAGGGTATCCCTATAAAACTTGGGAGGGACAGCATTTCCTCTCTGGAACTCCCTGTGGTGGAGTTAAGGAACTCCTCCCTCAATATCTCTGTTGTTACTTAGACGAACACATGTTCACTTAGTTGTGAAGGTCACACCTCCAGGTCCTGTGCACCCCGAGCCCACATGTTCAGAGGGGTTTTATTCCTAAGTGGGCTCTGAACCTTCATGCCCTCCTCCCCTGGAAGGGGTTTTGTGCCTCCCCCTTATAGTGGGGTGGAGCTCTTCAGGTTGTCTCCCCTTCCTACTGCTCGAAGGCGTTCCCCTTTTTCCCACCTCTCGGTCCCACAACTACTGAACCCCAGTGTCCCGCAACATGAGCCACGAAACAGGCCCTCCCCTGGCCAGCAGCTGTCTGGCAGGTCTGGGGCCCTACTCCTTTTCCCCTTTCCGGGGCTTACGAGACTGGTCAACTCGCTGTTGTCCTGCCCGGGCACCAAGCCAGAACAGCAGTACTGGGCAGTTAGATACCCGGCCTCTTGGATCCAACTGTGGGGGAAAACTGGTCCGGGTCCTCAACCTGGAAAGAGAAATGATGAATCCTCCCCAAAGATGAAGGCCTGTTCCCAGCTGAGACTCGAATAAGCAGAGAACGAGGTGTGGTTCAGAGTTTATTATTCAGCTGAATAATAAAAGGAACTGCATCAGAGGGAAGCAAAGAGCAGCCTCTCTGAGCAAGAACCCCCAGTATAGGTGTTACAGGTCATATATACCTTCTAACATGCAAAATACAATATACATAATGCAACAAGCTCATACATAATACAAGTTACATCATGCCTAAAATCCGTACATGGTATTACTACTCTTAATATGCAGGTTACACAATTAGATTATACTTAATAGGCGGCATATAGTTACCCTGCCTCTGTTGTTGTTTGCAGCTTATTTGGGTAACAGTTGCTGTCCTTGACCAGTGAGAGTGGCCAGACTCCTGTGACCCCTCAGCTACCTGGCCCCTGTCAACCTGTTTACCAGACTAGGTTGATGGCTTCCCAGCAGGGTCCAGACAGGAGGGATTGTCTTATAATCTAAATTTGTGGATCACCTTTTTTATCTATAGAAACAGTCTACCTTCTTATCTAAGTCACTAGCTCCCCTAACTTAATATACATTCTGTAATTAATGTTTTAGCAAACACAGAGACTCTCACACAGAGCTTCCAAACCAAACTTACTCCATCTTGCAATTTCCTTTACACGACCCCTCATATCCAGATCAGAGACTTTAGGGGTTATTAACCCTTTCCCCAGCCACAATCCCCACCAGCCTATCTCCAGCTTGGGGTAAACACGCGTGAGAGTATCTTATCACGGCAGAGCCCCTGGCCTGACCCTCCATGTTTCCCTCTCCTTCCAAAATTGAAAATAGGATTTTTCCTACTCTTAGCAGGAAAGGAGCTCTGTTCCCCTAATATCTTAGCCTGGACCTCTTGGTGGGTTACGGGGCTGTTTTGCCAGGAAATCCAGGGTATTCTGGGATCCTACGACCCAGGGCTTCATCTCCTAGTCCTCAGAGACGTTTTTGTTTTCGTGGTTAGATGGAAGTGACCTAAGGCCACTCAGTGAGCACTCTATGGATGCTGGGAATGCCTCTAGTAGCCACCTGCTAACTGATAGCACAGGCTCACTGCCCTGGCCAACCCCCCACACGCCACACCTCCTGTGATGGGGCCGGGTAATCTGTAGACCATCTGTCCCCTTTCTTCTCTCGTGGGACAAATTCCTGCCCAACTCGGGCGGTCAGTCTCTCTGACATTGACCCAGAGGTCAGTTGTAAATACTCATTTGTGAACATTGGCCTATGTGGCTCCCTGGAGCCTGCTCACCCAGCAGGCATCTTCCCATTAGACCACCCACCTTCAGATTACCCTGTGGACCAGCTATCCTCCTTCCCTTCAGGTGGGATAAAATTTCCATCCAACTCTGGTCATCGGGCCCCGATAGCACCCCAGAGGCTGGTTGTAAATATTCATTCCAAACATTGGCCTAGGCACTTCCCCACCCCTTTCCCCCAGAACCTCCTCACCCGGCAGGTGTCTTTTCCCATTAGAGCGCCCGCCCTCAAGGTACCGGTAATACTGCGGTCACCCTTCCCGGTGATTCCTGCGCTTTAGCTCATGGGTTCCATTAAGCAATAGGGGTAACCTCTTCTTGGCATGCATAAAGTTTCAGTTCCAGGCAGCAACAAGCCTGTTACAAGGACAGTGGGAACATGTTACCAGTTCCATCCTGAAATACTGAGTGGTGACCTCAGATCTTGGCAAGCCAGATGCCCCCTGCCATTGGTCATCTCCCTACTCCCTTCTTAGTGCAAAAAAAAAAGAAGAAGAAAGACAGAGTGAGAAAACGGATTGCGGGGGGGGGAGCCAGGGCTGCACCTTGTCATGGGACACAGCCCTGCCTCATCTCATTGGAGGGAGTCTTTCCCCTCCTGTGCCCTGGATCCTTGAGATCTTTCTCTTTGGAGCCCTTGCACTGGGCTTCCCAGGCTCTGTCCATTATGAAGCTGGGTGCGTCACCGCTAAGTACGCTTCACTATGGCCCTTGGATGCTGTGATGAAGTAAGAAAACTTCATGGGCTACTGTGGGGTGCCAGGGGTAATGCCCAAAAGTTCTTGTCTGTTCCTGTACTTTGGTGATGGTATTCTGGTGATGGGACACGGGGGTGTGATAACTATAGGTACCACTAGGGGGGAAGAGGCTTTAGTCCGACCTTACCTGGACCCCCCGTGGGTGACAGGTTGTGGCCGGTTTAGCCTGGGGGCAGGGCGGCTGGATGCAGAGGAGAACAAAGGGAGGAGGGAGGCAGAAGGAAGATGGAGTTCGGAGAGGCGGGATCTCCGGGGCTTGTCCTAGTGGTTTACTGCTAGACCTGGTTGATCTGAAAAACCAGCTGTCCTAGCTGCTGTGCAAACTGGATTGCTAATAAACCCTCTGACTTCTACACTGGCTGAGTGTCACTGCTGATTGGGACTGTTGGGACCCTCCTGGAGGGAGGAACCCCCCTCCCAAGGGAGACCAGACAGAGCAAGGGTTGGACCTCTGAGCCTGGATTTGGGAGCTGGCTACAGGTAGCATGGAGACCTGGGTGCTGGACAGGAGAAGGCTCCACTGTAGCAGAATCCTGATTGGCTGTGAACAAGGGGATCCAAGAGTGCGGTCTCTGGTCTCAGTGACAGATGCATCAATGCTGCAAATACCAGAAATAGTACTGGGGCCATGGTTGCAGAGAAGGGCATTTGTCCCATAGCTGAGTTCCCTTGCCTTGTTGCCCACGGCAAATCGTTGACCATCAGGCCTCAGTTACTAGGTGTCCCCTCTAGATTGGCATAATGCTTTGAAGTGTTTAACAGCTCCCTCCCACGAGAACACTGGGAGAGTTATGATGCCTTCAGTGAAGGCACCTCGGCCTCACGCAACATCTTATCGGTGGTGTAGCTTGCCCGGACATGGCTGGTCATACCATTGCTACAATTGCAGTTAAGCACTCTTGTCTCCTTATGGAGATTTAAACCGACTGTGCAGGTATTTCATCCTAACTGGCAGTCATCCCTTGCCCCAATCTCCCTGCGCTCTTTCCAGCCGGACCAGGGAAAGGGTGGCTTTCCCCTCTGTCCTTCCCCTTTTCCTTGCATCTTGCAGCATTCTGTATCTGCAGCTAGTAGACGGATAGCTCCAGGGTTACGCTACCTTCTCCCACAATCTTCATATCCCAAATAATGTTTGGGCTCTTTTACCTCAGCAGTTCTGTATTGCCGACTGCTCAGATTTTCATGCTGAGTCGTTGTCTCAATCATAACCTCATATGCGTCTCCGTTTGAAGTCTCATACTAAGGTGACATTAGGCCTTCCTCCCCTCCGCAGATCAGTAGGCTCTCTAATACAGTAGGACTCATGTACCTTACTGGTCCTTGCCTGGAAGGTAGACTTTTTTTAGCAGTTACCTTGATTAGAAGGGTCTCAAGGTTGAAGGCTTTTCCTCAGAACCCCACATACAAGGTTCTTCTCACTAGGCCCTCTGTCCTCCACTTGGGTCAGATCCTCCTGCACAGGCTGCTCTTTACCTGGTCCTCAGTTCCAATGCCGATGCTCTAGGCACCTCTGAGGGACCTCACTGGCTTGTGGGGGGGTACACTTTGTTGGAAAAGCAGTGCTGAAGGCAGCCACGATCAACTATGCCCACCGTCCATGAGCATGGCTAGCAGTCATCTGTTTCTGAATTTATCCGAGTGGTGCTTGAAGAAGAATGGTGGGTTACTTTACTGTTCTTCTTTGATGAGATGGGCTGCTTGGATTCATTCACAACCCTCCCACTGTCCCCGCAACTGGGAGTTGGCGACTTTTAGGGACTGAGGAGGGGTCGGGTGGCAGGAGAGGGCAAAAGAGTTTCCAACCAATCATGCACTGTGGCACGGATACACCTATTACTGAATAAATCTGAGCAGCCCATCTCAAAGAAGGACAGTTACTGGTATGTAACCCACTGGTATTCATCTCAGTAGTAAAGGTGAGATAACTTTGGATGACATGGAGAAGGCTGAAGTGTTCAATGTCTGTTTTGCTTCAGATTTCACAAACAAGATGAGTTGACACAAGTAATTTTAACAAGGGGTTAATAAGGGAAAGATTGAGTTAAATAAGATTTAGAAAAGTTAATTGTTTTAAAGCCATTGGGAGGGTGGGGGCTGATGAAATTCATTGTATGGTACTTAAGGAGCTAAAGGAAGCTTTCTTGGAATCGTTAGCAAATATCTTTGAGAACTCTTGGAGGATGACTGACAGGAATAGTGCTCGGGTTTGTGGCGCCCCCCTGCAGCACAGCGATGCTGGCACAGACGAGTGACATCATCAGGGGAGCGCAACAGTGCTGTCCGCTTTTGGCGCCCCTCAAACATCGGTGCCCCCCTGCAATGCTTACCTGGCTTACCGGGTAGCACCGGCCCTGACGGCTGAAGTCACAGAGGATGGGAAGGGAGCAAATATGGTGCCTGTCTTAAAACAGTGAAACAAGGGGAACTGTAGACCAGTAACCCTAACTTCAATAGCTGGGAATATACTGGAAGTAATTATTAAACAATCTGTAAGCACCTTGAGGATATTAGGGTTATAAGGAATAGCCAGCATGGATGTGCCAGGGATAAATCATGTCAAATTAATCTATTTTACCTTTTTTGACAGGGTTACTGGCCTAGTGGATGGCGTAAGCTGTAGATATGAAATATCTTGATTCTAGTAATGCTTCTGACACAGTCCCAAACTGCATTCTCATAAGCAAACAGGAAAATACAGTCTAGAGTATATTACTATAAGGTGGATGCAAAACTATTTGAAAGACCATACTTAAGAAGTAATTATCAATGGTTTGCTGTCAAACTATGGGGATATATCTAGTTTGCTTCCACAGGGGCTTGGCCTGCTCTATTCAGTATGTTCATTAATGGTTTGGGTAATCAGGGGTTAAAGTACATTCAAACACCCTGGAATGGGGATCTGGGGCCCACTATTTTTAGGTGGTCAGTGTTCCGGGGCCCCTAAAAATAGAAAATGGAGCTGGAACACTTCATTCTGGAGGCCACCATTTAAAATAGTGGGCCCCTGAATGCAACGTTCCAGCTCCATTTTCTATTTTTAGCCTCCCCCGAATGCTGACTGCCTAAAAATAGTCTTATTTTTAGGGGGCCCAGCATTCCAGGGCTCCTAACAATAGAAAATAGAGCTGGCTGTTCAGGCAGGGCAGGGAGTGCTAAGAGAAGAGCGGGGTGTGTGTGTGTGTGTGCCTGCCCTGCTGTGAAATGCCAGCTAGCCCCTCTGAGCATGTGCAGGCTGCACTCTGAGGTAGAAGCCTTAGAGCGCAGCCTGGAGGGGAGTAAGGGGTGATTCTCCCCCACCCCCTCCATGGTCCTCAGGAGTCCCCACACCAACTGCTGGAAGTGAGCAAGGGAGGTGCGGGGCCCTGGGCCCAGCCTCCCCTTGGGTGGCTCAGAGTGGGGGTGGGTGGGAAGAAGGGGTAGGGATTGTGGGCTGGGGAGGTGTAGAAGGGGTTAGGGGCAGAAGGGTGGTGGGATGAAGATAGGGCAGGTGGGGAATTAGGAGAGCTGGAGGGTGGACTTGAGGGCAGGAAGCTTAGGGAATGGGGACAGGGGTTGAGGAGGACATGGGGAAAGAAGGGTCTGATGAGGGCAGTAGCTGGAGTGGGGGGGGCAGACATTTTGTGGGGGAAGTAGCTGGGATGTGTGAAGGGGGGCCAGGATGTGTGTGAAGGGAGCCCAGAAATTTAGGAGGGTTCCAGGGCCCGCCAAATTATACTTTAACCCCTTTGGGTTATGAAGTGAAGAGTGTGCTTCTCAAATCTGCTTATGAGTGTGAAAGACTGCTCCCTGGTTCTAGTCCAGTTTGCCACTGTGACCCCCCAATTTCCACTCCCGAACCCTGACTTACCTCACTTTGCCAGGTGACCACTTACTCCTGAGTCAATCCACACCAGCCTCCTCCATGTAATGGGTACCAGGCAGAGGGTGTGTGCCCTCTGGTTACTTATAGAACAGTCCCCAAGTGAGCACCCTCAGTCCTCAGACCCCACACTGGGAGTTCCCATCCTACAGAGCTTGGCACCCTTCTCCAATCACCATAGACTCACATCCATCCATTTAACAATGAAATGGATGTGCCCAAACTCACTCATTCACACTCTCTAAAGTTCACACAGCTTTAGGTAAAACTAATACTAGTTCAGGAGTAGGCAACCCCAGCCACATGTGCTGACAATGGCACCCGAGCCCATGGAGAGCGGCATGTGGCACCCTCTGTGGTACCACAAAAATTGCCACTCCTGCCACCGAAAGCCACTCTTCGTGGCTTCCTTCAGAGGACACAGGGGGTATGTCCACATGTACCTTTTAAATCGAAATAACAGTGGTGATTTTGATTTTAAAAATATTAGGTCCACACGACATTCTTTTGAATCAAAATGACGAGCTCCATCATTTCGATTCAAGAGACGTTGAATTGAAATAGGTTAAACCTACTTTCAAGTGAGACATCTGTTAAATTGAAATGGTTATTTCAAAATAATGCCATTCGGACATGTTATTCAGAAATAACCATTATTTCAATTTAACGCTATTTTCCCTTCTCCTTTCCAGGGTGCTGTCCTTTTTCTATATATTGGGTGGGAGCATGGCCCTTCTAGGGGGCCATCTTGCCAGACCTCCCATGGTACCCCTCTCCTGAATCAAAATAGCAAGTCCTGTGTCTGGACTTGCTATTTCAATGTGGGTTTTTTGGTGTGGACCTGTTAAATCAATTTAACTTAAATCAATTTAATGATTTTTATTTCAATTTTATTAAACTGGTTTAAGTTAAATCAATTTAACCGTGTATGTGTGAACATAGCCATGGGGTCCCGCCATGCCCATGCCCTCATGTGACAGAAAAAACTGCCCGGAGTGGCTTCTTTCTGTAGTAGCGTGATGCTTCCCAAAGGAGCCACTCCAGGCAGCTTCTTTCTGCAGCATGCCTGGGAACACCTGAAAGGAGCCTCTTATTTTCATGGCATGCCTAGGGACCCCTGTCCTCAGGCACACTGCCAAGATGAGCCACTCTGGGTGACTTCTTTCTGTGCAAGCCTGGGAAGCACTCCTACTCCAGCCATGACCACTGCTGAATTTTCAGGCAGCCACATTTTTTCAGCAGAGGGGGCTGCAGAGCCAGCTGAGGGTTGGGGAGGAGCGACCAGCATAGGGGTTGGCAAAGGTTGCTGACCCCTGTACTAGTTTATTGATGCAAATATGATTTTAAATGAGTAGATATCAAACCACTGCACAGTCATTTAATAAAGGAATCAAGAGCTGCTACCAGAGGCGTCACTGCCGCTGGGCACCCAGGGCACGTGCCCCGAATCCCAGCACTGGTGCCCCGGATCTCTGGCCTAATCGGGCTGGAGATCTGGGGCCCAGCCACCGGTGGCCACGGCAGCCCCATCCCTGGCCAGGGATCCAGGGCCTGGCCACCCGTGGCCACGGCAGGGAGTCCGGGCCTGGCCGCCCGCGCCAGAGGCAGCCCCATCCCTGGCGAGGGATGTGGGACCCTGCCACCCATGGCCGCTTATGGCCCCATCCCCAGCTGGCGATGTGGGGCCTAGCTGCCCGCGGTGGCGTGGCGGCTTCGGGCCCTGTCCCCGGCCAGTGGGTGGGGCCTGTGACAAGGGGCGGGGAATATGGGACAGGGGCGGGGCCTGAGCCCATGCCCCAGGTCCCTCCCCAGGCCAGTGATGCCCCTGCCTGCTACTATTAAATAAAAGATATAAAATGCATGTTGATCTAATCCCACTATTTTAAGACTACTCATTAGACAATTCGCCTTATTCTTACCCACAAGACTGATTCTTGGTGATGTTTAGCCAGCTTAGGCCCTCCCAGCCATGTGGGGAGGCCCAGAATCTTTTAGTTGCTTCCAGGATTGTCTTTCTCTCCAGGACTGGTGCTAGGCGGTAAGCAGGCCCTGAGTTTCCGGGGGGCGCTGGCATATGAGAGGCGCCAAAAGGGGACAGCGCTGTGGTGCTCCCCTGATGATGTCACTCGTTGGTGCTGGCATTGCTCTTCTGCGGGGGGGGGGGCACCACAATCCCCAGCGCTGGCCCTGTTTCTCTCACCAAAACTCAGAAGCTTCTCTCTCTTTTAAGTGCCTATCTATGTTCTAAATCTCCTCTCAGCCCCTCCTTCTCTGTGCTGCTCTGTGATTTCTTTTGTCCCACCTGACCTAGGCCCTTGAATTTACATGGCCTTTGTGATGCACCTCTCCAGCCTCTGTGCTGTTTATGTCCTGCTGGAAGAAAGTTCTGTCTGTCCCCTCTCCTGAGCAATGTAGCCTTCTTCACATGGGTACATACACATGATGCTGCAAGAACCATGATACCATAGTGATGATGTAGAATATGTTATGAGCATTCATAAAAGAACCTTGCATGACATATTGGGCATTAAACCATACAACTGTTTCGCAAAAGTGAACAGAAAAATTACACAGGTCTTAGCCCAGGGGTGTTCAGATTTGCACCCCATGACAATGACACCAGCCTGGGAGGAATTGCTAACATGTTAAAGGAAATTATTAGAATTCAAAATGATCTTGACAAATTGAAGAATAGGCCTGAAATTGTACTTGTCATTATTACATTTCATCCTGTTAAAGTACTTCACTTAGGAAGGAAAAATCAAATGCACCTGTACAAACTGGGAAATAACCGGCTAGGGGCTGTTGGTATTGCAGAGGGTCACTGCCGATCATAAATTGAATGAGTCATGAATGTAATACAGTTTTTTAAAAGGATAATATTCTGGGGTGTATTAGCAAGTGTATCATACGTAAGACAGAGAAGGTAATTATCCCATCCTACTCAGGATCAGTGAGATCTCAGCTGGCATACACTGTCCAGTTCTCAGGGCTACCCTTGGGAGTGGGGGTCAAGTGGGGCAACTGTCCCAGGCCCCACAGTTCTGTGGGTGCTGTGCTGCCTCCCACTGCCATGCTGCTCCCCTGCTGCCTTCAGTGGCAAGTCAAAGGCAAGAAGTGGGGTGGAAGCACACAGCCTGACCTCTGGGCTGGGCCATCCCGCTCCCAGCTGGGTCTGGGGAAGAAGTGGGAGAGCAGAGCCTGATGTTTGGGCCAGCTCACCTCACCCCTTTCAGCACAGGGGAGTTATGGGGACCTGGGCCCTGTCCCTCCCTTGGGACAGCCTTGGTGAAAAATGTTAAGAAAAAATGTGGACAAATTGAAGGGAGTCCAGAGAAAATCAACAAAAATTATGAAGGGTTTAGAAAACCTGACTTATGAGGAAAGTTTATAAAACCAGGCATGTAAAATCTTGAGGGGGACCTGATAACAATATTCAATTATGTTAAGGGCTGTATCAGAAGATAGGGTCCTTTGTGCTGGATTTCTCCCTGCAAACAATCCTCATGGAGCTCACAGCAAGTTCAGCACAAAGTGTTTAGTCACAGTATGACTATACCAGAATAAGTTCCACACAAGTCAAGGTTTTCACGTTCTCTGTGGGCATAGGGTGAGCGATATCACTTCCTCCAGGGCCTGGGTTTTTCTAACCTTTCCTTTCAATCTATCCCTCTCTCTTATTCTTTAGCCTGTCACTCTTGCCTATCTTCTCTTGATGAGCTGAGCCACTTTCTTAACTGATTAATAATTCAGTTCTTAACCATTTATCTTCCTAATTTGCCTGATGTGGGGACTCTTAGCAAGTGCCCAGAGTGGTGATCTCTTAAGTCTACTGAAGATAGGAAAAGAAGTAATTCGCTTACCCTGCAGCAAGGGAGATTTAAGTTAAAGGAGAATCTTTCTAACTATGAGGATAGTTGTGTATTAGATTAGGCTTCCAAAGAAGGTTGTGGAATCTCTGTTATTGGAAGTACTCAAGAACAGGTTGGATAAACACCTGTCAGCGATTATCGGTTTACTTTGGCCTATCTTAGCTCACGGGCTGGGACTTGATAACCTTGCGAGGTTCATTCCTGCCCTGTGTGTTGATGATTTTATGATCAGGCTCAATGGTGGAATGGATGGGAGGAAACTTACAGACTGGAGTAGAAAGGAAACACTAGCTCTCATTCCTGTGCTGTTCCTGATCTTGCATTTAATTCATCTGTTGCTGTGTATCTTCTGAGTGAAGGGTGAACCTCTCCTGTCCTGAAGGACTAAGCATCTGAAACACATGAAGGAACAGATGATCGGAGGGGTTGAGATTCAGTAGTGCTCACTGGGGAGAACTGATCTTGTGAAATAGAGCTGTTTACTCCAGACAAATTAACTTTGACAAATGAATTAAATGTAAGTGAATATGGTGAAAGACTGACAATAAATATTCTGTTGTATCCTGAATAAACCTTATGAAATTAAGATTAAATTTAATCTTATTGAATTAGGGTTAATACTTTAGGAGAACATTGTAAATGCAATTGTGTATATGTGGTATCATGGCATTGTATGTTCCTGCCCTAATCTGGAGAAGGATGCTAATGACCTTCCTTTGTCATCAGCCTTAGAAGCTATCTGTCAGGGAGACATATGCATATACTAAGTTCAAACTGCATTCTCCATAGGTCAGCAGCAAAGAGAAGACTTTGGATAAAAGCATATGATTTAAGATGACTTAGGGTCATTTTTCAGATCTGGTAAATGCACATGACCCCTGGTCTATAGAGTAGTGGTTCCCAACATTTTCTGTGCTGTGGCACACCTTGCTACCTTTAATTAATTTGAGACACACCACCATACAGTTTCTAAATGAGCTCATGAATATTCATGAGCCAATAAGCCAATCCAGAGCTCTTTGAGTAGTTTTTCAAAAAATTTTATGGCACACTTGCTCAGAGCTGATGGCACACCTGTGTGCCACAGCACACTGGTTGGGAAACACTGCTATAGAGGGCCCCAATTGTTAGGAGAGGATTTGAAGGACTTGGCCTACTGAGGCCTCATAAGACTGGGTGCTCATTCTGAGTTAAAGCTGTGGTGAACTTGTAAAAACAAGGGCTTTCTGTGGTAGGCGGTTGAAGGACTTATCCTTCTGGAGTCCATGTGAGAGATGGGGTGAACTCTGCTAAGATTCTGAATATGTGTGTAGGTTCTTTTAATGTTTTCTTTGTAGTGCTTTTTACCTTAAGACTTAAGTAGGCTTGCTTAAAAATGGTGTGGTAATGGTTATATCTGTAGCAATTGCTCTGTAATCAGTCTCTGAAGAGAAAGGAGTTAGGTCTGTTTAGTCAGCTCATCTTTGCTGGGAAATAAATAGTGAAGGCAGGGGACTGTAGAGCCCTGGAATACCCCGATCAGAAGGGAAGGACAGCTCTTCATCCCAAGAGAGGCAGACACTGGGGATCTGGTAACTGAGGGTGGGTGCCCTTGCTGAACCATTGAGGGGACATACAGGTTCAGTTGCCATGATCTGTGGTCGCTGTCCACGTGACCTGGCCTGGGGTTACAGTAAGGGGGAAGGCATCGGAATGCCATTATGGGGCCCACAATTTTTAGGGGCCAGCATTCTGGGGCCCCTAAAATAGAATTATGGGGCAGAACGCAGTGTTTCAGTGTGTTACCCCTTATTTAAAACCCTGCTTCCTTGTGCTTCCCATTCAGCCTCAGACTCCCTGAGTTGTGGGGCAAGCAGCAACATGGCCAGGAGCAGTGGTGGCAGGCAGAGAGCACATGGCATGGGGCTGCTGGGTTGGCTGTGAGCAGAGTGAGCGAGGGGATCATGTGGGAGCAGCTCCCAAGCCAGCAGCAGTCAGGGCTGTAACTCTATGCTGGCTTGTGCATGTCACTTCTCCATTAAGCTTGGCCAGTCCCATGCTGAGCATTCATGACAAGGGAGCTGACTCCACCCATGCCTCCCCCACCACATGCACTGCTGGGGGGACAGATCTGCACCAGCTGGCCAGTGGGGGAGTTTCTGATGAAGCCAGGCTGCCAGCTGAGGGTGCTGGACACATCACCCCACGTGAGTGCAGGGGTGTCAGTACTACACACCACTGGGGAAAAGCTTATTTACCTTGAGATCATCGCTGGGTCCCACTCTTGGGTGGGGATTCTTTCAATGGCTGGGCACCAAGGGCCATTTCTGCACTGGGGCAACCTGCACAGCCCAGCGCCCAGCCCACAGCATGCTCCTTCCTGGGCCTGTCGGTAATGTTCCCTCTAATTACTCGTAGACTGTGTGCACAAACAATTTCTTTGTGTGCACAAAAACATTTCTTTGTGAGCACCAGTATTAGGACTATTGAATTTTGTTGTGCTCACTTAATTTTTTTGTGTGCGCAGGTTTCATGACCTGTGTGCGCATGCACACATGCACAGCTTAGAGGGAACAGTGCCTGTCGCATCTCCTTGGGGTCCCGGGAAGGTGGAGGAGGCAGAGACCCACACACGTGACCACCCATCCCCAGGGCCCCCAGGCAGGATATTGGGTAGGGGCTGGTAGGGACTGGGTAATGGTAGAAGGGACTATGAAGGGCTAGAGTGTGGACTGGGTGAAGGGATGGAGGAGGTTGGGGGGCTGTAGTGGGGAGTAGAGATGGAGGAGGCTGGGGAGGTGTGGAGGGGTTGGGTGGTTGAAGGGTAGTGGAGTGAAGATAGGGGAGCTGGGGTTGGGGGGTTAGGTGGGCTGGAGTGAGAGCTTGAGGGCAGGGAACTTAGGGAATGGGGATGGGGACTGAGGAGGTCATGGGGAAAGGGGTCTGATGTGGGCATTAGTGAACAAGGCTGGGATGATGTGGATTTGAGGCTGTGCTTCATTTGTAAGGAAAGAGCTGGTGGGGCTCAATCAGTTTGTTTTGCACTCATATTATAACTGGGGCCCACACATGCACGAAGAGGGCCTGGACAATACGGGAAGAGGGCCCAGAGATTAGGAGTGTTCTAGGGCCCATCAAATTATACTTTAACCACTGGTCCTAATGAAGACTTCCTTCCCGACCATATTCTGAGTGATATATTTAACCTTGTGTGAATGAGAAAGAATCACTGTAGTCAAAAGCTGAGAGAACATTCTTCTTTGGACTTTTTAAAATAGGCTGTATTCTGAGAGAGGCCATACTTTGTCAAGCAAAGCACCTTTGTGCCATCTCATAGTACAAGCTTTCTACCACTCTGCTTAGTTTTAGATTACTACTTAGGCAGTGAAATACATCAAGGTGTCTTGTGTATCTATTATGAAATGGATGTCTCTGAGGAGACATGGGTATGTAACCAAAACCAAATACTGCTAACAGTTAATGTGTGTCATTTTTCAATAATCAAGAGAGCCTTGTTGTGATTCCAAAGCATTTATATTTAAAGAAAGAATACGCTGTTTATGAAAAAAATATTTCCTAAAGATTAAGGCCCAAATTTTCAAACATGACCCTAGTTTTGTATGCCTCAGTTTTGGGGCCCCAATTTAAACACCTTGAGCTGATTCACAGATGTTCTGCACACAGAGACAACTCCAACTGAAGTCATTGGGAGCTATCTAAATAGTGTAGTAGTTAGCACCTCTGCTTAGTATGTAGAAAGTCTTAGGTTCAAGCCCCAGGGGGTTGGACTTGATGACCTTATGAGGTCCCTTCCAACCCTATGATTCTATTCTATCTGTGTTCAACTGCTCTGAAAACCAGACCTAAAGTGTCTCACTTTGAGCACCAAAAGACCAAGACACTTTAAAAATCAGAGCCACTTCTGAAAAATCTGGCCTTAATCTTTACAGAGGATGTAAGTGGAAAGTAGCTGCAGTTGGTCTTGGTTGGAGTCTGGCTACAAGAATGAAGTGGAGTTGGATGTAGGTTGTATGAAGACCTACTCACTATGTTAGCTGGATTCATTTGAGTTCTTACTTTAATTTTCTTGTTGCTAAGCTTGTGCAAAGAGGGGTTGGGCAAACAGGGTCATGCCCCTGCCCCAATAATTGGTGGCGGCACCAGGGGTGCAGCAACAGTGTCTGGTGCCAAGGGCCAAGCCTACATTTATGCTCCTTAGGTACTTCACACCACCTCATGCCTTGCAGCCCCATCCCAACCCACCATCCAGGCCACCTGCAGCCCAGTGCCTGGGAGCTTGGCTCTCCCTTGTCTACCTGTTGCTACACTACAGGATGGGTCAGAACTTCACTAGGGTTGGGGCATGGAAAGAGCTGGCCCCTCCAAAAGCAGCTAAATTTTTCTTTTTGTGCATGCTTCCACTTGTTATGATCTTGTTGAAGTCTGTCATTGGAGCAGATTAAAAAAGCATACTGGAGTGATTGGATTTCAAGAAACATGATAAGGTCATCATTGGTGACAACAAAAATGGATCCTTTTGGTTGGATGCATTTGATAGGCCCCTTTGAACAAGATAATCAATACATCAGGAACAGCAAGGACAAAAGCAAGTGTCTGGTTAAAAGCTTTTTTAAAAATGGCCACGTATGGGGAACTTGGATGACTTCCATCCTAATGAAAAAGGTAAAGATTTTGAAGTTTATGTTCAAAGGCTCCAAAAATAATCTCAGGCCAGCAATATTGATTTGACTCTCAAGAAAAGATTCATGATCCTAACTGTTTGGGAAAAAAGAAATATTCAGTCCTGTCAGAGTTACATGTTCCTCCTGAACTTGATTTTATGGACTAAATGATCTGATTTAAGTTATTATCCAAACAAATTTGCTAGACAAGAGACATGTTTCATTAAGAAACCAAATAGAATGATTTCCTAGTTAGTTCTTGAGCTGTCATTTTGCTAGCCGCCTACAAGAAACTGCCAGGGATGATTTTGGCTTTGATCTCAGAAATCCAGGACTAACAGCAAATACTGAGTATTGATTCAGAAAGAAATTACTTTTTTTACTCTGAAGTTCAGGATTTACCTCCCTTAGAAGATTCTTCTAAAGAACTAGGAGGAATAGGACACTGTAGGCAGGGCTGGCCCAAAGGTTTTTGCCTCCCTAGGGCAGCAGGGATTTTGCCCCCCTCCCCATCAGCTGCCAGCTGAGTGCTGCTGCTGCTGGGATCCAGCTGCAGGCAGGGAGTGGCACCACCACCAGGGTCTGGCTGCAGGCAGGGGTCCTGCCCCAGCCAGAGAGCAGCGCTGCAGGCAGGGGTCCAGCCGTGGGTGGAGAGGGGAGCCAGCCCAGCCCAGCCCTTAGCTCCCCCTAATTGTTGGTGCCCTAGGTGACCGCACAGGTCACCTTTTTGGAAGAACTGGCCCCGACTGTAGGTAATGATGGCTGGATCCCTCCCTGCAGCTGCCTAGAAGCCATGGCAGGGACTCAAGAATTGTTGATTCAGCTACAAGCTGTCTTAACTCCTAACCACATTTCTGAAAATAGTGCTGCTGTAAGGCACAGCCAGTCCCACTGCTCTTGCTCCATTCTCCTCCTTTGAGGAAGCTCCCAGATCTCCTGGAGCTCTGACCCCACCAAGCATGCACAACAAATGGGCCAATGAAAGGGTGCAAATGAGAGGGGCCATAACAGAAGTGTCATCCTTTCCTTCCGTATGGCTGGCTCATCCTCCTGTCATTTTCCCCTCCTGATATCCCTCACCTCATTTATCTACTCCTCTCCCATATGTATTGCAATAAATATATTTGTTAGTCTTTAAGCGCCACAGGACTCCTTGTTTCTTTGTTTTACTGGGCTAGACTAACACGGCTGACCCTTTGGATCTCCCATTACTTCCTCCTTTCGCTCTCTCAGTCTAACAACTCAGCTCCTCCTACCTGACTCTCCTCCCCTCACTGTGATACTCTCACTTCCAGTCACCTTCCATTCTTCTCCTAAGCTCTTTCCTTTAGCCTTACTTCCTCCTTTCTCTGTCTGATCACTGTGATGGAAGAATGTTCATCTCTCCATGTTTTTTTTTTCTTTTACTCTTTCATTTCTGTGCGTTGATTTTCCTTTCCTGCTTATAGGTGAGTCTCTTTCTTTCTTTTTCTTTCTTTCTTTCTTTCTTTTTCTTCTCTCACTATCAGCACAGCATTCTTCTTTTCTTCTCACACAATGAAATGATCTTTGATACTGCCTGAAAAATACTGCCTAACGCAGTATAATGGAATTTATCATCAGGTTGCTGTCCTTTTTCTATCTAATCTATCTCATCTGTTGTATTTATAAGGTGCATCTCATTGTAATATCTAAATTACATTTCAGCTTTTTTCAGCCTGATTGAAATCTAGTCAAAACTATTTCTTCTTCTTCTTCTTCTTCTTATTATTATTATTTGTCACTCACCATATTCTAAATGTAACAATAAGAGCCCAGCTTGTAAAGGTCAGCCTCTGAGTTATAACTAAGAATGTGTTACATTTTATTTCCCCATTAAACTGCTTCCTGTCTCTGATACCTCAGTTCTTGCAGAGAAATTGACATGGTCAGGTGACTTTGTGGCAGGCTGGTTTGCTGCATTGTGGCATAGAAGGACAAATCACATTCATTTGTTCATAGAACTACCTGAGTGAACATTCACTGAGAATGAAAGCCTAACAACACAAGGATTCTTCTCCAGTGCTGTCTTGGGGTCATTGGCTCTGATATCTGCATGGTGCTGAGCATTTGCTGACCCTGCACTCTCCCTTTGATTGCTGACACTTCTGTGCAGGAGAAGCTGTCCTTGACAGACAAGAGTCCATTGTGGCAGTATTTCTTTATGATCCTCATTAGACAGAGCATCCCCTAATTGCCTCTGTCCTGCACAAACCTGATGTTGCCTGGTTCCTGTGGCTATATATTATTGATATCAGAAATGCAGAGACATAAAACAGGTCATAAAAATTCTCTCAGATACATTAACTTTGTGCTTATAATAGTGTTCATAGGGGACTCCTATCATGATCTAGTTTGGCCTCCTGCATAACACAGGTTATAAGATTTTTCCAGAGTAATTCCTGTTTGAACTAGAGTGCAGCTGTTAGAAAAGCATGCACTCTTGGTTTAAAAATTCCTAGTGACGCATAATCCACCATAACCTGTGGTAAATTGTTCCAGAAATTAATCTTCCTCACTATAAAAAAATTTACTTTATTTCCAGTTAAAATTTGTCCAGCTTCAGTATTCAGCCAGTGGCTCATAGCTTTGTCCTCTAGATTGAAGAATCTGTTATCAAAGATTTGTTTCCCATGTAGTTACTTACAGACATATTAAGCATAGAGGCCACGAGAGATTGCTGAAGACTATGAAAAAGCAACATAGAATCTGTTTTACAGACTAACAAATTTATTTATTGCATGAGCTTTCATGGGAGAAAATCCACTTTCTCCCTCAAACGTTCATGCAGTAAATAAATTGGTTAGTTTTTGGAAGTGCCACAGGACTCCTTGCTTGTTTTGCTGAACCAGACTAACTGGACTACTCCTTTGGAACATGGAATCTGTTGTTCAGATAATTCTGGAAGGAACAAGGAAGACCCTGATGCGTGTGATTAGAGAAAAAAAAGGGTTTGATCAGAGAAGGATCATGGTTAAAATGTGAGACTCAGAAGCAAGTGTGTTAGATTTTATTCCCAGTTCTAGTACAGACAACCTCAGATGTTGACAGAAGAAAAGTAATTTTATCCATCTGTACTTCAATTTACATAAAATAGTCAAACATTTTATTTCTCAGCTTTCTCACAGAGCGCTTGACTGATATAAACTAGCTAATCTTTCCCTCAAAAAGCTTCTTTGAGCTAGATGGGTATTACTTCCATTTTATATGTGAGGAGACTAAGATACAAGCAAGTTAAATGCTTTGCCCAAGGTCACATAGGAATTCCATGTCAGGAACCAAACTTTCTGACTTCTGAGATTTTAACCGCAAGAGCATTCTTCCATCCCACAAACAAATGGCAATTTTGCAGAAAAGTTAACAGATTCTGTAACTTTAATTTATTTTCATTCTTTTGCATCAGCAAGTTTAGTCAGGAAATAATCTGGAGAAGACTTTCGGGATGCAGATAGAAAATCCATAAAAAGATTAAGATTTATTTATCGCATGAGCTTTCGTGGGAGAAAATCCCACTTCATTAGACGCATCTCCCACAAAAGTCTTAGTCTTTAAGTGCTACAAGGCTCCTTGCTTTTTTTGCTTTACTAGACTAACACGGCTGCCCCTTTGGAATGTAAAAAGATTAAGTTGCAGTGTGTAACAGTGAAGGCTTTCATACATTGTAGGGGCATCCTGTCAAGTGTCCAGATTAACAATAAATGGCATAAGAATTATATTCTTTAACCTTTATTTCTTATGTTTCTTGGGTGCTTTATATATAAATTATTGCATATTAATCAGAAATCGTATGGAGAATCTGTCGTGTATTTACACTAAGCAAAGTATTGTAATGACTTTACAATGCCTGGCGTCCACAGCCAACCCAGGCCTTTTACAGGCATTGGTTACCGCAGTTGGAAGCAGGTTTTTACTCAGACAACTGAAAAAAGAATATTTACCACTTTACAGAGGTGTGATTGAGTGTTTGCAAAGCACCTCGAGATTGTAACAGTTTGATTTGCTTCTGGGCTGGACAGCCTGGGCCTAAACCAGCTGTGATTACAAGATGAACCTACCTGAGAGGAATCAAATGATTTCGTTCCATATAATAAACAGCAGGAAGGTGGTTGTTTGCCTGGCTGCTGCTAACACCAGAAGCAGGAGACCTGACACTACGCTAGGGCAAAACAAACAAAATGACACTTGGGGCACTTTTAAAGATTTAAAAATTTATTTATTGCACAAGCTTACATTAAATACATACTCTTTAAAAGTGCCACAAGACTCCTTGTTTGTTTTGCTGAACTAGATGGACATGGCTACCCCTCTAGAACTTGTCAACAATTCAGCTGTCCTTGGGGGGTAGTGGGGTGAACCGGCCAACTCTCCAGGGGCCCCAAGGTTCTGGGGACCCTGTGCCACTGCCATAATCCCCCCCACACACACACACCCCGCCTTTGGGAGCAAGACAAATGCAAGGGACTAGGCAGAAATGCAGAGCCTGCCCTCTGGCCAGTGGCTGGGGGCAGGGCAGGGGCCCCAACAGGCATGTTGGCCCTGGGTCCCACCCATCCCTCAGGGCAGCCCTGGCTAAGGTAGTGGATCTCACCCAGGAATATGCACATGCAGAGGCCTTCCCAGGCGTACATCAAGTTGTGTAGATAGTTGCCTAGTTTTACAACAGGCTACATAAAAAGCATTAGTGAAGTCAGTGCAAGCTAAAATATTGTAGAGACAAAGACTTGTCTACGCTACTCTATATACTGAAATGTAAATACAATATTTCTATTCCAATTGATTTTATAATTATATTGTAAAATGAGGGCAAGCACTTTTTTCAGTAATAGTGTGCTGTGACTCATTTGTATTTTTATGTCTGATTTCATAAGCAAATAGTCTGACTGAGGTGAAACTTGGGGTTTTGCAAAACTGCTCAGTCTCCTGAAAAGGATACAGTGGTCTGAAATGGTTTGAGACCCACTGAACTAGGAAAGCCTGGGAAGCAGGAAGTTGTGTGAATGAGCAAGTGATGAAACCCTTTTTGGTTTGGGAGTTCCGAGTTCTGTTTTTGAAAAACTCTGTTGCCTGCCTGGTAAAGAATGAATTAAAGGATTTTTGACTTCAGAGGAGACTGGAGATGAGGTAGTTCTTTCTTAGGCCCTCAAGAGGGGGAAATAAAGGCAGGTAACAGACCTGGTATTTTCTAAGGGAAAGGACAGTAGAAGGTCAATGGTGGAGGCTTGAATCATAGGGTTGGACGGGACCTCATGAGGTCATCTAGTCCAACCCCCTGCCAAAAAAGCAGGACCACTCCCACTATTGCAGGTAACTATCTTAAGCAGGTTGTATTGCAGGTAACTATCTTAAGCATATACTAAATAGGACTGGAGAGGCAATGACTGAGACCTGCAAAGACTGGATGACCCAGGTGCTTTCTTCCACCTCCCATTTCTGTATCCCGTCTTTTGGGCCTTTGGCCTATGTTTTGGCCTTGGCAAACAACGAGCTATGTCATAGCGGGAGTATTGCCGGTGAGGCTGATCTCTGCTTCCTGCAAACTTTCCTGGCAACTAAAGAACCTAACCTCCAGCCTGACACATCACCAGGAACCTGGCTCCCGGCCTTGGTGTGGTCTGAGGGGGCCTACCAACTCCTACATTCTCAGCAGGCTGCTTGCCTGTTTAGCAGCTGCAAATTCCTTGCCTGTCAATTTACCAGGTAAATTATTAAAATTGGGAAGAACTGCAGCAGGGCAGGCGACCGGAATTAACCCTCGGCGAGCCAGAAGAGGTGCACGAGCCCCTCAGCTGATCCTGCGGGAGCCCGCTGCAACAGACGGCAGCCCGCAGGCCTGGGAGAGGGAGAAGTCAGGCCTGCCGCAGCCCGAGGTATCGCCCCTGAGCTCGGTGCGTGGATCTCCGCGGGGGGAAGCTGGCGGAGGACGGCAGCGAGGGGGTTAAGGGATGGTGCGGGAGAAGGCCGGCTGTCAGGAGGGAGCATGTGCAGTTTGCAACCGCATCCACGCTCCGGGTGAGTGTCACTGGCACATTTCTGCTCCAGCCGCCGCCGCCGCCCGGAGGGGAGGAAGACAAAGCGCGGCTGAGCGGAGGAGGAGCGAGGCCGGGGGCCGATCGCGGCGCCTTCCCGCTCCGCCGGGGTAGGCGCGTGGGGAGCCGGCCCGGGCCTCCCGCCGCGGGGCACGAGCCGGGCCCGGGCGAGGAGCGGGAAAAGGGCGGGTGGCTGCGCAGGGCGGCGGGGCGCGCTGCACCCGGGCCAGGAGCCGCCGCGCCCCGGCTCCGGCCGGCCGGCGCGCTCTGAGCGCCCCCTCCAAGGAGCCTCCCCCTGGCGGGTTCCCGCGCTCGCCTCTCCTGGCGGCTCCGCAGCGCCGGCTCTTCCCCTGCTGCCAGGCCACGGGCTCCCCCAGCACCCCCGCCGTCAGCCAGGAGCAGCGCTGTCCCACTGTAGGAGCCCCTCTAATGTCAAGTCCTGGGGGATACTAGCCGCCGCCCCCTGCCTCTGTCCCGCAGGTGGAGGGCAGGCGTCTGTCGCCTGCAGCCGGAGCCGGCTGAAATCAGAGACTCAGAAGGGACCTCATGAGGTCATCTAGTCCAACCCCCTGCCAAAAAAAAGCAGGACCACTCTCACTAAATCATCCCAGCCCTGGTCTTGTCTAGCCCAGCTGTAAATATCTCCAAAGATGGAGATTCCACCACTTACTTCCCTAGATAACCTGTCCCAGTGCTTCCTCACCATCCTCCTAGCAAGAAAGTTTTTTCCTGAAAGGGTGGTGAAGCACCTTCTGCAATGTGCTGGCACGTCGGGCTGAGCCGCGCTCCTTGACGTGGGCAAAGGTGACCCGGTCTCCTGTCGCTGTTGAGGTGTCCTTCAGGGAAACACGAATTGAGGTGTTCTCAGCCTGCTCCCCTCTCTTCGGTGGGTGGGTGGGTGGGTTGGTTTTCTGAACAACACGGCTCAGGGCTTCTTTCCCCAGTGCCATTCACTGTTTCTACAGGAGACAGGTTTCAGGCACATTGAGGTGGGAATCCAATGTTTTGACTCTATTGATGTTCAACACCTGACCGAAAATGAAGATATTTTTAGAAGCTGGGAAGGGGCAACAGGATGGATCACTGGATGATTTTACCTGTTCTTCCTTCTGAAGCAACTGGCTTTTGTCACTGCCTGGAGATGGGTTACTGGGCCAAATGGACCATTAGTCTGACCTAGTATGGTGCCGCTTCTATTCCTATATTGTGTTTTCAGAAAACTTTAGTTATTCTTTTACTTTGTGTTCATTTCAGAATGGGGAAAAAACGTTGAAATTCTTGAGCGTTTAACCCAGAACCATCTCTGGTCCTTGGTACTAGGATGTTTTAAGCTGCCTTTCAGTGTTCCCTCTAATTATTTGTAGACTGTGTGCACAAACAATTTCTTTGTGTGCGCAAGAACATTTCTTTGTGGGCACCAATATTAGCACTATTGAATTTTTTTGTGCATACTTTATTTTGTTGTGTGCACAGGTTTCATGAACTGTGTGCACATGCGTGCACACGCAGCTTAGAGGGAACAGTGCTTTAGAGTCTTATGATGACTGCAATATTAGGATGGGGGATTCTCCCGAGACCCTTTCTGAGCTGGCATGTCACACCAGTGCATCCTTGTCTGGTTTTTAGCATCATCTTGCTTTGGACTATCAAACTTGTTTCACATAGGAGCTCAGGTTCAGAAGCTAGACGTGCTCGCCCTCCCACCAAAGGCAGAGACTTTCCTAGTTTGCATGTTTCTTTTCAGTTTGTTGCATTGCTTAACAAGAGGATCTTAATTCCTTCTGATTACCCAAACTATTTATCAAAAAAAAAAAAAAAAAAAAAAGCAAGGAGTCCTGTGGCACTTAAAGACTAACAGATTTATTTATCCAATAAATAAATCTGTTAGTCTTTAAGTGCCACAGGACTTCTTGCTTTTTTTGCTGGACTAGACTAACACAGCTGCCCCTTTGGAACTTGTATTTATCAAGCATCTTTAAAGAAATAAAGGACTTAGAGTGCAAATCCTTTCATTTTGCAATGCAAATATTAGTATGTATACTTTATTGGTCAGGTACATGCTAATGACAGATGATTCTATGATTGATAATAAATTACAAGTGAGCATGAAAACAGGCATTATTACAATGAAACCTCTAGCAACACAGCTGCCCGTTTGGAATCTGTCACAGTGAAACCTCTAGTGGCAGCAGCCCCTGTAAGCTAACCCTTCACTACATAGCAAATGTAAATACATGCTTGTGTGTCATTTACGTTAACAGCATTTAAACCTGATCTTAAGTACTTCTCTGAAGGGGGAGGGGGTCATGATGAGCAGGTCCAACATAGTCCAAGCATAGATGACAATAGTCAACCTGTTCCTACCTACAGTGACATGGTTCCTTGCAGTTGGTAAAAATGTATGACTTGTCAAAGTCGAGCTGTAGCAGAGCGGGGCAGAGCTAACCCCCTCCCAGTGGCCTGAGCTGGGAGAAGTGCCAGCAGCAGGGCCCTGCAGGTGTGGTGTCTGAGTAAAGCCTGATCTGGAGAGAGTAAATGGCTGATTAAGACCAGTTGCTCCCCCAGCAGCTGGGGTATATAAGCTGGCTATCACTGAAGAGCAGGGGAGAATGTGGCTAGAGACAAGGGTTAGGGCCGTGTAAGCCAGTTTGTGGCAGAGCCAGGAAGGGAAAGAAGCTCAGGCCAGAGTAGTTGAATTATGTATGGCAGGAGTCAGCAACCTTTGCTGACCCATGTGCCGGTCCTTCCTTCCCAACCCTCAGCTGGTGCCAGTGGCTTGCTCTGCTGATAAAATGTGGCTGCTGCCTGAAAATTCAGCAGAGGTCATGGCTAGAGTGGGAGCACTTCTGCGGCATGCTACGGAAAGAATTCTTCCAGAGTGTCTCATCTTAGTGGGATGCCTGGGGAGAGGGGTCCCTGGCACGCAACAAAAAGAAGCAGCCCCTTTCAGGGCTTCCTGGGTATGCTACAGAAAGAAGCTGCCTGGAGAAGCTCCTTTGGGAAGCATCATGCTACTACAGAAAGGATCCACTCTGGGCAGCTTTTTTCTGTGTCATGTGGAGGCATAGGTATGGGGGGGATCCCCTGTGCCCAGCTGCACCTGAAGGAAGCCACCCAGAGTGGCTTTTGGTGGCAGGAGTGGCAATTTCTGTAGTACTGCAGAGGGTGCTGCATGCTGCTCTGAATGGGCTCGGATGCCACTGTCGGCACACGTAGGCAACCGCCGGCACCTCTGATGTATGGGAAAGGGGTCTGTGTGTTGTAAATAAAGAGCATGGGTGTCTTCACGGAGACCAAGTCATCTGTTGGAAAAGGCAGAGGGGTGGCGGCGTGTTGCCGCAGGAGGGTTATGGTGGGGAATCTTCTTGAGCTGTGTTGTGCATGCTGATGGCCTATTCTTTACTTATGTTGAGAGACACTCTTCCCATTTTTCACAAGAGGAAGCCAAGACCTTGTCCATAGTAGATCTGGGAATGCAACACAGGAATCCAAACAAGGAATCCTGTGACACTTTTTTAATGACTGACAAATTTTTCTCGTGTGAGCTTTCATGAGAGAAAATCCCACTTCTTCATCGTAAAAGTGTCTGAACATACAGAATGGGAGGAAAATACATGTAGAGAAGTGCAAGTCATGGGATCAGGTCAGTCTATTACAGCAAATCAGTGCAGTATTGATTCTGTTTCTTGATCTAATACTTAGCAAATGCTGTCCCTCAACATGAGGGGCAGTGAGGCTCGCTTTATTTTTTTTATTTATTTTTGCATTATTGTAGGGTCTGAGCTGGAACTCTGGTCGTGTTGTACAGACACAGAATGCTTTGAGATCCACTGATCAAAGGCACACAGAAGGGCAAAGCATTGCCATCCTAGGTAGGGAGAGACAAGTTAAGTGCCAGCTGCAGATGTCATAACATGACAGAAAGGGACGTCAGTATTATTGTGTGAAGTTTACAGATATTGAAAACTCAGGAAGTAAATAATTTTACTCCAGATCACGTGTGGACTCAGTGGCAGGGGGAAGAGTAAAATCTAGGGGTCCTGTCTCTTGCATCTACCCTGCAATCTGGAGGTGTGATTGATATTCTTCAGCTGGCTCCAGTAATAAGAGCAGTGAAGGCACAGCAACATAGGCAGTTTTGTGGGCTATCCCTGCACCCACAACATGTGCCACCTATGAGACTACAATTTAAAAGCTGTAGTTTTGCCTTGTGAAAAGTGTAGTGGCTAGTGCCTCTGCTTAATATGCAGAAGGTCCTGGGTTCAAGCCCCAGGGGGTTGGACTTGATGATCTCATAAGGTCCCTTCCAATCCTGTGATTCAATTCTATTCTATTCCTTGAGCTAGCTTTGACCAAAGGTAGCTCAAGTAAGTCTAGGCATGCTGCAGCCACAGCCCTAAATTCAAAGCAGATACCTATCCAGTGGCTTGCTCTGAGGCATAACACAAACTTCTCTAGAACACAGTAGGCTTGGTTATGATCAATAAACACAACATCCTAATCAAATGAGTTCATGATAAATGATTGATCTGTTTGATTAATAATGACTTGTGGAAGTTCTGCCAGTGGGGGTCAAATCTTGGCATTTTCACTGTATGGCAGATTATTGCATGCAAAACCAAACCCCCCACGGAGGGTCAACGCAAATGATGCATGAGCTGGAAAACAAGCATACAATGTGAGGTTTAAATAGCTCAATTTATTCAGCTAATTGAAGGGAAAGTTAAGAGGTGACTTGATCATGGTGTGTAGATGCTTGCATGTGGAAGAGAGATCTAATGACCGTGGATCATAGTTTTGTGACTTTTAGAAAAGTAATTTCTAATTAAATCTGTGTTTTTTCAGTTGTTTTCAAACGAAACACTGAACTTAGGTTTCCCTAGTCACAATATATATGTCTTAGTTGAAAACAGTGTTTTATAGACATGCAGTAGAGTGCAATTTATCCAATCTTATTGGGACCATGGCCATCTGGGATAATCAAAAATTAAGGAAATCTGTAGAGGGCCCTCCCCCCGCCTTCCTCCACCGTTTGGGCTGTCAGCCCTGGTTTTGTTAATAGGGAAAGCTGGACAATGTTAGGCTTGGATAAGCAGGGTCCTACTGTATATAGCTTTTTTTTTTTTTTTGACAATTTAAAAAAAAAACAAATTTTGCATTATTCCATGGTAAACGGATTTCTAGGATCCCTGCTGGTCACAGGAGGCTTTTCAACCTTGCTGACAAAGGCACAACAAGATCCAGTGGCTGGAAACTGAAGTTAGACACATTCAACCATGAAATAAGATGCAATTTTCCAGCAATGAAAGATTAAATATTGGACCATCTTACCATGCAGAGGTGGTGAGCTCATCATTGCATGGAGTCTTTAAGAAGTCCTAGGATATATTTTAAAAAAGATTCTTTAATCCAGTTTCTGGGAAAAACTCTTCTGCTGGTATGTACAGGGGATGGTTGTGGTGGCCCATTCTGGCCTTGGAATCTGTGAATCATAATATTCACTTCCTTCCTTTTTTTGGGCCATGGAAAGAAAAAGTTCTGTACTGACCTCAACATGCTCATAATATTTTTTAGTTCGTCTGTAAGAATTTCATGGTTCAGCAGGGGTTTCAACCATTTGTCTTCAGGGGTCAGGAAGGAATGTTTCATTTTCTTAATGCACAATTGTACAGAAGTGTCTGGAGGATTTCTTCCCCACCTTCTTCTGAAGTACCAGTGATTGGACACAGGGTTGACCTCTGAGGTGGTAGAAGGAACCCTTTCCATTGATACCTGACTGGTATATTTTGCTTATGTGCTCAGAGTTGAACCAGATTTGAGGGCAGGAAGGAATTTTCCCCCTGGGAGAGGCTGGCAAAGACATTGGGTAAGGTTCCTCTGCAGCATGGATAGCCTGCTCTATCATCTTGTCCTATCTCACTTATTTCCCTGCCATTGCAGGAGTTTTGGGCATTGGTGGCACCTTCATCACTCCTGTTCTCTGCCTACAGTGCACATTAGTGTTGTTCTATATATTATCATAGCGCCTAACATTTCTAGTCAGAGACAGGACCTTTTCTTGTGCTAGGTGGTGTACATACACTGAACAGAAAGATCTCCCCCTAATACCTTACAATCTAACTGTAAGACAAGAAACAGCTGGGTGCGGACAGATGGCAGGTGGTGGTGGGTGGATACCAGGAAATGATTAGACAGTATTGGTCAGCATGGTGGGCACCAGTAGCCTAACTGTTGTCAGATGATTTGTAGGTGTTACAGAACAGGAGAGTTTAAAGGAGGGTTTTGAAGGAGAGTCCTGAGTTGGTTTTGTGACTTGTTAAGGATAGTTTCTCCTAAGTATGAGAACAGGATAGGAGAAAGCGAGCAGGTGCTTGCTTGGGAAACTTAAGACGTAAGTGATGGAGGCTGACTTCCTGGGCTAATCAGAGGCGAGGTTTGACCTTTCAGTACTGAATGAGAGATGATGGGTAGGGTCATGAAGAGCCTGGAAGGTGGTGATAAGCAGCTTATTTTTGACATGATAGGAGGGAATCAGGGGAGGGATATAAAGAGAAAGTGGAATGGGCTAGGAAAATGATCTCTTATGGCAGCACTCTGAATAGAAGTAAGTGGAACAAGATTGCATTTCTCAAAGGCAGAGAGCAGTATGTTGCAGTGCTTCCAGCACAAGATGATGGGAGCTTGGACAAAAGTTCTAGCTGGAAAGTCCTTTCCTATCTATGTATGTTATTCTGAAGGAGTATGCAAGACTTTAAACATAGCCTGGATGCCTGAGGGGGGGTCCCCTTGAAGATGACCCCCCCCACCAAGTTATGAGCTTGAGTGAAAGACAGGCTGGTGGAGTTGTCTGCAGAGAACAAGGGAAGATTAGTGCCCTGAGGACTGGAATGGTAAACTAACCCAAGTTATTGGGCTCCATACAGGGGTAACAGAGTGAAATGTACAGCCTGTGATATGTTGGAGGTCAGACTAAATAACATATTGGTTCCTTCTGCTCTTAAGTGCTCTGAAACTATATCTATGAAGATGGGAAAGCAAATTTTTCATGGAAAATAAGACACTGTCCTGAAAAGATGGTTACAAAACAATGACAATTCATGACCCAGTAAAAGCCTAGCATTTGTAATGAGGTTAAGATTACAGTAGTATATTAAAAGGATGTGTTTGTTCTGGCACAAGTAATAGGGTGGTGGTTATTTCTATTGATGTTACAGCATGCCATCAGGATATTGTGTTTCTGGATTTCATTTAATAAAAGTCATATTTAAAGAAACTAAGTGAAAGGGCTGCCAGACATGGGTTTTTGGTACCAAACTGCTTGCCACCCGCCAGCAAGATACATTAGAAAAATTCAGTGTTAATTAAAGGACACTGATATTCCTTCCCCCTTGGGCTAATTTATTCTGGGGGAAACTGGGTCAATTGTGCTGAGTAAACTTGTTTACCACTGAGAGTCAGGAAAAATATCTCATCCTTTCTCCATTTTCCCCAGTGAAGAGTGTTGCATGCTCAGATATGTTATGGAGATCTTGCAGCCTTCTCTGTGTAAGGCACTGGCCACAGATGGAGACAGAACCCTGACTAAAAAAAGGATTAGTCTGTTGAGGTTTGTCGGCTCCTATGTGGATTGAGAGTGAAGCAAGACCTTACAAAATTGCTCTTGATTTTTGTCTAAATTGAGGTACATTGGGAATGAATTTTAAGTGCCCAGCAGAGGGAGTACCACTTTTCAGAGAAAAACCTATCTCTAACAAATGGGTGAACATGGCTATTTTTTCGATTATTTTCAAAGGATGGTTTAGAACCAAGGGACGTGAATGTATTCCTGTTTTGCCTTTATGTTAAAGAACAAAACAATACCTAAGTTTGTCATAGCCAGCAAATGAATTTGTAAAAATGGCCCCATTTTATGTCTCAGAACTGCTTCCTCTAGATATGGTTGAGTAAGTTCTGCTTGTATCATCACAATAAATGTTTCCTTCTGTTAGCTCTGCAGGCCCAATACAGGTATAAGAGAATGAACTGGAGTCTGTCTTGCTTTATAAATCAGTAACAGAGGTATCTGGTCAGTTTCTGCTCTCTCCATTATCCATGATGATGTGTGAGGCAAAAAGACCAGATGAAGGTTGCTGTGCTGACAGCCCAAAAACCACATTCTTCTGAAAACTGAGCAGCTGAATTTGAAAGCCCTATAAAATGGGCAGACCCATAGTCCATCTAGCCTAGTATGCTGTCTGCTGAGAATGGGTGCTGCCAGATGCTTCAGAGTGAATAAAGATAACAGGGCAATTTATTGTGTGATCCATCCCCTGTCGTCATGATAAGGAGATAAATATGATGTTTTTATAGCAGCACTTTTCTGCCTCTATCAGCAGTAGAAGGTACAAATACCATCTGTGGTGACTGCTTATTATGGTACAAAGTTTAGGTGGTAATTCTGCCTGATAATGAGTAGGAAAGAAAGCCAAACTGGGATGGAGCTCCAGCTCTGCAGCAACAGATATTAGTACAGTATTGTGCCAGTTTGGAACAACACATTTCTGATGGCTCAGAGTGCCACACTCCTTGTTGCTTCTAATACATCCATTGATGCCTGTTACAGAGGTTGCTCATAAATGCAAAGGCATCTAACACCCTTTCCTTCTCCCCACCCAACAAAATTCAGACTTAGGTTGTTTCCAAGGTTGCAGGTTTTAGTGTAATAACAGCCTTAAGGGAAGCTGGGGCAGCTTTAGAAGTTTCTCCTGTTCACTGTAAATTCCATAATGAATAAGGACTTAGAATTGATTCCTGTTAGTGGGGGAGAAAGGAAGGTATTTGTCATCCTCTGCCTGCATATTGCTGCTGAACCCAGCTAATCAAATCTAGTACAGTCATTGAGCAACCCCACTCCTAAACCCTTCCCTCCTCCATAAACTTTCTTTCAAGCTCTTCATAAAATTTGGATTAGACTACTAAGAGGATCTTGTCCATTAAGTTTTCACTATCATGTGTTCTCTTCCCTTCTGTTGCATAAGGCTAGAGAATTAGAGCTCATTAGATCAGCATTGATGGGTTAAGCTAGCAAGTCTTGTAAAAATCAGTTAATTTCTTTATTGCTGGCTATTCCCACTCAGGTTGGTATGTTTGACTTGAATTAACACACAATCTGTCAGAAGTATATGTTATGAAGAAGCTCTGAAAATCTGACTTTGGTCACTGTGTTCTGCTGCTCCATTGCTGCTAGTGAAATGAAAGGGATTCTAAATTGCCTTGCTCTGTCAAATAGCTGCAATGTTCCACCTCAGAGGTGACTCTACTTTAGTGCTGGCTGGAGCAATCTCTGGATATGTGTCCTGAGTGTAAAATTCAGGGAAGCAAACTGTAAATGGGCATAGCTCCATAAATCTTGTCCAAGATATTAAGTTTTTTTCTGTGAAAGCTTGTGTTAGCCTGGGAACATAGTGTTGGTAAAAATCTTATTCTATGGGCAAATTAATGACAGAAAGGTAAAAGAGGAGTCACTTGACTTGTAAAATTCTATAGAATCATACTTGCATTGGTGTCATCTTCTGTAGTGTGGCAGGTGGGACTCGGAGCTGCCTCCTACCTCCCAGTTCCAGGACCTCCAGTTGGAGGAAATTTTAATAATGTTGCCAGAAATGAGTTCAGTTGGGGTATCATTTGATAGCCCTTTGTGTCACCATAGTGGTATCAAACCTGGGCTGATTATGTAAATATGTTCTCAGAAAATGTTTAAAAATGAACTTTTAAACTTTAACACAGGGATACATTGCTTATATAAAAAGTACGCTGATCTTTGGTGAGCCTATGGTAGTTAGCTTTTTGTAGGAGTGAAACCATTAGTTTATCAAAGTTATTGGTGTCCTTTTGTCTAGGGCAGCACTGCTGGGCATGTCAGTGTCCCTCCTCTATGCCACATTGACATCTGTGTATAAAGTAGGCTGCTGGCCAAACACTTGCAGGGTAGTAAGCATCTGGTCTTTACACATGAGCATTTGATTACCCAGAGGATTGACTTGCAAGCACATGCTGTTTGACATACAACTACTATGGTCAGTTAATCCTCCAAGATTCATTCATGCCTGACAGTGGAGGGTGGTTCTGGAGGCAATCATCTTGGAGTTGTGTGGCACTTTAAGACTAACAGATTTTTTTGAAAAAAAAAAATCTTTTATTCTTAAAGTCCCACACAACTCCTTGTTGTGTGTGTGTGTGTTTGTTTTTTTTTTACTGGACTAGACTAACACGGCTATCCCTTTTGAAATCATCTTGGAACCATACCATTCCTTGATAATTTGCCCTCTTAATAGCAAACATAAATGCGCCTTTTTGTCAGTGGCAGTTTTTCTGTTTCCTGGAAATTATTCACCAGCCTGGCTCTGGATGTGTCATAATGTTAGTCTTCAGATGGTAAACTCATCATTTGAACTCCTCCAGGCATTTCTGACCCCATCAGAAACTGTCAGCTGTTGTGAGTGAGCATTGATTGAGTAAGATAATTTGTTCTTCCCAACTAGCCTTCCAGTAGGGTCACATCATGAAAGGATGCAGAAACCTGGCAGTGTTTGTGGCTTTTAATGTCATGAATACTGGGAACCATCGCTGAGGGATATATGGTGATTCTGTTCCCCTATAGCAGACGCAAAAACAATCTTGTGGAAATCTTGGTTTTGTCGTAAAGAGAGCACTAGAACATCTGTGTTTTATGCAAAGATTTGGACTTTAGTAGTATCTCTTTATGTGGCAGTGATGGCATGCAAAGTAACTTCTAGTGTCTGCTTTTTTCATTGGAACTCTAGGCAAGGCAATAGCTCTTGTGTCATCCAATGACAAAATTCTTTGAAACAATCAAGGAGTCCTGTGACACCTAAAGACTAAGTTATTTATTGCATGAGTTTTCATGGGAGAAAAGCCCACTTCGTCAGATGCTATGAAGATCTTCCCATGAAAACTTGTGCAATAAATACATTTGTTAGTCTTTAAGTGCCACAAGGCCCTTGTTTGTGTGTTTACTGAACTAGACTAACACAGCTACCCTTTTGGAACTTTAAAATTCTTTGCATGGCAGGAGTGTCCTGTCCTGTGTCTCCCCCCCCCCCAAAGTATGTGGTGAACTCATCCTTTGTGTGAGTATGAGACATAACTTCTTCCCTGTGACATTGGAGGTGTTGGTGGAGTCTGATTTCTGTGTTTGACAAGTGTGGTGCCATGGAGGCTCTTCCTTCTGGTAATAGTTTTGACTGACTCCTCTGCATACATGTCAAACTACAGGTGGGCTTTGCCATGGGTCTAATACTTTCTCTGAACCTCTTACTGAAGTGTTCAGTCAAATCTCTGCTGGAGTTGTCAGGAGTTTGCACCTCAGCTATATCATCTATGATTGCTAAGCTGAAAGGCCTCTAGTGGCATAAATTACTGATTATGTTGTACATACATACTGGCTTAGAAAGCTATGCAAGATGTGTATTAATTTGCTCTTTGCCTGGTACACACATTATTCAGGCATATTTGAACATCCATCTTGGAAAACTAGTTTTTCCAAAGTCTTGCGTAGCTCAACATCATGCTGAGATCTGGACATGACTGGAAAATGAGCAAATGTCTGCAGTGAGCTCTCATAGTTCTGCTACCTTCACTTTGGCCTTCTTTGGATTTGAGCACAGCTATAATCTGTTCTTGATTGAAGCCCATTGATTTAATAGAGCCTTGGACAATTCTATGAGGATTTGAAGGTTTCATACAAGTCATGACCCAAAGTATCCATTTGACTGACATCTTTAGCTATCTCATCCCTGAAGACTGCTTTTATCTGATATTAATGAGCTCCAGTCTGTCATAAACAAATAGGTTGTCAGTGTGAGTAAGCATATCCTGTAGCTTTAATCTTTCCCCTTATTGGCATTTAACAATGTCTAATGCCTAGTGTTTGGTTACTTCTGGGGAAGTTCTCAGCTGTGCTTAATGTTTTGTTCAAAATTAGATGGACTTCTGAGGTCATCAGGAAAGAGTATTTGGATACTGTATTATGCCCGCTCTCCCTCCCTCCCCCCCAATGACTTATTGCTCTGTTTCATGTCCTAGGTTTTCATCTGAACCAAGTACACAGAAGAGAACTGGTGACCTTTTTGACAACACTTTCCTTTTTGAAATTCCTCCCATGTGCCAGGGTCAGACTATTCACCACCTCAGAGAGGTATCAGGTAATCATTGGAGAATAATTGCTTAAATCTAAAGCAAAAAACTGTTTAACAAAGTCGGCCAGTGCTGCAAGGTGAAATGTCAATTATGCATCCTGACAGATCAAATAAAGATCAGCAAACATTCACCCACAGCTGGCATCTTCTGCTGTCTCGTGGTGCTCCTTGTACTTCCTCAGCCAGCCTTGCTGAAGTCAGTTATGGGTGCACTCTGGTCCTCAACTTGTTTGCCACTGCAGGCTGCTTATTCAGATCTCTCTGGGTTATACAGGCTGCATCTGCAATATAAATATACTATCTGTACATCTACAAAAAGAAATCAGGGTTAGTATTTTGTTATGACAGTAATGCAATTCAAGTTAATGTAGAACCTCTCTTCAACAGTGGCAAATGTTTACCAAGAGCATTTCAAATTGGCAAGATGAGACCAAATATTAATCCTTTTGACTGTAAAGGTGGCATGGCACAATGTACTGCTGCCCTTACTTCACTGCTGTGGCTGGCAGTGTGGGGGATTGAATTGCCCAGAGGGCATGGCTGCAGAGCCAACCTGCAAAGATGGGGAATGCTGCCTGCTGCAGGGCATCCTGCTGGTCAGGGATTGCTTCCCAGGCACCCTAGTCAGGGACTGTCCCCCATGGCATCCAGACCCCTCCCCTATCCTGAGTGATGGATTGGAATACATGCCTTCCTTACAGAGAGATGATGCCCTGTCCAGGGTAGAACATCCCCTTCTAGAGACTACCCCCTGTGCATGCAGCCCCCCTACCTAGGTACTGCCCCTAGTACCTCCCACAACTGTCCCCAGCAGCCAGAGACCTCCCACCTAGAGTCTCTCCCTTCCATGCACTGACTGCACCCACTTCTCATACTCCCCTGCAACCCTTCCTCTTGCCCTAGCATCCTCCACCTAACTGGTCTTCTATGTGGGCTGCAGGTAGCTCAGCCATGCTGTCCACTTGCCACTGTGTTCCTGGTACTGGTGAGCCTGCTCCTACGGGGTCACTGGACCCATGATCCTCTGGGGTGGAGGAACACTGAGCTCCAGGTTTGTTGCTGCCCTGAAAAAGCATTTGAGTCCTAGGGCGACTCCCGCTGTTGGCCCCACCACCCTGCCCTGTCTCAGGCCTTCAGGCCCAATCTGGCTGCCAGCTCCTGGTCCCCTGGCCAGGGGCTGGATCCAGCTTCTGCTGCAGCTGGCCCTGGGTCCACAGTTGGGGCTGGGGCCAGATTAGATTCCTGCCACTGTGGCTGGTGGCCCAGCCCCACATCCCTCACTGGGGTCAGAGCCAGACCCTGCCTCTGGCAGCAGCTGGGGCCGGATCAGGCTTCTGCTGCTGGCAACCCGGGCTCCTGCCATTGGGGCCAGAAGGATTCTGCTGCCAATTGGCCTGGCCCCAGGACTGCTGTGAGCTCCTGCCATCTGGCCCCGACCCAAGATGAGGACCTGGATGGACTCCTGGTCCCTGGCTGGAGTCAGGGCTGGATGAGGGGGAGCTTGGGGTACTAGTGCTTGGAATTGAGGCTTGTTCCCCTCTGTGCCCAGCACCAGCAAAGCCCCTGCTGAGCTCTCTAACCTTCTTCAGATGCTGCTGGGAAGAAGGGGAGGCTGGAGCCCCTGGGCCTAATTCTGTGCGCCCCGTTTTTGTATCCCTTGCTGGCTTTGTGTCCAGGGCAGGTGCTCTCCCACCCTGCCCCAGTTATGGCCCTGAGGCTGTCACATGGGCTGCAGCTGTGTGCTGATTTGGCTGCAAGTATATGATGGGTTTAGATACTTCTGGCACTGTTGTGGCATATTTAGCAGGTTGTGTACTATGGTGTTCTCCAAAGATTCTGTTACTGGCTGGGACTCTTCGTCTCTCCACTGGTGTCTAAAACTGGTCAAGACCAAAGTTAAAAACAAGGATTTAGTAATACATTACTTTGGGATTATAACTTATTACATAACATATGTTAAGTAACAGTATATACCATTTACAGAGATTCCAGTGATTTCTGGGTGGATGCTGAAGTCTTAACCAGTGCTTCAGTACAATTAAAGTGACATAATAAAGCTGATAATCAGTATTGCTGAACTACTGTGCACTTTTTTTGGCCCATGATGATGGCAGATCAACACAAAGCACTCTTTCCATTTATGGTAGTCTGTCACGTTAAAAAAAAAAAAAAAAAAAAAAAAAAAAAGTTGGGTTTCATGTTCTGAGTATTAACTGATAGCGCAGTCCTTTTGGCCAAGGGCCATAATTTAACTTTTTGAGGGCGGCAAGTTTGACATGTCTGTGTTTTTAAGATAAACATTCTCTCAAATGTATATCTACGTAATTTGGTCTAAGTTTGCCATGGTTGATACAATGTCCCTGAGAGAAAGGACTTTTTGAATGATACTCGACTCCTTTTCAATTGCATTGTGTTACCAACATTCGAACTTGCCAGAAGACCCAGAGCTGGAATCCAGTGGAGAGAGGGAGCCCCCTATCATTTCCCCAATGGTGATGCCATCAAAATTGTTTGTGTAGATTTTTGCAAATGACACCTCCTTTTAACTTTCTATAATGAACTTGCTCATAGAATTAGACATGCTTTGAGACTATGTGGTGTGTGGTTCCTGGCTACCTGTGTGACTCCCATTTCCCCATTTGCTATACATTTGTTCACAGCCCTGAGGTTTCAAAGTCTGACTGCTGGTCATTCTCAGTGGAGGGCTGGCTATCCTGTAATTCACTTCCCTCAGTAATCTAAAATAGTCCAAGCTAAACAAACAAGGAGGCCTGTGGCACTTTTAAAGACTAAAATTTATTTATAATTATAAATATTGTTAGTCTTTGTCACAGGATTCCTTGTTTGTTTTGCTGAACTAGACAAACGTGGCTACCCCTTTAGAAATAGCCCAAGCTAGTTGTCTTTCATGGCACTGAATTGGGACCATGTATTTCTCAGGCTTTTACATGTGCAAGTGATTGTGGGAAAGACCATTCTAGGTAAATTCTTGAGGTGGAGAAGTTTCCTCCTTTCCTTTGTGCTTTTGATGGTGTTACGCCATATATAATTTCTCTTAGTGGCCTGATGGATACAGTGTAAGCAGGCCAAAATAAATAAAGTGTCTGATCCTGCAGTCTTCCCAGAGGCCCATCTCCTAGTGAGGCCTTTAAATGGCAACCCACTAGCATAGAATCTGCAGGATCTGGTGCATTGTTTGTGACATGCTCTGAAATCCACCAAGATAGCAAGTTTAGACAGCTGTGATATAAGTCATTGTTGCCACTCTGATGCTCTCCACAGCTATTCAAAAAGCGCAAGCCCTTTCTGCTTGAGGTGAAGGGGAATCTTTATTTGTGAATGGCATGCGGCTATTCCTGTGCTGAGTTGCTCAACTGAGTCCAACCAGCAAAGGTTATGTAGGTGTAGTTCATTACAATATTATAATATACTGTTGTTGGAGAGTGACCTTTCATTCATCTCTACGTTCAGTCCTCTTATGAGCCAATCTTGAAAACAAGGTCTGAGACTTGACCTTGACATTGAGGTATTAGTGATAACCATAAAGGTAATAAAAGGCATGGTTCTTCTGCAGGCTTGCTAGAATTTGATAAGTTTTCAAAGACAAAATCAAGAAGTAGACTCTATTCATTTCTAAAAATGTTGTGTACACACTGAATTACACTAGTTCCTCAGGTGGGGAGCTCCGTTAACTTTTGTGATTCCTGTTTTAAAGTTTTACACTATACTTCAGGGGTTTGTTTTTTGTTCTTTGTTTTCATCCCTGGGATGGGAATGAGGGTGTGTATCAGATTTCAACGTGTGAGAGAGTTTTTTTTCATGTTTCTTAACTGAGATACCACTGGGGGAAATTGAATGGGAAAACAAATATTGACACTGGAACGGCAACAGTACAAATTCACTACTTGATGAACCATGCCTGAGAAATATGGAGAGTACAGAACTGTATACTTACTAATTACTGCACTTATCTAGTACCTTGCATAAGAGAATTGCAGTTTTCTTTATCAATCTTAATGAAGTTTTACTGTACCTCTGAAACAGGTATTAGTTCTAGTTTAGATAAATAACTTTGTGCAAGGACACACCACTAATGGAAGAGACAGGAATTCAGGAGTTTCCTAACGCTTACATCTGTGGTGTAACCACCAAACTCTACATTATTACCAGTAAAGAGATTAGATGGGTTACTTGTGGTAGCAATTGTTTTAGGGGTGAGGAAAGATGTGATTTGATAATATCTAAAAAAAAACAAAACAACAACAAAAAAAACAACCTCTTGACACTTGGGAAAGGTTACTCAAATAAATTGCTAGGCAACAGTGTTCTCCCTTTGATTACCAATCAGACAATGAGAGTTTGTTCTAATTTATGTAATGTTTGAACACTAATCTTTGAGAAAACTTGTCACAAAACTCCACCCATACAACTGATCAGTCTTGTTTAATGAACAGTCTAGCCTGTCATCCTGCTAATTTTTTTTATTTTAAAGGCACACTATATCATGTCATTTGCCCCCAGATTTAAATTTAGTAACTTAATTTTTATAAAACAAAAGACTAGTAGAAATGTTTTGTCTTTTTTAGAAAAAATTCAAAATGTTTATAAATCCTTTCTGCCACTTGTTTGCAATCCAAACATTGCACCATGATGCTGGTACATGAGAGCATAAATATGAAACTGACCACTCTAATTTTCCTTTTTGAGCAGAGGAAAATGTAAAAAGTAAACAGCAAGAAAATTAAACTTTAATAATTGAAGTACTGTTAGTAACACACTTTCATATTATCTAATTTTCGTTTTTTAAAATCGGGACTGTGTCCTGTGTATGAAAACATGTAGTCATTCTAATTTTTTTAACACTTAAGTATTACTGAAAACACAGGATAGGTGAGATTTTGCTCCTGCCAGGAAATTGCCAGGGAAATATTTGAAGACATTATAATTCTTCAGTTATGCAGGCATTTGCCCAGGGTTTGTGAGATATGGGGATTGCATTTGTTTTCAACTATCTTATTGCCAGGAGAGCGGTCTTGAGGCTTCTTTCCCCAGAGCACACCTGCCATAGCTTAGGGCTTCTGCCCTGCAAGGTGTGCCTCCTGGAGTTGAAGCCCCTGAGGCTCCCACTCTGCAGAGGCCCCTAGATCCATGCCCTTGCCACAGGGCAGAAACCCCAAGTTGTCCCCACCCCATGACAGGCAGAGAATGGAAGAAGGTGTGGGGTGCTCAGCAAGTCACACTTTAAATGTAAAAGACCACATGAGGCTCACAAGCTCCAGTTTGGCCACCCCTGTCCTAGAGCACTGAGGTTTTCTGTGGACGGAGGCTCTCCTTAGAACTGTCTGAGCATGTCAAATTACACATACTTTAATAAAATTTAGATCATTGCTCTAAAGTAGTAGAACTGAAGGCTTTCTTATTGCTTTTTCCTGCTGATATAGCAAGACTCTTCCCCCCCCCCCCTTGTGTTCTTAAATAGTGCCTGGTGGGGTTACAGACACTGAAATGTGGATATCTAAATAAATAGAAGAAGGCCACCATTTGTTCATCTTCCATCCCACTTAGTTGTCAGAAGATAAACTTCTGACCATGATTTTTATCCTTAATTCTGGATCACCAGCTAATCTCATTTAAGCAAAGTGCAAAACTCTTATTGGCCTGAATGGACACAGTGATCATGGCAATGTGATGCAAAAGTGTAAAGAAGAAATCTATGCAAAACCTGGATGGTTGGGATTCAACAAGTAGATGGTATTGCCAGAACTTTCAGAAGTAGCTATTGAATTTGTGTGCTGTTGAGGTACCTTGGTCAGAAGTGATGAGCAATGTACACCTCCAACTTAAGTCAACTGAAAATTAAGTTCAAGGCACCCACAATAACAGTTGGACTAGCTTCATGTGTCCAAATTGGCGGTAAGATGCTCCAGGGACTGTTTCAACGATAAAATTCACTTCACTTTTAAACAAGTGGGTGAAATTTAGTAGACTAGTTGGGGGCATAGCCATTCATTTAAGCACAGTTGTGCATTTTCCTTATAAGAACATATATTCCCAAATATAGAGGATGGATTTGCAAATCAAAGGAGTTCTGAATAACTCTAAAGCTTTCTGTTCATATGTTCTTCTCATTTTTTACACAATTATGGAAGGATTTGACTATCCAAAAATGCTCACAATAGTCTGTTTTTTGGGAGAACAGTTTTATATGCTTTCTCCATACCTCAGTTCTTCAAGGTTAAACACAAAACGCCACAGCCAATTGAGATGAAATACATGAAATGAAATTAACATACTAATCTTTTTAAAAAGTGTTATAAAAATAACTATATAAACAGAGCCTCTCAAATATGCAGATATCTGCATTATATCCGCATCCACAGATCCAACATGGATATCCAGACCATTTTTTGCGGGTGCAGATCAGATACAGAGCCACGTATTTGTATCTGTGCAGAGCTATAAATATAAACCATAGCTAACATTGTTACTATAAACAGACCTTTTCAATATCTGAGCCACTAACACAATTTTACACAATAGCAATGTTATTCTCAGAAAGAGAAGGCATTAGTATGACTTAAGTCAATCTACATAAATATGAAATGGATGCTAAATCTGTCTTTCTGATGCCTATAGCACATTGATTAAGTCAATGTTCTTATTATTAATTATTGCACGAACTTTGGTGGGACTTCTTGGGGGGCAGTGCATTAGTCTCTTAATCTGTATTTGTTTGTCAGAATACTTTTTATGTGTCAGTACTGTGTACATTAAAGCTGAGGTTTCCAAAGGAATTTAAGGGGGTTAGGTGCACAAATACCATTGAATTTCAATCCTAAATCCATTAGGCTCCTTTGAAAATCCCACCTTTTATATAGTCTGGTACTTAGGGCTTGTCTGCCCATGTAAGTGTTCCTGATTTAACTGTGTGGATAGTCTCTTTCCATAACGAGTATCTTTTTCCTGCTAGGCTTAATGCGCAAACAAGGCAGCCTTATAAAAAGTAGGTCCACACATAGAGTTAATCAGGAACACTCCATGTGTAGATAGGCTCATATGTAAGTATATGATTGCACTGTGCCTAGCACAAAATGGGGCTTGGACTGCTAGGTGCTAGATCTGTTCAACTACTATTACTAGGTAATTTAGCACAGCATTATCTTTCACATACTGGTTGTTGTCTGTCACTTTTTGATTGAGTTTATATTCTCATGGGAGAGTTTCATGCTGATTTTTATCAAGGATTTCTTGCTTATTATTTGATGTAAAGAGGCAGAGTGGCCTTCAGTAAGACTATCAGACTGGCCATACTATGTCAGACCAAAGGTCCATCTAGTCCAGTATCCTGTCTGCTGAGTATGGTCAATGCCATGCGCCTTGCAGGGAATGAACAGAACAAGTAATCTTCAAGTCAGGGGTGGGCAATAAAATTTGCGGGTGGGCCAGTGGGGGAGTGGAGAGCTGGCTCAGGGCTGGGGAGAGGTTAATTGGTGGGGAGGGCCATGGAGGAGGGGATAGAGGGGTGCACAGAGCTGGGGGAGGAGCAGAAGAAGGCAGTGCAGCACCGGCTAGGGAGGCGGAGGGGCAGCTCAGCCCTGGTGTGGCACAGCCTCGGTCCTGGTGCAGCATAGTGCTGGCTGGGGGGTGGAGGGATGGTGCAGCCCTAGCGTGGCATGCACGGTGGTGGCTGGGGAGTGGAGGGAACAGCGCAACCCTGATTCCAGTGTGGCATAAGTAGTGCTGACTGGGGGTGGTGGTGTAGTCCAGTAGTGGTATAGCACCATCTGGGGGGTGGAAGTGATAGCCCCGCCTCAGTGTGTTGTAGCAGTGATTGGGGGAGGGGGAGGTCAGAAGAGGGTGGTGTGGCTCCAGCGACAGCCCTAGCTTCAGAGTAGCATGGTGGGGGGCCAGCACAGCATTGGCTGAAGGAGAGCAGCACTGGGAGCAAGGGAAGCAGGCCAAGGGGTGGGCTGAACAGTAACCTCTGACGGGTTGGATTTGGCCCATGGGCCATGTTTTTGCCCACTCCTGCTTCACGTGGTCCATTCTGGCTGTCATTCCCTGCCTCTGGTAAACAGCAATCCCTGGCTAATAGCCAGTGATGGGCTTGGCTTCCATGAACTTCTCTAATGCTTTTTCTTGAGCTCTGTTACAGTCTTGGCCTTCACAACATCCTCTGGCAAGGAATTGCAGAAGCACTACCTTATGTTAGTTTTAAATGTACTACCTAATTTCACTTCATCTCATGACCCCTAGAGTGTGCGTTATTGTTAAGGACTGACTAATCTTTCTTCACATCAGTCAGTATCCCTCCTTAGTTGTCTCTTTTCGAAGCTGAAATGTCCTGGTCTTATTAATCTCTTCCTTGTACAGAAGCTTTTCCATACCCCTAATCATTACAGTTACTCCTTTCTATATTTTTTCCAGTTCCGGTACATCTTTTTTGAAATAGGATGACCTGATCTGCACATGGTATTCAAGATGTGGGCATACAGTGGGTTTATAAAGAAACAATATATTTTCTGTCCTATTAGTTATCTCTTTCCTAATAATTCCCAACATTCTGTTTTAACTTTTTGGACTGCATCTCACATTGAGTGGCTGTTTCTAGAGAACTACCCACAGTGATTCTAAGGTTGGTTCTTGAGTGGTAACAGCTAAATTATACGTATAAAATGATGGGGCTAGTTGTGATGTTTTCCAGTGTGATTACCTTGCATTTATCTACACTGAAGTTCACCTGCCATTTTGTTGCTCAGTCACCGAGTTTTGTGAGATCCCTTTGTAACTCTTTGCAGTCTGCTTTGGACATAATTGTCTTGAGTGGTTTGTATCATTGGCAAATTTTGCCACCTTCCTTTTTGCCCACATTCCAGATCATTTATAATATATAGAACACTACTGGTTCCAGTACAGACCCCAGGGGACACCACTATTTATCTCTCTCCATTCTGAAAACAGGCCACTTATTCCTACTTTTTGTTTCCTATCTTTTAATCAGTTACTGATCCAGGAGAGGACCTTCTCTCTTATCATATGACTTTGCTTTGGTTAGGGACCTTGTCAAAGGCTTTGTGAAAAATCTAAGTGCACTGTCTCCATTGGATCACACTTGTCTACATGCTTTTGATTTCCACCCTGCCCCGCAAAGAATTCTAGTAAACTGGTGAAGTGCAAAAGTCTTTCTACAAAAGTCATGTTAACTATTCTGCAACAAATAACATACATCTATGTATCTGATTCTGTCCTTTACTGTAGTTTCAGCCAGTTTGCCTAGTACTGATGTTAGGCTTCTCAGCCTGTAATTGCTGGGATTGCCTCTGGAGCCTTTTTAAATTGATGTTACATTAGCTATCCCCAGTCATCTGATACAGGTGCTGATTTAAATGATAGGCTATATCACTGGTTCTCAGCCTTTTCAGTAACACGGCACACTTCAATGAGAAAAAATTCCGTGTCACACCCACTTTTTTCAACTGCATTGATTGCTCATAAACATCACATTTACTTACATTTACTATGGTTATGGTCTTACTAAAGAGACTTGCGATGTAATGCATATACGTAACAAGCAAAAGGAGGATCAAATACATTAATATTTCAGATCCAACAGAAAAAAATGCACATCATGTCAATTTTGCCCATTGGCCACCTGCTTTTAGAATGTTCATGTTTTAGAATTTAAAAAAAAGACTGACACCTCGCTTTTAATTTGATTAAGTGTACTTCTGGTTGGATAGAATGTTGTTTAGGATGAAACAATATTTGATTTTTTTTTTTATTTGCTTTGTACGGAATTTCACAGCACACCAGTTGAAAACCTTGGGGGTTACCTATCACAATTAGTAGCTCTTTAATTTCACATTTGAGCTCCTTCAGAACACTTGGGAGTATAGCATCTGATTCTTGTGACTTATTATTAAGTTTATTTATTTGTTTCAAAACCACCTCTGACACCCCAATCTGGGACAATTCCTCAGATGTCACCTAAAATCGTTGGTTAGGTTTGGGAATCTTCCTCAGTTCTCAGCCAAGAAGACAGATGACAAAAAGAATTATTTAGTTTCTTTGCAATAGCTTTATCTTCCTTGAGTACTCCTTTAACATCTTATCTAGTGGCTCCTCTGCCTGTTTAGCAGGTTTCCTGCTTCTGATGCACTTAAACTTCATTTTTTTAGCTGTGGCAGCTAGTCTTAAGATTTTTTTGGCCTTTCTAATTATATTTTTAAACTTCATTTTCTAGTGTTTATGCTCCTTTCAATGTTCCTCAATGGCTATGTCTACATTGCTCTGCATTTTCAAAATCTTTTTTTGGGATAAGTATTTCAAAATAATTATCTCCAAACTTTTTTCAAAAATGCTACTTCGGGACAACAGTCCAGGGACCGCTCATTGTCCCAAAATACTGTGGCTTGCTCCCCCCCCCCGCCCCCCCCAAAAGTCTACACTGGACTTTTCGAAAAAAAGCAAGGCAATGGATGAGATAGGGAGGCTTTCCTTTGCTATGTCTGGGGATGAGGTTTAGCGATCCCAAAAAAAAGTTCTAGTATTTTGAGGTATCGGAGTGCTTTTTTTGAAAAAGCTAAACCTGACAGCTTTTTTGAAAAACAAAGCCTTTCTCAAGGTAGCTTTTTCAAAAAACAAACAAACAAAAAAAAACCCTTTGTGTCCAGGAATGGCTTTTTTTTTTTTTTTTTTTTTTTTTTTTTTTGAAAAAGCCTCCCTATCTCATCTATTGCCTTGTTTGGTTTTGTTTTTGTTTTTTTTTTTTCAAAAAAGAAAGTCTGGTGTAGACTTTCTTTTTTGGGAGGGGAAGCCACAGTATTTCGGGACAACGAGCGGTCCCTGTACTGTTGTCTTGAAATAGCATTTTTGAAAAAAGATTTTTTTGAGATAATTATTTTGAAACACTTATCCCGAAAATTTTCTTGCTCAAAAATTCAGAGCAATGTCGACATACCCAATAAGATTTAACTTCCATTTTTAAAGGATGACTTTGTCTCTGTTTTGTTTTACTTCCATGTTTTAGCTATGGTGGTGGTTCTTTTGACCTTATACTATGTTTTTGGGTTTGCGATACACACTTAAATTGAGCCTCTATTATTTTGTCATTAAAAAGTTTCCATGCAGCTTTTAGGAATTGCACTTTTGGCACTGTACCTTTTAAAATTTGTTTTAACTAACTTCCTCATTTCTATACAGTGCCCTTTCTGAAACTAAATGTTACTGTGATTTGGCAGTTTTTGGTGTTCCCTTCCCTCACGAAGGTATGATAAATTTTATTATGTTATGGCTTCTATTACCAAGCCACTCAGCTACATTCACCTCTTGGACCGCAGCTTATGCTCCACTTAGGACTAAATCAAGTATTCCCTCTCCTCTTGTGGGCCCCAGGACTAGCTGCTCCAAGAAGCAATCATTTAAGTAGTCAAGAAACTCTGATCCTGTCCTGAGGTGATTTGTACCCAGTCAATATGGGGATAGTTGAAATCTCCCATTATTATTGATTGGTGTGTGGTTCACCCCCCCCCCCCTTCTCTGCTCTCCCTGAGCATTTCATAGTGACTGTGGTGACAGTGAGGATCACCATCCTGCTCAGGTCGCTGGTACTATTTCGCTACCTTTGTTATATTCTTATTCATGCATGGATTTACTTGTCATACAGATTGTTTCATTTGACTCTGCTTTCAGCACAGAGGGGATTAACTACCTCTGTAGGTGCAGCTAAACTCACCCTGCTCCCTGCAGTGGTGAGGCCTAGGGAAGGAGAAAGACTTGCTTCCCAGACACTCAGCTTGGCCCATGATGGGGAGCAGAAAAGAAAGGTAAATCACTGCCCCAGAAGACAGGAGGCCCCAGGGAGAGACTCAAGGAAGGGCTACCAGTCCATGAGACTGAGAGCCAGGTCCCAGTGGTGACAGAACAGTGGTAGTAGGAAGTAGCCCAGGGAAATGAGGTTTTTAGATCTGTGCTGCTAGGGTGTGAGGCAGCAACCATAATTTCCCTGCTGGTGGGATCACCTGCTGTTTCTAGGGCCCTGGGCTTGAAGTCTTTGGAGCAAGATGGGCATTGGCAAGAGTGAGGCTGGCCCAGGAAAAGGCCTGGGCCCCATGCACCCCTGGGTCCCGATTCAGGGTCTGGGCCCAATCTGGTCCCCGAGGCTCCTGGTGGGGCCTGGATGAGGCTCCCGCCGACATTAGCCCAGTCCCGGATCCCCAGCTAGGCCTGGGGCTGGGAAAGACAGCTACCACCATGGGCAGCCCAGCCCCAGGTCCCCGGCACTTGGGGCACTGGTGCTGGGACTCGGGGCATGAGCCCCTTGTGCCCAGCACCAGTGATGCCACTAGCCCCTGGTACTACTTTCCTCAGCCCTGTACATGGGGCTGGTTGTGTGCTAATCTTTAAGGCCGAAGGCTGGCAATGTGGACTGCTCAGCTTGCACTTGGTGAGCCTGAGCCATATACGATTCTTGTTCACCCCTGCCGGGAGGCCTGGGCTGCTGCCTAGCTGATGGTTTGTTTAATCCTCCTTCGGAGGTTTGAGCTGCTGTTTGAGCAATTGTTCAGCTATAGGCCAGGACACCTGGAAGAATGTCTAATGGGCTTACCAACTTTCAGATGCTGCCAGAGGGGCCGCCCTGACCTGGAAAGGTAGGAAGCCTACACTTGGACTACAAGAGCATGCAGATGCTCCAACCAAGATTGGGATCCCTTTCTGTTAAGTGCTATACAAGTCGTAAGCATCCCTGTTCCAAGGAGGATGTGATGGATGTGGGGCTCCTTTGTAATAAATGACAAATTATTGAGTTCCTTGACTCCAGCCAAGTTGTGAAGATTTTTACCAAGTTTGGGACCCAAAAGATTAAATGATAATAAAAATCAGACTATGCCCAGAGATGAGATGCTCATCAGGGAGCTGTCTGGGTAGTTTGGAAGAAATTAGGTCTTCCTAAGCATCTGGGGGATCATAAGCTTTAGGTAAGAGACATGCATGTCACCCTTCTGTTGTTTAACCCACCCCTTTCTCTTTTGTTATACTTTGTTTCTACTGTTAAGATTAGACAATATCTTGGTTTAAAAAGGCGGTTTTGGTCACAAGTTCCATTAAGGAAGAACCATAGGACCTGCTCCAGGTCAGTCCTGTTGGGGGTAAGCATGACTGATCCATTGGGTGCTGTGCCCAGGACCTGATCTAAGAGTAGGAGAATCCTGGGAATCCACCTTAGAAAAGATGAGAGTACAAGGACTAAGACCTATGCGTACTCAGGTTGGAGAAAGGCTCTGAGGTGCAGCTGGCTTGGCAGCCATGGCTCTTAGAATCTAAAGAGATGATATAACAGACAACAGATGAGAGGTGGAAACAGAGGCACAGAGTTGAAGTGACTTGCTCAGTCACACAGCAGGTCAGTCCCATGCCCTGCCCACTGGCCCATGCTACCTCTGACTTTCTTTGTATGTGTTTGTATCCCATTGTCCTGGCCACTCATAATTCACTTCTTAACCATGTTGTGGTGTTAGTCTCTTTAACACAGCATAAACAGGTACACTTAAAACCAATAAAAAAATGAGCACAGCAAATGGCAGGTAGGGTCTAAATGAGAACAGAGGCAGAAAGTGGAAGATCTTGGTGTGTGTCAGCAGGTCTCGGTTCTATTCCTGGCTCAGCCAAAAAGTTGATCCCTGATTTCAGGGCCTGATTTCAGTATCAGTGGTTAGTTGTGTTACTCCAATTTGACACTAGTGTAAATCCATGGCTCAATTCACCTCTGCTCTGTGCCTTATGCAGTGATATTCCTTAGTTTCAGTGGTTGTAAGATGCTATTGAATCAGAATGGTTGGCAGCCACCATTGACTTGATCCAGGAAGTTGTGCTGGGCATTGCAGAGCAAGTGTGACACAAATCCTTCAGTGCTTGCAAGGTGTGCTTGGTGTGGAAATGCTGTGCTTTGTTAATCTAATATAGGAGGCCTAGTGTGGAGCCTCTGATTGTTAGAGCTTGCAGCAGATCAAGCACATTACTGTAAGTTGCACCAGTGCAATTCTGTAGCGTGAATCAATTTTCATTAATAGCTCACTTGCAGGACTTCCTTGCCTTCTTATCTCTCTAGTAATAACCAGACAATCCCTGGAATGTCTAGATGTGGAATATATGCAACTCACATTGACCCAATTCTCTATTCTTCTTTTGATTTATCTGATGTCTCAAGTGGGTTCATTCTTAATGGTCATCTCTGGGAGATCCTTGGTTGTGGCATTCTTCAGTTCTACTACAGGGAGGAATCCTGGCCAAAGAGAGGTTATGACATCCCCTAACCTCCCAACCAATCTCTTCCCTACCCTACAGACACTTCTCCTTTAACAATTACTGTATAACATTGCGTATCTGGATTGTGTTGTCTAGCTGGATTTGCAGTCTTCAGTTGCAGATCTGGCTCCCTGTCAGGTTAGGGTGAGTCTCTTGGCTTCCTGTCAGTTGGAGAGCGAAAGGAATGAGGTTGGTTGAGGAAATACTGACATGGATAAGCAATATAAGCTTCTGCCTAACAGGTCAAATGTGATCTCACTGTCCTTTGCTCATGTAACACACTGCACTGCCCCACACCCGTGTAATGTGATCTGTGTATTGTCCACCCTTGCAATATAATTGTATGGTTTTAATGCAGAGTATGTCATGCAAGGTGCTTTCTGAATGCTTATGGCATGCTCTACACATTACTGTTATGGTAGAAAGTTTCTTACAACATCAGATGTGTACAGTTGTGAAATACATTTGGGGACATATTTCATATGACTCATGTGGGAGGCAGGCTATTAAAGCAGGGGCATAGCCATGGGTGGGCTTGGGCCCACTCACCTTAGGCCCCAGTAGTGGTGCAAACTCTGGCACTGTGACAACAGGGCCGGCCAGCAGCTGGCAGTTGTGGCTGGAGGCAGGACAAAGGCACTAGTGTCAACACCCCTGCTCTGCTCGCAGCTGTGGGGCCTGACAGCCATGACCACAAGCAGAATAGAGGTGCTAATGCCTCGTCTCTGCCTGCAGGTGCCAGGCTCTGCAGCTGTGAGTGGAGCTGAGGTGCCAGCACCTCTGCCCTGCTTGCAGCCACGGCTGCTGGCTGGCCCCGCAGCTGTGGCAGCAAAGTTTGTACCACTGCCAGCCGGGGTACTGTGACTCTCCACCTTGGAGTGAGTGAGGGAAGCTTCTGGTCATGCTCTTGGCTGGGCCCTCCCTGCACTTGCAGGGGCCTAGCCAGAAATCAGGTTGGCTATTCTCCTGAGTTATAGCTGTGTTTCATATACCCAGTGAAGGGATGCATAATAGAACAATGGACTAGCTAAGCATCTGTAGCACCTTGGCTTGAGAGGCTTCCTGGCCAGGGCTGATCACTTAATCCAAGGAGTGGGGGTCAAAGAAGACTTGATAAAAGAAAGAGGTTCTTTTGTCTGAGGTTTCTTGCCAAGGATTCTGTCTTGCAGTCAACCTAAAGGACTCATGCCTGTCCTCATGGAGAGAAGGACTTGGCTGCAAAAGCATCTGTAGCCAAAGCATGTGGATAAGCTATCAATGGACTGCAATGTGATCCTAGGTTAGATTGCTGGTTATGTTTTGTTTTGTTTGCGATAAACTTCTTGACTGATTATATGACTTGCATTGATTTGATGTATGTTTGATTTAAAACATGATTTTAAGTGAGTGTTTGTTTTATCTAGAGCAGGGTGGATTTTGGAAAGAGTGTTAGTGAACACCTGACTTAAAGCAAAATATAACACATGTCCGATTATTGTTAAACTGATGGACCGGTGTAAATGAGCTTGCAAAATATGGGGGCATGCACTGAAGTTTGCAAGACAGAAATTTTCAGAATTGCAGCTGGGGCAGAGGGAGCTCACTGAGGGACCATCTCATGAGTGACTAGTCAGTGCACACTTCCACTACTTGAGGGACTGATTACATACTGGTGACTGGGTGTGAGGTGATCCAGGAGTAGGGGCTCACTCAGCAAAGTGGAGTAAGCTGTGGCGCTGGAGTTGAGTTGAGGGGCACAGCAGCACATCAGCCCAGATTATAGGGGGGGAATGTCACAGTTCAGTTGAAAACAGGGCTTCAGTTGGTAGAAAATGTTTATCCACTGAACTGTAAAGTTCAGGCCAGTTCTGAAGCAAGGTTGCGATAAACCAGGTGTCAACAGGGTTCCTCAAAGCTGCTGGTGGCCTGAGCGTTTGGAATGAATCCAGATGTCAGTGATGAATCTGTGAGCATGGTTATTAAAAAAGGCTGTGTCTGGCTGGCTCTCTGGTATACAATATTGCTGGTACGAGTAGTACAAGTGCTGCTTATTGCTTGCCCTCAAGAACCATCAAAGGAAGCACAGACTTCTCCCATTACAGTTAAGACAAAAATCAAGCACTGTGTGGGCATACAGTAAAAAAAAACCCACAGAGATATTGGCAGATGAACAAGGCTATGAATAATTCATCCCTTAAATGCCTCCTGTGTGTTCCACCCTTTTAAGCTTCTCAGAGTTCTCTACATTGAATATGCAGACATCTACTTCCAAAGCCACATCGATGAAATTCTACAGAGTGCAGTTGCCTCTTCCGTCGGCTTGTCCTTTAGGAGTCTGGCTTTGCACTGTTGTGGTGACATTTTCCAGCCCAAGAAAGTGATTGCGCAATCTTTGCTCATCCTGTACGTAGCATTAGTAGGAAGCAGTGTCACTCCAACAAAATCGTGGTGGTCTCGAAAGTACCAAGCAGGGTGCAAGATGTTACCTGGTTGGGTAAATGCGCTACGGATGAGTGAGGAAGTGGTAGTTGGGCAGTGAGTCTTCGTTTTGGGAGGAGAATTTGCATCTTGAAGCTAGATTATGTGCCAAGCAATCTCTCTTGAATCTTTTTGTTAGAAAACAGTCTAGGTGTTCCCTACTGAAAGTCCCCTCAATGCAAGGAAGGATTTTTGTCAGCCCGAACTTTCAGTGGAAGAGAAGATGGCTGTCCAAAGGCTATGCAAAGTGAACTGGTTATTTCAGCTCATTTGCTAGTAGACAGTTATTCACATCGTAGTTGGTGCCCTTTTTGGCAACCTAAGCAGGGAGACTGAAGAGTTACTGGACTATAGAGTCTGATCTTTTCCTTCTCACCCCTGAAGAACTTTTTCAGATCAGTTTTTTGTTGGCAATGCAGAATGAGGGAAGGCTGTATGGAGGAGGTACAAATGGCTTTACTGTCCAGCTCTGTACCTGTTTCTCAGCACAGAATATACATGTTAGGCTGCAGAGCCCTTGCCTTTTAATTTATTCCTTTCCTGCTGCTGGTTTATATTAAAACCACTCCAATCACTCTACTAGCTCTGGTCAAAGAATGTTGCCAATTAAATTAATTAGTATTCTCCCATCTCTCTTCCACATCCCCTAGGTTTCTCGTTGACCCCTTAGGCTTTTACCCAGCTTTCTGACAGTCAGTTGGCTTTCCTTCATTGTCCTCATAGCAGCTGCAGAGATGATTGGCTACTTAGGGCAAGAATTTCTCCTGTTGCATGTTATGTTTTTGAGATATCTACCATCTCAAGGGCATTTCAATCAACCTATCTTCTAGAGCTGCCTTCCCTTAAGAAAAGCTTGGGTGGCAGGGGAAGGTGGGATGGCAAACTGGTAAAAAGATTCCCTACAAGGGTGAAACATTTTTTCACGGATCTTGATTTGGGCTAGATGATAGGATGTGTGTTCTGAACTTGTCTTGCTCCAGAAAATAATGGAGGTAACATACTGGCTTTCTGGGTGGAAGGGCTGCAAGTGTCTTCTGGTTTGTCTGTGATATGGATGGTAGCCTCTAAGATGGACAACTGAAGGGCACTGGGAAAGTGGGATGATAGATGGTACATCAGGCAGGAGATCTGGAAAGATTCATAAGGAGGGCTGGGCATGTGAAATGGCATGTGCATGTGTATATCACATGGTTTGGAACAGAGCTTCACAAATCCGGGTCACTAGGTTGCCTTGATGCCCAGGATTTAGCCCCTGGCATCTAGCAGCGCCATAGCAGCCAGCAAGGCAAATGTCTCCTGGCGCCTAAAGAAGGAGACGTGTTCAGTGCTGCCGCATCCCTCAACCTCTGCACCACTGCTGGAAGAAGTGGCAGAGGTGGTCTTTTGGTGGCAGAGGGGGTGGGGCCTTTACTGCTGCACATCTAGGAGCACTTCAGTTTTTGGGCTGGCCCCTAGGTGTGCAATAGATTTGTCAAGGCCTGCTCTGGCTTGAGTGGAGAAGGAATGCCATCAAAGAATATGTTAATGATTAGAAGAGAAAAATTGACAGAAAAACCAAACTGGCATTGCATTTGTGTCTGGGTGGTTTCCATAGCAATGTAGCCATGGAGCCCTTTGTGCTCCTGGTCTTTAGTCTTCTTGCAGTTGTACTTAATGGTTTGTAAATGCTCCATTTTCATACCAGGGAAATGTATCCAAATCAGAAGTGTGGTGGAAATCCCAAGACAGGCAACTGGGTACTTATGCTTATTGTGTTTGCTGTGTCCCCTGAACAAATTATGAACTTAAGTGTGTTGGAACTATGGTTTCTTTGCAGACAGCCATGGTTCACTGAAACAGCACATGGATTTTGGAGTAATATGGTAGCTTCTGCAGCAGCAGACAGTGATATTATAAGCACAAGGTTAAGATGAGCTATATTCTTTGCTTTCATACATACTACAAACCATTAGCACTCACGTCTGATGCATTCAGAATAGACGCACCAATCTCAAACATACACTAATCAAAGGTACATATCCAATACATTGAGTGTGCATTAACTGCTCACAGGCACACACCTTGGACACGGGTGGATTCCCACACGGTCTGGCCCGTGGGGCCCATGCCCAGAGGCTACCTGTGATATGGGGTTCCTCCACCCTGCTGGCATGGGGGGGTGAGGGTGGGCCAGCCCAGAGGCTTTGTGTTTCTGACCTGCCCCTGGGCTGGCTGGTTTGTCCCTCCTCCGGGGGAGGGGGGGCAACAAGCAGGAATGACTTAACTTTGCTACAGGGACAAGGCCTGCTAGCATGTGATATGACCTCCGGTGCAGCTTGAAGGCTGCACTGGAAGCTGTACCACATGCACCAGTCAGCCCTACCACTCCCAGGGGCTGACCAGCCAGTCTGGGGCCAGCCTCTGGCCCCACGCAGGACTGTCCTGAGGGAGGGGTGCGGCCTGGGCCAATCAGCTTGTTAGGGCTCCTGCTTCTCTCCTGGGTTGGGGCAGGCCAGCCAAGAGCCTGGTCTCTGCTCTCCCTGCCCTGCCGTGCCCTGCCCTTGGGGTCGGCTGCTCTGCCACAGTGGTGGGTCCAGAGGCTGGGCTCTGTATTTCTACCTCCCTTCTTCTTGCCTTTGGCTTGCTGCTGGGAGGGCAGTGGGTCAGTGCAGAGCCTGTGGAACTGCACGGCCTGGGACAGTCATCCTGTCCCCCCCCCCCCCCCCAAGGATGGCCCTGACTCCAACAGCCCACCGGCACTGGCCTGCCCACATGGGGCCAGAGCCCTCAGCTGTGGGGGCACAGCTCCAGGCGGGGGGCACTGATGGGAGGTGCCCAGGGGCAATGTTCCCTCTAATTATTTGTAGACTGTGTGTGCAAACAATTTTTGTGTGCGCAAAAACATTTCTTTGTGAACACCAGTATTAGCACTGTTGAATTTTTTTGTGCACACTTTATTTTTGTGTGTGCGCAGGTTTCATGACCTATGTGCGCGCGTACACCTTAGAGCAGCAGTACTCAAATGGCGGCCCGCGGTCCACAATCCGGACCGCAACAGTGGCCTATTTGCCCGTTTGAGTACCCCTGCTCTAAGGGCAGCTGAGCAACTTCTGTTGCTCGCTGCGCTCCCCCTCCCCCCCACGGAGCCTGCTGCGCTGCCGCTGCCCCGCTCCCAGGGGCACCTCCCCCTCCCCGCATCGCCGCCCCCGCTTCCAGCATCGCCGCCCCCCCCACTCCCACTCGCCCCCCCACGCGGCTGGCATTGCCGCCCCCCCGCTCTCACTCCCCCCCACGCGGCTGGCATCACCCCCCCCACTCCCACTCGCCCCCCCCCACGCGGCTGGCATCGCTGCCCCCCCACGCTCCTGGCATCGCCGCCCCCCCACACTCCTGGCATTGCCACCCCCCGCTCCCACTCGCCCCCCCCCAAAAAAAAAAAAAAAAAAAAAAAAAAACCTACGAGCCGCCCCCCCCCAGTTGTTTGTGGACCCTGGTCAATGGTGGAAGGCTGAATGTGGACCGGCTCGCAAAAAGTTTGAGTACCCCTGCCTTAGAGGGAACAGTGCCGGCTCTGCTTGGGCACGCATGCTTATATCGCATATACAACTATCACCTCAGTGGCACATCAGAGTCATAAGGACAGGATTGTGATTAAGGCTTGATATAGGTCAGGAAATTGTGGATTCTAATATTTTTATGGAGGTTTTATTTTTTAGTGGGCATGGGGATTTTTATGCAGGAAGAGATGGATCTGACTGTTAATAGTTGAAAGTGAGAACATCATCTTAAACCTGGCTTACAGGAGAGGCTGAGACAGGGCGGGCTCCAAGGGGTTGTGACGCCCCAAGCCAAATTTGATTTGGTGCCTTCCATCTCATTCATGGAGGTTGAAAACAGTTTTCCAAAGTGCATAAATCTCCAGTGTCTGCCTGCAGAGAAATTTAAAGTGCATTTTGCCTACATAACTTAAGCTGCAGGTTTTCTAACAGTGCCTGAGCTGCTAGGAAAGAGTTGGAGGCAGGAACCAGCCTTATCTTCAGGGGTTTAGGTGCCCCTAAGAACTCATCTGAAGCCGTGTCTGTCTCTTGCCTCACAGCAGAGCTGGCCTTGGGCTGAGGGGAGGCTCCTTTCATTGCTACAGCTATAGTAGTTCGTCAGTTTATCAAAAGGGATGGAAGGGCACAGAATTTGCGGTTTCTCTGGGTGTGGGGAAAGTCCTTGAGGTAACATAACTGGTCTGAAAGGTGACCATGCACTGCTGCTTTTTTCAAAGGTTGAGCCAGGAAGGCAGTGTTGGGAAGAGTGACATACCAGCACATACACTTAACTATACAATAGTTACAAACATGCATACAACAGTAGCATTCTGTCATACACTCCCCATTTGGGTGTGTAATATTAATCTCATCCATGCAAGTCACACAGACACTAATTAGGTATACGAGTATAGTCAGGACGTGACTAATGCAACTATATCATGCTCAGCCTTACATATGCATCTGCCACCTACATGTACAATAATTAAATATGTCCACATGCAGTCACTTGATGTAAATCAACTAATCACATGCTCAGATCTTTACATCAACCAATCACATGTACCAGTCATCCACATCTACTTGCATGCGCTGATCTCTCTAACCCTGAGATCCGTGCACTGGTTGAATTCAGTTGGATGGCAGCCTCTAATCCTGAAGGCGCTCTTTTGTGTTTGGTAGGTATGAAACATCAGCATTGCTGCTGGATGCTTGTCTTTCCATCTCCCTGACTGTAAGACCTTCGTCTAAGGCCTTTGTTTTGTTTATTTAGTGCTGTTGTAATGAATGTTATGGATCCTCTTTTGTTTTTTTTTTTTGTAGAATGGAAGGTTTGTTTTCAGCAGACTAATTACGCTGCTAATGGGAGGCTGTACTGCAGTGATATTTCCTTTAATTACTTGTTTTTAAGTGTTATATCGAGAAGCTTTAGAACATGCTATTAAATGCAAATGCCTGTGTCTGGCTTGGAGATATGCCTTTGGGCTCCCCAGAAGAAGTGCTTTGCTAAGTTTAGGCATCCATGTGGCGCAGGCAATTGAACAAATTAAGCTAGTGCTTTGAGCTGTGTAGTCAAGGTCCCACCAAAACAACTGTTTGTTTGCTTTATACTCCTGTATTAATTCTGTGCTGGTGACCATGAAGGGTTGTTGTTTCTGTTCCAGTAGTGCCTGCAGCTCTCAACCAGGATTGGGGTCCTGCTATGCTAGGAGCTGTAATACCACATAACTAGACACCTTCCTTGCACCGAAGAGGTTGCAACGGAATGAAGCAAGACACAAAGGGTGGGATGGGAAACTGAGGCACAGAGAGAATAAATGACTTGCCCAAAGAGTCACAGCAGGTCAGTGGCAGAGCTAGGAGTAGAATCTGGGTCTCATGAGTCTTAGGTTGGTGTTCGAGCCACTGAACTAGATTCCAAGACTGAGATGCGAGGCAGACAAAAAACAATGGAAGTCCCGCAACACCTTAAAAACTAACAAATTTCTTGGGGCATAAGTTTTTTGTGGGCTGCAACCCACTTTGTCAGATGCAACAGTCTTAGAGACAGCATGACTAATAGTATGACCAGAGGTAACAGCTATATTGCCTGCTGGTAGTGCAAGATACCTGCAGCCAGCTCCACAAATGTACCTGTGCCCTGATTCATAAGTGACCCTGTGCTTTTATTCCTGAATCCTGCAGACTTATTCCTTATGTCTCTCCAGAACTTCATCTATAGCAGGGGTGGCCAAGCTTACAGAACCCAAAAGCAACACAAGTTGATTATCAAACTTTCAAGAGCTGTACTGAGACATATAGGCATATACTTTTACCTACTCCAAAATTACCAAGTTTCAGGAGCATTGCTGCCCCAGGGAAAGACCCGGGGCATGTGTCCAGGCCCCACCCCTGGCTGCAGGCCACATCTTGGGCCCACTTCTGCAGGCGAGCCCCATCCAGTCTCAGGTGCCTGTCTCTGCCAGCCTGGCCCCAGATCCCCAGTCGGGCGGGGCTGCGAGAGGTGGACGCTGCCCGGCTAGGAGTGGCAGCTGCTGCTGCAGGCATCCTGGCCCCAGATCTCCAGTGGGAGACGGGGCCGGCAGAGGCAAGTGCCACACCAGGCACTCAGGGCACTGGCACTGCGACTTGGGGCATGAGCCCTGTGTGCCAGGAGCCAAAGACACCCCTGCTAAGTTTGAAATTCATTGCAGACTTTAATTTTATTGTAAAGAGGGCAAATATTGATCCTACAAATGTCAGATTCTAATAATTAAGGTTACCATGAAAATTAGGCCTATACAATTAAAACGTAGCTGCTGCTCAGTGTAGAAGACTGCAGGCTAGTGGCGAGGTGTTTGTTGTTGTTGTTGTGTGTTTTTTTTTGTTTTTGTTTTTGTTTCTTTTTTTTTTTTTTAAAAATCCCAACCATGCTGTGCTTCTCTCTGCCATCCCTGACCATGCTGTGCTTCTCCCCACCATCCCGACCCCCTCCTGAACTCCTGGGCTGGGGCTGCTTTCCTAAATTGACTTGCTGACGTTCTTCCAAGAGCCACACTTTTTTTTTCATTCAAGAGACACACGTGGTTCCTGAGCCACAGTTTGGCCATGCCTGATCTATAGAAATGTCTGACAGAAATAGCATATTTTATGAATTTTCTGAAAGATCTACTGTGGAATAGCTGGTATTGAAGTCCTGGTACCCCCCTCCCTGCCACTGCTCCTTAGTCTAGAGAAGTGTTTCTCAACATTTAGTGGATTGGGGAATGCCTTGAGGTATTAATTTAGGTGAAAAACACTTGATGAAGATGTTCTTAAAAGTAACAGTGGCAGCTTCATCATGTGCTTCAACACCAGCCACCACGGATCTGGAAGCTTTGGTGCAGTTGGGGCATTTTAAATTGCTCCTTCCCCCCCTCCCCACTTAGCCCTCCAAAGGAGAAGGGTCAAAGTGGGTCACAGAACACCTGTACTGTATCTGAGGAGCACTGGTGTTGAACACTGGTTGAGAGGGACTTATCCAGAGATCTGCAACACCTCCTACTATCCAAATGGTGTGCCACCTCTGCAAAGGTACCTCGTGTTTTTTCTGCATCACCCTCACCTGTTCCAGTTTTGGATGCTCACATCATTCTCCCACTGCACCTCAACCGTCCCTCTATGATGTCCATAATTTGAGTCCTGAGATCCTGAACAAGCAGTGAGCTTGATAAATGCACCTCGGTGGTGTTATTCCAGTCATAGGGACGATGTTGTAGAACAGGGGTCTCAAACACATGTTCTGTGGGCTGCATGCGGCCTCTAAAGCTATTTCCTGTGGCCTGCAATGACACTATTGTTACAGATATTTCCAAAATTGTTGTATGAAAAGGTTTCAGTGGTGCGGCCCTTGGGCTAACATACTAGTCCTCATACAGCCCTTGTGGTGATTTGAGTTGGAGACCTCTGTTGTAGAAGGAGTGGTGCTGTGTTGCTGTCATTTGCCAAGGAGGAGGAAATGCTTGTCATGACCATGCTAGAGCCGGTGGGAGATGGAGTGTTTTATGAGGTTCCTAGAGGTGGTCTTATGGTTTCTGGGGTCTGGGGCAAAAGTCAAGGATTGGGTGCCCCCTACACCACAGGGGGGGGGCCTATCATTGACTTTTGCCCCCCAGCTCTGCCACAACCCCTCCTCCACTGGGGTCCCTGGCTCTGCTACAGACTCCATGCCCCCCTGCTGGGGTCCTTGGCCCCTCAGGAGCCCATGCTGCCTCTCCCAGCCAAGATCCCTGGCCCCTCTGTAGTCACCTTGCTGGGGTCCCTGACCCCACTGTACCCCCTTCCCCTTCTGCCAGCATCTCTTGCCTCTCCACAGCTCCCCCTGGGGATCCATGGCCCTGCAGTGGTCCCTGCTGCCCCCTTCACCGTGGCCTCCCCAGCCTGCTGTGGTCCCCACTGCCAGCCTTGCTGGGGCCTCCCTGGCATCAGGGTGGCCCCCACTAGGGTCCCTGACCCCACTGTTGCCCCAGCCCCCTCTGTCAGCACCCCTGCACCCCACCAACTCCTGTGAGGGCCCCCGGCCCCAAGGGAGGTGGCAGTCACAGGCGGTCTTAGCAAATGGAACCTGTGGCAGTCAGGGGCGCCTCATGGCCCTGGACAGCTGCCTGCACTGCCCACCTGTGAAGACTCTAAAAGTCTAATTCATCTCACATTTACAGCAGGGACCTTTATGTGTAGTTAAGGCATCTAAAAGTCAGATGATCCTGGAACTTTCATAAGGAGCAAAGTGGAACCGAGGAGACAAAAAACCCTACATAAGAGTGCATTTTTTAGCATGGTGATGTGCTGAGAGTCAGCCCAAGAGCTCCAAGTGGCCCAATGTGTCTTCTGGAATAAATGCTGATCCCTGGCATAAAGAGAAACCCTACCTTCCACAGCACCCTGGATGGCATGTCTCCTGAGTGGGGCATCCTAACTGTGACCAAAGGCAAAATAGGCTGCTCTCCTTCATGGGGCAGCTTCTACATTCACTTGGCTTTGCTGAGAGGTGTATGTCAAAAACTCAGGTTCAGTTTGTAAGTCTGGCAGAAGAATGCCTTTCCTTTCTCCTGGAAGGCACTAACCAGCCTATTGTCTTCTCTTTGAGCAAAGCGACTACAGGCAAGCTCTGGGAGGCTGAGTGGGCAGGTAATGAGTTTGAGCCTGCATTGCCAGTATCATCAGACTTCTGAGAGGAAAATAATTCCTTGAGGAAACATTCTTCATAATACAAGCAGGTCATTTTGTTTCTGCTTCTCTTGCTTTCTTTACTTTGTCTTGTCCCTGCCCCTCCCAGTGGCAGGAGGAGGCCTGGAGCCACATGGGGGCAGCTAAAGAGCTGCATGCAGTTCTGGAGCAACAGGTTGCAGACTCCTTTTCCAGCATAACAAACAAGGAGGGCTGTAGCACCTGAAGGCTAACAAGTATCTTTATCGCATGAGCTGTCGTGGGAGAAAATCCCAGTTTGTCAGACACTTTGAAAATATTCAAAGTGTCTGACAAAGTGGGATTTTCTCCCAAAACAGCTTGTGCAACAAATACATGTGTTAGCCTTTAGGTGCTACAGCCCTCCTTGTCTAGTTCAATAAAAACAAACAAGCACGGCTGCTCCTTTTGGAACTTTCCTAGTGTGTAACACCTACTTATTTTTATGTAAATTCTTCTATGCTGTACACATGCCTACTTGAAGAGAACAACTGACTAAAAGCCTAATGCCTACTACTTCAGAGCTATCAACATGCAGTTTGAGACCTGACCGGCTAGGACTCAAGGAGTCAGGGGCTGAGACTGCAGATCTTGTGCTCTCTGCAGAGGCATGGCCAACATAGACTGAGCATCTGGTTCCATTTGTTCTGGGTGGAGAGTTGTCAGATTTGCTTAATAGGTTTAAAAATGTGGGTTAAAACTAATTTAGGCTAATATAAACATAGTTTGGTTGGCCAGTGGGCCAGGACCAAACTATTTCATTGAAGTTTACAAACTGTATTGTAGTCTAGCTACGCATCATGAGCCTGTCACAACAGTATATACATGCCACTGTCCTGATGTTCACTCAGTCCCAGGCCCAGAAGGACATTATGCAAATTGGTATCCAGCAGGAAAAGAAAATAAAGAACAGTCTCATTGTCCAATAAGTGTGTTGAAATAAAATGTTTACTTGGACTTCATAAGCCAGTTATTGCTTGTCAGGTGAATAAGTGTTAAATCAGAATGGTACCGAGGCTCACCAAGGAATTGATTCAGATACACTTTTGTGATAGGCTGCTCCTTAGGTCCGGTCTGTTGTGCTGCTGTGACTCCCACCCCATCTTCACCCCTAAACCCCAACTTACCCCAACTAGATTGGTGACCACTTACTCCTGAGTTAGTTCATTCTAGTCTCCTGCATGTAGCTGATCCCAGGCAGTGAGCATGCTCTCTCTAATCATCTGGGGGGATAGTTGCCCAGTGAGCATCCCTAGCCCCAGATACCACTGTGGGATCTTCTGTCTTACAAGGACTGAGGTTGTCCTCCAGTCACCATAGACTTAGGTCCATCTGTTTAACACTGAAATGGATTATGCCCAGCCTTCTGCATTCACATCCTCTAAAGTCCATGCAGCTTTAGATAAAACAAATACTAGTGTATTGAGCAGTGTGTGTTTTTTTTAAGTGCAATTATAGCAAATAAATACAGAATCATAATGTAAATGAGCCAGAAGCTACCATGATAAAATAAAAGAACACACATACTAAACTAATAACACCATTACAGAGATGCTCATCTTACCCCTCAAATCTATATCTGAGGCTGTATAGCCCTTCTCTGCCTCTTTTAAGGCAGGGCCCAATTGTTGTTGTAGATGTTTCAAAAGGGTGTTTCCCAGGAAAAAAGCCCCAAGCCATTCAAAGTGTCTTTGTTTCCATGCACCCCTGACTCCTCCCCTTCTGCGCTGCCATATGATTCTTTGTACTTTTACCTGAGCCGGGGGGGTATTTGTGTTCCTTGTGCATGTGATAATTCAGCCTCTATGCTAGAGAGAGTCCCGTGGGTCTGCATTATATAACGTGCTTCACCTCTACACATGTTGCTACAGGAAACATACCATATTAATCCTGTAGAACAGGTTATGAGCATTTGTAATAAACCTTGTGTGGCTTAATTGGTATAAAATCACACAATCATGGTGTATATATGATTTTTCTGTTCAGTTGGATCATAGCCCAGGGGTGCACAAATGTGCATCCTGTGACAATGTTAGAGCCTGAACCTCAGATTCTTCCTTGGAGGTGCACTCACCAGCACTCTTAAGAGCTATGTGATTGCATTAACAAAGATGCAAGTTCTCAGCATTTAGCTACCAACCAAATATATCTTCTAAAATAATGACCAATGTGGTTATTTAGATTTTAACAGAGATGTTTCCTCTACATGCAAGGAATTAACTGTGTCCACTGCTAAATAAAATTCAGGGCTGAAGATTGATATTAGAAGTTAAGCTGACCATAACTGCTGTTGCCATCCATATGACAAGATCCAGGGCAGGAAATGCACCAATCTTTGAGACTTACTACACAATTACAGAACAGTGCAATGTCATTAATAATACAGGATACCTGTGCCATGGCTACCTGAGACCATTCTATCTTCACGTAACACCTCAGTTGTACATCACCTCAGTAAGATTTATGTTGCAGTTCAACGGAGAGGTCAGCTGATCTGGTTGTTTGGTTAAAGGGCTATGTGGTTTACAAACTTTCCCACAGGCCCCAGTCATTTATGTCTGCAACCCAGCAATTACATCTTTGAACAATGCATTCCAGTCTCTTGGCAGCAGCAGCAGAGGATGCCATGATCCAGTGCCTGGGGCAGGAGCATTACTGGGGTGGTGATGGTGTTGAGCCCACCCCGGCCCCAATACTTCTTTGGGGCCTGATCTGGCCCCAGCAACTGCTGCTTGTGGACAGCAGCAGAGGTTGGATCCAGCTTCAAACTGCTTGTAGGAGGCTCGAAGCTGGAGCAGGTTCCTGCCGCTTCCTACAGGCAGCAGGAGGGTTGGCCGTCTCCAACTCTCCTGCCGCTTGCAGGCAGTGGCAGAAACCAGCTCCAGTTTTCAGCCTCTTGCAGGAAGCTTGAAGCAGGAGCCGTCTCTGACCCTCTGCTGCTTGTGGGCTGCGGCAAGAACTAGTTCTGGGTTCGAGCCTCCTGCAAGAGGCTTGAAGCCAGAGCCAGTTCCTGCAGCTGCCCACAAGTGGCAGGAGGCTTGGAGGTGGCTTCTGCTGCTTGCTGGAAGTGGTTTGGAGCTGGATTGGGCCCTTTCCATTGTGCTGAGGGCCAGGAGATGCAGGGCCCCTGCCCTGCTTGCCCCAGTACAGTAGCGCCCCTGCCTGGAGGTCTGTGACCCAGTACTGGGTCCTGACCCCAAGTTTGAACAGAGGCGGCTTTAGGGGTAGGCAAAGGCAGTAGCCGCCTAGGGTCCCCAAGTGATAAGGGGCCCCATCCTCAATTTGGTGGACAGAAATGAAGATTTAGAAATTGTTTCCATCTAGCAGGGCCAGTAGTGCTGGAAACCTCAGCACTTTTCAGTCTTGGCTCATCAAGGCAAACTGTCATTAGGATCTGTGCTTTGTCTCAATTGTAGATTTCACCATTATCTGCCCAGCACCTTCATATTGACATGCTAAAAAAAGCAGGCAAAAGCACAATAGCAGGAACTTTTCCAATGGTCTTATCTTTTAGCTCCTCAGTGTGGCCATTTATTCTGCTATTTTTTAATCCCAGCTGTGAAATTTTGCCTTTTCCTTTTCTTTTTTATCTGTTCTTCTTTTGCCTATTCCTTTGTCTTTGTGACAATTTTTCCTTTGGCTTTGGTTAGCTCAGGTTACCAGGTAGGTCCGTATAGGCTGCTACATATAAATATAATGCTGCCCTCAAGCAATCATTGCAGCTGTGTGTGATGTCTGTGCTGTATGGCTTTCTTTTGGTAAGTTTTTTTAGCTTCTTTTGTACTTACTATTTTTCAGGGGGCCAGAGTCTTATAAACTTGAGTACTTTAGAGAATTTCATTGAAATTTGCTGTTTTTCATTTATAGCTACACACTAGAAACCTTCTTTTCACTTTTATATTTATTATAATTATTTGTATTAAACGTCTAGTGCACATAAACCCAAGGTTATGTGGAAAAACTTGTAAGATTTGACTGCCAAAATGTTAAATGTGATATTTTAGGTTTTTTTGAGCCATCTTGAATTTTACCAGTTTTTATTTGTTAATTAATGCACATAACTTTGTAGTTCAGCATTAGCTCATTTATATCAAGTGAAAAATGATCAACTTATAAGCTTAAAGGTGGAAAGATCTTTAAAAAATATCATACTCAAGAATAATTTGTGAGTTCCAGGGGGATTGTCATGTTAGTTTAGTTCAACAAAACAAATAAGGAGCCTGGGGGGGGTACGTTAGACCTGCAGAGGGCCTGGGGCCATGGGGAGGGCAGCAGTGGGGGCCTGTAGAAGGCCCTTTAGGGGGCCCCACAATGGGCCTTTGCCTAGGGCCGCCAATTGCCTACGGCTGCCTCTGAGTTTGAAAACCATTGCCTTATAGGACTCAAGAGCTTCTCTGAGAGTGCTGCAGACTCACCCAGTGGGATGCATCCTTCCACTGCAAAGTACGGCACAACTGTATTCTAACAGCCTGTGCTGCTGTGCAGTGTGGACCCCAGAACCCCTCCCTCATCCCTCCAAGGGAGTCCACTGAAAGTAATAGGAAGTAAGGATGTGCAGTGCTTTTTTGTTTTTCTTAACAATAACTAGTTTGGAGGATTTAAGCTTCCTGAGTGGCATTAACTAAAAATGACTGGAGTTCCCAGAGAACTCCGCAGGCAGGAAGTGGCCTTCACACCATTTCCTCTTAAAAGTTTCAGTGTAGAGAGTGAGCTGCTATGCAGGATGTTGCACAAGCAGAACTGGGTTCTCTGCCTTCCAACCAGCTGGGAGCTGTCTCTGCATTGGAATTTAGCCTCCAAAGTGCTGTGGGATGCCTGGGAAGTTAGCATCTCAAGGGAGTGAGCAAGGTATATTACATCTTAATGTTTTGGGTGGTGGTAGTGGTGTGGTTGTGTTTTTTTTTTTCCTTTTTTAATCAGAAGACATTTAGTTTGAAACGGTCCCTGAGACATGACCACAGCCTGACACCAGGGTGATCGGATTAAATGAACTGAGCAAACAGTGCAGCTCTTTGATAGACTCCTGAATGACTTTTCCTTTCTTTTCTTATGACCTGAGAGCCCCTGAGTTAATGCTTTTGTAAAGTTCAGTGTCTGTGAACAGTGTTGGTCTGACAGCCAGGAAGACTGATGTGCTTTCTTTATCTATAAAAGAAGCAAAGCACCAGCAATGACGGTGTCCGCTTTCCCTACAGCTGTCTGCCACTGTCTTGGTGCTGCCCTGGAAAGACCTGCCTTTAGGGCAGGAGGAGGGGAAATTAAGAACTCCAGTCAACCGTGGGAACTGGCTTATCTGCTGAGGATAACAATGAGAGCCACACAGTATGAACTGTGGCAGTGGTTTGATTATAGGAGTATGGGGTTGTTAGTCATGGGGACCAATATGTGAACAAGAAAATAGGGAGCGGTCTGTGCTTTGAGAGGGGGAAGGAGACATTCTCAACAGCCTAATTCAGAAAGCAAACATTGTTGCAGTTTTCAAATTTCCCTTTCCCAAAAGGAATCCAGAACTAGTGACTAAGGAAACTATTTGGGTCAGAAAGCTCTTCGGGAGAAGGACTTTCCCTTCTGTATGCCTGTATAGTGCTTAGCAGAATAGGGCTCCCAGACTGGTTGAGATGTCCAGAAGTACTGCAATACAGATACTGTAGTAGTAATAATGAAGCTTATGCTTTTGCTCTGAAGCATCTGGCATGAAGCATCATCAGAAAGGATAGACAAAAAGGATTATTGTTCATTCCTATGTACTTTAAGATTTAGCAGACTTTTATTTTGAAGAGGTCGGGTTCTTTGAGTTCCTCCTCTAATGTTTGTATTCTCTCGATCCAGAGAAGCAATAGCACTAGCTGGTTTGTTTGGTTTTTTTTTAGGGTTGATGTGGCCTATGCTAGCTGATGATGGTGCTAAAACTAAAACCCCAGTTGCACTACAGAAGACTGAGCTACAAAATCGCTTTTTAAAAATGCACTAGTCTGACCAGGTCTCCAAAAGCTGTTTGAATCAAATCATGCTCCATCCGTGTAGATAGCAAAGACATTTTAAGCCATTGGTACTTAAAACATGCAGAAAGTCCTGGGTTCAATTCCCAGGGGGTTGGACTTGATGATCTCACGAGGTCCCTTCCAGCCCTATGATTTGATTTGATTTGAAGTGTTCAAAATATACAATAAAGTCATCAAAATGATGAATACAGTAAAAGATTTGATTTGATTTAAAAAAACAATTTCCTAACACGGTTGAGTTTGTAGGTCAGAAGGGACAGCATGAATGATAGTCTGTCTATCCTCAGCCATTTTCTCTGTTTCCTGAACACAGCAGCTGTTGCACTGTGAACAGAAGGGAAGTGTGCAATGGTCCAGCACAGATGCACTTGCCTGAGACGCTGCAGACAAAATGAAACTGAAACAGTGACTTGTACTAGAGGTTATGGTCTCTTTAACTTCCTTGGGCAGCTCTCTTGTCTCTACAGGACTCTCCTCAACCGTGACTTGTCTGAACTCCTTTTAAATAGGGCTGTCCTATAGTTTACCCAGTGAAGGGGATATGTTCTACAGTCACATTCAGCTGCTCAGTCAGTCATTCTTCCATTGGCCACTGCCCCTCACTCCCTGTTTTTCCTTGCTGTGTCCTACATAGCAGAATGGTGCTGATCTGCCAGGGAAGAGCCACCATGAAAAGCTGCCTGCTGGCCCAGTTTGGAATAACACCTCCCATGTTAACTGTGCCACTGAACAGAACACTCTGATTAACCTAATTCTAAATGTGTTTCTAAGCACAGCTGTAGTCTAATTTGAGGAACTAAATTGCTCAAATATATCCCTTTAAAGGGCCTTCTTTACTCTCTTCATTCACCTCTTTGAACACACAGCAACTTTTTATCTCTCTCCTCCTGCTCTCTTCCTTTCAACAGATGCCTTGTTGATACTTGAGTAATGTGATCCAGCAGCAACCCCGCAATGAGAGGTAAAAGGCCTTTGCTTTCAAGGTCATTTTAAGGTTCTCGGGCAGGTCCCTCTGAAACAGGCTGGTAAGAGGTGATTGGAGGCAAGAAGTGAATTGAAGTATTCCACTATTCCTGGATTTACCTTGGCCCTGTAATAGCCACAGAGAAGCATTGCACCTTTACTAGCTCCTCAGAGAGGTGACTGCCTATGTATAGGAAGCGTGCTGAAGGACTCACTAGTATATCACCCAAGTGCCCCGCTCCAGTGGGGTCTTTGTGACAATGGAGGTTACATGTTTAACAGTGGGGGTGATTTAGCCACTGGAACAGCTTACTAAGGGTTGTAATTGCGCTGAGAAGTTTTAAAGCAAGCTTGGTGGCTTTTCTAAAAGGTAAGACTAGTTCAAACAGGAGTTAATTCAGGACAGTTCTACTGCCTATGTTATGCAGGATGTCAGAGTAGATGATGATCACGGTGATCCCTCCCATTTTAGAATTTAGGAACTAACGTACTCTGTCAGTCTCACTTCCTCCGGTGTGTTGTTTCCTGCTCCTCCATTACACAAACACTGCAGTTCTCCTTCCTATCTCCATTAATCCCCTCCCTCAGATCACTACCTGTTTTCTCTTGCAGCCTTCCCCAAAGGGAGGGGGTCTCTCACTCTACACTCCTCCAGTCTCCTTTCCTTCTGTGTCTTGGTTTCTGTGGTTGTGAAGCTAATAGAATTAAGGGCCTATAGCAATAGTCCCAAGCCCATATTCTTTGAAAGTGGCCCATGGCTTCTCTCTCACTGGCTGCAGAAGGAAGCTGCAGCTTAAACACCCTGGTGGAGCATGTTGTGATGCAGGCTTCTTGCTGCAGCCAAGTGGGCAAGAGATCAGTACTTCTCTTCCCCTGCCTATGGCAAGGAGCATAGCAAAGCACTGCAGTCTGGGTCCCTAGACTCTGTGGTTCCTGCTGGAGTCAGAGAGAGGAGCACTGATCTCCTATCTCTCAGGCTGTAGAAGGGAGGTGGGAGCCAGATGGAGTCCACACTGATTCTCTGCTGCAACCAGGGAGATGGAAGATCCTCCTCACTGAACTTTTTCCATCTGGCTGCTGGCAGAGACTGGTGGTCCTTCAGGGTTGTAAAAATCATTTGTGGCCCTTGAGCCTAAAAGGATTGGGAACCACTGGCCTACAGTCAGCAGTTCAGAAGAATCTGAAGCAGCAGTCAGGAAAGTCTCCCCTCCTTCTACCAAAGATCAGTCCTGTGTAACAGGGCTTAAGCCTCTCTCCCTTTCCAACTGCATCCCTGCCTTGCGTCAGCTTCTTCCACCTGAGAATGGAAATTAGCTCCTATTTGAGGTGCCAGCTTGCAGCAAGAGAGTCGGAGTTCAGCATGACAGTGTTCACTGCCCCTCTGGAAGAGCATTTCCATTCAGTGACGCTCCTAAACCCTTGTCTGCCCACTGTGGAAACTGCTGAGAGTGGGGTTAGAACTTGCAGCCTTGAAGATTTTTTTGCCTTGTCAGTACTTCAGTGACAATGTATTGCAAATATTTTGTCATGATGTGGTGAAGTTGCATCTGTCCTGAAGTTATTTCAGGACTGTTTTGACGCCCCAGGAAATTACAGCGCAGCCTTTGCAGAAGGTTGGACGTTCCCATTAAAACTGAACTGCCAGCTAAGTTTCAATTTTAGAATCTGTTTTTCTGGGGAGAATATGAAAGGCAGACAACTGGATTCGTCAAGACTAGGAGGAATTCATGGCATAGCAGTTAGAAAAAAGATCTTTAGATCCACAGGCAAAGCATGCTGGATCTAGAAATCATTTAGAGAGGATCAACATGGGATTCAATCTAGGGCCAGATACTTTGCTCGAGCCAAAGCGCAGGGGGTGCAGGTAGGTGCCAGCAGTGTGTATGTGTGCAAAGGTGGCTTAAATCTAACCTTTGTGCTCTTTGTCATTGGCCTGCTCTGTGCAGGGGCCAGTCCCCATGTGGTTGGAGTAGCATGAAATCTGTCCTAAATTACACCGGGCTGCAATGACCCCAGGGAATAAAAATGCAGCTAAAGATCAATATAGTTCAAGTGCAGCATCTCTGTGGGCAGTCCAGCTTTTTCCTTTTACACATGCAGCAAGGAGAAAACATTGTCAGTATCCCTGCACTGGCTCTATGCCCAGTGGGGCTGAAACTGTTTTTATAGTTGATGTGCTGAGAGCCACTGAACCAAACTGTAAACCCTGTATAGGATGGAAATCACTTTAAGCTGGGGGGAGTGGCAGCATCCCTAGTTTTAGTACCTATGTCTGCTACCAAAGTGCCGTGCTTCTCTGGGAGGGTTTTTCCTTGGCTAGTTAAGCCAGCTTTAGTCTCATTTCACTGTCAGCGTAGAGCAAAGCAGCCACCCTCTTCTGGAGAATCTGCCCCTTTGTTTACACGGTGGCTTTTCTGACTGTAGTGGCCCCTCTTGTCCCTATTCTCCACTGTCCTGCTTTTTGTGCACTTGCCCATATCTGTGCAAAATGAATGTGATGAGGGGCTAAAGGGCAAATACCATGATACAATAGCATTTTATGTCCTCTTTGCAAATGTGGAAATGGTAACACAATGCACAAGGCAGTGGAGAATCAGACCTGGTGTATGGGAACCATTCTAGTGGATCTCAAGTTCCCTGCAAGATGGGCCTAAAGTTCCTTGCTCTCCACATCTTTTGGACAGATGAGCATTGCATTGCTTGTGCTGTGGGACTAGCAGTACCAAAGCCATAGTAATGGTGGGTTACTGATGTAACCGTCTTTTGAGATGAGCTGCTCACATATATTCAGTTACAGGTGTCTACATGCTGCAGCACATGGTAATCCAGAAAACCTTTTAGCCCTAGCTTGTCAGGTCAGGGTCAGTGGCCAACACCCCCTCTACACCGCGACCATATGTGTGACCCGGACCCTGACCTTCCCAGTCCCTTCTTTTCGCCAACTCTGGTAGCGGGAATGGTGAGAGGAATGTATGTGAGCAGCCTATCTTGAAGGAGGATGGTTACATCAGTAACCCACTGTTCTTCTTGGAGCGCTGCTCACATCATTCAGTTACAGGTGACTGCTAGCCATACCCAGGATGGTGGGTGGAGTTGCAGCTTACCCACATGAATATGGCTCTGTCCAACTGAGCATTCTCTCTCACTTGTTGGACAATCGTGTAGTGCGTTGTGAAAGTATGCACCAACAACCACATGGCTGCCCTGCAGGTCTCCTGGACCGGGACCTTTGCCCAGAAGTCTGTGGAAGAAGCCTGAACTCTGGTCAAGTGGGCCTGAACCCTGTCCAGGAGGGGTGTACCTGACCTCTTGTAGCAGTCCTTAATACAGTTTAATATCCATTTGGAAATGCACTGCATTGTTACTGGTTGTCCTCTTTTTTTTTTTTCCCTCTCTGCGATGGCAGTAAAGAGTTCAGAGGACTTACGGAATGGGCATGTACACTCGATGTACGTTAGAAGCGTTCGTCAGACATCCAGTGTGTGCTGCCACCTCTGGTTCTCAGTGACCTGAGGGTCTGGGAAGAATATTGGTAGAGAAATGCTGTGGTTCAGGTGGAATGGTGAGACCACCTTTGGGAGAAAAGTGGGGTGTGGATATAGCAGCAGGTTATCTGCTTAAGAACCTTGTATACGGTGGTTCTGAAGAGAGGGCTCTTAGCTGAGGTTATTGCTACCAGAAAAGCTACCTTCCGTGATAGGACTAGGAAGGTGCAAGAGTCCAAGGGCTCATGTGGGGGCTCTGTCAGATGCTGTAGCACCAGGTTTAGGTCCCATTGAGGAGTGGGAGCTCTAGGTTGTGGATATATTCTATCAGTACCCTTCAGGAACCATGAAGCGATTGGGTGGGAGAAGACTGGGAAGCTTTCCACATTGTTGTGAAGGGCTGATACCGCCGCTAGGTGGACCCATAGAGAGGAAATCGATAGACCCTTATCCTTAAGGGTTAAGAGGTAGTCCAGGACTGAATGGACGGGGGCAGACTCTGGTACCAGCCCCTTGCTCCTGGCCCAAAGGGAGGGAAGTATTTCCACTTAGCCGAATAGGTAGCCCTGGTAGAGGGCTTTCTGCTACCCATCAATATTTCCCTAACTCTGTCAGAGCAAAGTCTCTGAGTCATTTAACCATGTAGCGGCCAAGCAATCAGGTGAAGCAATCTCAGGTTTGGATGCCACATCAGGCCTGAGTTCTGCATCAGCAGGTCCCTGCTGAGCAGAAGGTGAATCAGGGCATCTATTGACAGGTCCCTCAGCAACGGGAACCAGTGTTGTCTGGGCCAGTTGGGAACTATCAGGATCACGTCCACTCTGTCCCTTTTTATCTTCAGGAGTACCCTGTAAATCAGAGGAACTGGGGGGAAAGCGTACATCAGTGGGCCCCCCCATGAGATTAGGAAGGTGTCTGAGGCCAAGCCCTTCTCTTGACCTCTGATTGAACAGAAAAGTTGACACTTCTTGTTCTGGTGAGTAGCAAACAGGTCTATTTGTGGTGGGCCCACTGGTGTGCTATGTGGGACAGCACCTCTTCGTGCAATGACCATTCATGATGCGATTGAAAAGTTCTGTTCAGTGAGTCTGCTGTACCATTTTCTGTGCCTGACAGGTGTGCTGCTGTTGGGGTGAAGTTGTGAGTCAGAGCGAATTCCCACAGATTGTTTGTTTGCTTTCTGCACAGAGAGCCAGTGAGTGGACTCCGTCCCGTCAGTTTGTGTAGAGCATAGCCGCCGTGTTGTCCATAAGAATTTGGACTGTTTTTCCCTCTTAGCAGGTCCAAAAATACATTGCATGCTAGTCAAATGGCTTGGAGCTCCCCTACGTTTATGTGGAGCAACTGTCCAGTGGGCTCCATGTTCCCTGGGTTGAGAAACCCTCTGTGATGTGTGCCCTCCATCCTGTGTCTGAGGCATCTGTTATCAGAGTTGGGCTGGCTGGGGGGGACATGGTAGGGCGGGATCGAGCTGACAAGGGGGTGACTGGGAGAGCGGGGGGGCAGGATCAGGCCCGCGTGGAGCGGGTGGGGAGGGCCGTGCAGCAAGCAACATGTTGCTCAGCTGCCTTTGGGCCTTAGAGGGAACACCGAAGGCACCTATTATGGGGGTCATTGGTTGAGAATGCTTTGCAGCAAGCTGCGCGGAGTTTAAATCCCGGCATACTTAATCATGTAAAAAATAACAAACCTAGATGTAAGAGACAGGCAGTTGCTTAGAAGCAAGGATAGGCTGTTCCAGTACCATCGCTGAGGATGGAAAGAAGGAACTGGGAGGGTCAGGGTCACGGTCACATATATAGCTGCAGTCGCGATGCAGAGGGGGCATTGGCCGCCGACCCTGACCTGACAGGCTAGGGCTAAAAGGTTTTCTGGATTACCGTGAGCTGCAGTAAGTAGACACCTGTAACTGAATGATGTTAGCAGCGCTCGAAGAACGGGGGCCTTGTGGATTGATCATTGTTCTCTGTTTTTGTGGCTCTGCCTTGAAGAATGCCTGGGTAATGGAGAACAAAACTCATCACTAATTCTTCAATTGCACAATATGTTTCCGCTGCTAGTGATATACTTTGCAGGCCATGAAGGCAGTGAAAAAATCCTTATGGTAGACTAATGGCTGGAAGCCAGAAGGAGAGTAGTTTATTCCCAGAGACGCTGCTTTGGGGACCTACCTTTCCCAACTGTAAACATAGTGGCTTTTTTTCAGAATTGTGTCCTAATAGTCATGCCCACCAGTGGCAAAACTTCAGAGTCAGTTCTTGTGTTGCATATTTGTTTGTTTTTAAAGTAGAGATCCTATGCTCAGTGGTTGGTTTGGCGCTTTTTTCTCTTTTTATTAGAAGAAACTTTTACTGGAATTGGCCAAGTAAGGCCCAATTCAAAAAGGAGGAAGAAATTTTAGGTCTTCTGGGAGTAAATTGCAGTAGCAAGGAAAGAATGTATTTTAATGAATAGCCAATAGGTTTTTGAGGTGTAGCATCTCCCATCTTTCCCTCGTTCCCATCCTGGGGCTGTGTCATCTAGGACAGGGAGTGGCAAGCCAAAAGACAAGAAAAGCTCTTCTTTTCCCCCAAATAAACAAGTATTTTGAGAGCCGAAACAAGTGTACCTCTCACCTGGTACAGCTGTGCCCCCTCTGCCCCTCTCCCTCCAGCCTGGTTGAAGCCCCTTCTACTATCCAGCTCAGGTCTTCCCCCACGCCCTGCCCAGTCTGGAAACAGCCCTGACCTGGGCTCCCTGGGCCTGGCTGGCCCTGCATGGCCAGCCCTTCCAGCCTCCTGCCATGACCAGCTGGCCATCCAGCTCCTGGCAGTTCATTCCCCCATGCAGCTGGCCCTCCTGAGCCTCCTACCCAGCCCTGGGACATCACCCCTCTCCCCCATGACTGTCTCTCCTCCCCATCCAGACACATGTGGTTAGCCGTCCCAGCTCCTAGCATCCTTCCACCCCCCCCCCCCAACTTCAGCTGGCCCTTCTGGCTACCAGCAGTCCCTCCCTCCTTGCAGCTAGTCCTCCTGGCACCCCCCATCCAGCCCTAGAATGGTGCCCCCCCTCCACCAGTGGCGGACTGAGGCTATCTGGCACCTGAGGGCCAAGATGCATTTGCCTCCCTCCTGCGCTGTGTAGCCCCATCCTGCAAAGGGCAGAAGAGTCCCAGTGTCTGGGACCACTCCTGCTGTGCATGGAGTGGGGATGCAGAGGGCTGGGGGACATGAGGCAAGGGGGAGGCAAATGTGAGCGCCCCCTAAGGGTGCTAGCTAGCCTCTGCCAGGCTGTAGGGTGGCACCTGGCCAGCCCTAGCATCAGGGCTGGATTAGGGGGTCCCAGCCCAGGCCATCCAGTTTCAGAGCATCAGTGCCAGTCCTGCCCTCTCACTACATGGGCTAAAGGTGGCCCCTGATGCTGCTGGGGAGAAGGGGCAGCTGGGACCAGAGGCCACACTGCCTTCCCTCTGCTCTGCTCTGCTCTGCTGCTGACATGAGGCAGATTTCTTAGCTTCCCCACCTACCCTTGGCCAGCTACTCCTCCCCAAGGGGCAGAGAGCCCCTCCAGTGTCAAACAGAGCTGCCTAGCCCTCAGGCCCTGGATCCATTCAGCACAGGGAGTGCTGGGGGGGAGTGGCCTGAACTTTGCTGAGTGGGCTGCTCCAGGCCCCTGCCCCCAAATGCAGCAGCCCCACACCAGCTGCTCTCTACCCCCTAGGGAGGTGTGGCTGGCTGGGTGCAGGCAGGGCAGCCAAGAATGCTGCTCTTTGCTGGCAGTGCAGCAGGAGAGTGGGCGGTGTGGCCTATGGGCCTGATCGCCCCCCACTCCTGCCCCAAGCATCAGGGGTTGTGGTGCGGCCGCCCAGCCACCTCTGGGTCGTGCGCTATGAGAGCAGGGGTACTGCTGATGCCCTGAAACTGAGCAGCCTGGGACAGCCAGGACCTCTCTAATTTGGCCTTGGTGCTGGGCACAGCTGGGTGCTCCCTTCAGCCCAGCATCCCCACAGCTGCATGGTGGCAATTAAAGAGCTGTATGTGGCTCAGGAGCCATGGGTTGCTGACCCCCAACATAGGACCTGTGAAATAGGACCTAAAACGTGGCCCGTGGGCTGCATGTGGCCACTAAAGCTGTTTCCTGTGGCCTGCAACAACACTGTTGTTACCGATATTTGCAATATCATTGTATGAAAAGATTTCAGTGGTGTGGTGCTCAAGCTAACATCGTGCGGCCCTTATGGTGATTTGAGTTTGAGACCCCTGACCTAAGAACATTGCAGAATTACTCTAGTGAAGACTCCTAAGGTTCATGTTTGGTCAGAAAGACACACAATACTTTCTGAAGATTATTACAAGGAATTTTAGGAGTCCCAGATAGGGAAATGGCAGCTAATACAAAGGCTCCTGCCTTGGTATTGGAGGAACTGATTTCATGACATCTCAACCTACATGTGATGGAAGAAAAGTGTCCTTTAGGGCAGTGGTTTTCAAACTTTTTCTCCTGGGACCTCATTGGAAAAAAATCATTTATGCCTGTGACACAACAATTATATTTCTCAGCAATTCATTCCAGTCTTTTGGCAGCAGCAACAGGGGACACTGTGACCCAGTACCTGAGGGTCTATGATCCAGTACTGGGTCCTGACCTATAGTTTGAAAACTACTGCTTTAGGGGTTTCGAAGAGCTACAGAATTGCTATCAAGAGAACAGCAAAAGGGGGAGAGATTATGGATGTACCACTTTCAGGAGTCTCTCAAACATGAAAGATGGTGAGAAGTTTAATGAAGTTGTAAAGTCCTTGAAAGATAATTATGCTGTATGAGAGAGCTCCAGGATGAGATAAATATTTAATAGGGGGAAGAATTTTTTTTCAAAAAATGTTAGTCTCTTTGCCTTAGGTGTTCTTAAAGGTTTATAAGAGAAAAAGTGCTAGAGAGAACACCACTTATTTCCCTCAGTTGTACCTTACTCAGAAAGGGGTTGGGAGATTGTCATTTTGTTTTCCATTAAACATCAGGTAAAATTTCAGAAGTTTAAATTGTCTCTTTCCCTGGGACAAGCTAGTAGAGACTGTCCTAATCAACACTTCTAAAAGCAGTCTTTTACAAACTTAATAACTATTTTGCCTTGTATGGCACTTTCTGGCTGAGGACCTCCAGGCATTCTATGATGTCATTGAGGTAAGCCTCAAAGGACTTGTTATCCCAATTTGTGAGGAAACAGGCAGAGACAATTTAAGTGATTTGCATGAGGTTACACTAAGGTTATGGCTACGCCAGAGAGCTTCTAGCAGCACAGCTGCAAGCTCTCTAGGGCAACTGATCTAAGCCAATGGAAGAAAGCATTGCAATCAGCTTAATTAATTCACCCCCAATAAGCAGCAATAGCTATGTCAGCTGTAGAAGCTCTCCTACTGAGGTAGGGCTGTCCACACTAGCACTTAGATTGGTGTAACTTATGCCCCTCAGGGGGTGGCTTATTCAAACACCAGAGTAACATAAGTTTCATTGTTGACAAGTTCCTAAGGGGTAGCCGTCTAATTCAGCAAAGCAAATAAGGAGTCCTGTGGCCCTTTTAAAGACTAACAAATTTATTTATCACATGAGCTTTCGTGAGAGAGATCCCACTTCGTCGGATGCTTGAAAATGTGGGGGCGGGGAAACAATATAGGAAGGAGGGGTAAATGCAGTGAAGTAAGTGTAATCTACTGAGAATTCAACAATTTCCACCCCATGATCAGACTCAACCTAGACTAGTCCACCCAGGAGATTCACTTTTTGGACATTACTCTACAAAAAAGGAATGTACACGTATATGCCACCCTATACCGACAGCCTACTGACTGCTGCAGTTACCTACATCCCTCAAGCTTTTCTCCAGGCCACACCACAAAATCCACTGTCTACAGCCAAGCTCTAAGACAGGAGTTCACAGCCTTTATAAGGCTGGGCACCCCTTTTTTAAGTTAAAAAAGTTCTGGGGACCCCCTGTGTTTCACTGTGGGCAGAATCTGGCCCACACTACTATTCTGCTAGGGAGTGGGGTTGCCCCCCCCAGGGAAGGGGGCCATGGCTGTGGCAGCCCCTGCTCCCAGCAGAGGAGTGGGGCTGCAGGCAGCTCCCAGGCAGGGGCGGCTTTAGCCTCGATTTGTTATATGCCATCATGTGCCAACATTTCCCCTTGGCCTTTTACATTGAATAAACTAGACCGTCTCTGTGCAAAAGAATAAATGGATGCAGCTGACATCAGAAATGGCAACATTCAAAAACCAGTAGGAGATTATTTCAATCTCCCTGGCCACTCTGTGAAGGACTTACCTGTGGCTGTTCTTAAATAGATTATCCTTCTAGGATAAGGCTTCAAAGAGAGAATACAGAGTTAGAATTTGTATGCAAATTGGATACCATCAACTCAGGTTTGAATAGAGATATGGGCTGGCTTTCTCATAAACAGTGATTGTCATTTCTCTCAGCCTCCCTCTCTGTTGTCCACTCAGTTTGACTCAAAACAAGCTGTTTGATTTTTCTGAAGTAATCTGGTTTCATCCTGTGAATACACTTCACTATATTCATCTCTCTTTCCTGTACTGTTTTTTTTTTTCCATTTTCAAGTGTCTGACAAAGTGGGATCTCTTCCACAAAAGTTCACAGGATAATTTTTGGTCTTTAAAAGTGTCAAGAATCCTTATAAGTTTTATTGCTAATATGGCTTTCCTCTAGTGCAGACTGATGTTGGCTTTGATTATCAGCTTGCTCAGAAGAGCTGGGCTGAACAGCGTGGTTTTATTATTGTAGGGTTGCTCTGTACACTGGCCTGCTCGTGTTGCTTGATCATTGTAACATTGCTCATGAAGGATGGAACTCATTTTCTCTTTAGAAAGAAGACTGGAGAACTTGTTCAGAAAAGATGCAGACATTCAAAAAGAACTGTGTAGATTTCCAAACAGCTTTAAGAAACCACATGAGATTGGTGAAATACCCTGACCTTGCTAGTGGCCTTCCTTTAGGTCTGCTGGCTGCAACGAGAGTGCAGCAGGTGATGTGGACTTTGCTAGCTGGTTGTTCTTAGCTTTGGGATCTGCTCTTCTCTCTGCAAAAATATATTAATGAGCCATGATGCATGTAGTATAGTACTCTGCTGTTTGCTGTGCTTGTTGCCATCTGCTAATATAATATTGAGGCTCAAACCTTCAGAAACAGCTACTGATTGCAACAATATTTGGATGTCCTGCTTAACACACTAGGGGCCTGAGTTTTTAGAAGCACTGAGCATCCATTGCTCTAACTCGGAGGCTGGAGTGCTCAGCATTTCTGGAAATAGAGCACATGCATAAGTGGGGCACCCCAAAATGGAGGCACCACAGATCACTTAAGACTGGTTTTTGCTGCTTCAGCAACCCACAACACCAATAAAGCTGGCTTGGACAGCTGCTGGAGGATTTTTCTGAGTGGAGGGGGATCCATGGGTGGTGGTGAGCCACTCTAGCAGTGCCTGCTCCTGACTAGTGCACAGAGTCTGGCAGGAAAGGGAGCGTTGTTAGGCTTTCCTCCTACTCCTCAAGGCACTGGCTGCTGGAAGGATCCTTTGGGGACAGAGCTGTTCTTGTATGATGGGGTCAATCCTGAGACCAGAGATCTCATGGCATTGGACAGTGGACAAATGCCTTTGTACACCCCCTTTGCTCTCTTTAGTGTGGCCTTTGACTCAATGAGAGCAGAAGCAGGTCTTCAGTAAATGTTATCCTCCTTGGGTTGGTCTACACTTAACAGTAGCATGTAGAATACACACACTATGTACCCCCTTGCGTGGTGGTAGTAGTATAGGTTGGGGAAGGCATTGCTTAGCGAACATGCCAGAATCTTGGGGTACATACTCTGCAGGGCTCTCCACATGCCCAAGCGGTGCCGCCTCTAATTTTAGCAGCGTAATGTCTCACTCTCAAAGTATTTCACTTCACTTAGCTACACACTGCTCTGTGGCATGGCCTGCTTTTCATTGTGATGTGTAGCTACACTTACCCTACATATCTCCACCAGCATAAGCAAACCCTTAGACACTGTTCATTGCGATGCTGTTAATTTTCCCATCTGGGATCTACACTGGGCCTGCCCCCTGTTGGCACTTGGAGGTATCCATACAGGCAAGCTCTGAATGGCCAAACTGGTGACATGAACAAAAGCTACTAACTGAGAAATGAACAAGGACCATAGTGTAACCTGTTAAACACAGTAAACTCTCTAAAGCAATGAAAACAGTGGAACACCTGCCTTTTGAAGTCCAATTCACAGCAGAGGCTACTGCAGGCTTTGGAACAAAGTGACTTTACTAAGAAGCAAGCCATTAGGTCTGGGAATTATATTTTCTGGGCCTGTAATTTTGATCTCATGTACATTAGGATCCCACTGTAGATGAAACAACTTACCTGTTTTCGCAGATATTTCATGCGAGTTGGGCACTTGCAGGACTATTAGAAGGTCCTGAATTTTTCAGGGTTCCTCCTTGCATACAGATACAAGCCATGTTTTTGAAGTGTCCTCACTCTTCTGAGGTCATCTAATGATAGGATAGTATACCAGGGAGCTGGAAAAGAATGAACTTCAGTTCCTCCAACTGTGACCTGACTGGGTGAGAGAGAGAAAGGTTGGTGCACCTGTCACATAATATGGATCAGTATCCATTGGCTCCTCTGGCTGCTGTTACACTGGCTGTCCCTATCCTATTGCCACTGCGGGGCAGTCATGTACCCTTGAAAATATCCCTACTTGCCCATGTGATTCATTAGTGACTAAGAAGCCTTTGGGGACCAGAGTGGAGACCTGGCAGGAGCCATCCTCTCACTCATCACTTTGCTTTGAACAGCACCTTTTCTCCTAATCCCCATCTCTATGTGGCCAAAGGATTTAAGACAGGGATCTCAAACGTAAATCACCATGAGGGCCACGTGAGGACTAGTACATTAGCCTGAGGGCCGCACCACTGAAATCTTTTCATACAACAATATTGCAATTATCGGTTATGATAGTGTCGTTGAGGGCCACAGGAAATAACTTTAGGGGCTGCATGTGGCTCATGGGCTGCAATTTGAGACCCCTGATTTAAAACCTTGCTGTTGACACTGTGACTGCAGTTCATCCCCAGAGTAGCTTGGCTCACTGCGAATGCAACTGTAGTCTCATCCATGGAGTCAGTTTGTCCCAACAACTCTTCTTAATCTGCTGGTTGGGATTGCATGGACAGCCATAGTTGCATTATTTAATGTTGTGGTAGCAACCAGAAGATTAGAATCAAAACCCTGTTGTTTCAGGCTCTGTACAGACACCTGTAAAGACTTGGTCCATGTACTTGTAGTCTAAGAATGCATGTGAATTGTGCATGTGTATGATGGATTGTCTGTGTGTGTGTATTTGCATGTGTAGATACACATGGATGAGCATGTGCTTGTGCACATAGGAGTGTGTGCACATGCTTGCGTGAAGTATGTTCATGCCTGTTGTTAAATGTTGGTGCATGTGTGAATGGGTTGCATGCCTGATAGTGCATATCTGAAAGAAGAGAACAGGCCTGAGAGTGCAACTATGCATGTAAGTGCCTGCAGATGTGCATGGGATGTGTTTGTGTGCATGCCATATGAAGAGTACTGTTCTCTTCACTGTAGCAAGGATCCCTCATTCAGCTGTAAATCTGTTAGTCTTAAAGTGTCACACAACTCCTTGTTTTTTTTTACTGGACTAGACTAACACAGCTATCCCTTTTGAAATTGTAAATGGAGAACCTCTGTTTTCATGGCTCCCATATTGGTGTTGCCATCTGTCAGGCTTAGTTGCAGTTTTCATTCTCTGCCCTCTATTTCATGGCCCCTGAATGAGGGTGATGGGAATGTCTGTTTTATGTTCTTTTACAGCCATTCTTTAGTTAGTCAGTAAAATCACTATGTTAATGATGTCTTCATGTTCTCCCTTTACTCTGTGGACAGTCACCCAGGGAAATGGGCTGAAACTGCCTTGCTGCTCCCTGGCAAGGAATCTTGCTTTCTGGGCAGTGGGAATGGAGAAGTGTTACTGCGAAAACCCTCTATGACTCAACCCCTTTAGCTTAGGCAGTAATTGATTCATGTAATTTTCTTTCGTTGTCATTCTTTTTTTATTGTATTCATATTCTCTGGGATAGATTTGAGAGATTCCACAAGATGTACTGGACAAGGCACCAGAAGTGACTGGGAAGAGGTTGGCCTTGGAATGAGAAAGAGACAGACCTGAGGGAAATGAGGGGAACTGTACAAATTAAAAATGGAATAAACCTATTTTCATTTTCATGCTTCCAACTTTAGTGAGCTCTGACTGACTGGGATGAGCACACCACCTATCAGTCATATAGCCCAGACAGATAGGCAAGGAGCATTCATTAGTTTGACTAGGAGTGATCACAATCCCTGGGACCAAACCCATGCTGATGTTACTGGGTGGAGGGGTAGACATTGTGTCCATATCCCGAGACACTGCTAGTATGCCCGTGGGAAGGGCTGATGAATCTATTTGCTGGAAATGTTCCCTGTGTCAGTATAGTCAAACCTCTATTATCTGGGTAATGGTTATGGACACTCTGTTACCTCAAATCTGGATATCTCTCTGGAGAAATGACTTCAATGCATATGCATTTATATGCTGGTGTGACTTCAGTGCATAAATCTTTACTCACTAAAGAGGCCATTTCTGGGAGCCAAATTCAGCTCTAGTTTTCTATAGATCTTTATTTGTAATGGTTCATATAATTTATGTGAAAACGTTGGCTCTGGATCTGCAACAAATGGATTAAAAATGTATTTGGTTGCTTTTGATATGTTCATTGTCTGTTTACCCACAAGGAAGATATACAGGGGAAGCAGGAGGTGTATCATTTTGGTAAGGTTTTGCCACAAAACAAAGCTTTGTGTTGGGGCAGGACTTGTCCAACCTGCAGCCTGGGGGTCAGCCTCTGGCCTGCTAAGAGCTTTCATGTGGCCTCTGGAGTGCTGCCACAAGAAGCTGGGAGCTGGGGCTGGCCAGGGCCCTTGTCAGTTTCTGGCCCTGCATGCAGCACAGCTACAGGGAAGTATGGCATGGCCAGAGAGCTGTTCAGGTGCTGGATTCAGCCCCTTTCAAATGAGCAGGAGGTGGGTACAGGGGTAGTGCCCTGAGGAATTTAAAATCCTGACCTGGACATTGACCCCCTCCCCATTCCACTCTCCTCCCACACCTCAAACTCCAGCACCCCTGTACTCCCCCTGACTTAGTGGCAAAAACTCTTCTGTAGAGATTGCTGCCCATCAGTGTTTCTGGTACAGAGATGCCCAATGCCGAAACCTGTGACCCCTGTAGAACTGCCAGGATTTCTGTCCTGACTCTGTCTGACTTTGTTCTCTTCTCCCTCTCCCCAGCACTGTTCTCCTTTCCCTGAGCAGTGCTTGGCAGGAAGTAGCTGAGTCCTGTCACCTAGCTGCTCTGCTCCCCCCACCTCACCCTTTTTTCCTTCCCCTCTTCTGCCATGCTCCCCTGTCCTGCCTTGCCCCCTCCCACAGGCACCACTGCCCCCCTTGGCTTCTGTACATAGTGAAAGCAAAAGCAACGCCAAGCATCACACTAATCATTATTTTATTAAAGTTTATTAATAAAGATTGATTTCTATGTGGCTCCTCACCCAAAAAGGCTGGACACCCCTGGGTTGGGGCATGATAGATTCCTGTGTCACATGGTGACCCCAGCCATTTAAGAGGAAGCAAGGCTAGAGTAGCTGTGCTGCATTAGAAGACCCAGATTAGACATTCAGAGTAAGCAGCTAGTCCTGGGGAAGGAGGAGGTGACTCAGTTAATCAAAGGTAGGAAATGTTAGCAGCAGAACTACTGGAGTCCTCTGAGTGGGGATACAATGAGAATTAGAAAGGCAGAGGCAGGAATTCCTTGGTGATGGAAGCTCAGGGTAAACTGAGAAATCATTTCTGCCTGGTTTTGTTTAAGCATGTACAAGAAAATGGCCTAAGAGATTATGGGTGTGGCAGTGTCTGTGGGAGCTGGGGAGACTGTGGTCTGCATTTTTGATCGTATATGCAAGTGACACAGATTAGCATATTCTGCAAAAGCACTTAATGTCTGGTGCAACTGCCCTGCTTTATGGGTCCCGCATCACCACGCTTTCTCATCACTTCTTTACTGCTCACCTTGATGATGCTATGGCAGTGGGTAGTGTCTAGCATCAGAGAATAACATCGGCATCATAGTTCTCTATCACAGTCACTCACATGCAGAGTGAGCCTCAAAAGAAAAAATAACTAGGACTGCATGATCTCTGAATATAGTTTTCTCTGTGTAAAAAACCACATCTCAGTGCTGTTAGGATGTATTGTGCTATCGGCTTGTATGGGAAAATGTTGGGTGGGAGGGGGCAACATAACCTTTTCTTTTTCCTACTGTATTACTTACAATGGGAGGGGAAGAACTGGCTGACTCCCACTTCTGATTTCCTGAAGCACCTCTGTAGTCACATTGGGAGAGAAAGATGCTCTCCCTCCCACTCTTGGAATTTGAGCATGTTCCTCTAGAAGTCAAACAAGCCTGATTAGAGATTTCATGTCTGAGAAGAGGATTTGGAGAGGTTCAGTATAATTATTCTTTTCCCCCCTCATTTCACTTGCCAGGTCCACAGCACCAGCCTTTATCTCTATGTCTCTGCCCCAGGTCACAGTAATGGCTGACAGCCAAATCCCAGTTGGCAAACTGGCATTTGAAGCCTTGACAGCATCCCTCTTCTTGAAGTCCTAGACAGCAGCATCCAGCTCTGATCCTAAAACCAGGTCTGTGTTCAGTAACGCAGCCCTTTACACTTAGATTGTCAGGCATTTGCTTTGAAAGTGCCCTTGTCATCTTGGCTTGGCTTCTGTCCTGTCAGCAAATTCTATGATTAACCATGGAGGCATTGCCAGGCAAAAAGGGAGTTCGGTACTGTCTGTTCCCAGGTACACAGTGTGGAAAGACAATATGTAATTTCAGTACGTAGCCCTTTTCTCTCTCTTTTCCATCAGCAAATTGGGAAGGACGCTCATGCTGCACTGGTATAGCTCTGTTCTGAAAAAACATTATTGTAGAAGTGTAAGCTTAGAAAGAACCTCGACAGGTCATCTAGTTCAGTCCCATTGAGTGAGGCAAAGCTAAGTATTATCTAGATCACCCATGACAGATGTTTGTCCAACCTGTTCTTAAAAACCTCCTATAATGGAGATTGTATTGTACAATCTCTGTAGGTAATTTGTTCTAATACTTAACTACCCTTATAGTTAGGGTGATTTTCCTAATGTCTAACTTAAATCTCCCTTGTGGCAATTCAAATCTTTCCTCAGAGATCATGGTTTCTCAACCTTTAATAATTTTTGTTGCTCTCCTCTGGACTTTCTGCAGTTTTGTCCTCATGTTTCCCAAAGTGTGGTACCAAGAACTGGATCCAGTACTCCAGCTGTGGCCTTATCAGTGCTGAGTAGAGCAGAAGAATTCTTGTGTTTGGATTACAACAGTCTTGCTAATACATCCCAGAATGATGTTTGCTTTTCTCTTCTTTTTTTTCCAACCATATAACATTAATTCATATTCAGTTTGTTTTTAAGTATGATGCCTAGATCTTTTACTGCAGTACTTCTTCCTAGGCAGTCATTTCCCATTTTGTATTTTTGCAATTAAGCATTCCTTCCTAAGGCCAGGTCTACATGTACAACATGCCTACTACAGGTCCTACAGTATCAGTATGTGAGTCAGGGGTGTGAAAAATCCACACCAGAGGGCAGTACAGGTACATGAACTTAACCCTGATGTTGACAGCTCTATGTCGATGGGAGGGCTGCTCCTGTTTGCGTAGCTACTACCTCTCATGGTGGCGGAGTAACTGCACTATGAGGAAAAGGTCTCCCTTTGGCATTGTAGAGTCTTCTCCAAAGCACTGCAGTGCTACAATGCAGCTCACTGATGCAGCGTTTTGAGTGTGGACCTGCCTTAAGTCTAATACTTTGCATTTATCCTTATAAACATCATCTAGTTTATTTCGGACCATTTCTCCAGCAGATCATTATGAATTCTAGTTCTGTCCTACAAAGCCCTTGCATGCCCTCCCAACATGGTATCCCATGCAAAATTTATAAGCGTACCCACTATCTGGCAATTTAGATCATTTATGAAAATATTGAATAGAACCAGGCCCAAGACGGATCCCTGTGGTATCCCACTCAATTTATCTTTCCGGCTCTATTATGAGCTGCTGCTAACTCCTCTCTAAGTATGGTTTTTCAACCAGTTGGACATCTACCTTATCATAGTTTTGACTAGGCTATATTTCTCTGGTTTGCTTATGAGACAGTATCAAAAGCCTTGAGATGTATCCAAGCTACTGCTTCCCCATCCCTTCCGACTGCAAATTTGTGAGGCTTATTACCTTGTCCAAGGATATTTGGTTGATTTTACATGAACAAACCCATGCTGACTGTTACTTTTCATTCTATTATTTTCTAGCCACTTATCGTTAGATTATTTGTACCATTATCTTTCCAGGTAACAAAATTTAGCTGTCTGGTCTATTTATTCCCCAGATTGTCCTCGTTCTACTTTTTATAGATAGGTATTTCTGCTCTTTCCCAGTTCACAGGGATCTCTCCTCTCCTTCACGAGTTTTCAGAAATAATCACTAATGCTTCAGAGATCTCCTCAGCCAGTTCCTTAAGTATTCCAGGATGTATTTTGCTGGGCCCTGCTGACTTGACATCTAACTTGTCTGACTTGGTTTATGCTGAAGTAATACAGCAATACAATTGCAGGGATGTGGCAGTGCCGCTGTAGCATTTTAACTGTAGATGCACCCTAAGTTAGTGGTTTTCAGACTTAGAGTAGGGACCCAACACGGGGTTGCAGACCCTCAGGCCCTAGGTCGCAGCACCCTTTGCGGCTACCAACAAAAGACTGGAATACACTGCTGAAAGATGTAATTATAATGATTTTTTTCAACTGGATCCTGAGAAAATAAGTTTGAAAACCACTGCCCTAAGTAACTCCAGATTTTTTTGTTTGTTTATTTTAACCCAAGATCCAACACCATTTACACCAAGGGTCTCAAACACACAGCCTGCAGACCACATGCAGCCCCTATAGCTATTTCCTGTGGCCCGCAACAACACTATCGTTACTAATATTTGCAATATCAATCTATGAAAAGGTTTCAGTGGGGCAGCCTTTGGGCTAATGTACTAGTCCTCATGCGGCCCTTGTGGTGATTTGCATTTGAAGCCCCTGATTTACACTGATCTTTCCTGTATTAGTTGTCCAAAGTCTGCTAATCCTATTGATGAAAACTAAAGCAGAGGAATTTGAAGAAGATCTCTGTGTAGCTAGAAAGTTTGACTCTCTTGCCAAAGGAAGCTGGTCCAATAAAAGATACCACCTGACCCACCTTGTCTCTCTAATATCCTGGGACCGACACCGGCTGTATAAGAGTGCATGAAACCAAAGAAGGCGTAACACTTTGGCCAGTGTTGTATTTTTATGCATCAAAGGGCGGGATCTCTTTCACTTTAAATGTTTGAAATGTAAAGTGAAGCTAATGCTGGATAATGGTGCTAGTTTCACAGCTTTTAATAATTGAAGTCCTCCATTTTTCCACTCAACTTGCTAGTAAACAGACTTGTACAGAAAGCTAAGTTTAGTAGCAGTGATGGCATTTTGGCAATTTGTGGGGAAAAACATAATTCTTATAATAATCTATAACTCTGCTACCAGAGCCATCCTGGGGCGGGGGGGGAACAGCAGGGCAACTGCCTCCCCCACTGTGCCCCCCCCCCTTTATGCTGCCTTTGAAGGCAAGCAGGGGAGGGGTTGGACTGCAGGACCCGCCTTCTGGGCCAGCCCACCCCACCCCACACCCAGGGCAGAATAACTGGGGTGGGCTGGAGAAGTGGAGCCTGGCCTCTGGGCTGGCCTGCCATGCCACTCCAAGTGTGAAGGGAGAGGGGCTCCCCCAGCCAGTTGGCCCCAGACTCCACCCCCCCCAGGGATGGCTCTGCCTACTACAACCCCCATCCTAAGCAGACTTTATTCCCCCTTCTTCTCTTCCTTTCATTCCCCTTTAGGATGAGAGGGATGGTAATGGGCCCTTGCACCTTGAACGATCCCTTGAATATGTCTTAACTTCTTATGCTAAACAATTATTACACCTTTTACTTAGCTGTAACACTCTGAGTATGCCTACACTGCTGGTAAAACCCAGGCTGTCCTGTGCCAGCTGACTCAGGATCAGGCTATGAGCAGGGGCGTCGCTGGCGCTGGGCACATGGGGCCTGTGCCCAGAATCCCGGCACCAGTGCCCCAGATCAGGCGGGGCCCCACCTCTCCCGGTCTCTGGCCCGATTGGGCTAGAGATCCAGGGCCCAGCTGCCCGCGGCTGTGGTGGCTGCTCCCAGCCCCATCCCCGGCTGGGGATCCAGGGCCCAGCCACCTGCGGCCACTCCCAGCCCCGTCCCCAGCCAGGCATCCGGGGCCCGGCTGCCCGCAGCCACTCCCGGCCCCGTCCCTGGCTGGTGGTGTGGCCTCTGGCCGGGGGGTGTGGCCTCCAGGTAGGGGGCGGGGCCTGGGCCGGTGCCCCAGTCCTTTCCCAGGGCAGCGATGCTCCTAGCTATGAGGCTAATTAATTGCCGTGTAGTAGACTCTCTGAGGTTGGTGAATCACAGATATCAGGGTGCAGCTCAAGCCAGAATGTGTACACTGCAGTTAAACAGCTCCTTAGCTCAAACACCATGGGCCAGCCACATTTTTAATTGCATTGTAGATAGATCTTCCTGAATGGATTTCCCAAACCTGCAGTAGGGCTCTGTGCAACCTTGAAAACGTATCCCTCTCATCACTAACAGAATTGGTCCAAAAATATATTTTCATCCATTTTGTGAGGTAAATAAACCTACCTTATATCAATCTTGCATATAACTTTCCTTTAAGAATAATTGTCCGTATGTGAAATGCTGGGAACAGGATGTGGACAACAGACAAATTACTCGAGAGGTACAGGATTTGGTCTAGAAAAGAGGACCAGCAACCTCAATAGGTATCAGAGTAAAAGAAAGTGTCTTTAAGATACTATGTCAATGGCACCTCATACTAGTCAGGTTTAAGTATAGAGAGAGATTGAATGGGAAAAAAGGTTGATGTAATTGTGGTGGAAAAGATTTTTATGTCTATATGGTGGATATGGGACAATCTTTGAAGGGTATTGGGATGCATTCTGTTACAAAAGATCACAAATTGTTTGATATTTATTGCCAAATGATCCTTTGGGAATCCTCCTGGTGCTTCTTAATAGGAATGGCCCGGCAAAAGGAGAAGAATTTATTATCCTCTAATAGCTCCTGAACTATTGGTAGCCTCTCACTGGTAAAAAGAAAAGTGGCCTAATAAAAATAGCCTTTTTTGGTTCCCTAAAAAAGGGAAGGTAGTGGTTATGGAAAAATTAACATATCAATTACCTATCCAGACAGAGGACGGATAGATATTTAGTTACATTTCCTTCAATACTCAAAGTACATTCACCTGCAAAACCAAAACACTATTCCTGTCTAACATTTTAATTTTAACATTTGATATTCAACAGACTGAGTGTGTCTGTGTGTAATCAAAAATTTAATGAAATCACAAGAAAAACAGTTGTTTCAATGATGCTCATTCTGTAATATGGTAACACCCTGTTAAATAGGAAGATCTGATGCTTGTAGTCCTATATATCTCTTTAAACAGAAGCTCACTGTTGTAATGATTTTGTTTCTGATATTTACATGGCAAGGGTTTTTGTGAACATGCTAGAACTTCCTAAATGTATTTTTTTTTCTTTTAAGTGCAGTATGAGCAGTAACAGAATGAGCTTTGGCTCTGCTGCATTCTGCCAGGGATCCTGAAGGAACGACCACCAGAGACTGGAGAGGAGTGCCATCTCTGTACCCTATTTACTTTCTGCTGTGAACAGTCAACCATGTACCATCTGTAGTGCTGGCTTTTGGGAGACAGACTGCTGGCTAGCTGGGAATTGCAATGATATATCCCAACTCATTTCCCATAGGCGACAGAACAGCTATCAGCTCTTCAGAGTTTTTTGATCATTATCGTGGTCATTCCATTAGAAATCCTGAGTTGTCATATTCAAGCTTCTCTTTTCCTTCAGGTCCCTTCACATATATTCTCCTCTGCTTGCTTGTACTTCTCTTATCATATCTAGTCTCCATTTCGTAGATTTTTAAGAGCATGAGGATCTCTCTGATTATTTAGTCTGCTTCTCCCACAAATATCTTTAGGCCTTTTTTCAGGATGCCCCTGAATGAATCTGTGAAGTTACTAATTTCACCTCCTTCCCATCCCTTCTCCAGGTCCACTTCTGTATTGCAAGAAATGAACCAAGCAATGATGGCTAGCTGACATGGTGCTTGGGGATTAGATGGATTTGATTCATTTTATAAGCACTTCAATGATTTAGAACCACTGAGCTGTGTAATTGCTAATATGTGTAACCATGTGATTTTATTGTTTCTTGTATTTGTTTTTCCTTCCCTCCCATCCCTTCTGTTTGTTATTCACATGTTGCATCCTATATAGAATGTAAGCATTTCAGGGCAGGGGCTGCATTTCCTTATAAATTGGCACAGTGCCTAACAGGATAGGAGCTAGTCTCATTTGAAGCCATTGAGCGTTACCACAATCCAGCAAAACAGAAATGCAGACTCTGTGTAGGGATGTTTTTAGTCAATGAAGAACCTCAGAGGTTAGGTATAGAGTTGGCTGGAAATTTTCCAGTGGAATGTTTTCCCATGGGGAAAATGCTCTTTCACTGCATTTGAAATTTTCCCTGGGAACATGTGGAATCTGCCAGATCTTCCAAGAGAACAGAGGCGGGTTTCAAAACTAGTATGTATTCTAGCCATTTTGTCCCCCCAGCTCCTTAGTAGCCTGAGGGCAGGCCTTCACTGACAACTGCAAAAAATTCGCCACCATCAATTCAACCTTCCTGATCGACTGATCAGGCAATGATAGTTCTAAGGGAGGTTTCCCCTTCCCCCTACCTTTGAACCAGCACAAGTGTGTGTGCAGGAAGTAGAAAAGCCAAACACAGATACGCGAGTTATTTTAGGTAACTTGTGTATCTATGTTTGACTATCCCCAAAAAGGGCAGGCACTGTTGACCTACCCTGAGTTGCTGAGTACCCCTAGATTTGGGATCCTCGGGCTTCCAGATCCCATGACTCAACAGCAAGGCATGTAGGAGCTGCAGCTAAGCAGGAGTGTTAGAGCTTTGGCTTGCAGAAGATAATTTCTTTAAAAATTTTCTAAAAGTAACATTCCAGTTATTTCAAAAGGGGTGGGTGTGTGTGTGTGTGTGTGTGTGTGTGTGTGTGTGTTCTCCTAGAACTACCCAGCTGTGAGAAAAATTTCTCATAAAAAGTACATGCTGACTTTCAAATAACTCCATCAGCTCCTATCCAGAGTTATCAGTTGAAGCATATCCATAGGGCTGATGTCTCCACAGAGTCCACCAAGGAGTTATGTACGTTGATGTGGCTGACACTGTTCTCCCCTGATAGGTCAGTACACCTTTGCCTGGTCCATTCCCAGCACAGCTGACAACTGTAGGCAGTTAAGTTTTCATCAGTGGTTGTCACAAGGCTCAAGAAAGACCAGTTGTGGTCTGTTTGGTGAACTAGTTACTAATGCAAAGGTGGCCTGCAAGAGGACTACATTCAGCTTCTGGCTCCAGTCTCCCACTTGATGAATAATATCTGAAAGCACTATGCCACAGCTCTGAAATGGGGATGTGCACAGGAAGGGGTGTGGTTTTGTCTGAGCTGCAGGTACACACAAGATATATGTGCACAGCAGAGCTGGCCACCAGAAGGGGACACTGCTAGATTCATGCTTCTGCCCACGTGTTTGGCTTCCAGGGGGTGACCCTAAGGTAGCAGGACCTGAACAGAAGCCATTGTACCTTTGAGAGGCATTGCTTATGACACCTTTTAATGTTTCTCTTGCAGAGTTTTATTCTGCAAGGCCCCAAAGTGTTTTGAAAAGACATTTCTGAACTTACCAGGGGCATAGGTGGGCTGGGCCCACTCACTTGGCCTTGAGGCCTACCCACCTTAGCCCCCAGCAGCAGCGCAAACTTCACTGCTGTGGCTGCAAGGCCACAGAGCAGCTGGTGGCTGCGAGTGGGGCAGAGGCATCGATGCCTTTTTTCTACTCACAGCCATGGCCACTGGCTGCTGGCTGGCCCCATGGAGTGAAGTTTGCAGCACTGCTGACCTGAGCATGGTGGCCCTCCCCTTCCCTTGGGGGAGCAGGGGCTGGCCTTGTCCAGGCCCACCCTGCACTTGCAGGGGCCTGGCCAGAAAACAGAGTTCAAACACTGTTCTTTTAGAGCTAGGGCAGGGGTGAGAAACCCAAAAGATAAGAAAAGCCATTTTAAAAAAATTTCTTCAGTAATCAAGGGTTTTGAGAGCCACAGTGGGTGTAGCCTAGACAGGCTTATGGAAATGCAGTATTTTTGCTTAAAAAAAAAAAATAGTGCCTGTACTCTCCTTTCCCCTGCTGACTCTGCCCCCACAGCTGAGCAGCAGGGCAGGCAAAAATGGTGCCGATACTCTGTATACCTGCATACCATCACAAAAAAGCACTGTGGAAGTGACTTAGAAAAACCTCAGCTGTGAACTGTGTCCTCCCTTGCACTAAGTGGTGAAGAGTCCCCAAACTCTCTTCTCTCCAGCCTGATAGCTGTCTTTTTGCCTTTCCTCCCTGGATAGGAATATTTCCTCTGGTCCTTAATCTCCTACCTCCTCCCTGGGACACAGATTCTTACACAATCTTCTGTCCTGGGCTGACCTCTCATAGGTTGGGGTCTGGATGGCTCAGAGAATACTCTGCTGGCTTTGTAGTCTTTCACTTATAGGTCAGCCAGGTTGATTCTGGTTCAGTACTTCATGTGAAGACAGGTCACTGGCCTGTGTGAAATGGATTAGTGCAGTGGTTCCCAATCTTCTTATTCTATCCCTACCCCCAGCTGAGGCTGGGAGCAGGTAACATGACAGGGATGAGGATGTGGCTGTGGTGGAGGGGTGTAGACGGGGGCAGAGGCAGCAGTGCAGAGAGGCTGGGGATTGGGGGATGAAGCCAGGTGTGGCACTACTGCGCCCTCTCGAACATTCCTCCCACTTCCCGTGGGGGTCTACCCAAGAGTGTGGAGACCTGTGGGCTAGAGGGTATGACAGAGGGGCATCTCAGATCATGCTTCCTGAAGGCATAGTGTGGCTTTGCAGGTATTCTGCTCTCAGCTCCTGCTGGCTTCTTGCAATAATTTTTCCCAGGCCAGAATACTAAAGTAAGATCTCCGTTGTGGAGGATCATTTATTAATTCTTATTGGAATACAGACCCTTTGGCCACAGAGTTCCAAACTTTTTTTCCCTGTAAGTCAGGAGTCCTATGACCATCCTTCTTCGGCTTGCGTGGAATAGAGGTTCTTCTCCATGGTTGAGGAGTCCCATGGCCATTCTGCTTGAGGTCTATACTGTGACACTAATATTCTATGCCAGTTTCCAACTCTGCTTCACAAAGCACCTTTCCTACCCTTTGGTTTGGAGGCCTCACAGCTCCCCGGGGGCCACTCTAGGCAGTCTCTTTTCTGAACTGTCTGCCTTCTCCTCTCCTTTTAGCTTTCTGAGTGCTTCTCTCTATCTCTAGGCCTGACTTTTAACAACACATGACCAGGCTACACTAATTTTCCTCATCCAGGAAGGAGGGTTGAATGAGTCATAGGTGAAGCTGTACCAATTACCTCATAAAGGGGCTAGTGACCTGTGCCAGTGGGTTGCAGTTAATCTGTTAGTGGGGATGCTGCACACTTAAAAAAACAAAACAAAACAAACCATCATGACAGTGGGTGCTGGTTGGTCATCTCAATGGCTCTCAGATAACAGTGAGTGGTCCATAGGCACTTATCAGTCTTCCCTACATTCAGTACCACCCTGACCCTTCCCCTTTCTCAGAACCAAATAGCAGATTAACCCCATCTACCCACACCAACTTTCCTTCCTTTTATACCCTTTTTAAGTAAGTCTTGTCCCTCTATCATCTTCCCTTTGTTCATTATTTAGTTGCTTTATCTCCATTGGAAGTCTTTCTTCTCTCCAGGCAAACCTTTCTTTCATTTACCTCCCACCAACACCTCACTTCCAGTGCAATTTCTTACTGTGCAGTGAGAGGAATTATATTACAGCGCAGGGAGGTTATACATTCCTTCTACATGGTGTTAGTAAGACTGCACCTGATGTACTAGAGTCAGTTCTGGACATCTTTTACCATAAAGCTGTCAGGTTCAGAAGGCACCTGAAGGAGGAAGTTAGAAAGCAGCATCTGATCAAGGGACTGGGGAAACTCATTTGTAAGGAGAGATTAAAAAAGGAAATGGGTGAGATTCATTCCCAGTCTAACTCCATTGACATGAGTAGAGTTAAGCCCAAGATGAATTTGGACACTGATATAGCTTAGCTAAGCAGTGATTAAGACATGATGAATCTCTAAAACTATTTGAAGGGTATAAGAGTAATTGTTTGGGGACAGGGGCGTGGTTTGAACTTGTTTAGGTTGATGATGAAGTTATGTCTTTTTAAAGCACTTTTCCTCCACCCTCACGTCTCTTGCTGCACGTTACACTTAAGTATACAGAAGCAATGTCAGTGGCTTATTCCAAACCCCCACTTACCATGACTAACTACCTTGCTACCTTCAGCTGTTTCCTTTCATTCTCACCCTTTATTCTTCCCAGTACTGAAACCAAATTTGAAAGCATTTCAATAGTTCTCTTGTGCTTTTTGACTGTAAATCAGGCAATTCTGTATTAAATCAAATGCTTCTTTGAAGTCCAGATAACTTAATGTCTGCCAGTTCTTTAATGTCCAGTAACAGGGCGGTTGAATGGGGGCAGGTGTAACAGTAGAGAACATGCCTTTTTGAGTTTCTCAGTAGCCACTTAAAAGGGAGTCCCCAAATCCCTGTTTGGCTCAGCTGAGATTTATGGGGGCATGAACCATGGAAGGCACCATAAGGGTCTAAGATTATTTCAATATTCTACTTGCCTCATCTATCCCATGTTGCCTGGGATTCAGCAAAGTGGGGGTCAGTACTACTTCTTTCAGGACTAATGGACCCCCCCCCATATTTTTCATAGTATTAATTGTTTTCACTAAGCTGATTTGTAGTCTTGCCACTCTCCATTTCCCTCATTACCACTGCACACAAGCTTGATACAAGTCCTTTTGGTAGCGCAGCATGCAGGAAGCCTGCACTGCTGCTGCCTGATTGCCAGCCTCTTCACCACCAATCTGTCAGATTTCACCAGCACTGAAATTAACACTAGAAATGAACAACCTAAAGATTTTGCATCTCTGCTTACTCCTGTCATCAAAAGGGCTACATGTCATTTCTTGACTTATCTCTTGTAGATGTTGTCTGCTTACTTATATTCCTCACTGTGAGGTGAGACCCAGTGATATTCATATTGATTTTTTGCCTCTTTTTGTTCTTTTCAGAGTTCCTGCTGGGGATTGTGTGGAAGGATGGCTGCTGCAGAACCCCTGACTGCTTTCTCACGGTGGTACCTTTATGCCATTCATGGCTATTTTTGTGAGGTGATGTTCACGGCTGCTTGGGAGTTTGTGGTCAACTTTAACTGGAAGTTTCCAGGTGTTACTAGTGTCTGGGCACTCTTCATCTATGGCACCTCCATCCTCATTGTGGAGAAGATGTATCTGTATCTGAAAGACAAATGTAACATTTTAGTGCGATGCCTCATTTACACTCTCTGGACATACCTGTGGGAGTTCACCACTGGCCTCATCCTGCGCCAATTTAATGCCTGCCCTTGGGACTATTCACAGTTTGATTTTGACTTCATGGGCCTCATCACACTAGAGTATGCCATCCCATGGTTCTGTGCTGCATTTATCATGGAGCAGCTGGTTATCAGGAACACACTGCGCTTGCGATTTGATGAAAATGCCGAGCCAGGGGATCCCACCACAACCACCGCCTTGGCCAATGGCCATGTCAAAACCAATTGAACAATAACTCAAAGCTACACTTAAAGTGAGAGGGCCCACCAACACTCAAGAAACTGTCAACTGGTCGCAAAGACTTATACATCCTGTATGATACACAGCCTTCTTTGTGAGGGGGCATGCATGGGATATAGCAGAATAAAAATGGAACCAATAGCTTTTCTATGGATTTTACATTTTGGCCACAAGAAGCAACGTCAGCTACTTGTTGGTTAAGTAGTTTCTGACTTTTAACTTATTATGGAAAAAAAATCCAATTAATTGTATTTTACTTTATGTGGAGAAATGAGAGAAATGCTACAGTTGCATTGTATACAAAAAACAGACTAGTGGATGGGCATTGACAGTCTGGCTAAATAAGTGATTTGGCTTATTCCATTAGGCAATATTCAGGTGCTTGCTTGCAACCAATACCTCCCATGGGACCTGAGATGCTGCAGGATCAAGGAAAATCCATCTGCTGTTGAGAACAATTCAGCAGTGATTCTCTACTGGGGATGTGGATGGCGTCTCCTCTTGTAGTCTCCCTGACCTTCCCCTGAGGTTCTTTATTGCACCATTATATGTTTTATGGTGCTGGACATCTTGTTGGATTTATATAAATTTGTACGTTTTGAATTCTCAGTCCTGATGCTCACTAGAGAGTTTCTCCGCTCCTTTTTATAAATAAAAGGTCTTCTCTGCCGGGTGAATTCCACCATAATCTGTGCAATCTGAATCTCGGCAAAGTGGCCAAAGCGCAAAATAGCCGAAGTCTTCCCACCTCCTTCTTCCCCTCACAGCGGAACTCATCACAAGGGCTGCTCTGAGCTCCAGCTTCAGCTGTGCAACCCCAATGGAGATGTAGACACCACCAAGACTTTATTGCCTTCTTGCCCAGGGACTTCTCTGACACTAAAGATGCTGATGACTTAATTCTGACTGCAGCCCCTTGCATTGCCTGATGTCAAAATCCTGCTTTGACTAAGGCAGCAACCAGGAAACAGCAAGAGTCTTCTGGGACAGACTATGTCACCTGTGTCCATTTCGTCCTGCATTGATCTCACTTCAGCTTGGCCCAGCGTTCTCCTCCGAGTACTGACTTTATTTTTTCTTCCTAAATGTTATTGTAAAATAAGTAGAGCAAGCCCTCTCCATAAAGCTGATCTCGGGCTGCTGAGGATGTGCCTCACTGCCTGATATGTGTTAAAAAAGAAAGTTTTTAAGTAGCCTAGAAGAGCTGTTTCTTCTAGATGAGGATGGTGTGGGGCTGTGTGAGAGGCAGGAGGGAGATGGAAGGCTCTGCAACTACTGTAGCTCCATTTCAGAGTCTTTGCCAGGGAGGGTTTGAAATTTAGCCACTTGGGAACATTCCTGAGGCTGGTGGGGGAGATGGTGGCATGAAGGATGCACAGCTCTAGCAGCCACAGATTAATTTTTGTGTCCTGAGGATTCTTCCTGGCTGCTAGCATTAGCGATGAGGATGTTTCATGAAGAGGGTGTGCTGTAAATAGGCACGTGAGACCAGATTGTTTCCAGGTGTTTGATCCACCAAACCAGCAGCATTGTACCAGCGATTAATTTGGTTCAAGATGGGAATCTCTTTGTCTGATGTGGAATCTCACTCTTCTGCTGTGTTGGAAATGGCTGGATTATTACCATGCAGGTCCATGACTGTTCTCTCTAGTCAGTACTCAAGACTATAAATCTGCCCATTGATCTCTAGAATTCCCTTCCAGAGGGAAAAGAAACTGTCGCTATCTGTGGAATTGTTTGTCGGTAACACTGCTGCTTCTGAACAGGAACCAACACACAGTGTTAATCTTTTCTGTACTGCACAGAGTGCAATTATTTTATTCCTCCCTTTGTCCCATCTCACATGACATCCATTGCCGGCAATGGACATGTGAAAACAATGGCAGCGAAGAGCTAATCAGCTCTGTCCTGTGGTATGAAATGGCTCCTGAAATACCCAGAGCATAGGGAAAGGGATTAGTATTCCCTTTTTGTAGTTCATTAAATTAAACGAACGAAAAAAGAGAATAGAAACGTGTTTTTCATGCTATGATACCAGCACCATGAAATCAAAGAAATAATAGGGTCAGTTTATCAGCCAGATAAATGATGGCTTCAAAGGTATAGCATTCAAAAAACTGGTCACTTTGGGTGTACATACAAGATGGATGGGTAATTGGCACAGGGGGGAGATTCACTGGCAGTGGAGTCAGCTGTTGGAGGGAGGGGGAATGAGGTGCAGACTGGAAGTGGGATATGCCCATTCATTGTGGCTGTTGAGTTCATGAAGAGATGATATGAGGGTGACCAACTTTGGTGTCGAAATCCAAGGACCCCTCTGGCTTCCCAGTTGAACTCTGGTACAGCTCTGCCTTCTGTGCAGCATGCATTGTCTGCATGGGCTCATAACCTCACTGTGAAGCAGGTTACACTGGAACACTGCCATTGCAGAAACATTAAGCAGGTTTAAATGGCTTAGTGAATTGGCAGCACAACCAGTGATCCCACAGTAGGTACAGTTATGAGTCTATGGCGGGGGCAGCTCTCCCCTGTGGTGACCAGCACCTTAATCATGTGTCTTTTGGCTTTAGAAACTCTCCAAGTGCCACGGTTCTTGCACAATTGCATTAACAGTCAGTAGTTCACACTAAGGAACGGTCCCTGAGTAGCCTTGGATATGTAGTTATATCATGCAGATCAGACCCAGTTGTCCTTGAGTGCACCATTGTGGCACCTATTCAAGCTTATTTTTCGCCAATGACTGATAAATACTCTTCAACAATTGCACCCTCATGGGGGTCTAATTTAGCCACAGAAATGCACTTTACTTGCAGTTTGCACACCAGAAACTGAATTGGATCCAGTATATTCTTAAACCACTGTGTAGCATCTATTGGATCGCTCTCATGCTATCACTGAGTTTCTTTTAACACTATGATGCTCTTGCACCTTTCAGCAAAGACGTCTTGGGCCAGATTTCCAAAGGTGTTCAGTGCCCTACGGTTCCTGTTTTCAGTAGCACCTGGAGGGTTGTGAGCACTTCTGAGGACCTACCTATGTCTCTGCTGCTACACCACGCAGGTCTTATTTCTCTTTCTGAAGAGCAACATGGCTGTGGTCAGAGATTTATCTATTCTATTTAATCTTTCTTTTAATACAAGTGAATAGTACTGCAAACATCTCATCACAAGGGTGCCCAGACTACATGACCTCATCTTCGAGGTCCACATTAGAAGCTCAGCAGGAGCCTGGGAGCTACACCTCATTTGCAGAAATACTTACATATATAAATTCTATCAACCTCCATCCCCCAAGGCCTAATATTTGCTTGTATGTGTATCTTCCTCAATAGATTAAAATTGCCTGTTTGAGTTCACCAGCAATAAAAACTTGTGATTTATCACTTTGTCCACATTCTGCAGCTACTGGGAGAGGGTGGCCTCAAGCTACAATTTTGTATATGATGGGCCACATGTTGCCCTTGGGATTTGCTTTGGGCACCCCTGTGTTATGTTTCAAGAGCCCCTGTCATCCCCAAGGCTCTCCAAGTGTGACACAAATTATAAACTCTGGTGCCCTGTGCACGAGAGCTGGGTCTATTGCCAGAGCTGTAATTGTTCCTGCTTCAAAGAACTTGCCGGTGCAGAAGGGTTGATATTAAAGTGGAGTTAGCTAACCGTTTTGTTTAATTTCAGCATTATGATCTTCTTAGAGGTATATCTACGTACCAGGTTCTGGTAAGCCTTTCCACTGCTTTTGGTCTAAGTCTGTTTTGTAATCAAAATCTCCCTCATGCAGGGATAATCCAGTCAAGCCTTAGCTTGAACTACAAATAGTTGTTTAAAAATAAAAGTAGGTGAAGAAAGACTGAAAGCTTGATCAGGTGTGGAATTACCAAGCTCGTATCCTGAGACCTCCTTGGTGCAGCAACAGTGGTCTTCAGTAAGCTTTTTGCCAAAACCTGCATTGAGGGAAAAAGGATCTCTCTCATTTCATTTGAACTTCTGCCCTTTTTGCAGGATGAGTAGCACACAAGTCACTAGAAAGATGAATTTTTCATTCAGACTTTTTGGTGAATTTAAACAAAATGTCCTTTTGTTTTAGCTTATCCTGCCTTTTCTAAACAGTGTCAATATGCCATGCAAGAGATGAGTTTGCAGACCAGTGGTTTCTCTGCTTCCAGTGCCTGCAAGCATCTAACTATGCTCCTCTATTAACAAACAAAATAGTTTTTTTCCTTTTCCCTCATCAGTACACTAAAAGAATTCCATTATAATCTCTGCCTTTACCTCACTTCTCCCATATTAACAAAGTCTCAGTGCTTTCATGGAGTCCCTTGCAAGTCACCTGCTACTGTTACAAGGCAACACCTCCACCCAGTTACTTCAGTACCTATAGGGCAGAGGTCCTAAACTCAAATCACCACGAGGGCTGCCTGAGGAGTAGTATGTTAGCTTGCGAGCTGCACCACTGAAACCTTTTCATACAATGATATTGCAAATATCGATAACGATAGTGTCGTTGCAGGCCACAGGAAATAATTTTAGGGACTGCATGCAGGCCATGGGTTGCGAGTTTAAGACCCTTGCTATACGGGAAGGTCATGGAGCTGATGAGAACTCTAAGCCTAGTTCAAGTTTTAGCAAATAGTTAATTGTATTGGTGACTTTTACTACCCCATGTGACCTGGCCAGACTGGGATAACCACCTGAAAATGCCAAGATCAAGGCAGGCTGCAAAATGGAGAGCAGATTTTCCCAGTACTGATGGGTGAATCTGAAGTCATGCTTCCCCAGCCAACCACAATGCTTCTTATTCCTCACACTGGTTATCAAGAAGCTACAAAAAATATATATGTAACAGCTCCCTTTTACTGCATGTCGGACACTGGTTCCCAGTCAGCCACTGGATCTAGTAAAGAGAAGTTACTTAAAACTCTGTGCTCATTACCAACTGTGTTCGCCTGATCCCAAAAAGATCAGCCACATTACCAGAACAATACAAGTTTGAATCTAATCCAAAATACCACATAGCCAGCGAAACCTCTAGTAGCTAAACTAAAGGTTTATTATACAAGGAAAGAAACTATGAGAGTACTGTTAAAGGATTAAAGCAAATCACACACATACAAACAAAACAGAACTAACTACCCTTTGTCAAACTTACTAAGTTCAAACTAAGGGTTAATACTGGTCTCCACTGTACTGAGTTTGAACTAATACCCGAACTAAGTGCTTAGTTCGAACTAACTGGTGGTAGTTACTAGTTAGAACTAAGCATTCATTAGTTCAAACTAAGGAATTCCTTAGTAAGAACTAATGAAAGCCTGACATAGACAGGCAAAAAGTTAGTTCAAATTAAGCTTCCTTGGCAATGTTTACAATGCCAATTTAGGAGGCTTAATTCAAACAAAGTTGGTCCCAGTCTATATTATCCTTTCCTTAGTTTGAACTAAGAAATTCCTTAGTTTGAACTAGTAAGTACCATCACTTAGTTCAAACTAAGCACTTAATTTGAGCATTAGTTTGAACTCAGTGCGATGTAGACTCAAACTAAACCTTAGTCCAAGCAATTTATTTCACACTAACAGGTTTGAACTAACTTTTGCTAGTGGGGACTTAGCCCTTAATTTGAGCTAACTTGCCAGTGTAGACATAGCCTAAAAGTGCAACAAGACTCCTTGTGGCTATGTCTACACTAGGGGCTTAAGTCAGATTAAGGAGACTCCCTGGCTACATTTGAAGTTCATTAAGTTGACTTAAACACCTGCCCTTATAGTCAACTTTAATGCAATGTGCCCATTAAAGACTTAATAAAGTCAACTTAAGGCAGGAGAGCCTTTTAAGTCAACTGTATGAAGTTGACTTTAAATGGGTTCCCTGGCTTAATTCAACTCTATAAAGTTGACAAACAAATGCAGCCTCACTAAGTTAACTTAATAAAGTTGATTTTAAGTAGACCTTATTAAGCCAACTTAACTGAGCCATAGAGTGTAGACACAGCCTGTTTGTTTTCCTGAACTAGACTAACAGCTACCCTTTGGAACTCATTGTGATCTGGCACTGTAGTGAGATAGGCAGCAGAATGAGAACCAGCAGTGATGCAGAGCAGCAGATAGATATGGCATCTATGGCCAGCTGTCAGACAGCTGGACAAGTGAGTTTGAAACAACCCTGTAGTGAGTGTTTCCCACTGAAGGAACTAGGCACCTCTTGCTTGGGTCAGTAACAATATTAATGGCATTAGTGTGGCACTTTTCTTAGTTTGGCTGAGACCAGGGGTTAAAGTAAGCCAGAACACCCCCTATTTTTAGGGAGGCAGTATTCTGGGCCCCCCTAAAAACAGAGGAACACACCAGAATGCTATGTTCTGGGGCCCCCTAAAACTAGAGGAATGCACTGGAACACTGCGTTCTGGTGCATTTTCGCAGGGCCAGCTCAAGGGGCTGTGCACAGCCAGCAGCTGCAGCGAGAAGACAGAGTCTTTGGGCTGGCAGGGAACTGCCCCGGCCAGGCCTGGGAGTTTTTATAATTCTAACCCTGAGCTTGTTCTGTCTGAGCATGCTTAGAGCCTCTGAGCATGCTCAGTCAGAGCAGGCTCAGGGCTGGAGCCTCAGCCTATGCCAGGCTTGATCCACATGGCAGCCAGGTATGGGGGTGCTGGGGGGGTGGAGACAGGTGAGCAGTCCGAGGGGGCAAGGGCATTGGGGAGGGGGAAGCTGGTGGCAGGGTGAGGGGTTTAAGGAAGGATTTGAGAGACTGGGGGGGCCGGCGGTGGGACTGGGGTGTTAGGGAGGGGCTTGGGATGCGTGGGGGAGCAGGAGAACCTGGTGGGGGAGGCTTGGGGTGTCAGGGAGCAGGAGAAGCTGGGGGGAGGCTTGGGGTGATTGGGGAGCAGGAGAAGCTGACAGCAGAGTGAAGGGGTTAGGGAAGGGATTGGAAGGACTCAGGGGAGGTGGGCTAGGAAGGTGTTGAGGGGGCTGAGGGCTGAGGGGTGTGAACTGAAGATGGAGCTGGGGGTGGGGTTAGGAGGGCTGGAGTGGAGACATGGGGGCATGTAGCTTAGGGAATGGGGCGACGGGCTGAGGTAGACATGGGGAAAGAGTGCTCTAATAGAGGTAGGTGTTTGGGGGGTGGTAGCTGGGGGGGGGCTGGTGTTTGGGGGGCTGGGGTGGGGGCAGGCTTTTGGAAGGACAGTAGCTGGGGGCATGAAGGGGGCCCTGATGTGCATGAAGGGGGCCCTGGCATTAGGTTCCAGGGCCTTCCAAATTATACTTTAACCCTTGGCTGGAACCATAGCCAGATTAATGCAGCGTATACAGGGGCCAAAGCCCCAGGGGGCCCCAGGCTCCATCCCCTAAAACCCCTACTGGATCTGCCCCCACTCAGCACCAGCAGGGCTTGGGGGACCTCTGAGACCTCTGCTGGTGCTGGGGTGGGGGCAGGCCCCTGGGGCCAGAGGGCAGGGCGGAGTGGACCAGTCCTGTTCACGCTGCCCGGAGAGGTGGGGCTGACTGGCCTGGGTCAAGGCTTCCACGCCAGTGCAGACTTCCAGAGCCAGTAGCCTTGGGGGGCTGCGGCAGCAGCGCGGGTTGCAGTCCCTCTCCCCAGCCAACTCCTCAACAGCACTGGCTGTGGTCTCCCTCCCCAGACCCTCCAGGAGTGCCAGCCATAGGCACCCCTCTCAGTCCCTGAGCAGGACTGTACCATTTGTGGCCTCCTCCCCTGGCCCCCCACAGCAGAGCCAGCTGGGTCCCCCTGCCCCCCACAGCACCGACTGGCTGCATGCCCCACCTCCCAGGCATGGTGCCACTGCAATCAGGGGGGCAGTGGGTAGGCAGCCCTGGTCCTCCCTTGGCCTTGATCTGGCCATGGCTGAGGCAATGCAGTTCTTACCTCCTCCCTAGTGTCTGGACTCCTCTCTCTCCCTCCATTAGTGGCTGTCCACATTTCTGCCGGCAGGTCACATAAGCTTTGTAAGCAAATACTTTTAAACAACAAATCCAGATGTTTGACTTCAATTTATATTTATGCTCCAAGTTTGTTTAGGACTTAAATGCAACTAAATCTCTAGTTGTTATTTATTTTTATGGATGCTTATAGCATAGCTATCCCTGGGGTGTGGGGGTGGGGAGCAACCACTACTGCATGAGGGAACAGGAATAGAAAATAAAAACAAGTTTTTCATTAAAAAGACTACTTATGCAAATGATTTTCATACATAATCATTAAACATGAAAATGCAGCATTACATTGTTTGTGTAAAACCACCTGACTTCTAGGTCATTAGACCCACCAGACATAGGGAGATGCTTTTCACCCCATTTCCCTAGTCCGGGGAGTGAAACAAATCCCTGGGGTAGAATGGCCTCATCGACCTATTACCACCTGGAGTGGACTCTTTTTTTCACAATGGCTACCCCATTCCCAATATAGCTGTGATAATCTGGAACAGGCTTTCCATGGTGTTTTGCTTAGAGTAATAATTCTTAGCCTTTTTGTAGTGTCTTCCATCTAAGGATCTCAAAGTGCTTTATACATGAATGAATTAAACCTTGTGTTAGCCCTGTGACAGGGCAGTGTTATTCTCCAGGTAGTGAAACTAAGACATGGGGAGAACTGCTCATCCCCCTCCTCCCAAACAGCTCTTTCAAGCATTGGAAAAGTGGGCTTACCTGTGTTCTCATCTCCAAAAGATTCCAGATTTGGAAAGCAGATGTCCTTCATCCCACAAAAATCCTGGGGTGAAGAAGAAAATTGTGGCTTTGGACACAGGGAGCTGAGTTAGGAGCGATTTCCAGCTCAGCTTTCCCCCAAGAAGGCTATTTGAAGTAAGGGTGGGTGAGGGCTATTCATGGTATTGTAAATTGTTTTTCATTGATCCAATATCGCTTATTGGGTCAAATGCTGAAGTCCTCACTCAGTGCCAGATCTATTGCAACTATTCTCAAACTGGTTATTGGACCCCCTAAGGGGATGTGAGATGGATCATGGGGGGATGCCATCAGTGGAGTTTGGGGAGTAGGGTGATGAATAAATTTACCCTTAGTGGGTGAGGGGCACCAAGCTGAGTGTGGGGACCTCGCGCCCCACATGGGCAGCCCCTGGTAGGCGTTGGGGGTGGCTAACCATTAGGAGGAAAGTGGAGGCAGGTGGAGAATGCTGCAGGCAGTGGGGCCAGCACTTTTGGCAGAGCAGGCAACAGAGCAAGTCCAGCTCCACACTCTGCACTTCACACAGCTGCTTCCATCTCCAGTCAGAGCACTGCTCCCAACTGCTGCCCTTGCCACTGCCAGGCGCGCTCCCACTGCTGCCACTCTGCAGGCTGCTGCATCTGTGCTTCTTCCTCAGGATAATCCTGAGATGTGCGTGTCCTATTGCTGCCACCATTTTTGCTGGCAGGTCACATAAGGCTGCAGAGCTGCATGGGAGCTGCTGTTACCCCTTGCCCCCCTAAATTAAACATGTAGGCCCTGTATTTATTTATTTTTTTTAAAAGGGGAGGTCAAGGGAACAGGGAGCACAATTGTTACACAAAAGTCTGTGGAGGGTGCAGTGGTCCATTTAAAAAGTTTGAGAACTGCTTCTCTATTGAATTCAGCTAAACTATACTGATTAACACTAACTGAACATCTTATCCGTACTTTGCTTGCATAAGTGCTGAATTAAAACTTCCTGAGGTAAACCATTATTATTAAATGTTTCCAAAGAGTCCACCACTGTAATACCTTAGGCCCTGCTGAATGTTGGTTAACTCTTAACAAGTGCACATTTAGTTTTCTTAAACCAATTCAGTCTTGCCCAAAGAAAGACAGTTGTCTTTTGCTACCAACAATGGTAGTAACTGTTCTCAACAATTCACTTCTACTGGCATTTCCCTAATATTCCTATCCATTGTGAAGTTTAGTTTGTTTCCTGAGCCACCATATTGGATTCTACTTTACATATTCTGAATTAGCTTTTATTATGTTTTCTCAGTAATGTTTGACTGCTGTTCCATTAACTGTTTCTGTTTATTTGTATTTACTCTCTGTATTACAGTAGTGCTCAAAGAACCAGTCATGATAAGGGACATGTTGTGCTAAGTGCTGTATAGACCCATACAAAGACAGTTGCTGCCCCAAAGATCTTACAGTCTAGTGCAGCAGTTCTCAACCTTTCCCTTTATGTGGACCACTACATCGTCATCAGAAGCTTTTGTGGACCACCATGTAAACAAACTATTTTAAACATTTTTAACATAACTTATGGCTGACAGAAATCAAACTTGTATATTGAGGGGTGTTAAAAACAGTTATTTCTTATCATTTATTAGGCTCACTCACACACAGACTGCACTCATCAAAGTGCATTTCTCTGCAGTACATTATCTCATCCCCGCCATGGACCAGCTGCAGTACCCTCGCAGACCACCAGTGGTCCGCAGACCACAGGTTCGGAACCATTGGTCTGGTGTTTACACCATTTTATTACCAGCTAGAGTTGTACATATTCATGTGGCTAGATTTAGCCCAGGGGTAATCCAGCATAATCAGAGGAAGAAGGTCTGCTGTAGGAAGATTGCAGCAGCGTGAAGACAGCTGGGAAACAAAAACTACAAAATAATGGGGAATTAGTATACAATGTAGGGCAGATAGCACTTATAAAACCTAGGCCTCAGAACATTTTTATGTCTACACAGAGTTGCTCGGTGGCAAGCCAGGGTGTGAGTCTATAACATACTAGCTTGTCACTCATGAACTCACCATTTGGACATTGCTACAATGCAAGGAAAGTCCTAGAATGCAGCAAGCTGATGTGCTGTAACTTTGCTATGTAGATGGGAGAAAGTTTTTGCTGGGAAGCGAGAAGGAAGATCTTTGTCTCTTACACCCTGAGTTTGCTGTTTTAGGAATAGATGAGACTTCTGGCCACACTCGCTTACCTATTTCATGCTGACCTCCCCTACATTTAAATAGGTGCTTCCAATTTTTGCCTATTGTAAGTGCTGCACATCCTTTCCTTGTTTCTCTGCAAAAGCTCCTTCCTCTAATTCCCAGGCCTGTTTTGTAGTTGTACTGTATATTCCTGGTTCAGACATGCCAAACTCCTGCAAAAAGTATCTGATAGAGGGGGTTGTGCAAGGTTCTGCATGGTTATCAAAGCTTACACCTGAAAACACAGCCAGCCAGCCGCTGCATCAGAAAGGGGCCATACAAGGAGTATGCTGTACATAATTTATTTGTAGGCAAAACTGGCATGCAAGGGGTGGTGAAAGCCTGTTGATAGCAGGGCTGTGTCTGATTCAAAACAAGATAGCTGTGCGTAATGTGTCTGCTAGCCCAGTCCTGTCGTCATCACCGGTGTACTCCAGGTGAAGATTTGGAATTGGGGCAACCAGCCAGCTTAGTGGGTATGCTATGGTGACCATCTGCTATGTGAGTTCATGTTGCTGCTGTTTCTGAGCCTCTCTATGTCTCTGCTTCTGTTGCTGGATCACTCACCATCTGCACCAACAGCTGTTGCTATTGGTCCTGTTTCTCTACCAACCATGCTGTTTCTCTACCAACTGTGATGGCCATCTGGCCGTTTCCATCTACTCTGAGCCTGGTTTTCAATTGTTGGCACTGTGAAGGGACATGCCTCCCTCCCTAGCAAACCTAATGGGTATCCCTCCACTCAGGCAGTGCCAGTTAGGTGTACCTGCAGAGCATGCTCTGCTTTGGAGAAGGGGAGCTTCAAAGGTGAACGTGGTCACAGAACAAGTGGGGAGTTTACCCAAGAGGAGAGTCTGCTAGAGAGCAGAAGTTGGCTTTACTGTAACTCGCCTTCCCTTCACTCCACCTCCCCCATCCAAAGTATGCAGATACTGTAGTCCTGAGGGGGAGTCTGAGTCTCTACTATTCACCCAGGGGTCTGTAGCTGGAGAGGATGTAGGGGTGAGAGATGATGGCTGAGCTGTGACTGTCTACTGGCACCTCAAATCGGATGTAAAAATCCTCATTTAAAAATGGGTTAATTGCTGATCAGCTGCAGCTGCAGTAGGAGTTGCACATCTTCCTACTTCTGAAAAATCAGGTCACAAGACACCCTTACTTTAGGGCCTAAGGTCAGGCATGCACATTTGAAATTGTCATTTAGTGTGTAATAGTATCTGTAAAATGGAATGTAATAGTTCCCCATGTTGTCTTGCCCCAAAAGAGCAGTCTCCACTGTCCTTTGTGAATCTGTTTGTCCTACACAAGTGATTTCAGCTCAGTCTGCCTATATACTTACAGGGTGAGGGTGCTCTGCTGTCTCCACAAAGAGGGAAGACAAGTGTGGTAGTTCTTCCCTCCAAAATGGAGAACAGTGGGCAGGGCCTGTGTATGCAGTCCTGTTAAACTTCTTGCATGCATGAACTGGAGAGAACCTTATCAAAGCCCAATAGGTGTAGACCTAGGTCAGGATGACTGGTTAAGCCTATGTCTATAACGAGCTGAATCTGAACACATTTAACAGTTGGGAAGTTCCTATTCCTATCTGGGTTTGAAATCTCCACATTTGGAGTGTTTGATTTTTAGTATGGGGCTAGACCCTTTGAAAAGAGATGGTTTGACTAGACAAATGGAGTCTGCTTCAGGGGTTTGGTTCAGATTCTGCTCTGATGTAAATGGACAATTCTGCTTTGTTTCTAAACGAGGAGGAACAGGAATCTATGCTGCTGAGTTACAGGCATCTTCCAATGTTTGCTAATTAATGAGAGCTATGTACATGCACATAGGGGAAAACAGACCAGTCTGAGTCCCAGAGACTCACTCTTCTTGTTGGACTGTTCCTGGGAGCTTGGATAGAAGTAGAGTATTAAATTGACTATCCATTTAGGGATACAATAGTGTATTTTCCACAAGTCATATTCCTAATCAACTTCAGATGGAGTCTTAAATGTGACATATAAGGAAATCCTCCTAGGGAGTTACTATCTGCACAGGAAACTTAGTTTAACAAGTTAGATGAGACATTACCACAAATATGGTAGGGAGACTCCTGGAAAATGTAAGGTGCATCAGACTGGATGATCCAACTGGTTTCCTTGGGTCTAACTGTCTGTTCATTTAGGAATCATCCTAAAACAAAGACACGTGCTAATCCACAAATCAGAGGTATTTCATTCATGCTAGTAAAATGCACAACAGGCTTTCTAGAGCTACAGGAAAATAAGTCCTTACTGCAGAACATGGACCAATGAGCTAATTGCAAACCCATCTTTTCCTCTGCCACACGGGCCAGAATAAAGTTTTCCCAGTTGTCCCTTCAGGTCTTAAGTTCTATGACTCTAAAATGATTCTCAAAGTCCTTGGTGACAACTAAAATTCCAAACTCAGTTATATTAACCAAAGAAGTTGCCCAGAATTTTCCTGCACAGTAATGCTCTTCTGCCAATGTCAGAGGATAAGGACAATCCTCTCTGCTAATAGAGTCAGCTCAGCATGAGAGCAGTGCTAACTCATCCATTGGAGAAGTGAATTCAGCAACAAATACTCTATGCAGACAACAAGACTCAGCTACATCTGACAGATAGGTACACAGATTAGCAGAGAGCAAGATATTCTAGTGGCACAGATTTTTAACATAGCAGGATATTGGTCTGGCTCTCCAGCCAAGGGTGATTGGAATTAGTATGGTCATAAGAATATATTGTGAGTGAAGGAACTGTTTTCTTAGGCTCCCAGAAAAGGTAACACTGCCCTGGTGTCATATTTAAGACAGACAGTGGTGCCTCTGAAGCTACATGAATGGTAAAGGCAGCCAGGGGTTAAAGTATAATTTAGCAGGCCCCGGAACCCGCCTAAATTTCCAAGCACCCCTGATGCAGATTCGGGCCCCCTTCACACAGCTTTCGGCCCCTTCCCCCACCCCACCTACTGCCCCCCAAATGCCTTGCCCCCATGCCAGCTACTGCCCCAAACACCTGCCCCCACCCAGCTAGTGCTCCCCACATGCCTGCCCCCATCCCAGCTACTGCCCCCAAACTCCTGCTGCCTACCCTAGCTACTGCTCCCCACATGCCTACCCCCCACCCCAGCTTCGCCTCACTCCAGCTACTGCCCCCAACAGATGTCTGCCCCACCACCATAGCTACTGCTCCCCCACCCCAGCTTCTGCCTCTGGTCCCCCTCTCGCTGCTCATCCCCCAACCCTTCCCCAACCCCCCACCATGCTGCACTGTCTTCTCCCGCTGCCCCTGGCCGACCCCTTCCCCTACACCTTTCCCTGTGGGGCCTGCTCACCTGTCCCCAAAACCCCTGATTGTCAGTCAGAGCAGGCATAGGGCAGGAGATTTAAAATCTCCCGGCTTGCTACAGCTCCCTGCCCTGCTGGAACACGCAAGAATCGTGTTCTGGGGCCTACTATTTTTAGGGACTCAGCATTCGGCAGGCCCCTAAAAATAGAAAATTGAGCTGGAATGCTGCGTTCTGGTGCCCACTATTTTTAAATGGTGGGCCCTGGAACGCAGCATTCCAGCTCCATTTTCTATTTTTAGGGGGCCCGGAACACTGACCACCTAAAAATAGTGGGCTCCAGAACACTGTTCCAGTGCATTCCAGTTTACTTTAACCCCTAAAGGCAGCATGCTCTAAGCAAAGACTGATTACCATAGCATGCACTTCTGGAAAACACAGTGGTTGCTCCTGGTGCCAAAGGCAGCATGGCTAATAGGGTGAAAGTGACATTGCCCTAGCACTGTATTCCTAGCAAAGGCTGCATATTAGCTTCTGGCTTCCCACCTCTACCATAAAGCTGCTTTAAATCTTAACTTGGTTTATGCTGTGTTCCATCAATTAGACTCCCCACCCGCACTTCCCCTACATTCTTTAACCTTCAAACTCATTGAACAAGTAGTTTACGATCATAATTTCAATTCCATTCTTGATCACCTCACTCAACCAAATTTCCTCTCACCAAAGTCAGACTGGTTCCTACTTCCTCCATCTTGACATCTCTGCTGCTCTTGACATAGTAGATTTACCCTCTCTTGTCTTTCATGATACTGTCCTTTTCCAATTCTCCTACTTCTCTGGCTGTTACTTTTGTGTCCTTATAAGTGAGCTTTCCTCTCTTCCTCTTCCTGAGGAGTCTTTAAGGTCTGCCTAGATTCTTTTCTCTCCACCTTCTATCCAGGAGATCTCAACTCTTATTGCATCAACTGCCATCTCTATGCTGATGTCACCTCTCTGTCCATCCAATTCTGTACCTTTCCTGTGTCTGGTATCTCCTCCTAGATGTTTTACCATCAACTGAAAATTAATTGGGCAAACTTAAGATTCTGATCTTCATCTGCCCATCCTATTTGCTGACATCCTTTCTGTCACTCAACCATATAATGGGGATACTATGCAACTCCTCTATCCCACATTATATGGGGAAGTGTCTCTACTGCAATAACAACAACAAAAATCTTAATTCAATCTAGCTAGTGACTTAACAAGAGGTAAAATCCTAATGAGGATGAGGAAGTTTGTAGTGGTCACATGAATTAGCAGGTGGATTTAGTAACTTGTGAAAATTTTATGCCTTATTTTTACTGGGATTTTACCTGGAGTTAGTTAACTCAAGTTAAGAACACACTTTTAATGCAGAGCATACAACTAGAGCCCCACAAATCCACAGATATCTGCTTTATATCCACAGACCATTTTTGCAGCTTCAGGATAAAATGTGAGTGGTCATGGAGATCACAGATTCTGCGACCTCCACAGCTTATGGGGCAGGGCTGGAGCAGCTGTCATCCTTGGCCACCAACGAACTGCTGGTTGGCAGGCCAGCCCTCCCTGAGCTGGCTGGTGATCATTTGCTGCAGGGGCCATACAGCTAATCAGAGAGGATCAGCTATTGGCTAGGGAAGAGGGATGAACAGCTGATGGGGCAGGGGATCAGCTGTTTAGCAGTACCCACCCTAACAGCTGCTGTTGGAAAGATGGGGAGATCAGCTGTTGTTAGTGGCACAGATCCAAACAGCTGATCTGTGTTGGGGCTGGCCACCAGACAGCTGATTGGTGGCTTGGGACTGCTGCCCCTTCTGCTGATATCCATAAGAAATGGAGAGTGGATGGTGTGTCAGTGTAACCTGCTAGGGTGGGCTCAAATTCATTCAATTGCCCCTCTCCAGTGCCTCACAGAGAAAACCCCTGATGAAAGCAACTGGAGAGCCAGGATCCAGTCTATTTAGGGCTCACAGTAAAGACTGCTCAGAGTTCCCATCCCTCATTAAACTACCACTCAGCATAAACATACAATGAACTTTATTAACTAGCTAAACACACCTTATCCTAAAGAACCATAATACATTTAAACAAAACAGTAAGAAACCCAAGAGTCCCAAAGTTCAGGTGGAGTCACCCTTATCTCAATTGCAGTCATTTAAGTCCTTGGGGCTTGAATGCAGAACGAAAGCAATCCTCATCCTCTCTAGCTGCAGGAATCTTCAGGCTGATGCCATGCAGTCCTTTCTTCCTCCTGTGCAGCCAGCACCATGCAATCAAGTCACTGGCCATCCAGCTCTCAGTTCCACCGCAGACAACTCCCCCGCAAAGCAGTCGAAAGCTGGGAGAAAACATCCTGCAGTCCACTCCTGCTCAGCTCCTTTCACTGAGTCCCTTAGCCAATGTCCTCTGCAGCTCTCCGTTTGCTCCTCTCCAGGCTTCTCTTCTCAGGCTTCTCCCTGGGCATGTAACTCCAGCAAAAAAACAATAAAACTAGTGGAGCATGCTCAGTGTGCTCCCTCACCCTCTCACCAGAAGTTTCTGGTTTCTGGGCTGCAAAAATCTGCCCAGCAACGTAACCCAGCCATAAGGGTCCCTAAAAGAGGTTGCACCTATTTAGGCACATGGGTTACATCAGCAGCTGACAAGTTGAACTTTAGTCAATATCTTGTGGCTGACTAGATAACTAGAGTTAAAAGCACCACAACACTTAAGGGTTTATATGTGGATGGGACCTACCACATGAGTCAACGGTGCAGTGAAGACAAGCGTAAGTTCTAATCCTTTTTCTCTGTCTATATATTAAACCACACATAGGGGCCTTCACAATTTCCTTGTCTGGTATGCTTCGATCTCTTCTTCTGTCTTCCCTGATATCCATCTTCCCCCACTCCCAGCCATACAAAACTTAATCACCCAGTTCAATTTCTTTAACCATTTTTCTTAACGGATCTCACATGCACCCCTTTGAAATGTTCCACTAGATCTCCCTCTCCTACACATCGAGTTCAAGCTTCATGTGCTCATCTTCAATGTGGTACCTAAACAACTTTCTTTGCCTTTCCCTATTTGTCTGCCCTGATCTTATCACCTTGGCCACATCCATTTGGCTTTTTCAAGAACTCCGGGGAGGAGGCTGTGTTGGCCTGGTTTGCTATTAGCTGCCCTATACAAATGGAATGTCCTTCCTGAGATGACCCACTCCACATTCAAATCTCTTAATCAGCCAGCTGATTAAGTGAGCTATTTCACTTGTTTATTTTATGAGTAATTTGTTTACTCATATATAGTGAAGGGATCAAATGTCCTAGGGAGATAAATAAGAATACTGGAACTGAAGAGGGGTATGCATATGAAGGTACTAAAGAATGCTGTGGGAAGTGAATTTTCTGAGTTTAAATTTAAATGCAGAAAACCAAAACAACACAAATGTGTAACTATTAAGACATGTTCTGTCCTCACCATGCTTTATGTTGTACCCCTTTCCTCCTCAGTACATGGTGTCCTTTCCCTCCTTTGTATGTATATCCACCCTCATTTTCAAAGAAGACACTGTGCCTTCCTCTATTTGGAAAGTGCATATCACGTTTTGGGCACTGCTGCAATTGAAATGCATAAATAATAGACACTCCCTTCTTTTGTGTCCCCAAAGGTTACAGCCTCTTGCTGAGGCTGATTACTTTGCTATGCTCCATCTGACCTGTGTACAACTATGTGACTAATGAAGTGCTTTCCAACTTCCACAGCACAGCACAGAGACGGTGCAGCTCCCAGCAGGCAGAAGGATTTGTGTGTAATGCTGCTAGAGCGATCTTTCCAAACGCAGCTCTGTTTTCCATCTGTTGTGTGCTATTACTTTCACAGGACACACAGAGAGGTGAGATGTCTGCTGGGCGCTACAGAAATCTCTAGAAGGTCACAGTGCAGAGCACTAGCTAAAAGAACCTGACTTAATCCACCAAAAAGATACTGTTTTGTGTTTGAGAGCTCTTGTTCAAACTAGGTTATTTTTGCCTTAAAGCCCCAGTGATCCAGGATAGGATTCTGCTGTGAGTGACTTTGATGACTAAGCTCCATTTGGATTTTAACACAGCACATGCAGCAGACATTGCTAGAAGACTCTAGTTCTTCATGTACAGTAGGGGTCTGCTATGTACAGGCCTAGCATGACAGAGGGGTAGCATTGGCCTGGCTCTTTGGCTTAGTGAGGATGGTGATGTGTTGTTATAGTGCTAACAGCTGTAGAGCACAGGGCGTTTCTGAGAGGGGTCTGTGGAAGCCTCTGTAAGGTGAACCTGTTGATCCCTCAGTGGACTTATACTTCAAATACAAGTGAATCTTATAGTCAAACCATAAGAATGACTCAAACATGTTACATTTCTGCAATGTCTTTCATTCCAGGCTCTGGGCACATCTCACTCAGATGAGCAGCTCTGACTCACACATAGTCCCCCTGTATCCCATCGGGACTATACATGGAAGTAAGGAGTACTTGCCTGAGCAAAAGTTTGCAGCAGCAGGTCCCTTTTGAGTTCAGGCATGTAGCACTATTGAAATGCAGCCATCTCTGGTGTAGAGGCCATCACATAATACCATCACATAATACCTTGCACAACACAGGCAGCAAGGAAATGATGTTCAAGGATATTGCACAAATCTCTACTATTGCGTGAAATGCCAGGGGATCATGAATGCAAACACACAGGCCAGAAAGGAGCTCAGTTTTTCAGATGTTTTCTCCCCAGAAAACTCCCACTCTGCATGACACTCAGTATATCTGCTTCAGAAAATGAAGGATTAAAAGCTGGCTAAAACCTGCTGGGATATGAACTTCTGGTTTCATGAAACGAACAAGGAGTCCTGTGGCACTTAACAAATTTATTTATTGCATGAGCTTTCATGGGAGAAATCCCACTGTGTCTTGTCCCAGGAAAGCTCATGCGATAACTAAATTTGTTAGTCTTTAAGTGACACAGGACTCCTTGTTAGTCTTGCTGAACTAGACTAACACAGCTGCCCCTCTGAAACTTGGTTCCACAAAGGTTCAATGTTCCAAACCTGAACTCGGTCCCTTAAAACATCCTTAGGTTATCACACCTATTAACTAACTAGGCATCAAGTCACAACTATGCTATAAGATGAACTTGCTCTTAATGCCTTGGTACTGAAAGACACCAAGGGACAAATTCTGGAATCTTTCCTCAGGACTGGAGTCTCCATTGCCCTGCACCCTGTATTGTCATTTTCACACTGCATAGAAATTGCTACCAAACTGTAAAAGTAATGATCCACACCCAATTTATAGTGATGTATATGATGACACACAGAGTATGGCAAGAAAAAATTAAGCTCTCTATTGTTATTGAAACAACGCACTTTCTGACTTCAGTGACAGTTTTGCCTGAGTAAGCACAAAACAAAAGCTAATGAAGGATTTCAGAATTCATTTCAAAGTGCTGAAAACAGCGCAAGAGAAAGAGCTGGTTTCAGCAGGTGCATCTCAAAGCCTGCAGTGCCCTATCCAGGGATCAGTTTTCAAGTGTTACAGAGCTATGCACTGCAGCTGACTCTCACGTACATAATGCCCTATCATCTTTTTTCCATGTGCGTGGCTTACTATTACCAATTAAAGGGAAATGGCAGAATGTGTAAAGGATGTTATAAATATGGTTAGGTAACCTAGTAAGCATTATGAGGGCAGAGCTCTTAAAAAGACCACACAAACACCAAAAATAACATTTCCCCTTCATTCTGCAGCAGCAGCCATGTTTTATTGTCAGGCTAACCCCCATGTGCCTTAGGAGGGTAAAGTTATTAACTATCCTGTCAGAATGTGCTATCGTGGCATTTGCCCCTTGTTGACTAGCACAGTATTCGACACAGGTGTGGTGGAAGTCAGGGAAGGGTGACATGAAGGATGTCTCTGTGACATCTTTATGGAGGATAATGGGTCTTCAATAACTGACTGTGTGTGACTTACCACTCAGCAGCTTCAACAGAAAAACAACATGTAGCTGAGCATCTATTTCTAAATTACAGATGGATAAGAAAGCAAAGGTCCCAGTGCTGCAGAATTTGGATCCAGCTCTGAACTTCCTTGGTCTTGGGTATATGGGTCCAGGAGTTTAGCTGATCCAGCCTCTAAGGAGAAGGTTATTCAGAATCACTCTGATAAATATCCCACGTACTTGTGATATCTGTCATCAGACATGAAGTATCCCCAGTGTTGTCCTGGTTGTACTCACTCAGTGGCCAAAGTGTTGGGGTAGAAGTGATGGCAACAACATGATTTTCTCTACTTTTTAAATAGGAGGAAGAAGGAAAGCGTTAGCCCGATGGACTCTGTGGCAGAGGGTGGTTGATGGGTTCGTAGTAGGAACCTCCTATATAGGAGGATGAAGAAACCATCCTTCACACCAACTTCCAAAGGGGTAGTTGTGTCAGTAAAGTTCACTAAAACAAATGAGTTTTGTGACACTTTTAAATACTAAAAAGTTTATTCATTGCATGAGCTTTCACGAGAGAAAATCCCACTTAGTCAGAGACTTGAAAATGGGAACTTACAGAATGGGAGGAAAATAAATGCAGTCATGTGTAAGTCAGGTCAGACTGTTTAAGCAAATCAAAGCAGTCTGATGAAAGAAAGCTTGTGATAAATAAATTTGTTAGTCTGTAAAAGTGCCACAAGACTCCTTCTTTGTTTCACCCTCAGTATGACTCCCATTTCCTCTAAAACAGTGGTTCCCAATCTTTTTGGCTTAGGGCCACAGCTATTTTTAAAACCCTGAATGGCCACCAGTCTCTGTCAACACCCCTGGCCCCCCAACCCCTCGACTGCAGCTAGATGGAAGGAATTCCTTGCTGAAGCAGCAAGGGACAGAGCGAAGCTTGGGTGAGGGTTTGCTAACTGTGTGTTTGTGTCTTTTTTCCTACAGCTGACCTCTGTTAGTTGTTTCTTACTGTGGGTGGGGGCTGTTTGCACCATTGTTCCCTGATCATCTTGGCTCTGAGCACCAGCCTCAATCAGCCTTGTGATCGCCCTTCCTCTGTGTGTTTAATGAGGGGCAAGGGCTGACCTAGGCAGAGAAGGCTTTAAAAGCCAGTGGCTGAGCGACCAGGAGACAGCAAACAGGGGAGTTTGGTGAGGCCACAATGGTGAAGAGGAGCTGCACTGCTGCCAGCGCCCCTTCTGTCTCCTCTACCTGTGCCTGTAGCCCGACAGACATCCTGACCATACATATCTCTACTCAGATCCTAGTGTGGACTTGCAGGGACTGTGGCCTGCATTTCCATGTCACTGATGCTCAGGCTGGGGAGATGAATCGATGTGACAGGTGCCTGCTGGTGGAATCTCTCAGGAGGCAGGTGGGAGAGATACAGGAGGAGGTGTCTCGGCTCAGGAGTATCCACACCCTGGAGAAGTTTCTCAACAGCATCCACGAGGAGACATGCTAGAAGGAGGGCACTATCCAGGTGCCAGAGACTACTGCCACACAGGGGTGTCGCTGGTGCTGGGCACTCTAGGGCACGTGCCCCAAACCCCAGTGCCAGAGCCCCGGATCTCTGGCTCAATCGGGCCGGAGATCCAGTGCCCAGCCGCCCAGCCATTGGGGATCCGGGGTCTGTCCCCGTCCCTGGCCAGGGGGCGGGGCCTGCATGCTGAGGGCGGGGCCTGCAGGCTGGGCGGGGGGCCTGGGCCCGTGCCCTGGGTCCCTCCCCCAGCCAGCGATGCCCCTGCTTCCATAACACTGGAGATGGATGGGGAGCCTGTGGCAGGGGGAGGAGACTAGCAGCTGGTTACCTCTGGCAGCAGACAGTACTCCACCCCTGCTCACAACACACCCTCCGTTGTGGTGAAGAATCATTATGCGGTGCTAGAGACGTTGAAGGAGGTGGAAGAGGAGAGGCCATGCACCCCCGAGGCTGGGAGGATCACAGCCACCACAGCTAGGAGGAAACATAGCGTTGTGGTGGTTGAGGACTCACTTCTGAGGGGGACAGAGGCACCCATCTGTCGCCCTGATAAGGTCTCTCGAGAGGTATGCTGCCTGCCACGTGCCCGCATCCGAGATGTTACGGAAGGGCTGTCGAGAATCATCCGCCCCTCTGACTACTACCCCATGCTTCTCATCCATGTGGGAACCAATGATACTGCGAAAGGTGATCCTCAGCAGATCAAAGGTCACTTCAAGGCTCTGGGAGCAAGGGTGAAGGAGTTTGGAGCACGGGTGGTGGTCTCCTCAATTCTTCTGGTCAAGGGTAGGGGCCCGAGCAGAGACAGATGCATCCTGGAGAGGAACGCCTGGCTGCGAAGATGGTGTCGTCGGGAGGGCTTTGGCTTCCTTGACCATGGGTTGCTGTTTCAGGAAGAAGGACTGCTAGGCAGAGATGGACTCCATCTTTCGAGGAAGGGGAAGAGCTTATTTGGACGCAGACTGGCTGACCTAGTGAGGAGGGCTTTAAACTAGGTCTGAAGGGGGAAGGAGACCAAAGCCCACAGGTAAGTGACAATGTGGGAGACGAGGGGGAAGGGATGGAACTTGGGGGGTGCTGGGGCTGTAACTCCAGGGATAGAAGAGAGGGTAGTTGGAACATGCAGGGGGAATCAAATGATCATCTTAGGTGCTCTAATGAAGCTCTAATACCAGAGGCAAGTTGGGGAGGTCAACACCGAGAGAAAATGCAGGGAAGTAGATACAATGGAATTGAAAATCAAGATGGGAAAGTAGGACAATCAGCCTGGTATCTTAGGTGCCTATACACGAACGCGAGGAGCCTGGGAAACAAGCAGGAAGAATTGGTAGTACTGGCGCAGACAAAGAACTATGATATAATTGGGATAACAGAGACGTGGTGGGATAGTTTGCATGACTGGAGCTCTGCAATGGATGGGTCTAAAATGTTCAGGAAGGACAGGCAGGGAAAAAGAGGGGGAGTAGCAGCACTATATGTAAAAGAGCTCTATGACTGCTCAGAGCTTCATTATGAAAGTGGAAACAAGCCAGTTGAAAGTCTGTGGGTTAACTTTAGAGGGGATAGCGACAAGGGGGATGTCATAGTGGGTGTCTGCTATAGACCACCAGACCAGAAGGAGAAGATGAATGCAGCATTCTATGGACAACTGGCAGAATTTTCTAGATCGCAGGCCTTGGTTCTCATGGGGGACTTCAATTACCCTGACATCTGCTGGGAGACCAATACAGCAGTGCACAGGCAATCCAGGGAGCTTTTGGAGAGTGTTGAGGACAACTTCCTGGTACAAATGCTGGAGGAACCAGCTGGGGGCCTTGTACCTCTCGACCTGCTGCTCACAAACAGAGAAGAATTATCAGGGAAGTAGAAGTGAATGGCAACCTGGGTAGCAGTGACCATGAGATGATTGAGTTCAAGATGCTGATTAATGGAAAGAAGCAAAACGCAGACCCTGGACTTCAGAAAAGCAGATTTTGGCTCCCTCACGGAACTGATGGGCAGGATCCCTTGGGAGGCTGATCTGAAGGGGAAAGGTGTCCAAGAGAGTTGGGTGCATTTTAAAGAAACCCTGCTAGGGGCACAGGAAGATACCATTCTGATAAAGAGAAAGTATAGCAAATGTGGAAGGCGCCCAGAGTGGCTTAACAGAGAGCTCTGCACTGAGCTGAAGTATAAAAAGGAAGCTTACAGGAAGTGGATGCTAGGACAGATGACTTAAGGAGGCATATAAAGACATTGCTCGGGACTGCAGGGATAAAATCAGAAAGGCCAAAGGACAAATGGAGTTGCGGCTAGCAAGGGATGTAAGGATAACAGGAAGGGGTTCTACAAGTGTATCAATAACAAGAAGAGGATCAGGGATGGTGTAGGTCCCTTACTGGATGGGGCAGGTATCCTCGTGACAGAGGATAAGGAAAAAGCTGAAGTGCTCAATGCTTTTTTTACTTCAGTTTTCACAGGCAGGGTCAGCTCCCAGCCCACTACCACGGGTATGGCAGATGGGACAGAAGAAGAGAGGCCCTTGATGACAGAAGGTCAGGTTAGGGACTACTTAAAGAAGCTAGATGTACACAAGTCCATGGGGCCAGATGAACTGCATCCGAGGGTGCTGAGGGAGTTGGCCGATGAGATAGCAGTACCGTTGGCCATTATCTTTGAAAACTCATGGCGAATGGGGGAGGTGCCAGAGGACTGGAAAAAAGCAAATATAGTGCCTATCTTCAAGAAAGGGAAAAAGGAGGATCCAGGGAATTACAGACCTGTCAGCCTCACCTCAATCCCTGGAAAAACCATGGAGGAGGTTCTCAAAGAATCCATCCTGAAACACCTGGAGGAAAACAGAGTGATCAGGAACAGTCAGCAGGGATTCACCAAGGGTAAATGATGCCTGACCAACCTCATTGTCTTCTATGATGAGATGACTGGATTTGTGGCTGTGGGAAGAGCCGTTGATGTGATATACCTCGACTTTAGCAAGGCTTTTGATAAGGTTTCCTACAGCATTCTCATCAGAAAGTTAAGGAAGTATGGGTTGGATGCATGGACTGTAAGGTGATAGAAAACTGGCTAGATCAACGGTTTCAGCATGTAGGAACCAATGGCTCCATGTCAAGTTGGCAACCAATAACGAGTGGTGTGCCCCAGGGGTCGGTCCTGGGCCAGTTCTGTTCAACATTTTCATTAATGCTCTGGATGATGGGATAGACTGCACACTTAGTATGTTTGCGGATGACACCAAGCTGGGGGGAATGGTAGACACCCTGGAGGGCAGGGACAGGATTCAGGGAGACCTAGACAAATTGGAGCAGTGGGCCAATAGAAATCTCATGAGGTTCAACAAGGACAAGTGCAAAATCCTGCACTTGGGACGGAAAAACCCCATGTACTGCTACAGGCTGGGGAGTGATCAGCTAAGTAGCAGCATTGGAGAAAAGGACCTGGGAGTCATGGTGGATGGGAAGCTGGATATGAGTCAGCAGTGTGCAGTTGCTGTCAAAAATGCCAATGGCATACTGGGCTGCATCAGAAGAAGTGTTGCCAGCAGATCGAGGGATGTGATCGTTCCCCTCTATTCGGCACTGGTGAGGCCACATCTGGAATACTGTGCCCAGTTTTGGGCTCCCCACTACAAAAAGGACATGGACAAATTAGAGAGAGTCCAGCAGAGGGCAACAAAAATGATTAAGGGGCTGAAGCACAAGCCCTATGAAGAAAGACTGAAGGAACTAGGCTTATTTAGCCTGCAGAAGAGAAGATTGAGGGGGGATTTGATAGCAACCTTCAACTACTTGAAGGGTTGCTCCAAGGAGGATGGAGTTCAACTGTTCTCAGTAGTAACAGAGGACAGAATGAGGAGCAATGGTTTCAAGTTACAGCTGGGGAGGTCCAGGCTGGATATTAGGAAAAACTTTCTTACTAGGCAAGTGGTGAAGCATTGGCATAAGCTACCTAGGGAGGTGGCAGAATCTCTGTCTTTGGAGGTGTTTAAGGCCCAGCTGGACAAAACCCTGGCTGGGATAATCTAGCGGGAGTGGTCCTGCTTTTTTGGCAGGGGGTTGCACTAGATGACCTCGTGGGGTCCCTTCCAACCCTATGATTCTATGAATTCAGGAAGTATGCTGACTCCCTCCTCACTGATCTCTCATTGCTTGGCTGCAGTAAAGATGTTGCATCAGTCTTTTAGCCCCACAGCAATGCACTCCACCTGTCCTGGGTCCTTAGACAGCAGCTCCTATACAGCCTTTTGTGGCGGGGAGTAGCAAACCACTATGAAAGCTGCTCCCTCCCCATGGCCCACAAGTTGGGATCCACTGCTCTAAAACATTTTAAAGTTTACAGTGGCAGATATTTAAGAGAACAACCCAGCTAAGATTAGAAGCTAGCTAACCCACCACACAATTCAAAAGCAGCCCAACGCTTCATCTAAGCAAATCAAACATTAGCCTTCCTCCCATCTTCAAGCATCTGATGAAGTGGGATTTTCTCCCAGGAAAGCTCATGCGATAATTAAATATTTTAGGGTATGTCCACACATCTCTTTTATTTCGAAATACCACTGGTTATTTTGAAATAAAAGAGATTAGGTCCACACAACATATGCTGATTTCGAAATGACGGGCTTTGTCATTTTGAAATAAGAGCTGTCATTTCAAAATAGTTTAAAGCTCCTTTAAATCGAAACAGTTGTTATTTTGAAATGGTTATTTCAAAATAACGCCGTTTGGACGTTGTATTTCGAAGTTACCATTATATCGAAATAACACTTTTGCCCTTCTCCTTCCCAAGGTGCCTTCCTTTCAGCCTATATAGGGTGGGGGCATGGCCCAGGGAGGGGGCCATGTTGCCACACCTCCTATGGTGCCCCTCTCCTAAAGCAAAATAGCAAGTCCTGTGTTTGGACATGCTATTTCGCTTTGAGCTTTTCCCTTAATTTGAATTAATTTATTTTGAAATAACTCATTTTGAAATAACGATGTACGTGTGGACATAGCCTTAGTTTTTAAAAGTGCCTCCAGACTCTTTGTTTGTTTTGCTGAACTAGACCAAGATCTGAGGCACTGTGGACTGGAGATAGCTCTGGCATTGTTCCTGAGAGAGAGAATTTCTGGTTGCTTACTGATTTTGGAGCATCCCTGACATGCTTTGGAGAGGATTTCACAGCTCTTCTTAAGGACACTGGTCTTTGGGAAGCAAGGCTGGGAGGATAAGGGAGCTATAGAACAAAAATGGAAGCAGGGGATTCTGTGGGAATTACGAAATGATAACAGCTTGGGGCAGGCTGCAATGTCCTTTAGCATTTGAAAGGAATGGGCAGAGGCATCGCTGGGGGGAGGGGGGCAGTGGACCGGGGGCATGGGCCCACCCCCGCCCCCAGGGGCAGGCCCCGCCCACTGGGGAGAGGCCCCGCCCCCGGCCAGGGATAGGGCCGGGGGGAGGCCACACTACCGCTAGTGGCTAGGGTGCAGCCAGAAGCAGCCGCGGCCTAGCCACTCACAGCGGCGTGGCCTCCCCCTGGCCCTATCCCTGGCCAGGAGTGGGGCCTGCTGGGCGGCCAGCCAGGCCCCGGATACCTGGCCGGGGATGGGGCCGCCGTGGCCGCGGCCGGGGCTGGCTGGGGATCCGGGGCACTGGCGTTGTGACCCGGGGCACATGCCCCAGCATGCCCAACGCCAGCGACGCCACTGGGAATGGGTCTGTTTTTCCTAGAGAATCAAGAAAAGGAGGCTGTATGTGTTTATAAAAATGTTAACTGGATTGCTGGTGTTTATACTGTACTATCACACAGAAATATTGCAGACTTTAATAGTTTTCATTCCTTTTTGGAAAATCAGTATTCTGGTTAATGGGGAGATTGGGTCACTTGTCTAGTCTCTAGAAATAAAACAATAGGAATAAAAAATTATCAGAGAACTGAGTACAAGAATGGACATGCATTCCTAGCCTTATCCTGCACACTGTCTCTCCTCCTGCAACACACATGTCATTTCAGTCCCTGTTCCCTCCACATCTCAGATGACACACATCAGTCCTGAACTGCAAAATACCACCTATTATTTCAGTCCTAGAACCATGACCACATCTCTTTTCATGCGGCTCAGTCCTATCCTGCTACTAGCCAGTCCTTGTATACAAAGAAAAATTGGGAAGCCTGAGATTTTCTTTTCAGTTGACAGTCTTTCACCCTCCTGTTTTTTTTTTTTTTAATCTCTGACCATTTGAAAAAAACAAAACAAAAAAAAAACAAATAGCTGAATTAAAAGATTAATGTGTTTATCTGTTCTTTTACTAAGCCACAAAATGCCTGAATCTGTTCTCACAGGAGATTTACATCTATGTAAGTCTATTAATTTCACTAGACTTTCTCCTGATTTACACCCATGTAAGTGGAGAATCAGACTGCATATTTAAACATATATCCTCTTTAAAAAATAATAAAAAATAAAAACAGGTTTAGGAGTGAAGAATAAACAAGACACCCTCAGACTTCCATCTCTTAGCTCTGCTGATTTGTAAAATAACTTTCCGGCCCAAATGATCAAAAGTGGCCACTGATTTTAGGTGCCATGGTTTTTGGTTCCCCAGTTAGGGACATCTTAAATCTGATTTTCTGCAGTCAGAGGCAGCTGTAAACACTCAACTCATCTGAAGAATTTAAGTTTCAGATGTCTCAAGGTAAGAACCTAAAAAATGGAGACGCCCCAAGTGAGTGGCCACTTTGATAACTAGGTCCATAGTGTCTGGTGCCAAGTTCCAGCTGAGATGTGGTAAATACCCTCAGCTAGCATGACCAGATAGGAAGTGTGAAAAATGGGCAGTGTGGGATAGGTAATACATGCCTATGTATGATAAAGTCTCAAATAGCAAGATTATCCTTATAAAATCGGGACACATGATCACCCCACCCTCATGTCCCAATTAAAACAGCTGAAAGTGCCTGCAGCTGTTTTTGTGTGGCTGTGGTGGGTCAAACATAGCCAAGGACAGGACTGCCCCCGCAGAAACCTTACTTGCATTGGGAAGGAGGAGTCAGAAGAGCCACATAAAGGAAGTCATTTGTGCGGGATGACTGCTTCCTTTGTTAACTTGGAAGTGCAACCCCACTCATTCCCTCCTTAGCTTCCCATCCCAGCCCACTCATCCAATTCCAATCTCCCCTTGGCTCCATATCCCATTCCCCCACCCACATTTTCTTCAGGCTTCTTATCTCAGTGCCCCCCATTTTTACTTTTCCTGTTAGCTCCTCATCCCATTGCCACCTCCCAGGCCCAGCATCTTTCTCTTCTGCATTCCATTCAGTCTCCTTCCTCCTTCTGGCTACATGGGCCCCAGCTCAGGCAGCCCTTAGAGCACTGCTGAGACAGGTCTCCAGTGGCATAGCAAGGCTATGTGGCACATGGGGGCCAAGTCACATTTGCCTCCTGCCCCTGGCCCTGTGCAGCTCCTCTCTCCTCACGCAGGGCATGAAGGATCCCAGTGGCTGGGACCCTTCTGTTCTGTGCAGATGGGGAGATGCAGAGAGCATGATGGACATGAGGCAGGTGGGGAGAGAAGGAAGATGCAAATATGACAGCCCCCAGGTGTCAGACAGCCTCTGCTGGGCTGCAGGGGGGCGCCTAGCCAGCTCCATAGCAGGGCCTGGCCCAGGCTGCCTGCTTTTGGGGCCTGCTGGCCCTGCCCTCCCACCGCACGGGCCAGAGGCGGCAGGGTGGTCACACCACAGGCCCTGGTGCTGGGGAGGTGAGGCGAGGCCCAAGGCTGTGCTACCTCCCCCCACTGCTGACATGGAGCAGCATTTCCAGCTGCCCTGCCTGTCCCTGGCTGGCTACCCCTCCCCAAGGGGTGGAGAGCAGCCAAGACAGGGCTGCTGCTTTTGGGGGCAGGGCCCTGGAGTAGGCCTGTTCTGCAGAGTTTGGGCCACTTCGCCCCCCCGCCATGCTGAACCGAGGTCTCCTCATCCTCAGTTGCTGGAGAGGGCCCCTTCAGCACTGGCAGGAGGCCAGGGGTGAAGCAGCCCGAACTCTGCCAAGGGGCCCACTCTAGGGCTTTGCCCGCAGAAGCAGCCACTCATTGGCCCACTCTCTGTCCTCTGGGCAGGGGAGGACGACCAGGGGCAGGCGGGGCAGCTGGAAATGCTGTTCTGAGTAGGCAGTGAAAGAAAGGAGGCTCAGTCACTGGCTGAGGCACCCCCCCCAAAGTGCTGGGGGCCACAGCACAGCTTCTGGCTTGTGCGGTGGGTGCGCGGGGGCAGCGCTGGTGCCCCAAAAACAGGCAGCCTGTACTGAGACCCTTACAATCCAGCCATGGTGTGGGGCCAGCCGGATGCCCCCTGCAGGCCGCGCCTGGATACTTGACTCTCCCCCACCCCCTGGGTCCATACGCCACTGCAGGTGTTCTTGTGGTCTGTGCCAAAATATCCCCACAGAAGTCAGGAAGTGCAATTATAAGCAAAGGTCCTAGTCGTCCACTACAAGACTGGAATAGAGCATGCTTTGTGCAGAGGGAACCACTGGAGAATGTTAGCAGTCAAACTAGAAAGCTTCTATTGCGCATGTATGAACTGAGATTTTTTTGGTGGCTTATGACTTGGTTAAAGTTGGGCAGATTTTCACAGAAAGAACAAAAAATACAACCAGGACTCTTGTGCTTCCTAGGTATCTTTTAGTTCATGCTAGTAGGATCTACTTGGGGCAGTTGCAGTGCAACATTTTAGTGTACTCTGCAGGTCCACATGCCATAGTCTGCCTTGTGGCCCTGTGTAAACAAACCCTTTTAGCTTTCTTTGAAAGAAGATACCAGAGTTTGCAATAAATGTAGAGTCAGTGCACTACAATGAATTGCGTTGTGTGTAAACAAGCATCCTCAAAGTAGATTAATTCCAAAAGCTGTGTTAAATCCCTGTGTAGACAAGCCTGCAGGCATCTTTGCCAATGAATAGCTTTCCTTTCATGTTTTGTCATGCACTAGCTAGGAGAGGAGGAGAGAAGCCCATAGAATATGTAAGCTTTGATCCACCTGTAACCAGTATTTAAAGGATGGACACTTGTCCCCTGTTTAAGAATCAGGAATGCTAGAGTCTATGCCCAGCACTGCTATTGTCTGACTGTGTGACCTTGGACAAGGCACTGCACTTCTCTGTCTCTCACTCTGCATCTGTGAAATGGGGACCATGATACCTGCCTGATTCACAGGGGATTTACACGGCTTAAACCAGGGGTCTCAAACTCAAATCACCACGAGGGCCATACAAAGACTAGTACATTAGCCAGAGGGCTGCACCACTGAAACCTTTTCATACAATGATATTGCAAATATTAATAACAATAGTGTTGTTGCGGGCCACAGGAAATAGCTTTAGGGGCTGCATGCGGGCTGCATGTTTGAGACTCCTGGCTTAAACAATTAATAGTATTTGCAAAACACTTTGAGGTCTCTTGACAGAAGAAGCTATATAGAAGAGCAAAAAATATTTGATGTCCAAATTCTGTTGGACAGACTTTCCTCCCTGTGTGTTTCATCTCCAGGAAAGAAGAGACTCTGACATAGTGCACAGGCACTGCCAGCTCGCTAGAATACGAGCGGTTAACTACAGGTTCTCCTACCCCATTCCTTGTATAGATGCCAGGAGAAGGGCTATAAGAAAGAGTGCTGGGGAGGCAGAAAAGGAAAAGTACCTGAGGGTATGTCTACATTGCAAAGCTTTTTCAAAATAAGGAGGCTTATTTCGAAAAAACTTTATGCCTGTCCATGTGCGCATTTTACTATTTTGAAATAAGCGCTATTTCAAAATACTAAAACCTGGCTTTATTTTGAAATATTGATTCTTTCAAAATAGCTATTTCAAAAAAAGCCATTCCAAGCCATGGAACTGGCTTTTTTTCAAAATAATAGCCCCATACCTTACGTTGCCTTTCTCTATTTCAAAATAAGAACTCCTACCTTATTTCAAAATAGAGTCTTCACTAGACTCCTATATTGAAATAATAAATTTGAAATAATGCTTTGAAATAAATTCAAAATAGTTATTTCAAAATAACTATTTCACAATATCTGTGGCAGCACAGACATAGTGTGAGAGAACAGGGTCCTGCTGCTTTTCTGCTACGACCAGGTTGGGGCTGTTTCTGTTATATTTGTTTTACATAAAGTAGATCGATTTTTAATGCATGCTGGTAATGATTTTCTCCTTTTCATAAGAAATCCTTGGTGATTGTTCTGTCACTAATTTACAGCCTCCTCATCTAACAGCTCTTTAATACAGAGCTCTATAAAGCCTCAGACATAAATAAGAATGCTGCTGTCCTTTTAAAAAAACAAACAAAAACCTGCTAAATAAAGTAGGAAGAAGCTCTTGGAAGGCAATCTGCTTAGAAGAGTAACAGCTAAATGTGGAATAATCCTTGGGGACTCTTATTTTGCCTGTTGTGCTTTGACAAATGAGTAAACACAACTCTTCCTTTAATAATCAGTAGCCTTTGTTCAAAGCTGTAACATGTTTTGTTGGTCACCTTGTGTGTACAGCACGCACCTCCTTGTCTAGGACTGGCAATTGTTCTGGTTTCCTTTTGCAAAGAGGCAGGAGATGCAAACGTTCTTTTAAAGACAAAAGATAATTAATGAGAAACTCACAACTTATTTTGGGGGTGGGGGTGGGGAGGATGCAAGTGCAACTTAATAATAGTGATATACTAAACAGTGCACAACCCATTCTTCCGATCCTTTACCAGTAGAGGTGGAAACAAAGAGTTGCCCCCACTGGAAGAATCTGTTTCTGCAGCTCCTTCTTTGGAGGAGGGTCCCTATTATTTATTATTTGTATTACCACAGATCCTAGGAGTCCTAGTCATGAACAAGGGCCTCATTGTGCTAGGTACAGTACAAACTCAGAACCAAAATAATGGTCACCCTGGGGAACCCCTGGTGGTTTCAGCTTGGGGAAACCCTGATGGCATGACTTTTCTGGAGCTATTCTGCTAGGCACAAAAGGAAAGGATACAGTGTCTTGGAGCTGGGGTGTAGTTATACCTCAAGTGCCACTCAGACGGGTAATAGATCTGCATTTCATTTTGGGAGGATGACTGTAAAGAGAATACTCCTCTTCCTTCGCAGAACAAAGTGGATTCCTCTGTGAAACTTTTCATTCATGTAGGTAACTCCTGGTGGGTTTAAACACAGGAAAGCTTGCTCTGCCCTGTAATTATTTCCAAGACCAGGAAAATGTATTTTCTCTTCCGTAGACATGTGCTATTTATCGAGCAAACAGACATATCTCAAGAACTAGAATATTTCTAGACAGCAAGAATAAACTGGAGAGGGGTCCATCCTCTGAGTCATCCTGTTTTCAGTGCATTTTGCATCTGAACTGGGTTTGGTCTACCTGCATAGAATCTGCAAAACAAACAAGGAGTCCTGAGGCACTTTTAAAGACAAACAAATTTATTTATCACATGAACTTCTGTGGGCAAAATCCCATGGTTTATTTCTGCATTGCAAAGTCAATGAGAGTTCTCTCATGAACAAGTGCTATCCAGCATGAATCAGAGCTATCAAACTGGGCTCTTAGAGTATGTCTACACTGGAGGCTCTGTTAAGTCAACCTAACAAGGTTGACTTTAAGTCAACTTACAGTCGACCTTGTTAAGTCAACTTAGAGAGTCCACATGGAAAATGCCTGTCAACTGCCTGCCTTCACACTGGCAGGTGCTAGGTCGATGAAGGAGTGGTGCATTGTGGGTAGCTGTCCCACGCTGCACTGGAACTTTGGGAGAGAGTCTGGAGGCCAATTAGGTCGACGTAAGGGCTCTTCCCATCTACATTGACTTAAGTCAACTTAATAAGGTCAACCTTAAGAGGTGGTGTTATTAAGTTGAGTTAAGGAAGTGCTTATGTCGACTTCATAAAAACCCAGTGTGGCTGCAGGAGTCTGTAAGTCAACTTAACCTTCCTTAAGTTGATCTAAGGCTCTGGTGTAGATGAACCCTAAGGGAGTAAGTTCTGTGGTAGAGACTGTGCATTTTATGAGTATGTGCCTCAATATTCTTGTCCCCTCCCACACTTCAAAGAAATACTGAATAATTAGAAGATAATGATCTTGAGAGAGCTAGTGACTAGGGAGTCTGAGATTATTTACCCTTATTTTGTAATTGACTGAATAATCAGAAAAATTGTGCTACTTTGAAACATTGTTTTCTGAAGGTACATGTAGCCAGCTACCTTGGGTTACAGAGAGAAACTGTTGTGCTCATTCCTTTTCAGGAAGCTGCTGAATGCATCCTGTCCTTTACATAGCAAGAGCCCAGCAAAGTGATCCAAATCATGAGCATTTAGCATTCACAAGCTTATTCCCCATTGTTTTGCCTTCTGGCATGCTAATTAGCATTAAATTTTTTTATGATAATTGATGTGTTTGAAGTTAGAACACTGTGCGCCTACAAAAATCTCATTTGTTGTTGCTGTTACACATTGTTTCTTTGTGACAATATTACTCCAGAGTCTCAGTTTAGTGAAAAATCCTTGAATTAGTGCTGTGAGACTCAATGTTAATACAAGTAATTCTTGGTTTTATTATCATCATCATATTATTTATAGTCTAATAGCACCTAGAGAAGATTAGTGCACACTTGTGCCAGTACAGTATAAATAGTGAGAGGGAGACCCTGCCTTGTAGTATTAACAGTCAATAGGACAAGACAGAACAAAAGTGGGATGGGAAACAGAGATATGGAGTGATTGAGCTTCTTGGCTATGGTCACATTGCTCTGGCAGAGGCAGAGCTGGTGTTACACCCTAGGTCTCCGCTTCTGACTCCCAGACCACTGCCTTATTCAAATGTGTGGAGCCCCTGAAAAGGGCTAGTGAGTCACTTCTAGGCTTGGCTGAATGAGCATTTGGAAGCTTTCCTGCCCATTGCCAATATGTGGATGTTTAAACACTTCTTACACCCTTTTTAGTTAATAAATATCTCTTGGACAAGTAACATCAACTCTTCAGTAGTGTGTAGGGTTGGAGACACACAGTTACATGCCAAACAAACAAGGGAACCTTGTGGCACTCTCAGAGGCTAACAATTTGATTTATCAGATGAGCTTTTGTGGGTGAATCCCATATCTGGGAAGTAAACTGGGGCATGCCTCTTGATCCACTTGCTTGAATCTCCTCAACAAAATTGTAAATTCCTTAATACACAAAGGAAAGTGCAAAAAGCCACACAGCAGTCAAAACAGCCAGGCTGACTGCATTACAAACAAGGGGTATGTCTACACTGGAAGCTTAAGTCAACTTAAGCAGGCTTAAATTGACTTGGGCAACTCCACAGCCACATTTGGAGTTCATTAAGTTAACTGAAGCACTTGCTTAAGTTGACTTAATAACTCTCACCCTTAAAGTTGACTTTAAAGGTTAAGTTGCCTTTCTTAAGTCAACTTAATAAAATGAGGTCACTAAAGTCGACTTGATAAAGTCGACCTAAGGCAGGAGAGCCATTTAAGTCAACTTTATATAGTTGACTTAAACAAATGGGGCCTCTCTAAGTCAACATAATAAAGTCAACTTACCTGAGCCCCCTAGTGTAGACATAATCAAGGAGTCTAGTAGAATTTTTAAAGGCTAACAAAATTATTTATCACATGAACTTTTGTGGGAGAGAATCATCTAGTGGCATTGATTCAATAACTTCTCTCACACTTCTCCCAATAATATCCATATAGGCAAACACGATCTTGTCCAGAAAGAGACACTGATGGCTTAAAACCAGGCTAGATTTGGCAACTGGTGAGTGAATGTCAAATAAAAACATCATATCTTTCAACTTTCGACAATAAGGCATCTTAAGCCTACAGGAATATAGCAGCTTCCATTGACTACCATTGTGCCCATGTGCATACGCCAGAATTTATTAATCCTTTTGACTACTGGTTTAAATTATTGTACATGCCATCTTATATGTAGAGTTGACAGTGTTGTCTGTTATTACAGTTACCTGATAATTCTTATTATAAAAGACTATGTCCAATTGGTTATAATTTTCCTGAAATTTGGGCTAAAATATTTCATAACAGGTGTCTCTAAGATACATTTTATTTTTTAAAGTTTTACCCAGAATAGGTCAGCTATTTCCAAAGCAGAGGTTAGGTGGAATGGGGCTTGGGATAGGAGGACTAAAATCAGACAAGAGAATGGGAGAGACACAAATTAGGGAACTGTGGACTAGTGGAGTGTAGAAGGGGAGTTGCTGGGGAAGAGATTTCCACAAGCCAAACTGGGATTGAGGTGGGGGACTGGGAAAATTAGGTGGGAGAATGTGGAGGAAACTGTTATTGCCTGAGGCATCCATAGAGGCAGACTGGAACTCTGATTTGGTGGAGTGGGCTGAGAAGAGGAACCTTTGAAGGGAGGAGAGAAGGAATATTGGCTTGGCTAGGAGTGTGGGATGAGAGGCCTGGAGACTGGCTAAAGAGAATGGCTATGTCTACAATGGGGGGCTCAGTTAAGTTGACTTAAGGTCGACTTAAAGTCAACCTTGTTAACTCTACTTATGGTATTCTACACTAGTAGACATACCACGGACTGTGCATGGGCCCCACCCCCTGCCCTGCCCTAGGTCCCAATTGGGCTCTGGGGGCCTGATCTGGTTCTGGGGGGCCCGATCTGGCTGCAGCCACTGCTGGCAAGCAGCTGGAAGCCGGATCTGGCCACTGCTCTTACTGCATGCGACAAGGGGCTGGGAGCCCGATCTGGACCTCAGCCCCTTGCCGCATGTGGCAGGGGCTGGGAGCCAGTTCCTGCCACTGGCAGCAAGCAGAGAGGAGCCAGATCTGGCCCTGAGTTGCTCGGTCAGGCTGGGTCACTGGTATTGCCTGGTGTGGGGGAGCAGGATCCCACCAAGGTGAGGTTTACTCCCAGCTGCCTGCCAGTGGTGGCAAGCAGCTAGGGGCTGGATCTGGCTCCACACTGTTTGCCACTGGCAGCAGGAGCTGGCTTCTAGCCCCCACTGCCTGTGGCAAGGGGCTTGAGCTGGATCAGTCTCCCAGACCCTTGCCGCTGGTGGCAGGAGCCGGCTCCCAGCTCCCACTGCCTGTAGCAAGCAGCTCGGGGACAAATCGGGCTCCCAGCCCTTTGTTGCCAGTGGCAGGAAACAGCTCCCAGCCCCTTGCCGCCTGCAGCAAGTGCAGGGGCTGGATCTGTCTTCCAGCCACTTGCTAGCAGCAGCTGGGACTGGATCAGGCTCCTGGAGCTGGATCAGGACCTGGGGCGGGGCCCTGACCCTTCTTGTCCTGTAAATCCAACTTAAAAGGTTAACTCTACTTTCAAGGCAGGTTTTATTAAGTCGACTTAGGCAAGTGCTTGAATCAACTTAATAAATTCTAAATTTGGACATGGAGTTGCTTAGGTCACTTAAGGCAGGTTAAGTCAACCTAAGGCTCCAGTGTAGACATACCCAATAGGACTGAGAAGAGGTGCCAGCAGTAGGGATGTGACTGGACTTGAACAAGGACACACTGGAAAAGATGGAGCAGAAGGGCTCATGCTTGGAGAAAACAGGTAAAAGTATCTGACCACTAGTACACACTCCCCTTCAGAGTCTCTCTTCCTGCACAACTGGTCTCAATTTCTGTCCCTTGCGCCAACTTCCAGTTCCTCTTTCTCCCAGCTGACCCCTCCTACAATTCCACTAAGGTTTGGCTTTTGTCCTTGCTGCCTTTGAATCAAGCAGCTTCCTCCTCATTGCTTGAGCTTCAGTGGGAGACCCTTGAGGGTACAGGGAGAGAGAGACTGCTCTTAGTTCTGGTGACGAGATGCAGCATGGCCTGCCTGGAGCAGCCATCAGCTCCAGTTGCTGGAAGAGTTCTCTGGCTCAGATCTGGGCCAGGATTGGAGCTCACCTAGTAAAGGTGGAATATGCTACGATGCTTTAGTAGCACTCTAATGAATGTGTACAAATGGAAATTTTTCACGGCTTTATAAAATGACCAAATAAAAAACTTAAGAGAATATATTCTAGGCAAAGCAACATACTTCCCCTTGCCTCATTCTCAGAAATGACAGAACCCTATTAGCTGAGATTATTTTGTTTTCTTTTTTTAAAATTCAGCCTGAGGTAGATCCCCAGTATGGAAGATTTCAGGCCAAACAATGAAAGTCTGGCTAAGTATAAGCAACTGAAAACAGTGGCTTATGAGAAATCTTAATCATAGGTTGGAATTCCCCAGTACCGTATTTTGGAATATAGTGACTCCTAGATATTAACAGGTATTACAGAAACCAGCATGGTGTCTCAGTTGGTTTGGTGGTAGCAGAGATGTAGCCAGCCCCCATTTTCTGGCTGTGCCCCTGCCAAGTGCAGCATGGGCTGTCCAAGGGCAACTTCTTGTCATGTGACTGGACTGGAAGCTCCCCTTCCCCAGGGAGGAAGAGAGTCACCATGCCTGCTATAGCTGGTGGCCATGGCTGCATTCATAGCTGCAGCTGCAAGCAAAGCAGAGGCATTGGCACCTGTGTCCTGCTTGTGGCTGCAGCAGTCAGGCCCCACAGCTGCAAGTGGAGCAGAGGCATCAGCAATGGTGCCTCTGCCCCACTCATGGCTGCTGACTGCTGGGCAGCCCCAGAGTGGTGAAATTCACTATGCCCTGGGTAGTAGGATAGGTCTAGAACAGGGCTGGTTTGATTCTTCACTCTTCTTTCCATTGGCCCATGCTAGAGACTGGGATAAGAGCCACCATCAAGGGCAGATTAACACTTGAGACTATGGTGCCCATACCCAGGGGCCCACACCAGAGCCATAACTAAAGAATTTGGTGCATGGGGCGTGTTCCAGTCAGAATGTGCCCCTTACAGTGGCTGGTGCCTGGAGCAAGTGGTACGGAATGCACCCTTTAATGGAATGGCTCAATGGAGCTGCTCCAGTGCACCTGGGCCAAAGCCCCGCTTGCCCCACCATAGTTACAGCCCTAGCTGACACAATGTGGGGGGTCCTTTGGGTGGGAAGGAGTGGAGCCACACTGGGCTGGAGGCTGGGCTCCGCATTTCTTTCCAATCTCAACCCTGGGCCAGCCAGTCTGCCCCTGGGGGTGAGGAGGACCAGTCCAGAGGCTGGGCTCTGTTCTCCTGTCCTGCCCCTGGGCTGGCTGATCTATCCCTGGGGCAGAACTGGATGCAGAGCACAGCCTCAGACGTGGCCAGGGTGCACTGGAAGCCACCCTGTGTACATGGGACTGATCTGGGGGCTAATCAGCCTGGCAGAGGGCAGGGCTGTAGACTGGAGGGGGGCTGTGGCCCCAGGTGAGTGTGGGTGGGGCCGCAAGTTGGGTCCCAAGTGAGTGCATTGGGGTCCTGAGAGGGGCCCCAGGTAGGGCCCACCAGTGTGGGAGGCCCAGGGGCCCAGAGGCCCCTAATCCACCACTGGCCATCATGGATCTCACTATTGAATCACTTGTGATAAACCCAGATTTTAATCTGGGTGGAGAGGAGGGAAATGTTATGTATGTGGTATACCACCTTTTCCTTGGGTGTTCATTATAAAAATGATCTAGCAAGTGTGATTAGGTCCATAGCCACTGGTCCTAGCAACTACACAGCCTACAATTGCTATCTCCTAGCTTGAGTATTAGAGGCCTGTACTTTTGGTGTTGAAGGCCCAAGGTTCCATGCCTACTGATGATCATAGTGTTTATATCAGGACAAACAGGACTATGTCTGTGCAAAAGAATAAATGGGCACAAATTTGACATCAGAAATCACAACATTCTAAACCCCGTGGGTCAGAATTTCAATCTTTCTGATCACTCTATTGACAATTTACTAATTGCAGTGCTCAGACAGATGAATACCACATCAGGGCTTCCCAGAGAAGCTGCAGAGCTCAGATTTATTTGCAGTTGACTGCATTGCTTCAGTGCTTGATACGGACTTTGGATTTTTTTTTTATCATTAGAACAAGTGATTTCGCCTCATCTTCCTCTATATACTCATCCCTGATCTTTGAATCTTAACTGCTTTGACTTGCTGTTATGGTGTGACCTGATCTCAATACCTACACTTCCCTGTATTTATTTCCTCCCATTGTGTAAGTTTCCACATCTACAAAGCATCTAACAAAGTGGGATTTTCTCCCATGAAAGCTCATGCAATAAAAAAATTTGTTAGTCTTTAAGTTCCACAGGAGTTGTTTGTTTTCATAGAATCATAGAATCATAGGGTTGGAAGGGACCCCACGAGGTCATCTAGTCCAACCCCCTGCCAAAAAAAGCAGGACCACTCCCATTAGATCATCCCAGTCAGGGTTTTGTCCAGCTGGGCCTTGAACACCTCCAGAGATGGAGATTCCACCACCTCCCTAGGCAGCTTATTCCAATGCTTCACCACTCGCCTAGTAAGGAAGTTTCTCCTAATATCCAGCCGGGACCGCCCCAGCTGTAACTTGAAACCATTGCTTCTCATTCTGCCCTCTGTTACTACCAAGAACAGTCGAGCTCCATCCTCCTTGGAGCAACCCTTCAAGTAGCTGAAGGTTGCTATCAAATCCCCCCTCAATCTTCTCTTCTGCAGGCTAAATAAGCCTAGTTCCTTCAGTCTTTCTTTGTAGGGCTTGTGCTCCAGCCCTTTGATCATTTTGGTTGCCCTCCTCTGGACTCTCTCTAATTTGTCCATGTCCTTTTTGTAGTGGGGAGCCCAAAACTGGACACAGTATTCTAGATGTGGCCTCACTAGTGCAGAATAGAGGGGAATGATCACATCCCTCGATCTGCTGGCATCACTTCTTCTGATGCAGCCCAGTATGCCATTGGCCTTTCTGGCAGCAAGCGCACACTGCTGACTCATATCCAGCTTCCCATCCATCATGACTCCCAGGTCCTTTTCTCCAGTGCTGCTATTTAGCTGATCACTCCCCAGCCTGTAGCAGTACATGGGGTTTTTTCGTCCCAAGTGCAGGATTTTACACTTGTCCTTGTTGAACCTCATGAGATTCCTCTTGGCCCACTGCTCCAATTTGTCTAGGTCTCCCTGAATCCTGTCCCTGCCCTCTAGGGTGTCTACCGTTCCCCCCAGTTTGGTATCATCTGCAAACTTACTAAGTGTGCAGTCTATCCCATCATCCAGATCATTGATGAAAACATTGAACAGAACTGGCCCCAGGACCGACCCCTGGAGCACACCACTCGTTACTGCTTGCCAACTTGACATGGAGCCATTGATTCCTACACGCTGAAACCGTTGATCTAGCCAGTTTTCTATCCACCTTACAGTCCATGCATCTAACCCATACTTCCTTAATTTGCCAATGAGAATGCTGTGGGAAAC
>ML681963.1:94043750-94087038 GCA_007922195.1 Podocnemis expansa | reverse complement strand
ATCCCCCTTGTTGCTCTCCCCTCTAAACTTAACCCACAGACTTTCAACTGGCTTGTTTCCACTTTCATAATGAAGCTCTGAGCAGTCATAGAGCTCCTTTACATATAGTGCTACTCCTCCCCCTTTCCTTCCCTGCCTGTCCTTCCTGAACAGTTTATACCCATCCATTGCAGAGCTCCAGTCATGCAAACTATCCCACCACGTCTCTGTTATCCCAATCATGTCATAGTTCTTTGTCTGCACCAGTACTACCAAGTTTTCCTGAACTTAGTTTATGCACGCCCACATTCTGAGAGGTAGAATAAAGGCCTAAGCTGCTGGGGGCATATGATAGTCAGAATTTTAAGAAAAGGTTAAAAAGTGACTGACCAAAATGTAACCAATGCAGTGATGCCTGCCTGCATCCACAGGTCATTTGGAACAGTAGCTCTGAGAGGGATGAATTGCCCTATGCATCTGAATGGGGCATTAACTGCAAATCCCATTGTTTGGGGACAGCCCTGCCAACACCACCTTGCACTGGTGACTACATGGCAGAAGGAGAAAAGTGCTTTATGTATGCCTCATGCAGATAAGTACCTCAGGACTCGCTGCTGCTGCTATCATCCTCCTTTTTGAAGGAAGAGAGAGGACCTGCTGTTCCTGAGGTGAGGGGTAGGATAGCCCTGCATCTGTGGGGAGACAAGGATATCTGTGCTACTGCTTCAACTTGTCTGGGAGAAATGAGGCCCTTTTACTCCAACTGGGCAATGGGACTGTGGTATGGCATCCAAGACTGCCATAATCTGGCTCTGGGTATATACCTTTCCCACTCCATTAAAACACGTACAGAGCTTTCCCTCCTTCATCCAACCCTTTTCGTTTCATTTCAGCTTAACCTATTTTTTACTACACTAGGTGGGGCTCTTTCTCCATTTCATCTTTCATCTCCTTGTTCACTTAGCTACTATATAAGGCTGTATCCCTGTTTATTTGACGTGTTGCTTGGTTGCTCTTTTACCAATTTCTTAAATCCTGGTCAGTACTTCTCATTAAGCCAGCTCTTCATTTTTGTATATAATAAAAACAATGCATTTTTGTATATAATAAAAATAAAGCTTTAAATTTGTCAGTGCCTTCCATCTGATGATTCCAAATCACACTGCAAATAGTAATACATTAAGCCTCTCAAGCTTCTTGTATGATAATTTTTATCCATATTTTACAGGTGTTACAGAGCAGTGAATTGACATCTCTTAGGCTGGAGATGGAGTCTGACAGGCTGGCCATAGGAATGAAATTTCTTGTCTTCTGAGTTTGAATCACAAGATGACACTTCTTCTATTATTCATTATTACTGAAATCTTATATTATATGAAAACCTTATATTTTCATTGTTTTTCATGCTGATGAAAGCTTCCAAGTGCTTTGTAGACTGCGTATACAAGGATTGTATGCACTAACCTACTACAGAAATGCAGAAACTCTGGGATAGGGCATGACAGCCATTCTGCCCTGCATTAATATAAACATTTTAAAGTGGGAAATCAACTTTGGCAACTAAACTGCAAGGAGAACTTGAGTAAACAGAATGTTTGTCCAAATGGTTCTGAACAGGATATGTGCTAGCACCCTGCTAGATTTTTTTTGCATGTTGCTTTTTCTCAACAGAGGATGACATAGCTACTGATGCCAATTTTTGCAGTGCCTTTGTGAAAAGAACCAATGAGGACTAGTCAGGCTATGTCTGTGCTAGCAAATTAGTCTGGATTAAGGAGGTTTAATCCCAGGGATTAAAGTAAGGGGGAACTCACTGGAATTTAGTTTGAACTAGCATGTCAACATTGTGCTAGTTTGAACTAGCCAAAGCAGCTAGTTTAAACTAAGCAGTTAGTTCGCATTAACCAGCTGGACTAACTAGTTCGAACTCAACTTTGGCTAGTTCAAACTAAAAAAATTTTTAGTTTGAACTAGCCAAAGGCTAGTGTAGACAGGGTTTAAATTAGTCCAGACTAAGTTTGCTTAGTTCAGACCAATTTGCTAGCGTTGACATAGCCCTAGGGACCAGCAAAATTATTTTTAATTGTGACCCATGTCTGGGTTCTGATTGTGGAGATAATCTAATTTCTTATTAAACTTCTGAGAGTGGAACAGTTAGTGGTTAGTGTACTCTAGAGCACAGTTCCTCTTTCCAGTCACAGTTATATTTAATATTTAATATTGGGTAAACAGAATTCAACCCTCCCTTGGTCCTTGAAGACAACTTATGGCTTTGCCTCCAGGATTTTCTCCCATGAAAGCTCATGTGATAAACAAATTTGTTAGTCTTTAAAAGTGCCACAAGACTCCTTGTTTGTATTACTTCAAGAACGTTTTTGTGGGTGTTTCCAGAATTTTCTCCAGGTTTGTAGTTGATTTGAGAATTTCCTCATGCATGGATTAATGTAAAGCTCTACTTTTTCACGTTGTAATGAATTTGAATGTTTATGAATAGGTTACTCTGCTTTTAGATCCTCTCCTTCTCAAGGGAACACTCTCTTTAGAATTACCATGCAATGAATTGCTGTTGGGGGAGACAGCTACTTGCTAACTGGTTTGTACTATGATGATTATTTTCAGCCTATTTATAATATGATTTGCATCAATGGCTTTCATTACCCACCTTTGTTAAACAATCTTTAAAACTCTGTACATTTCAGTCTCCATATTAGAGAAATGGAAATAATGCTTACCCACCTTTATAAATTTGAGACCCTCAGACTAAAGTGCCACAAGACTCTTTTAGATTAAAATGGATTTATCAACGCTAAGTAGGAGCTAGCACCTCCATTTAAAAATGCTTCCTTTTTTCTAGCACAGTGGTTTTCAAACCACGGGTTGGGACCCAATACTGGGTCATAGACAGGGGTGTTGCTAGCGCTGGGCACCTGGGGCATGTGCCCCAAATCCCAGCGCTGGTGCCCCGGATCTGGCTCCCCCCCATCTGGCTGGAGATCCGGGGCCCAGCCACCCGTGGCTGCAGAAGCCCTGTCCCCAGCTGGGCATCTGTGGCTTGACGGCAGAGGCCGCTCCTGGCCCATCCCCAGCCGGGAACCCGGGACTCCACTGCCGCTGGCAGCAGCAGCGGCCGCTTAGGCCCCGTTCCCAGCCGGGGATGTGGGGCCCAGCCCGCAGCCGCTTCTGGCCCCCTCCCGGGCTGGGGATGCGGGGCCCATCTGCCCCCAGTGGCTTCTGGCCCTTTCTCCGGCCAGGGGGCGAGGCCTGTGGCCAGGGGCGGGGCTTGCGGGCTGTGCCCCGGGTCCCTTCCTGGGGCAGCGATGCCCCTGGTCACAGACCCTCCAGTACTGGGTCTCAGTGCCCCCTTCTGGTGCCGCTGGAAGTCTCGAATGCATTGCTCAAAGATGTAATTGTTGGGTCACGGCAGGCATAAATGATTTTTTTTCAACCGGGTCGCAAAGAAAAAAACTTTGAAAATCACTGTTCTAGTACATTTTGTAGAGTGTCAGTGGTTAAATTAGAATTTGATGGGCACCGGCATTTCCTAATCTCTGGGTCCCCTTCATGGATGTGTGGACCCCAGCCCAGGTAGGCATTTGCAACTACTTCTCAGTACTAAATACATCAGTTATTGCTCCATAAAAAATATTTGTAATTTTATATGGCATTTATGTCTATATCAATTATTGTCACAAACTAGCAAACACTGCATAACACAATAAGTATTGTGATTAACAATATGATAATTAAATATAATGTGATATGTCATCGATTTAATACAATGCAAGGCATAAGTAGAAACAATCAAGACAAACAAAACCACAAAACTGCATTCATTGCTTGCAGTAAAACAGAGATATGCAAACTCTCATTAATATTAACATACATACATTTTGGCTGAAGCTAACTTCTACCAAAACAGTTTGTAAAATCAATTAATATATTAAGATTTGTGGGGCCCAGGAATGGTGTTCCTAGGCATCCCCACATACTTTAACCCCTGTTTTGAACCAGTCTCTACAAGGAAAGTGACATTTCAGCTTGTTCTCTGACATCCAACATTCCAAGCCTCCGGGCAAATCCAAACCATCCAGTGCTTATATAGAACCCAATAGTCAAGAAATTATGAGGGGTGGGAAATTCTCTTATCTCCCACCTCTTGAAGTTAGAGCAAATGCGTCCTGTGTTGTTTAAAGTTTTAGCAGCTGTTTCCTGTTTACTTACTAATGATGCAATTTTTCTTTTTGCAACATTAGGGTCTGTGAGTGGCCTTGCAGAACACAGCGCATAGCACTTCTATTTATTTATTTCTCTTTATTTTCCCCTTTTTGCAAAAGCAAGCCAAAGCAACTGCCTGATCAGTATTCTCCCCAGGACTTGAAATTAGGGGGAGGTTTACGGGGGGTCATAGGGATGCTCACTAATTTGGTATAACATTGCTACTAGCACACAACTGGGGGGGTGTTGGGAAATTTGGGGGGGCAGGGAGGTGTAGGGGGCATGTTAGTGAAATTCCTGTGTTTGATGCAGGCAGGGCCAGCTCTACTGTGAGGCAAGAGACAGACATGGCTTCAGGTGACACTTCTAGGGGTGCCTAGCTCTCCCTGAAGATCAGGCAGGCTCCCGCCTCTTCAACTCTTTCCTAGCAGTGCAGGCACTGTTAGTCAACCTGCAGCATAAGTCATGTAGGCAGGGTGCACTTTAAATCCTTTTGCAGGCAGAGGCTGGAAATTTATGCCAATTTCCAAAGGGGTAGCCCTGTTAGTCTAGTCCAGTTAAAAAAAAGAAAAAAAAAAAGAAAAAACCACCAATGATTTGTGTGGCACTTAAAGACTAACAGATTTATTTTTCGCATGTACTTTCCTGGGAAATAATCCCACTTTGTCAGATGCTTCGAAGATGGGTGAACTTGTGAAAAATAAATGTTAGTCTTTAAGTGCCACATGACTCCTTTTTCCCCCCCTGAGATTTATGCACTTTGGAAAACCATTTTCAACCTCCATGAATGAGAAGGGGGGGGGGCGCTAAATCAAAATTTGGCTTGAGGCGCCACAACCCCCTGAGCCAGCCTGAGAGGCAAGCAACTGACCAAGCTCCCTCTCCAGACCCATGCTGCGCACGCGGCTCAGTCTCCCGACAGAACTACACCTCCCAGCACACCTGGCGCCGGGCCGGGCCGGGCCGTACCGCTGTAGTTGATTGGTAGGCGGCTTAGACTAACGGACCAATGGCAGCTCCGGGTCTTCGTCGGCGGCTCCGCCTCCTCCTCCGTGGCGGCGGGGTGGTGGGAGACTTTGAAAAAGTTGCCAGCCGGTCAGGGCGGGGCGCCGAGGCCGCAGTTGGAGGCGGAGCGGTTGGGTGCCCCAGGCCGGCAGCGCGAGGGGGCTGTTGGCAGCAGGCGGGCGGGGCGGGGCGGTTAGAACCGTTACTGGCCCCGCGCGCGAGCCGGGCAGGGCAGAGGCCGTGGCTGTCGCCAGGTGCGAAGGCTGCGGTACGGCCCTACTCCGCCATTTCGCGGGGGTGGGGGCGGACCGTTCCCACACTGCCCCGCCGGTTGAGTCCGTTCGCCCGGGGGCGCTCGGGCCGCGGTGGGAGGCCTCGCTCAGTCTCGCCTTCCGGGCCCTGCGAGAGGTGGGGGTCGGTGGGCGGGGAGGCCTCGGAGCCCTCTCCCCCTGACCTTCTCAAAGGAGCGGGAGCAGCCCGCTGGGGGATGGCGCCGGGGGTGATGTGGCAGCCTTAGGCTAGCTGGGGCCCTAGGGGAAGGCCCATGGTGGGGCTCCCATAGGCCTCCATGACACCTCCCCCGTAGCCCCGGCTTCCCACTGTTAATTCCCAAAGAGAGAGAGAGCCGTGTTAGTCTAGTCCAGCAAAAAACCAAGGAGTTGTGTGGCCCTTAAAAACTAACAGATTTACTTTTCATATGAGCTTCTGTGGGAGAAAATCCCACTTCATCAGATGCTTCAAAGAGAGTAAGTTCACTCATCTTTAAGGCATCTGATGAAGTGGGATTTTCTCTCATGAAAGCTCATGCGAAAAATAAATCTGCAAGTCTTTAAGTGTAACAAGACTCCTTGGTTTTTTTTTCCCCACAGTTGCCTCTCCTCCCTGCCCCCCTCCCCACGGCCCTAGTTCCCAGCCAATGGCCCTCAGAGCTGTAACTATTGCAGGGCAGAGCCCCAGGTGGTGCGGAGCAACTGTGAGCTGCTCTATTAAGGGGCGGCTTCTGTTGTGCTGGCTCCAAGCGCCACTAATGGCAAGGGGCTGTTCTGACTGGAATGCACCTTGGGCAGCAAAAACTGGCATTCTGGCTCTTCCCCAGCTCCCTGCCTCCCCCACCGGTTTTTGGATCCCCTGTAGTCTTCCCTGCTGGTTCCCTGACGACCATCCTCCTGCCAGCTCCACATCCCCCACCCCAGGGGGCCCCTTCACTCCTTACCTGGCCGCAGGAGCTGCTGGCGGGAGATCTAAAAACTCCCAGCCTGGCTAGGCTGCCTGCTGGCTGGAGGGCTAACCTGCTGCACCCCTGGGCTGCCGCTTCCCCTCCCTCAGGGTAGAACCGCAAGCCCAGAGGAGAGGCAGGAGAGCGGAGCCCAGCCTCTGGGCTGGCCCACTCCATCCTGGGGACGAGGTGGCGTGAGCCAGCCCAGAGCAGAGGCCAGGTTCTGATCCTCCCCTCCCACACAGTGCAAAAGCTGGCTCCAGGAGCATATGGCGTGCTGCAGCCCTGAGCTGGACCTGGACCTGGACCTGGACCCAGCTGAATGCCTTTGAGTTAGGTGAAGCAGGCTACCACCCCTGTAGTACGCTGGGGCCCCTTATCGCTGGGGGCCCTAGGCAGCTGCCTGCTTTGCCTACCCCAAAAGCTGCCTTTGATGGCAGCTTATATGCCCTATGTCCCGTCTTTCCACACCGGAAGCGTTAGGAGCAGTGCAGAAAACGGACAGTAGATTTGGGTGTTACTGTTTACTGTGGCATCCTCTGAGCAGGGTTAAATAGTGTGATGGAAGGAGCAGCTGAGTCCTATTTACAGGACAGTTGTGCTGCAGGGGATCTGCTGCTCCAGTGATGAATTATGGGTCCTAGCTTGGCTAGTGTAGACAAAGCCTTAATGCCACCATGGGAATGCATCTTCAGAGTTGCTTGGCTTTCTCCCTGCTCACCTGTTCTTTTATTTTTTCCTCTAGGCTGCTTTGGAAGCAGCTCTTGTCCCTTTGCCTAATGCCATGTCATGTGCCAAAAGTGTTGGGTAGCGTTCCTGTGCCTATTCATTTTCTTCTGTATCTGAAACAAGGCAGAGTAATAGAAGATGTGATCAGACACATGGGTTTCACACAGCAAGAGATACCATATAGCAGAGTCATTTGCTGCTCTAGAGCTATGGGCTGAGTGTGTGGATATTACACTAATGAAAAATTTACTAATTTGATTCTTTTTTTGAGACTCATTTTAATGCCTGAAAATCCTATTCTACAACCAACTTTCTCTTTTTAGTCTTCAGGACACTTGTTCATTGCTTTCTCTGCAGGACACTGAGCATATAAAGATGTGTATATATTTTTGTAGAATCATAGAATCATAGGGTTGGAAAACTGTAACTTCAGGAGAAATTTAGCATTTCAATAACCCTTTAATGCAGCCAAATGCCAAAGACATACGTTGTGAGTTCTGAGACTCTCTAGTTAGATTCATAGCAATGAACTCTATTGATAATTTCTGCCCTGCATGGGTATTCACACAACACAAACAAAACCCAAGGCTGGACCCACTATGCACCAAGCTCACCATTATACCTGGGAGACTTTCAATAGAGTCAATATCTTTGAAGTCCTGGTTAGGATCTCTCAGGGAATACTCCCATAGTATTATGTTAAAGAATGAAATGATTAAATGTATGTGTAGATAAGAAGGAAAAGATGTACAAATGCTTTAGTCTAGCAGTTCCCAACCTCTTCCTTTACAAGGACCACTACATCATCAAAATTTTTTTGTGGACCAACCACTTAAGCAACCTATTTTAATCATTTGTTTTACAGCCTATAGCTGATGGGAGTCAAACTTATGTATCAAGTCAAACTTGTATATCAAACATAGAATTATTATATATCAATAATTTATTATGCTCAGGCAGAAGCATATTGTGCTCATCACAGTACATTTACCTTCAGTAGGCCTACCAGTGGGAAAAAGATAACACCTAATGAGAAGTGATTATATTATAACATTATTCTACCCCCCACCATGGACCACCTGCACTATCCTCATTGAACACCAGGGGTCCACAGATCACAGATTGGTAACCACTGCTTTAGGGGATTGGTTACATTTGCTTGTCAATTGTCAAGCATACTGATATCTCTTATGCCCTGGGTGGGAGATTAGAAGGATGTGAAAAAATGGTAGATTTGTAACATCCCAGCTAATTACTAGATTTAAAAGTCAGAAGGGGCCATTGTGATCTTCTAGTCTTACATAATACAAACTTACATAACACAGGCCATAGGATCTCCTTGAGTTTCTGCTTCAAATCCCATAGCTGTGGCTGAACTAGAGCATGTCTTTTAAAAAAATATCTGATCTTGATTTAAAAATTGAAGGTGATAAAGAATCCATCACAGTCCCTTGGTAAGGTGTTCTAATGGTTGAATACCCTCTCTATTAATTGTGGACCCACTATTCCAATAGTGGTTGCACCAGAGCCAGGTACTCCCTACTCTTATTTGACAGTATCCTGCTTATATGTCCAATGATTGCATTAGTTCTTTTAGTCTGTGATCATTTGCATACTCCAGTAGCAGAAAGATTTGTAGTGTGTGATATGTTTCTTTCCCTTCTTTACAGCAGTGTGTATGTGTTTTGTGTGTGTGTGTGTGTGTTGGTATTGCAAACAGGTCTTAGGTTTATTTTGCTGTATTGTGATTGTTTTTCTGTCCACCAGGTGTGGGAGCATGGCCACTAAAAAACTGAGAAGAGCAGGCTTATCTCAAGAACTTTGTGACAGGCTGAGTCGACAGCAGATTGTTACTTGTCAGGTGAGACTTTCACTAAATGATTGTAGAGATTTATATTGGATTGTGTGAAACTTTGATGCATGTATGGCCTGCTACCTGGTAAAGGTGTAGTCTTGAACGTGTGCAGAATTATGACTGTCCATCAAGTACCGACTTTACATTTATATAGAACCTTTTATCCAAAAAAATCATAGAGTAATGTAGAGATCATTTCACTTACCAATGAAATTCAGCTGTCACTTGGGTGGAGCAAGACAATTGTTTGACCACATGCAGCAACATAACAGGAAATGAAATTGATCATAGTAAACTGAAACTAATAGTGATGTTTTCTCATTCTCTTCTCCTCAAACCAGAATTATTAAACTGATGTTCTGTGACTTTGTCTGGTCCAAAGTGAGATAGGGTGGGATTCTCCAAATATCTGTATAAGTGGATGCCTAAGAGGGTCCAGGGTCTCTTTACAGAGGCTACAGTCCTCTGGCATGGATCCAGTTGTAGGATCAGAACCTAAGTTTGATAATTGGAAGTTGAGATATCGTTTGAGGTGACTTGATCATTTTCCAGCTAAGGACAGAAGCTTATGGGGAAGTCGGTATTGTAGTTTCATCCCATCTCAATACGATGATTATTGAATATTTAATTTCCTTGTACAGCCACCTACGCCTTCTGCTTTAAAATGTAGGACAAAATTAATGCCTTGTGTATGTTCGTGACTCATTGAATTGATTTAATGGCCGCCCCTCTTGGGGCATTAATTAAGCATGCAAAGAATCCTTAGGGGAGCAGATGGTCCCTTAAACTCAACTAGATGGCCCCCTTAAACTTAACTAGATGGCCATTGTCACCCCATTGTTTCTCTTGGGCCGGGGTGTAGGTGGGCACTGCCTAACTGCAAGGTCCTTTGTAATAGTGAAGACATGACTCACAGCACCTTTGTTCCCCACATTCCCTGTAATCAGGGAACTGGCGGGAAAAACAGCTTAAATACTCAGGTTTTGGGGGGATGAGGCAGGATGGTTCTCAACATCTTGCCTGGCCTGATCACCCAGACGCTGACCTCCTCCGCTCACGAGTTCTTCCCTGAGTGTACCCCACGTTTTGAACTGCTGGCCGAGTACGAGTCTCTCTCCCCGGCCTGTAATGCTGCTGCTACTGCTGCTAGGAGTGGTAAGAGCCTGCCCTGCAGCTTTCTTTAAAGTTACTTCATTCTTTTGCTGCTGCGTTGACACCGTTTTCTCCCAGCTCTGCAGGCTTGTTTGTGTCTTTTACCTTTCCCTTTTTTTACTTGCTACTTCACTCTGTGTTGTTTAAAGGAGCTCCTGTGTCTCTAATTATTTGCTGCTGCTCTGTATCACTTGGTGTATCTTTTTCCTCTGAATCATTTGAACTTGTTTTAAAAGTATCGTTGAGAATTGCAACATTGCTTTTGGTTTAATTGGTAGCCTTAGAAGTGTTAAGTTAGATTGTAAGATTGTTTCCTTTAGTTTGTAATCTTCAGAGTTGTTTGCTAAGTTGCCTTTGCCCACCCCTCTGTGACTCCCCTGATCTGAATAAACTTTTCTCCCTTAAAACTTTCCTTGTCCCCTCTTTATTTCTTGAATCCCCCCGTGTGCCCCAACTTCCCTTCTGCCCCTGTCCCCTTCCCTGCGGCTCCCGGCCCCTTTCCCCGCTGCCGCTTCCGCAGCTCCCCCTTTTCCCATAGCCCCTTTCCCTATTGCCCTTTTTCCTCCTGCTGGCCCCCCGCGGCTGCCAGCTCCCCTGCTCCCGGGGCTGCCGGCTCACCTGCTTGCCGCTGCACCCCCTTGCCGCCGCTGCCGGCTCCCCCTTCCTGCTTCGCCTCCCCACCAGCTGCCTGCGGCTTCCCGCAGCTCCCTTAGCCGCTGCCCCTTTCCACCCCTGCTCCTTTCCCTGTTTGCTACCTACTGCCGGCTCCCCTTGCCACCGCGCCCCCCCTTGCAGCCGCTTGCCACCGGCTCCTCCTTCCTGCTTTGCCTCCCAACTGGCTCCCCGCCGGCTCTCTGTGGCTTCCCTTAGCCTCTACTCCTTTCCACCTCTGTCCCTTTCCCTGCTCCCTGCCTGCTACCGGCTCCCTGCTCACTGCTGCACCCCCCCCCTTGCCATCGGCTCCCTGCGGCTCCCCCAGCCGCTGTTCCGCCACCGTTCCTTCCCGATCCCACAGCCCCCCCTTCTCTGCACCCACCTTGGAACCCCTGCCTTCCCCGCTGGTTTTCACCCTTCACTGTCACTGCCTCACACTAAATTATATGGTACCCCCCTCTTTCCTTATATGGTGTTGGAACATCTCTTAAGTAAGTTGGTCTGTAACTGTAAGTTAGGCTAGTTTTAGCAGAGAGCCCCCATTGCCTCCCAACTCATTGCACCCCACGAAGCTGAACACTCCACAAATCTCCATTGCAGAAACACTGTGACACACATCACACATACACCCCACTGCTCCCCTTACTCCCATACCTTTTTTAATAAAGATTACCCTGTACCCCACTGGTGCAGTAATTCCCCCCAAGGTCCCCAAATTTTTGAACCTGCTGGCAGGGTCAGTGTAATTCCATTGACTTTGGTGGAATATTAACTGATTGTTTATGAATATATTAACTGAATATGATCTTCCCTCTCCCTCTTAAATCTTCAGATTGAACTCTTTGTTCCTTTTAATCATCTTTCAGGACTTTCTGTGTCTTTCACTCTTGGAGCTAATGAAAGTGACTGGGCAAAGTTATCGGAATGTGCAGAAGCTTCTTTGCAAAGTCAGCTTAGCTTGTGCTCCCAGAATGCAGACTGTAAGTATCCTTGCTGTGGTCCTTTTGTGAAATCTGACTACTGTCACTTTTCTTTTAACCTAGTAAGGGTATAGTGTAGCATAAGTTTGTTGCAAATTGTATGAGATGCCCTGTGGCCCAAGAGGTAAACTGAAATTCCATTATAAGGATCAAGTCAAGCTATGTCAGTTTTCATTGCTAAATTCAGGTCCATGAGACAATGAATTTTGCAGTTTAGAAGTGTATAAAAAGAAAATATCAGGATATAGTCAGTTTAGCTACGCATTTAGTGCATAAGCGGGTTGTTGAGATTATTGAAATATATATGATCTAAGCTCTACTCCCCTACAACTAACATATGTCTCCTCAGAGCTACTCAGGAAGATAGGGAAGTCTTTCCTACCTTTGAGAATATCAAACAAATTGCTTCTAATCTCAGCCTTAAAACTGAAAGTGCATTTGATTAGTATAAGTGAAGGACAGGAACATCAGTACCCATAAGACCTAGTTTTTCTAAAGTAATGTTGGTGCCAAAGAGTGATTAGTAAAGCTGTATTTTGTTCATTTTGAAGAATCTTTTGTGTTATCTCCCCCTTAAACAAATGGGAACAGGGAGAGGCAATGAAGATGATACAGTCTCACATCATCTTTGATCCGATCTTGCATTACCTTCTTATTAGCAAACTAGGGAAGCACAGTCCAGATGGAGCTACTATAAGATGGGCACAATACTGGTTGGATAAGTGCTTCCAGAGAGTAGTTGTCAAGAGTTCACAGTCATGCTGGAAGGCCACAACAAGTGGAGTATCGCAGGGACTGGTTCTGAGTTTGGTTCTGTTCAATATTTTCTTCAGTGATTTAGATGATGGCATAAAGAGTACATTTACGAAGTTTGCAGATGATACCAAGCTGGGAAGGATTGCAAGTGCTTTGGAGGAGAGGATCAGAATTCAAAATGATTTGGACAAACTGGTGAAATGGTCTAAAGTAAATAGAATGGAATTCCATAACAACAAGTGCAAAGTACTCTACTGAAGAAAAAACAATCCATTACACACCTACAAAATGGACAATGACTGCCTAGGAAGGAGTACTGCAGAAAGAGATCTGGGTATCATAGTGGACCACAAGCTGAATATGAGTTGACAGTATAACACTTTTGCGCGCGCGCAAAAAAAAAAAAAAACACACCAAAAAAAGGAGCAAACACCATTCTGGGACTTATAAACAGGAGTATTTGAAGTAAAACACAAAAGGTTCTTCTCCCCTACTCTGCACTAATTAGGCCTCAACTGGAACATTGTGTCCAGTTCCGGGCACCTCATTTCAGGAAAGACGAGGAGAAACTAGAGAAGAGCAACAAGAATGATTAAAGGTTTGGAATACTTGACTTATGAGGGAAAATTGAAAGAGTTGGGTTTGTTTAGTCTGGAAAAGAAGGGACATGATAACAGTTTTCAGGTACCTAAAAAGTAGTTAGGAAGAGGAGGGAGAAAAATTATTCTCCTTAACTACTGATGACAGAACAAGAAGCCGTGGTCTTAAATTACAGCAAGGGAGGTTTAGGTTGGACATTTGCAAAAAAACTTCTGTCAGGGTGACTAACCACTGGAATAAGTTGCCTAAGGAAGCTGTGGAATCTCCATCACTGGAAGTTTTTAAGAGCAGGTTAGACAAATACTTGTCCATTGGTTTAAGATAGTATTTCATCCTGCCCTGAATGCAGGGGAGACCTTTTCAGTTTCTGTGATGTATCTGGTCTTAGAGAGTTGGTGGGAGTAGAGGGAAGGAGACAGGAGGTGTGCAGTGAACTGCAGTTGGCTGAATTGTTTTGGTTACTTGAAAAGAACATGTCTGAATAGATTGCTGTCATGCCCTCTGAGCCGTAAAGATGCTAATGATGATAGCTTGCCTGTGTTAGGAAAAAACTGTGTATAAAGAGAGTGAGGGATGAGAGAATTTTCATTGCAATTTAGGAGTTGGCCAAGGAGCTGTCCAGATGATTAATGTGGATTTTTAATGAATCTTGGACAACTGAGGAGGTTCCAGAGGACTGGAAGAAAGCCAGTATTCAAAAGGTTAAATAGGAGTACCTGGCTAGCCTCATCTTGATCCTGTGAAAAATAATACAGTGGCTTATGTATGGAACTCTTTTAGCAAAGGATGGAAATATAATTGCTAATCTACATATTTTCTTGAAAAACAGAGCTTGTCAAATGAATGTGAAATTGTTCTTTGACAAGGTTTGAGCATGGTTGTTAAAGGTAACTACTAACAAAATGAACTTTTGTAAGGCATTTAACTTGGTATGTCAAAAATTCAGATTAAAAAATAAATACTATAAAATCAATGTAGCACATATTAAATGTATTAAAACTTGTCTGATAAATCTCAGTAGGTAACTTAACTGGGAACCATCAAGTGGAGAGGGTGTTCACTAGAATTCTGTTCCCAAGGATGTCAAAAAATTTGAGAAGATTTAGAAAAGAACGACAGAAATGGTTTTGAGATCTGGAAAATGCCCCTCAGAGTGGGAGACTTAAAGAGCTCAATCTATTGAGTTCATCGAAGGGAAAGTTGAGGTGTTTGATTGTGGCCAAGAAGTACCTCTATGGAGAGAAGATATCTGACTCTAGAAAATTCTAATTGAACATGCAAAAGCATAACAAGATCCAGTGGTTGGAAGCTGAAGTCAGGAAAATTTAAATGGGAAATAAGATGAAAATTTTTGACAATGAACAGACTACCAAGGGACGCAATAAATTCTCTTTCACTTGGAATCGTCAAACCAATATTGAATGTCTTTCTAAAAGATATGTTAGTATAACCACAATTTCTTGGATTCAGTAGAGAAGTTACTCAATGAAATTCTGTGGCCTGTGTTATGCACAAAATCAGATTAGATTATCATAATGATCCCTTGTAACATTAAAATCTATGTGGGGCAGATCCTCAGCTAATGTAAATTGCCATAGTTTAAAAAAAAAAAAAAAGACTAATTTCATGCTAATAGAAAGTGAGTGCAAATCCTTTATCACTCTATGCATTCATTTGTCTAGTTAATGTGAGCCTGAATCCAGCAGGACATCACTGGAGTTATCTAAAATTTATTAGGTTTGCTTTGTGCCCTGAAAAGCTCAAAATTAGTTTTTGTATTCTTTGTACAGTTCTACTCTCTAGTGCCTTTTAGATCAGGATCTCTAAGGTCTTTTCAAATATCAACTGGTTAAGTCTCCTGTCTAGTGTTGGCAGAAACAGACACACAAAAAGGGTAAGTGGCTGGTCTAATATGTTGTCAGCTGGAAGAAGAACCCAACTCTCCTGACTGCTAGTCCTGTTCTTTTATTGACTAGATCAGACTCACAAAATTCAAAAGCTGTGCTAAGCTTTGATACTGGCCAAGACTTGTTCAAACAGTTTATGAATCGTAACAAAACTTTCAATGAACCTGAATGGTTCTGAGTTGCCAAGTTAAAAATCAGCCAAATTCTTAGTTTTGGGTTTCACTGTGAGAGTTTTGCCCAGCTCTGCAGACCACAGAGTTAGTATTTCAGTTTTCAAAAAGTAGTAGTTTAGCAGATCAAAAGCAGAATGTGTTAGCTGGGGGGGGGGGGGGGGCACCCACCTTTGAAAAGGTTTCATAAAACGCATTTTATAATTTGACATTGTGATGTGGGAGAAAATGTCAAAGCTGGAGGGAGAAAACCTCAGTGTATACATCAAACTCCTTTACATCTATTTTGTGGTGTCTGAATTTAAGTGTGAGGGAGGGTTTGATGGGAAAAGAACACAAGGAAGGGTGAAAGTACAGCCCAATATTTGTACAGTACGCTTGTTGGCAAGTATTAAATCATGCTTGATTGTTGGGGAGCAAATGCCAGAAATTTCCTTTGCCAGCTGAATAATTTTTTTTTCTGGTTAATTTTTGCTGTTGTAGGCTTATGAAATGAAAATGAAAAGGGCTAATGATTCATCCCTAGCCTTCTTATCCACTACCCTGGATGGTTTGGACAAAGCCCTGCATGGGGGAGTGGCATGTGGATCCCTCACAGAGGTAAAATTTCATATTTTTACTGCAGCAGCACATACAAGCCATAATAAAATTGGGATCCATTTGGGCACAATACAAACATATAATAAATGACTGTCCTTGACCAAAAGAGCTTTCAATCTAAAACTTAAAAGTTGGATTCTTCTCCACTTGTACAGGATGCTAAATATATTAGTTTCCACTTTTAAAGTTAGGACAGAAGAAGATTCAAGACATGTTTGTGTTAATCTTTTCTGCTTTAAAAATTGCTGTTTGAAATTTGTCCTAATGATCATAAATGATAAACACTTCACATTTTGTGTAATATGGATGCACCAATAGTTGAAACTATCCAGTGAGGAAAATCAGATTTTATAAACTGCTGGTCAGAAGTAATTTTGTAAAATGATAGAATAGGCCCAAAGCATAGCCCATTGGTTAGGGCACAGGACTGGAAAGCATAATTTTATTCTTGGTCTGAAATTGACTAGCTGCGTAACTCTGCCTAGTCACTCTTACCTGACTCTGCCACCAGGTTTGAAAATTTGGGGACCTTGGGGGGCAATTACTGCACCAGGGGGGTATGGGGTAATTTTTATTGAAAACGGGTATGGAAGGACAGTGAACTGTGGGGTATGTGTGGTGTGTGTGTATGAAGTTTGTCACAGTGTCTCTGCAATGGGGATTTTGTGGAGTGATCAACTTTGTGGGGTGCAACAAGTTGGGAGGCAATGGGGGTTCTCAGCTAACTTAACTAACTCACAGTAACTTAAAAGATGTTCCAACACCATATAAGAAAGGTGGGGGGTATCATGCAACTTGGTGTGGTGCAGTGGCGGAGGAAAGCGAGGTCAACGGGGGAAGCAGGAGTTTTGAGGTGGGCACAGGGGAAACAGAAGGGGGCTGTGAGAACATGAAGACGGGAAGGAAGGGGTGACGGGGGGGAGCTGGTGACTGTGTGGGAAGCGGTGGGGTGAGAGGGGAAGCCACAGGAAAGTGGCGGAGGCGAGAGGAAGCTGCTGGGAAGTGGCGGAGATGAGAGAACGCCGCGGGAAGCGGCGGAGGTGAGAGGAAGCTGCTGGGAAGGCAAGAGAAGACAAGGAAAGTTTAAGGAAACAGTTTATTAAACCTAGGGGAATCACAGAGGGAAAAAGTAAAAATGACCTGGTAAAACAATTCTAAAGGCAACAACTAAACAATACAATCTTACAAACTAGCTTAAACTTTCTAAGGCTGACAAATTACACTAGACAATGTTGCAACTTACAACAGTACTTTTAAAACAATCAGAGGAGAAAGTTACAGCAACCAATATAAGGCAGTGGCAAACAGTTGAAGACCTGGGAACTCTTTTTTAAGCAGCAGACAGAGAGGCAGTAACCTAAGAAAAGAGAAGGGGGAAGGCAAAAACCAAACAAGCCTGCTCTTAGGAGCATGGGCTCAGTGAGCCTGAGAGAGAGCGATGGCGAAGCAGCAGCAAAGAATGAGGTATCTTTATTAAGGAAAGCTGCAGGAGCAACCTCTTACCGATCCCAGCAGCAGCAGCAACAGCATTACAGGCAGGAGAGAGAGACTCATTACTTGGCTGGCAGTTTCAATCGTGGTACGCTCGGGGGAGAACTCGTGAGCGGAGGAGGTCAGTGTCTGGGTAATCAGGCCAGGCAGGATGTCAGGGACTGTCCTGCCTGATCACCCCAAACTCTGAGTTTTTAAACTGTTTGTTCCTGCCAGTTCCCTGATTACAGGGAAGGCAGGAAACTAAGGTGATCATGACTCATATCTTCACTATTTCAAAGATCTCGCAGTTAGTCAGTGCCCACCTACACCAAGCCCTGTAGAGATCAATGGGGTGTCAAATGCCATGTAGTTCAGTTTAAGGGGGCCATCTAGTTGAGTTGAAGGGGCCATCTGCTCCCCTTAACATTCTTCGCATACCTAGGTGATGGCCCGGGAGGGGCGGCCATCAAATTAACTTAATGAGCAATGGACATGCCCCCGTGGCCGACCCGAACGGGCTGCGAGGGGGTTGCCCCATGCAAAGATCCGTGGAGCCTACAAGTACTCCTCCTTCAAAGGTGGAAGCTGGCTGCTGCCGTAGGAAAGGGGAGAGCACTGAACCTGCAGAGATAGAGCGGAAGCAACTCTGTTAATCAGCTATTTTGTCACTGCTATCTCCAACAAAAAGGCTATAAGAACAATGGCTACAGTAATGAGCCACTGCTTGATGGACTGGGCCCAGGTCCCCAAACCTCAGCTGGACCACTGGGCCTGCCACCAGTCCCAGTGTTGGCGCTCCTCCCGAATCTGGACCGCGAGGGAGGACAGCTGGTTGGCCACGGCCAAGACGTTGTTCCACCCGGGCTGGAGACGCAGGCGGCACTATCCCTTAAAGCGGGGGTCGAGGTCTTCTAGGGCAACACAAAAGTCTTTTTGTAGAATGGTCTGGATCAGGAGGCGGTTCTGTTCAGCATAGTTGCCCAGGATGGTGAGAGCGTCGTGGACCCGGTGAAATCCTTCAGCTGTGATGTTAGTGAGGGTCTCCAGGCCAAGTGATAATCCGTGGATCTGTTGCAATGTAAAACTGTACGAAAGGGGGTTAAACTGCACATAGCCCCCTATGACTGTCTCTGTGGCTGACTTAATCCGTTCCCACACAGTGGCCTCTCGGCATCTGTGCGGTGATGAGAAGGGGGAGGCGGCGGTGCTGATCATGGCGGCTGATGCCTGAAAGACATAAAGGAGAGAAGCAGCCCATCTGGGGCCTGTGGGGATGTGGGGGGCGTGGGGAGGAACAGTGGACACCTGTGCCCCCGTGTCCAGCAAAAAGGGGATGACGAGTTCCTCGTCAAAAGTCTGTGCGTAATAGGGGTGGGGGTCCCCTTGTCGGGTGCTGGCAGCCACCAGACACCCGGCTGCTATCCGTTTTTTGGCTGGGTGGGTTCTGCGTGGTCTTCCCACCCCAGGTTTATGGCAAGGGCTTTCTGCTGCTCGCTGTTAAGTTTGCGAGTGGCCTCCTTAGTGAGCCCTTTGGCTAATAGAAACCCAAAGATCTCACACTCCATGAAGGAACACTCTGGGTACTGGGGTTTAGGCTGTGGACTGGTGGGTGGTGGGGGTGAACTGACGGGCATGGCTTGGGCTGAGGGCCACTTTACCCTTTCAAGGGCTTCGTAGAGTTGCCCGATGGGGTGCCCAGCATACCACCTCAGCCAAAGGACTGTGCCAGTATCGGAGGTGTTACTGGCGTCCATGGCTGAATCAATCGCTGCCTCATCTATCGGGACCTGGGATGGGTCAGGCACATAGCGAAAAGTGCTATGTTGGGCGGTTTGGGCAGGGGTTAGCCCAAGGGGGTGCTGGGCGGGGGACCATAACAAAATAGACCCCCCCCACTACATCATACATTAGGGAGGAGATACTGTGAACGCTCCCTTGGGGGAGTTGTAACCCCTTAAAGGTATGCTGTAGATGGAGGAAGGCAATGGCCAGGATGGTTAGGGGCCACACGGCATTAGCTTACATTACTCTCCAAGAGGCCCTTCGGCCAGCTGCTGGTATTGGCTAGGATTGTGCCCTCCTCCCTATCTACTAGCTCTTGGCCATTCTCTAGAGCTAGGCATCCCAGCAACATTAGTGGCAGCTCTTCGGGTCCCCGAGCCGTCTCGTTAATGAACTCCTTCATTTCAGCTTTTGAGCGTGGTCGGAGTTCAGTTACCTGGGTGGTGTTGCCCTGCCCATCAACCTTTATCCGGCTGATGGATACTGGCAGGGCCTGACTGAGGGTCTCTATGGGAGGGTTTTGGGGCTGGGCTTCTGGTGGGGCTGAAGGTAGGGGTGGGTATAGCGGGGTTGTTTTGGGGGTAGATGAGGCTTCTGGGTGGGCATATGGGGGGGTTGTCAGGTGGTGTATCGGGACTGTGTGGTAGTGGTCCCTCCTGGCCCAAGTGACTCGTGGCCCCCTTGGCTGAGGCCGTTAATGCCCCATGGAAGACAGTTAGCTTGTCGAGGGCCTGAGCCAGGATCTCGTGGGTGGCAGTAGCTACCTTCTGGGGCTTGTATACGTCAGGCTGTAGCTTTTTTGGTGTCCGGATTTCTTCGAACTTTTGTATTAGCACCACCAATAGATGGTGGGCGGGGGGCCCCTGCGAGCGACAGGGTTCTGGGGCGAGCTTAGATGGGGACCCCCCGCAGGCTTTCACAACCCTTCCCACCTCTCTCCAGAGGCGGGCAGGGTCAGTCTGTGGCCGGCTCACCTGCCTTAGTGCAGACTGGCTGGAGGCTGGAGTCAGCGGGGCAGGCCCTGAATGTGGGGTGACAGGTTAAGAGGCACCCCACATCAGCAAGTCCAAAGGGGGTGGTATATTCCCTGGAGCTCTGGCCTTGCCCAATGGTGCAGACCCACTCTAGGGTCTCAGGCAGCCACTTGCTTTGCAGCAAGTGGTACTGCAGGTGGTTGAGCTGGTCCTCTTCGGACCCAGAGGTTTTGGCTTCCTTCCAGGGACGGGGGGGCAGTAATTGTTGCCCCAAGATCTTGTTCGTGACGCCATGACCCTGCCAGCAGGTTCAAAAATTTGGGGATCTTGGGGGGCAATTACTGCACAAGTGGGGTACACTTAAATCTTTATTAAAATGAGTGTGGGTGTCAACTGGGTGATGGGGAGTGTATGTGTGGTGTTTGTCACAGTGTTTTTAATGAGGTGTTGTGAGGTGCTTAACTTTGTGGAGTGGGACAGGTTAGGGGACAATGAGAATTCTCAATTAACCTAATTTACAGTTATGAACTTACTCACAGTAACTTAGAAAATGTTCCAATAACACATAGACAGAAGGGGGGTGCAATACAAACTCAGTGTACGGCAGTGGCAGAGGGGAGAGGACGTAAACGGGAGGGAGCAGGACTACCAAGGTTAGAGGGGCTCAAAGAAGAGGAGGGCAAGCGGGCTGGGGGCGCAGCTGGGGGCTCGGGGCAACAGGGGGAGCAGGAGGGGCTGGGCAGCTGGGAACAGAAGAGCGAGAGCGGGGAGCTGGTGGCAGCAGCGAGGAGAGACTCAAGGAAGAAGAGAGGCGAGTGGGGGAAGTAGGGATGGCGGGATGGAGACACATGGGGGACGTAGGGCAGGGGGACCAGAGGCACAAGAGGGTTTGGGACACACGAGGGGGGGTTTGGGGCAACAGGGGAAGCAGGAGGGTGCCGCAGAGAGCCGGTGGTAGTGGGTGGAGCAGCTGTGGGGAATCGGCAGGAGCCGGGGCAGCCGCGGGAAGCGGCTTCAAGAAGAGGGGGAGTGCCGCGAGAGCGGGTGAGCCGGCAGCTGCGAGAAGTGGCTGCGAAGGGGAAGACGCAACTGTGGGAGCGGGGGAGCTGTGGCAAGACAAAGGTGGGTGCTGAGGCAAAAAATGAAGAAGGGGGTGCCGCGGGAAACCGGGAGGCAATGGCAGCTGGGTGTGGTGTTGCTGCGGGGAGCTGGAGAGGCAACAGTAGGCGCCCCGGGCAGCGGGGGAAATCCAGGGGCAGGGAAAAGGGGGAAGCCGCGGGAAGCAGCGGCAGGTAGAAAGAAAGCTATGGGAGGCAGCAGGGTGAAAGGAAGCTGCGGGAAAGCAGCAAAGGCGAAGGGGGGGGGTCGCGGGGATCGGCAAGGGTGAAGGGAAGGCGAGAGGAGGCGAGGAAAGTTCAAGGGAAACCCGCGATGGATAAGGAAACAAAATTGGGTAGGAACAGTTTATTTAGGGGGATTGCAAAAGGGGGAAGGTAAGGCAATTCAATACAACTATGCAACTCTAAGGGTCACAGCCATATGGAACAATCTCACAATCCACAAACTAACTTAATGCAATTTCAAAGGTAACAGATCAAGGGAGACAGTCTTTCAAACCAACAAAAAACCAACTAACCGATACAACTCCAAGGGGCAACAAATCAAAGGGAACAGTCTTTCAAACTAGCAAACAAACTTAACACAACCCTAAGGCACCAAACCAGATGATACAATGTTGCGCCCTATACCTATTAACACTTCTAAGGTTTACAAATTATACTTAAACAATGCTGCGACTTATAATGGCACTTCTAAAGCAATAATAGAAGAGAGATACAGCAATGGAGAGAAAGATACAACTCAGTATAAGGCAGTGGCAAACATTTAAGGACCTGGGAACTTTTAGAGCAATGGGAAAGGAGATGCAGTAATCAGAGACAAGTAAGGAAGACAGAAAAAAAAACACAAACAAGCCTGCTCTTAAGAGCTAGGGCTTGGTAGAGCTAAGGGAGAGAGCAATGGCAAAGCAGCAACACAGAAAGAAGGTAACTTTACTGAGGAAGGCTGCAGGGGCAGGCTCTTATCAATACCACCAGCAGCCGCAGCAGCATCACAGGCAAGGGAGAGAGAGAGAGAGAGACTCGTTACTCGGCTGGCAGTTCAAATGTGGTACACTCGGGGAAGAACTCGTGAGCGGAGGAGGTCAGTGTCTGGGTGATCAGGCCAGGCAGGATGTCAGGAACCGTCCTGCCCGAGCCCCCCAAACTCAGGGTTTTTGAGCTGTTTTTCCTGCCAGTTCCCTGATTACAGGGAATGTGGGGAACAAAGGTGATGAGTCATGTCTTCAGTATTACAAAGGACCTTGCAGTTAGGCAGTGCCCACCTATGCCAAGCCCAGTGGAGACAATGGGGTGACAACGGCCATCTAGTTAAGTTGAAGGGGCCATCTAGTTAAGATGAGGGGGCCATCTGCTCCCCTTACATTCTTTGCACGCTTAAGTGATGGCCCGGGAGGGGCGGCCATCAAATCAATTCAGTGAGCAATGGACATTATCCTGCGTCTCTTAGCTTACATTTCTAAATTACCAGAGATGTAAAAGACTGTTATGACAAAGAAAAGTGTAAATATGTGAGAATGAAAAATATTTTACAAGAAGGATCATGTTTAGCTAAGACTGTAGAAAACCTGTGTAACTTTATTATTTGAAAAATATGGGATGTACTGGGTGTACACAATAGGACTGGATTAAAATTGTATGTAAACCCTTAACTGTTACTTTCTGACTTCTAAGTTTAACTCAGGTCTTCTTGACATGGTTTTTTTGCAGAACGTTTTCTGGCGTGTGTGTACTAAGATAGAACTTCATTCTCTACTACTTGGAAAGTATGCTGTCTTGCAAAAAGTTGCCAATAATTGATGTAAATTCTATAATATGTAATTTGCAGTGTTCTCTGAGTAATGTGTAATGACAGAATTTGGTTAGATGTCACTAGGAAGTTCACATGAATGAGCCTCTCTTCTGCAATATAAGATGCATGCAAGCCACACCCTTAAACTTTTTGTACCTTTTAAATTGATCATGGGCTGAGATAAGCACTTCTATTGATCTTGTCCCAACTAATAAACATCTTAAATTTATAGATTAGAAGTTATTCAATAACAATCTACCTTCTTATGATGTGCCCATCACTGTAGTATCCAAGTATCTGCTTTCCTAAACCTCTGCACACATTGCAACATGTATAGGAGCTGTCCTTCAACTCTTGCATTTTTTTAAGATGCAGAGATTCTAAGGGAGGCTTCCTGAGTGTTTTCTTTTGCAAAAGAATCCACTATATGTTTGACTAAATTTTCACTGCATAGTTAAGTGAGCTTCCTTAGCTGTGCTGTTAAAATAAATTAAAAAGCTCTACTTCTTAGTACGTAAGTTTCAAATGCTCTGAACTCAGTCAAGTGCATATCAGTTTTCTTCGAATTACTGACTGTCACTTCCATTCTGTAAGGGTAGTTTCCAGGCCATATTTCAACTTACATATTGTGGTTGTAGAGCTCTATAAACAAGAATTTTGCAAAATATTCTTTTATAACAGGAAAAAGTGTATTTTTCCAATCTTTGTAATTTAATGTGACTAAATTGTTTGTTTTTTCCCAAACTTAAAAAGAAATCACCTTTGAAGCATAAGAATAATAAGTGACTGAAAGTAGAATAGAGTGAAAACAGTATTGCAACTTAAACTGTAGTGGTTTCTGGTTCAGTAAGTGCTTTATGTAGCATGGGGATATGACCTTAAAGACATGAAGGTGACTTATTATTATTATTATTTTTTTTGTACGAGGGGTACAGGGCTGCACTGTTTGTTTCCATAGAGGTGCTTAAGAGGGTATCTTGTGGATTTATTTCATCCTGTAATGAATTAATAAAGGATTATTTTTTCAGATATGGGTTTTGATACATGTGTTGATAACTGGTCACAAGGGGTTTGTGTTGCAATGATCCAACCTGAAGGTGATCAGCACTGTGACTTAGCCAGGCTGAGGTGAGAAGGGCAATGTCTCTTGTGGCTATCTGAAAATGAAACAGCTGATCTTTTGGCAGACAGGACCAGCATTGAGTTAGATAGAGTCTTGAGACAGTGCAGATGCTCTGAACAGAGCATGAGCACTTAGTTCTGGAAAATGCTTCGCTCTGTCTAGCAGCAGCCTTGATTGCTCACCTTGGTTACATAGATACTTTTCACCAGATTCTAGTTTCCTTCAGACATGGGACAGTTGGTAAATACTGCACTGTAAGGGTATGTCTATATTGACAGCAGCAGAATTGCCACTGTCAGCATGATCTTCCAGGTTCAAATGAGAAGTATGTGTAGATGTGCTCAGTTGTTCTGGAAATCACCATAGCAACTCCAGCCCCAGAACTGGAGTTGTGGTAAACCATTTCCAGTTGGGTTAGTGAAGTATGAAAGAAGCTCTTAGTGAGTTATCGGGAGAGACAGGAGGTCTTTTGCATATCTTGCATATCTCCCGTTGACTGCCACTGAAAAGTGTGGCAATTAGATTAGGGCTCAGTGTTTGAGAAGAAGATTTTAGAGCTAGCTGACAGAAGTGAGCAATGAAGGACTATATAAGTGAGCACCTGGGGAGAAGGAAAAAATAACTTGTTGTGGTTCTGAGATCTGTCTTAAGAGGAATGAGCCAAAATAGCTTAATGTGACTCTGTATACCAGGGGTCTCAAACTCAAATCACCACGAGAGTCACGTGAGTATTAGTATGTTAGCCTGAGGGCCGCACCACTGAAACCTTTTCATACAGTGATATTACAAATATCGGTAATGATTGTGTCATTGTGGGCTGCAGGAAATAGCTTTAGAGGCTGTGTGTTTGAGACGCCTGCTGTATACCAAGTTCAGTTCTGGGTGGTGGATCATCAACATGATAAGTGCAATCGTTTAATAGCATCAGGCTGGCGCTGGGAATTGTGGCACCCCCCGCAGCAGAGCGATGCTGGCGCAAATGATTGACGTCATCAAGGGAATGCCACAGTGCTGTCCCTTTTTGACACCCTTCAAAATGCCAGCGCCCCCTTTGTTACGCAGGGGCTGCTTACCGCGTAGTGTCGGCCCTGAATAGCATTGCCATGGATGCTTGTCTTTTGCTAAAATGACTGTCATTTAGCTTGAGCAAAACGTTCTCCATGCCATACCCTCACCTGAAGTAGAGATTTTAGATACTGGCAGATAATGAGGTTTTCCTGAACTGGCTAGCTGCTACTTGATCTTGTTTAAAAAAAAAAAAGATAGGAAACAAGTGGTCAATGGGAATTTGACTGAATTAAGAGACTAAGTTAAGAATTCTGTGTCAGATTGCCATAGAATTTAGGACTAGAAGTCATTAATATTCATTTTTGGCCTTTATCTGAATGTGCAAAGGGCTGGAGCAGTAGCAAACAGTGGATGCATTTTGTGCCAAAGGCGAGTTTTCTAAGGTGGACTAGGAGAATGCTCTTCTGGAAATGAATGGAGATGCACAGTTTTGGAAAATTACTTTAATGTTTTGTGGACCTTGAGGGCCCCTTTCCAGTTGGGTTTATCACCACAATCTCTAACGCAGGTACTTATAGTGTGTTAACTCTGTAGTATACAGTATACATCTATGGGAACTGTGCGTCACTGCACACGTGCAGAATTAATTTCCCTTGCAGATTTTTTTTTCTTTGAGGAAAATAGATTCTGCCAGAGAGGTGCTGTAGTTATGGATTTTGCCCACCAATGGCAACTGTGGCAACAGAGCAGAGAGCAGTCAGCTTTGTTCCTCACAGCACCTGGTCTGCAGGGCCAGGTCAGGAAGCATGGGAGATGTGGGCAGACAGAGGTGGGGCATCAGGGTCATCGCTAGCGCTGGTCTCAGCGCCAGTGCCCTGGGTCTCCCGGAGACCGGAGACTCAGCTGCTGCCAGCCTAGTGCGACCTTCCTCTGGCAGTAGCCCACTCAGGGCCATCCCTTGGGGGGGGTGGGTCCCAGGGCCAATCAGCCAATGTGGGCTTCCCCCTGGCCAATGCGTCCCAGGGGCAGGGTGGGGCAGGCCGGGGTGCGCTGGCATGTGGCCAGGCCCCTGTGGAGCTCCAGCTACATGCCCGCCCCACCCTCTGGGCCGGAATGCCCCTGAGCCCAGCAAACAGCGGGGCCTGGGGTGATAGCTCCACCCCTGTGGACGGCCCTGGCTCTGCCCCCTCTGCCCCCTCTGGCCCCACCCCTGGCTCAGCCCCAAACCTATTTTGGGGGCAGCAACACCCCTGGGGGGCACAGTGGATTGCAGGATGGGTTACATAGACTTGGGAGGACACAGTGGGGCAGGGACTGTATGAGAAGGGGTGCAGGTCCACATGGGGATTAGGGGGAGGGATTTAGGGCTATAGGGATGGGAAGCAGGGGGTGGAGGTCCACAGGAGTGGAGGGTGGCTGAGTGGAGGTAAAGGGACACATGGGGGTGGAGCTCAGATGTGCATAACTGAATTGGAGAGGCTAGGGATCAGCAAGGGTCTACGTGGGGGAGACTCCCCAACTCCCTAAAAATCTCCCACACCCCTGTGCATTCCCCCCAATACCCTTGTTCCATCCTTCTTTCATCCATACCCAGCAATGCTCCAGGTTCACTCCCAGCGATTAGTTGCCTCTCCCTGAGTTCCTCTATTACCTCTGACTCCTCTAAGCCTTTGCAGTGCTTCTGAGGGGTGTAGGGAATGTATTTCTGTATTATAGTTCAAATGAAATATTACTCAAAGGTCAATACTAATATGCCTAGTAAGGAATCTGCTTGTTAAAAAATACATGTTTTTTGTTGCCTGTATTGTTATAGACATACTTACTGACAAGTATTTTGAAATACATTTCCAAACTAATTGGAACTGATGTGATTATATTGCTATTTCAACAAATAAAATATGCAGAATTTGAAAGAATTATGCACAGAATTTTTAACTTTTGGGCACAGAGTTCCCCCAGGAGTAATTACATTACTGACTAAATGATTGATATACTGCAATACAAGTCTGCAAGAGACAATGGTTGGCTGAGTCCAAAATTGCACTTTAGAATCCACATTACAGCAGTAGGCTGGTATTGGCCACATTGTAACTTCAGTGTAACTAGATAATGTTGTCAGTACTACCTTTCCTAAAAGTTAAAAAAAAAAAAAAAAAAAAAAAAGAGTTGGTCCCCCAAAAATCATGAGGCTAACTTGAAACCATTCTATTAACAAAGCAAAATTTGTTATCTTTTTATTTGTCTGAATCTTTGTGGAGCAGTTACGTAATATTTTTTCCAGGCTGTTAGCCACAAAAAAGATTAAAACCTTGTTTTGAAAGAAATTGAAACCTCTCCAACACAGCAAAAACTGAGATTTTCATCTATTCACTTGACTCCAGGAGCTGGGGTTTTAAGAAAAACAGATATAGTGAAATATGCTATAAGATCTCATGACTTGGCAGCACTGCAACTGTTCTTTGGTTACCATTATATATATGTCTGTGTATAAGTCTTTCCACATTCTACTGCTGCTGCTTCCATTTTGGAGGGGTAGCATACAAAGAGTTCAGGTCTTGATGTACAGTGACCCTGGAACATGAGATCTCTCTGATCTGCACCTCCTGTATTAAAACAAACACTGCTGTGGGTCATATACTAGATTTTATTGGGCCATGGCACAGTTGACCTGAATGTTGGACTTGGCCTATTTTTGCTTTTAGCCCATTGGTTCAAGCCTGGGAGAGGTTCTCATAAAGCTTGTTTCTTGGAGCTTTTGCTTCCCAATTGGTGTGCTAAAGTTTTTGCTGTTTTCCCTTCATCTTTCTCCTATGGTACGTGATGGCAGTGGTGGCTGGAAATTTGGAATTTGAATACATGAGCAATGTGATTTCATTTTTTCTTCTATAGCCAAATCTTCTGCTTGCTTTTTGAGTGCTGGAAGCAAATGACTTACACCCTGACACTTTTTCCAAACCACTGGTGGGGTTTAAGTTAGAAATTAAATCAAACTGAAATATTGTGATCAAATATCAGAACTTTTGGCCAAATTGTTTGAGTAAAAACTTTGGGTCATGAGTCCATGGATATTTAAATGTTGATCCTTCAGTAGTGCTGAAGGAGAATTAACTTCTCAAGACCCCATCCAAAAAAGCAAAACCAAAAACATGTTCAGATATGCCCGGAAGATGATAAATAAATACATAAATAAAAGCACTTTTCTATTTCAGTATAGTGTATGTGAAAGTACAGACACATTAAGTATTGTTGTTCTGAAATCTTGCATCAGGTATACTTTTGATAACAAAACCAAACTTGAAATAAGAGAAGTTCATGTACTTTAAGACCAGATGGGACCATCATGATCATCTAGTCTGACTTTCTTGTTGTAGGTCACAGAACCTCACCCATCCACCACTGTAATAGACCCATAACCTCAGGTTGAGTTACTGAAGTCCTCAAATCATGATTTTCAGAGACTCTACCATTTAAATTAGTTTAAACCTACAAGTGACCCATGCCCCATGCTTCAGACAAAGGCAAAAAATCCTGGAGTCTTTGCCAATATGATTAGTGGGACAGGAGGGAGAGGACAGGGGAGGGATTCTTTTTGACTGCAGATATGGCAGTCACTTAGACCCCGAGCATGTGGGCAAGATCCATCAGCCAGACATACGGGAAAGAATTCTGTGTCTCTCCCATGTAGTGTACCTTTACTGATCCTTGAAGATATGTGATGCTTGGCTACGTGCCACTGTAGGCTGTCTTATAATACCATCTCCTCCATGGACCATAAACTTATCAAGCTCAGTCTTGAAGGCAGTTAGGATTTTTCTTTCACTGTTCCAGAACTTTACTGCTTTGATAGGTAGCTTAATTTCCAAGCCTAAACTTGTTGATGTCCAGTTTATATCCATTTGTTCTTGTGTCCACATTGGGGCTTAATTTAATTCCTCTCCCACCCCAATATTTGTCCCTCTGAAGTGTTTGTCGAAGGCACTCATATCTCCCATCAGCCTTCTTTTCATTTGGCTAAACAATTTCCAAAGGGGCAGCCATGTTAGTTTAGTCCAGCAAAACAAAACAAAATCCAAGGAGTCCCATAGCATTTAAAGACTAACAGATTTATTTTTTGCATGAGCTTTCATGGGAGAAAATCCCGCATCTGGCGAAGTGGGATTTTCTCCCATCAAAGCTCATGCAAAAAATAAATCTGTTAGTCTTTAAGTGCCACATGACTCTTTTTTGGCTAAGCAAGCCAAGCTCTTTGAGTCTCCTGTCATAAGGTAGGTTTTTCATTCCTTGAATCATCCTGCTAGCACTTCTCCGGAACTATTCCAGGTTGCCTTAATCTTAAATGGTGGAGATCAGAATAACACATGGTATTCCAGATGAAGCCTTGTATAATGGTACTAACAGTTTCCTATCTCTGCTGCAGATACCTTTCCTGATAAGTCTGAGGAGTGCATTGGGCTTTTTCATGGCTGCATCACATTTGGCAGCTTGTAGTTGTCTTGTAATCAACCAATATACCCAGGTCTTTCTTCTCCTCTGTATCTTCTAATAGATACATTCTCTGCTTATAGCAAAACTTCTTATAGTTAGTTCCTAAATGCATGACCTTGCAGTTTCCACTATTAAATTTCATCCCATTTCTAGTACTCGAGTTTTCAGCAAACTGTCAGCACATGTTGATTCTGGACTATTTTAAATCCCATTTAAATACCTATTAAGTGAATGTAGCACTGGTGAGCAGTGAAGGATTGGCATTGTTGGGGGAGAAGTCTTCTATTTATCCATGGGACAGGTACAATAAGAAATAGCAATGCAGGTTTCTCCACATTGCTCTCACAAGCCTCAGCCTTGACTGGGAAGGACCAGTATTAGGGGTGAGGGAAATTCAGTCTCCATGGCCTATTCAGTCGTTAATAACTGTACTTCAATTACTGTTGTGGTGATGCTGATTGTGATATGGAAAGGCATCCTAGGACCTGGACTGATAGCTGCCAACTCATTGTAGAGGCCTCCAAACATCAATAAAATGGCAATAATTTGTACTCAATACCTACCTGAGCTGGATTCAAACACGGGAAAGGCCATGTACCCTAATACCAAACCCCTCAAGCTGTCCAGCCATGACATTGAACCCTAAACTGTACTAATCCTTTAGATTATTTCCTTGTTTATTTTGCTTTAGAGTGCTTAGACTACTGTTTTGTAGACATGTCTGTAGATATGCCAAAACAAACAAGGAGTCTGGTAGCACTTTGAAAGACTAACAAATTTATTTATTACATGAGCTTTCATGGGGGAAACTCCCACTTTCTCAGATGCTTGAGAATGGGGAACTTGGAAGATTTTATTGTCTGGAGAGTGTACAACACAGGAGGAGATATTGCAGTTTATGAAGAAGCAGACATGTAGAGGCATTTAGTTGAGCTTCAATGAGAGTAGCTTGGATACTTGGGTCTAGAGGGCCTTGGCAGCCCCTGCAGAATGGCCTGCAAGCATTATCCTGTTCCCAATCCCTTTCCTCTTTCAAATGTTCCTGGAGGCTGGAGGCAGGAGTGGGGAAGGAAGATGCAGTATCCCTTCCACTTGATGCCAGGTAGGATTCTAAGAACAAAAAGAAGCCTTTCAAAGACTTTTGATGGGCAAGACTTCTGTGCTTTCACAGAGGAGTGGTATTTGTTTCTCCTCTCCCAATTTTATCATATAAGTTGCCTAAGGTTAAAGTATTTTCTTGATCGTCTTTATGACTGTGCAATAAAAGTTAAGATTGTGTGAATCCAGTACTCTTTATTCCAATAATGGGAGTTGGTGGGGAGGGGAAGGGGATGTACAGGGGAACTGATACAATGGCAGGGAAGGTTTGGGAAGGCAAAATGCAGATAAGCAGCACGCACTAATGTAGCTCATTACTGAAATGAGTGTTCAAAACCCCCTGGAAACTAAGAGCTCTTTGCTGGGCTCTTATTGCACTTGTAGCTAATTGCTCAAAATTAGCAGCCAACCCATCTGTTTCTATGACTCAGCCCAGAGGAAATTTTTCTCACTTTGCCTCAGATTTTACGGAAAACACCATGTCTGGCAATTACAATAGGGATGTTCTTTTCATCAAGGTCTAACCTATCAAGCTCCTTGTACCAGTGACCCCTTAAAAGGCAAATTTCACCACCATTCTGCACTTGCTGAGCCTATTCTTGAACAGTTCTTTACTGCTGTCAGTAGCCGTCTACGTGAATAATAGGAGCAAGAGGAAGCTCAGTCTTCCGGGATCATTATTGGCAGTTCAACATCATCAGTGGTTATTTTGTGAGCTGAAAAGAAAGATCCATGATTACAGGTTTCTGAGCAGACTTGTTTGCTTAAAAATGTGCATGTCATGCACCTTTTCTGATCTTTCCATGTTTATGTTCCTGAAATGCTCCTGGTGATCCACCAGTGCTTTCAGCACCATTGAAAAGTATCCCTTTCAGTTTGTGTACCATTTGACAAGATTGTCTGGTGCAAAGATAAGGATATGTGCGCCAGCTATCCCCCCATTATAGTCAGGGAACCTCAACCATCCAGTGTATCCTGCATGTTGCCCAGGGTCACTGTCCTTCTTAGCAGAAGTCAATAAAATGGCCCTGCATACTTGGATCACAAGAGTTCCCATGTTGATTTACCAACCCCAAATTGATTCCCCACTGACTGAAAGCAGTCTGTCATTGCAAGCATCCACAGAGCATTCACCACTCATTTCTCCACTATCAGAACAAGTCTCTTTGTAGTTCCAGAGGGGCAGCTGTGTTAGTTTAGTTCAGTAAAACAAACAAGGAGTTCTGTGGCACTTAGACTAACAATTTTATTTATTTCATGAGCTTTCAAGGGATTTTTTTCCACACAAAAGCTTGTGCAATAAATAAATAAATTTGTTAGTCTTTAAGTGCCACAGGACTCTATTTGTTCATCATTTTAGTGTTGCTGTGCTTCACTTAAAGGGAGGGCTCTGCACAGTGTTCCTGAAAGCAGCCTTCTGCATTTGAAAGTTCTTCAGCCCCTACTCATCATTCCATAGCTGCATAACAATGTGACCAGTCCCTGCTTGTTTCCCACCACCAGAAATGGCACTCTGCTATGTTCAGCTGCTGTCTCACTGCCAGCAGCAACAGGAAATTGTTCCGTTCTATGGCTTGCAGCAGGGTTGCTTGAATGAAATTGCAGTGTTCTGTGTGGTGTCTCCTGTTTTGGCTCTGGAAATAATGCAGGATAAAGGGTGAGGTGTTTGTAATACTTACAACAAGAATACTCATCTGAGTGGGGTCCATGATTTTTGGGCTATAGTGTAGGTGTGGTTAAGCCAGGCTTTTGGAAAAGGCGTTAAAAAGTATGGGTCATTAATATTAGGGTAGGAGGGGAGGAAACTGCATCATGAGAGGCTGATGCCATGTTCCCATTCCCCCTGTGACAATGTTTTGTTGTCATGAGCAGAGGCGTCGCTGGCGCTTGGGCACCCGGGGCATATGCTCCGAATCCCAGCGCCAGTGTCCTGGATCTCTGGCCCAATCAGGCCGGAGATCCGGGGCCCGGTGGCCGCAGCGGCCCCGTCCCCAAGCAGAGATCCGGGGCTTGGCTTCTTGCGGCAGCGGCAGCCTCCCCATCCCTGGCCATGGATGTGGGGCCCGGCCGCCTGCGACCACTTCCGGCCCCATCCCCAGCTGGGGATGCGGGGCCTAGCCGCCTGTGGTGGTGCAGCAGCTTCTGGCCCTGTCCCTGGCCAGGGGGTAGGGGCGGGGCCTGGGCCCATGCCCTGGGTCCCTCCCCAGGCCAGCAATGTCTCTGCTCGTGAGACATTGTAAACCCTTCCCAAAACCCCTGCAGGTAGTTGCACTGTGGGATAGCTACTCATGGTGTATGGCTCTGTACATCAATGCTAGTGAGGATGCAGTCCTCCCACACAATGAGTGTGGTGTGGATACACCTGCCTGACTTAATTATTGTGGTGCCTGATGTCAACTCAATTAAGTCTACTTAATTAATTCTGCAGTGCAGGTATGCCTTTAGAAAGTGGTGAATGATGGAATAATTTGAGAATGAGCCAAATCACAGCTCAGGCGGGGGGGAGCTATAAAATAGGAGTGTGAGACCACCCTGTTGTGGAGGATTCTGATAAGAAGCATGATAGTGTCTTGGGGAATCAGCGATCAGGTCCCAATGTCTGCGACAGGTTTGCCATTCTTTTGCACCCGGGAGCACAGTTCCTGTTTGCCGTACAGGATTAAGGCTTTAATACTTAAGTTATATTGTGCCATATTTATAAAACTTGACTTTCCAAGTTAGATGTTTTTCCGTTGGTTCCTTCTTTATATAGAAAGCAGCTTTTAACTGAAATTTCTGATAGAAGGTCATGGATTCAGCAAATTTGTTTTTTATTTAAATGATTTAAGAGATTATACTAAATTTAGGCCATAACATATTATATATTAAATTGAAATTTCATTTTAAATTGGTAAATTTTTAAAAACCAATATGTTATGCTTTTAAATAATAAAATATATAAAATATCCCATTCCATAAAATATAAATCTGATTTTTCTTTTAGAAATCATCAATTTCTACCCACTCTTAATTTCAAGGTATTTTTCTAGCAGTTTCTTGTTCTTTCTGAGTCATGATGCTGCATAGAATGGCACTGTGGTGTACTGTATCTAGGGACCCAGTGGTATTTAAACTGACAACAGAGTTTGTGTGTGTTTCTGGATGATTATAATATAGTTTTGGTTTATCTGGCTGATTTTTTCCCATAATATTGAAGTCTTGGTTTTGGTAGTCCTGGTATTTGCTGAATGGGGAGTCATGTTTGGCATTTTGTTACAAACCAATTACATTTTCGTTATCCAAGAATAAAACCCAGCATTTCTTCATGATCTCTGTAAGGTCTGTTGCAGACATAGGACAGCTTAGCAACAGGTTATCTTCAGTATGAACATCATGCTCCCAGAGACTAGATATCCCAGCATACAATGCTGCCTCTTCATCCCTGTGATCTTTCACTTATCAGTTTGGAGGATTGTATCCTGGAACCTGCATGCTGGAATCATTTTATGTAAACTGGTTGCATGCATTCTTTAGGCTCCTGGCTCATTCATGGTAAAGACTTCCTCATTTGGACTTGGTTTCTAACTTACAACAGTCAAGCTAATGAGGCTGTTTGAACAGTGTATGCACTGAAATGCTACTAATCTCGCTGCTTAGCACTAGTGACGTTACAAATGCAGCACAAACTGAACAACTTAATTTATTAGTATTAATAATTTTAATAGAAAAATATTCTGAATGGCAAGTTCTAAGATTTTCAAAGTGATTTATAGAAATGGGCCTCTATTTTATCCCAATTTTCCAAAAGGGTAAGACTGAAACACAGAAAGGTTCAGTGACTTGCCTCAGGTCATGGAGGGAGTCAGGGATAGAAGAGATCCCTACAGTTCTCCCTGACTCTGAGGATCATGTTCAGACCACCAGACTATGCTGCGTGTGCAGTTTTAATCTATTATTTATCCCCATTTCTTTATAACTGGAGTGTTAAACATTTGACCAGATGCAGGCTGCTTAATGTACCTATGTGGTGGCTTTCGTATGTGGCCTGAATGTAACTGATGTAGTGGTGTTTGTCTGAAACAATGACTTGAAGTGTGAATTCCTTGACTCCATTTATAATTTCATTGAACTATTAGTTCCAAAGCACAGTTATGACACTTCAGTATCAGCAGTGATTATTTTGTTTCTAATCCTTTGAACAGACGGAAAGAGGAAGGGGATAGGAGGGAAGCACATAAGGAAGGTAATGCAGAGGGAAGAACGTAAGAGACTCTCAGTGACAGGGAAGAGGGAGAGAAATAGAATAAGCAAGATGGGGAATGCAGCAAAACAAAAGGCAGAAATAGAATGGGTCCTAAAGCTGAGTATATGTATATGTGTATTTTCTCATCAAGTGACACTGAATGTGACAGTAAGGGTACTGAACAAATAAAAAATGAGTTTATCACAAAAGGGTCATATTTCACCTGACCTTTGTGCAAACTCCTCATTGATATCAGTGGGAGTGAAGTAAGGGGTGTGTGTGTGGAGAAGGAGCCACGGAGACCTAATTGCTTATTCTAGCCCATAGACCATAATTAAAAGTGGAATGAGACTCTTTCCCAAGTGTGTGGGGCACCCAAAGTTTATATGAATACTTTTCTTTTTAGGTAACTGGCCCATCGGGTTGTGGCAAAACTCAGTTTTGCCTTATGATGAGTGTACTGGCTACACTGCCTGTCAGCATGGGTGGACTAGATGGGGCTGTCATATACATTGACACAGAGTCTGCATTTAGTGCTGAAAGGTAAGCCGTATATATTTTTAAATGATACTTTCTATTTCTGTAGCCCATTTCATCAGACGGTCTTAAAATGTTTTTCTAAGTGTTAATTAAGCATCACAACATCTCTGTGAAATAGGGAGTTATTTTACAGGTGGGGAAACTAAAGTGTGTAGACCATGCATTCTAATTTACCCATTGGACAACACTGCCCCATAATGTGCAATAAAATTTGTACCTAAAAAAACTACATGTCCAAAATTTCTTCCTTTTACATATTAGTTTCTGGAGTTAACAGGGGAATTTTTTGGAGGCTAATATTCACTAAATCAATCTTTTGAATACAAGAGAGAAAAAATAAATGACCTGCCTGAGTCTTCTAGATCAGTGGTTTCCAACCTTTCCCAGGCTGGGGACCCTTTTTTTAAAATGAAAAAACTTTGCACCCCTCTGGCCACAGCTGGAATGTAGCAGCACCGCAGTGAAGTGGCAGTGTTGCCATGCGGCATAATGTGGCCTCTGCCAGCGTGATTTGGCTCCTGCTGCTCTGGCAGAGCCCCTAGTGTAGGGATCCAGCCCCTGCCTGCAGAATGCAGCTCCTGCCTATCCAGTGGAGTCCCTGCTAGGAGGATCCAGCCCCCACTGGCAGAATGCGGCTCCTGCCTAGGAACGGAGCCACTGTGGCCATGGCCTCCTCTGCTCCTGCCCCTCCATCTTCCCCGTTCTCTGACCACCCTCTCCGGTGGTTCCCCATCTCCAACCCCAGCCTCAGAGCCCCTTTTTCCTACACCTTACCTGGCCTGAGGTGCTGGCACCTGGCCCCCACCTCAGGCTACTCTTGCTGAACATACTCTGAGCATGCTTAGGTTGGAAGTTTTAAAAACTCCCTGCCAGGGGGAAGATCTCTGCCAGCCAGAAGCCTGGGTCTCCCTGGCAACCTGAGACCCTGGTAGCATCTGGCGCCAGCTCTCAAGCTGTTTGTGGCCCCCTTGCAGGGACTCTGTGGCCCCCCAGGGGTCCATGGACCTCAGGTTGGGAACCACTGTTCTAGATAAGAGGTTTCAGGAATTTGGCCTTTGTGCTGGTTGATGTATTTCACGTGGTCTAACTCTCTGGCATCTGAAGTTTATGTACATATGTAACTCATATCTCCAGCATTTTGAAGCCTTTGTTTAGAAAAGAAAAAAGTGTGATCCAGGGACTTCTTGGTGCCAACTGGCTGAAAGCCCAGAGGGTTTGCAGGGTATTACAGGGCTCCCTTGGGTTGTATAGCAGTTCATGGAATGGGTGGCATGTATGGTATCTGTTGACAGCTAGTAGTCCACTGTTGGACATTATAATTGCAAAATGTGTGTATAGATAATATCTAAGGACTATTTAGCTATGTTAAATCTGTGTTTCTATGGTCTTCGAGTTAAGGCATGTCTCTCACTTCAGAAATGCACTTTTCAGTCAGGAGGCACGTGGCATCTATCTCCTTGTCAATTTTGTGTATTATATGCTTGACAGTGTAGGCCTGTTGCAAACTCAGCCACAGGCAAAAGAGGAGCTTATGAAATCTACAGTAAAGGAAATTCACAGGATGAAATAAATGGCAGGGGCTATGATTCTTACGAATAAAGACAAAGGACTGTTAGGTTGTCTGTCTGGGTACACAGACAAACACAGGATCCTTCATCTAGGAGGGAAGCTGATGGCATGTCTCTCTCTTGAAAGCAGGGTTAGGGACAACCTGGCTGCAAAAAGCTGTAAAGGTTTTGGGAGAGCAATACTCTGCAAGACAAGAGAGTATATTGTTAATTGAGTCTAGGCCCTAGAACATGTTATGATTTTGTTTTATATGTTACTGTTTCCAATGCTACTGCTTTCTGTTACTTGTATGTCTAATGTCTGAGCTTTCTTAAATAAACTTATACTTGATTTCACTATGAAAATACCTAATTGCTGTGTGGGTCAGTGGTCTGAGGTGAAACAGATCAGTTGAGGTGTATTGCATTGTGTTTTTTAAAGCAGCAGCAAATCTGTGAATACTGCAAATGTCCAGTAGATCAAAGGCTGAACACTCTAGGGAGATGTCTGGGATAGGCACGCTCCAAAAACTAACATGTAGCAAGTGAGCGGGCCCGTACGACTTGGATGAAAGTGCTCATGTTGCCAGTGGCTGGTGGAGTTTAGGACAGACCCTGTGAGGGACAGGTGGTAGCAAGATGTATCACAACTGTGGGTATCTGCAGGAAGCACCATAATAAGATTCCAGCACTGATGGTTGTCAGGTTACCCTTGCAGATGTTTGAAGTCAGTGCAGAGATATACACGGGGATAAAAATGTACCCACTTTTGGAGAGGAAGTTTGGTCACTGGGGGGCACATAGAGGGACTGGCTCCTTTGTAGCCCTGGCACCAGTGGATCTGGTTTTCCCCTCCTCCCACTGTGGTCCTGAGAAGCTGGTTCTACTCTGCCCCCATCCCCAGTGATCCTGGGACTGAAGAAATTCTTTGCCTCACTAGTTGGGGAGCCCTTGTGCACATCCCTGAGTTAGCGCAGACTGATGTAGTGCTGTCTTTGAGTCTTCAGATAGCCTGAATTAATTGCACACTCAGACACGCACAGAGATGGAAGTGGGAAGAAACAGAGGGGAGGTTTGTGAAGGGAGAGAAGGAGTGCAGAAATAGCACTATTCATAAAGGTGAGAATATTTTCCCACTAACTGATGCTAAATCTGATTTAATAGAGGCTAATGATAGCCAAAAGTTTTGTTACTACAGGCAGGCCATATTTTACATCTGATCTGAGGTCAGATCTCCCACTGACATGCATGGAAGATCCACAGTATACTGATGATCATATATGGTGCTGAATTTAAATATGTTTCATCATAAAAGCAGAATTCAGTCCTTTCAAAATTGACTAACATTCCTCTTCTTGATATTTCAGATGAAAGAATTTAAAAATATTTATTTAATAATAACGAAAAAATAGATAAACAAGGAAAGACTTAACTGTCATTTTCTTTTTCTAGATAAAAATTCACTGTATCAGAAGGTCAGTGTTAATGTCCACAGCCCTGTGTTTCTGGTCTAGGTGAAATGGAAGCATAGCCTGTAACTGCCATATCATAGGCTTTGTTCATTGCTTCCTGTAGAAGGACACTCACAGGAAGCAGGCTAACCTTTATTTTTGTCTTTAGAGACATTCTTTTTGTCTTTCTAATTAGGAGTTGATCAGATGGTGTGAAAGAGTTAGTTCAGGGCATCGAGTTGTTTCCAAAATCTACTCTTATGCCTGTTCTCTAGAATGACAGCTTAGTTCACTCCAAGGGGTTGTGGAGATTGGGTATGTTTCTGCTGCAGCAGCCCCCCGACGCATCCATTGCAGCGAGTCTTAGAGTCTAGGTGTGCAGACTCTGGTTCCTGCAATAGCACTAATAATAGCTGTGTAGATCAGTGATTCTCAGCCTTTTGCAGGTTGTGACACATTTGGTGGGATATTGTGACCCTACAGGACACTTCAGCCCCCCACCTTCCCATCTAGTTCCAGTCATCTCCCCAGCTCTTCATGGCACAGTGTGGTGACACAGTAATTGAGTAGTTGAGAACTGCTGGTGTAGATGTTTCTCTTTAGGTTCTGAAACAGTGCTTCTCCTTGAGCTTCAGAACCCAAGCTCCAGCCCCAGTAGAAACCTCTACATGGCTTTTTCTTTTTCCAGTGTGAATATATCCACTCAGACTTAGTGCATGGCAGTGTTGGATGTAAATCTACACCACTCTAGCTTGCTGCTCACAAACTGGGCATGATGTGGCCCATGCTATTGCTCACTAAAAGTTAGTGCTCTTTGACCTACTGCTTTTCCAGAGTGTGCTTTGACACACAGCTGTTTAAACATAGTGCACTCCTAGGGAGTCCTTTCTGCATGGTTGCAGGGTCCACACTTTTAGTTAGCATATACCAGGTTTATGGGCTGTAGATGTACACTCTTGCTTGCTGGGTACTAACCCTCTGGCTGCCCAGTCCCTAACTGGATTTCTTTCTGATTCTGAGGAAAGTGATAACACATTGCAGTTTCCATTTCATGCATCTGAGAAAGTGGGATTATGCCCATGAAAGCTTATATGTTCAATAAATTAGTCTTCAACAGTGCCATCAGACCTGGGGTTAAAGTAAGCTGGAACACCTCAGAACACAGGGGCCCACAGATCTGACGGGCTGAAGTTCCAGGACCCAGATTCCAGAATCTAGAAAAACTGGGCCAACACATGCATGAAAGGGGCCCAGATAATACAGGAGGGTGGCCCAAAGATTAGGAAGGTTCTGGGGCCCCTCAAATTAAACTTTAACCAGTGCACTGGACTCCTCATTTGTTTTGCTGAAGTAAACTAACATGACAGCCCCTCTGGAACAGAGCTAAGACTGTGTTCCTAAGAAATGCATTCTAAGTTTCTGCTATAGTCTGCATAATTTTTTGAGGCATATTAAGAAGCCATATCAGTGGGAATCCTACCTCTTCATCAAAAGCTGATACTAGGGCAGGTGGATGAAAACATTCTCCTTAATATGGTAAACAAAAGTTGTTTTCAGTTAGGCTCTTATTTTTTAATAACAGTTCAGTACAAAAATAACCAGCTCATGACAGAAGAATCTGTACTGTACTATACTTACCTAGTGAGTCTATAGGAAGCATTTTCTTTGTGTATTGTTTTTTTAATTATATTTATGGTTTGTGAAAAACATTGGGTAAGAATCACTGGAAACTAAAACCCAAGGCAGTGTGAGATTTTTCACACTATCTGGATAAAACACCTTAGCTCTGACCTTAAGGGTGTACAATGAATTTCTGTTCAATCCATAGCATAATGAATTGGAGCTGTAACGCTGGTTTTTGCCGCCTGGGGCACATTCCGATTGGAATGCGCTCCTTGCCATTAGCGGCGTTTGGACCTGGCGCTATGAAAGCTGCCCTTTAATAGATTGGCTCTATTGAGCCACTCCACACTGCCCGGGGCTTTGTCCTGTCAGCCCCTCTATAGTTACGGCTCTGTAATGGATAATAGTCCTTAGCTCTTGCAGAACTTTGCAGCTACGCTGTGCTGTGCAAACATTGACTACATCTCCCTGGCCTTGCCAGTAAGAATGTCATTTTAGCTCGGTTTGCTGGTGTTTGGTGTGTTTTTTTTTTTTTTTTTTGTGATATGGACACCTGTCCATTAGGAGATGGATTGAAGCCACCAAATTATTTCATGGAGATTGTTGAATAGCTGTTTGATGATAACTGCACTCTCTCTGGAAAGTGCCCTGTCCGAACGAGGAAAACAGTGGTGTTTTAGAACTATGTGTTAGCAATTCTATTTTAATTTTTTAGGCATCACTTCACACCTTTTTGTCAAAGAATTGAAAATTTTTAAAATGTGTTATGTAACATGAGAAAAATGTTCTTATCTTACTGTAGACAAGGGTTTGGGTAAATGAGTTGAATGAGACCCTGAAGCTCTATTCCACTTTTGCTTCTCCCTCCATTTATCAGCATCCCAAGTACTTGCATGATGCTTCCTCTGCTGGCCAATGTTTCCTTGGTCTTCCCTGGGTGACATTTGAGCTGCTTCTCATCAAGGTATTGATTTCCTAGTGACCTTGTGATATCCTTGTGTTGGCATGTTTGCATTTGTGAAAAACGAGATATTCAGCCAAGAGTCATTTAGACATTTTTGGCAATGAACCTGTGTGTTCTCATCAGCTTTCAAACTGTATATGAGAGTACCCATGCGATGAGAGAATTGAAAGCGGTGAGATAGAATGGATGAAAATAAAATAAAAAATAGTTTTTGAGTGATTTAAATTGATATTTTTTATTTAAATGAAATAAAACGCATTTAAAAATAAATCTATTTGAGACTAAATGTGAAATTATGATTATAGTTAGTTTAGACTTTAACATATTATCTGTTAAAACCATTTAAATAAAATGAAATGTAATATTGAAGTAGTACGTGTTCGCTGTCCAAATTATAAAGAAAGTCAAACCATTGAACTGGTGGAAGTCACTGGCTAAGCACCTGGAACCAGAGTAGGTTTGTTGAATGCTAAATCAGCTTTTGTTTGCACTATCCCCTTCTGTAGTTGCATTTCAGTTTATTCAATTCGATCAGTTCAATGACTAGTTCACATGAAGTTAAAAAACTTACAGGGAGGGGGAAAATCAGGAACCCTTGGTTTTCCTCTTCCAATTTATAAATTAAAATGAGATATGAGAGAATGAGATCTGCTAGTTCGAAAATCTTGAAGCACATGGTATCTGCAATCATTTCAGTTCACTACTTTATAGATATGATCCTTGTTTAGTAAAGTAGTTCATTTTAAATTTAAAACATGGCTTTATAAACTTTCTTACCCCACTTAAGTATTCAAAACATTGATAGTTTTAGCTAATAAAACCCATTTTACAATGCTTATTTTGTGTTTTTAAAGATGTGCCAATTTTCAGCCAAATGCAGCTAGTCACAAAGCATGAGTAAAAAAAAAATTAATCATTCAGTTAAAAAAAATGAATTTCTCACTCTTTTCTAATATAAAAAATGAAAAATTAAGAATCAAATACATACATTTTAAGCTATAAAATGTTTATGTAAATAGGGAGTCAAACTCATAGCCTGCAGGCCAGATCAAGATTTTTTTTTTTTTTTTTTGGTTATGATCAGAAAATGGAATGCATAATGATACCTTCTTGCTCTAAACTTGGAGGCAGAAAGGATCGGGGAGCCCATGTGGCCACATGGCCTGTGAGAGGTGTCCTGCCTTCTAGTATGGCCCCCCTACATTAAATGAGTTTGACAACCTTGTGTGTATTCTGGTAAGCAAAAACAGTAACTAAATTATACTAACCATCGAGAAGCAACCTTTCTTTAGACAAGTAAATAAAAAGTACAAATACAAAACAAGTGAAAATTGATTATTTAAATAAAGGTATTGTTTACTTATTTAAATGATGATTAAAATTGGTGATTTCATTTACTCTGATTTAACACAGTCCTACTTGAGATGAAGTAGGGAAAACTAACTAAAGGACTTTCCTTACTTTATTTTACCCGTCTTTTATTTTTTCATGCCGCTTACCTCTTGGCACCCAACTTGAATTATTTCAGAGTTTAGTAGTGCAGAGTAAGTGAGTTGTTACTGACTGTGGTTACACTGCCCAAAATCTGCTGTGGGATTTACTATGCTAATCAAACGACAAGGTCTCTGTTCTGACCAGCTGACTCTGAACTTCTCGATGCAGTAATTGTGTTCATTGTAAATAGGGAAGGAGATTTAGGAAAAGGTTCTGTTAATTGCACTGTTAATCAAGATATGAAAATGCCTAACTTAGCAGTTCAATTGTATTTATTTTTTAAATAAAACGAGCATAACATTAACATATATTTACAAATATCTTCAATTTTTAATAATACTATGGATTTTTTTTTTGTGAAAGAGAGGAAAACATTTTATTAGATTATTTTTTATCTCGGTGTGGTATTTGAGGAAAAAATATCACCCACCAGATGTCACTCTCTTCAAACATACAGTGTGTGGTGTATAGATACAACCTAGCAAAGTTAAACAGTTTGGCTGTGTTCAGCCTCTTTATTTCGAAACAACGGAGGTTGTTTCGAAATAAGGTTTTGGCTGTTCACACAACGCACGGTTGTTTCGGAACAACGGAAGCCGTTGTTCTGAAACAACCACGTTGTTTCGAAACAAGTAAAACCTAGTCCGTGGGCGAAACAACGTTGTTTCGCTATGGTTGTTTCGAAACAACGCTGTGCGAACGTGTTGTTTCGGAACAAGATGTTCCGAAACAACAGTTCAAGGCGTGCCCCCTCAGCACCCTGGCCAGGGGACACC
>ML681963.1:93843399-94043350 GCA_007922195.1 Podocnemis expansa | reverse complement strand
AATAGCAAGTTCACAGTATGAACCTGCTATTTCGTTTCCCGCCTTTTTCCTTATTTCGAATTAACATTTTGTTAATTCGAAATAAGTTGTTTCGAAATAAGCGTTATTTCGATATACGGTTGTTGCGAAACAACCATATCGAAATAACTGGCTGTGTGAGAACACAGCCTTTGTCTTCCTTGTTCTGTAAAGAACTTACCTTCATTTTGAACATTTTGAAACAATTTACAGTCATCAGAGGAATCAAAATTTTTAAATACCAGGGCCTAGGGTTATGCTCCTACTTCTGTGTTTAGGTACCTAACAAATGTGGCCTGATTTTTCAAAGGCGTTTATGTCCATCCAACTTGCACTGACTTCAGTGGAATTTGTGGTGCTCAGCATTTCTAAAAATTATGACACTTCCATCTAATTGCCTGAGTAACTTTAAACATCAGAGCTTGAAAATGTTGGCCTCTGTCGCCTGAGAATTATTTAATTTCATAATTGTGATTGAGTGGTTGTTTATTCAGTGCCCAGCTTCTGAATGTAATAATGTTTGTGACCAGGTTAAAAAAGCATTGTTTATGTTATATTTTTTGGTGTGCTCCATTCATGAGATGCACTTACTACCATGATAGTAAGCAGCTGCACATTTTAACAATGACGATGAATGGACTGGATGGATCAGGGACTTGTTAGTGGGATACAGAATATTTAATGTCTAGGCCACTAATTTAAATCAGTTGAAACAAGATGATGTTCTTTGAGCAGCTGCTCACGTGCATTCCACTGTGGTGTGCAGGTGCTGATGTGTCCAGCTGCTGGAAAGCTTTTTGCCCTTAGCTTCCCCCATAGGGATAGCGGTGGTGCCCCCGGAGTGGCGCATGTGATGACCTGGTATAATAGCCGCCGCTGGTCCGTTGCCCTCCTAGTTCCTTCTTTCCACTGGTTGTGACGGTTGCTGGAAAGCCCTCTTATCGTGACCCGTGATAGCTTGGCTCCTGCCTCTTAGCTAGTTTGTATATAGTTCTGTTTGGTGTAGTTAGGCTTAGTTTGTTGTTCTCAGTAGGTGGTGTTAGTCTCTAGGCATGCCCTGATCGCTGGGTTTCAAACCATGCGCTGCTTGCGGCAAAGCCCTTTCCGTGAGTGATCCCCATGAAGAATGTCTAAAGTGCCTGGGGGAGGCACATCGCCCGGAAAAGTGCAAAATCTTCAGATCTTTTAAGCTGTATACCAAAAAGGATAGATACATCAGGCTTAAAGCTCTGCTGATGGAATCAGCTCTGAGCCCGGCACCAGAGCTGGCTCATGCTGCCTCCATCCATTCTGCAACTTCCAGCTCACGCTCAGCACCTGCGCACCAATCCTCCACCCTGGCGCCTTCAGACCTGCAGACAAAGAATGAACAGCTGGCACCAGCTGCAGCAGGCGGTGCAGAGGGAAGCCCGAGTCGGGAACACATCAGCCAGGAGTGGACCGAGTCTCGCTTGACCCTGGGCAGTGTTCAGACAGAGCTGTTGCTGGCCTTGTTGACGCTGGAGGTATATGAGGCTGCAAGGGTGCTGTCAGTCTTGGCTTTGTTTCTGCCTCCCGTTGATTCGCGCTCCCACCCGCCTTCAGAGGGAAAGCCTCCACTCCACTCCCCGCCATGGCAACATGGAGACTGCAGTGCAGCGGCTCCTTCAGGCGCTCCCCCTGAGATGTAGCGCCGCGGGGCCAGCGCAGACAGAGGGACAGACATGCTCCCCAGAACGGATCCCTGGCCCTGGTTCTGGATGCGGCACCAGCACGGCGACGCTCCCTGTCAGAGAGACCAATGGGTAAATGCCACCCCAAGTCCTCCGCATCAAGGAGGAGGGGGAAGCGGTCCTCCACCTCCTTGTTATCTCTGGTGCCACTGCACTGGGATTCCCGGCATGGGGCTGTGACCGGTTTACTGAGAGTTCGCTTAATGCACAAGAGGTCCTGGTACCACAGCAGGGTATCACCCTCCTCATCTTCTTCCTCTTGCTCACTTTTCTTGAGTACTGCAAGTGAGCTCTCCCAGTGTGAGATGGACTCCCCTAGTGCTTCTCGCCCAGGAGGAGACCCCGTGCTTATCTACCCAGCCTCCCTTGGGTGGGCCCTCTAATTGGCCCTATTGGGGCCCCTGAGTGTACCCACTGGGTGCCACGTCTTCATTTTCATCAGCGTCACATAGAGAGTCTGACCTGGATGGAGCAAGCCAGTCAAGGTCAGACCTGGTCGGGGGTCACCCAGCAGTGACACGGCTGCATCGTCGCTCCTCCTCCTTGCCAGCTGAGGTAGTAATTCAGGATACTGCTTCGCCTCCCGATGATTTTAAAACTCATCAGGACCTGCTAAGAAGGCTTGCTTCTAATCATGAACTGGAGGCTGAGGAAATGAAAGACAGCTCAGACTCACTGTTTTATATCTTGTTAGCCTCTGCGTCACCTAGGCTAGCTCTCCCAGTTTATGAAGGGGTGCTAAAAATTGTAAAATTGATTTGGCAGACCCCGGCATCAGCAGCACCCACTTGCAAAAGGGCAGAAAAAAGTATTATGTGCCCACAGCCCCCTTTCAATACTTATACACGCACCCTGAGCCTTCCTCCTTAGTTGTGGAAGCCGTTAATCAGAGGGAGTGCCAGGGTCAGCTGTGCTCGACTCCAAAGAATAAAGCGGCTAAGATGCTGGACACGTTGGGAAGGAAGATTTATTCAATATCTACCATGTAGTTTAGGATAGCAAACCACTTAGCTCTCCTAGGGAGATACAACTTCAGTCTTTAGAACTCACAGACGTGTTTCTCTGAGCTCCTCCTTCCTGATCATTGTCTTGACTTTAATACTGTTCTAGATGAAGGTTTGTTGGTTGCAAGGATCAGACTGCACAGGGTGGCTTGATTGCAGGTGTTGGGCCTCTACTTGTTAGTCCAGCAATCAATTCAAGACTTACCTTTTGACGGTACCTCCCTTTTCTCAGAGCTGACAGATAGGAAGCTCCATGGACTAAAGGACTTGAAAGTTACACTCCGTTCGTTGCGACTGTATTCTCTCCAGGCATCACGTCATTTGTAAAAACAGCAGCCTTGGTCCCAGCCTCTTCAGCCCATACAAGTTTTCGGTTCCAGGCAGACAAGACAGAGGGACAGAGAGAGAACCAGGGCCTCTGGAGGTGGGCAGAACAGCTTGCTGGTCAGATCCTCCTGCTCCAATCGTTGCCACTCCAGTAACCAAAGGAGGCAGTTTTGATGGAATGCCTGAGGTCAGCGAATCAAATCTTTTTGTCCAGGGTCCTCTCAAGCCCCTCTTCCTCAACAGGCTTTCTTTGTTCTACCCCCAGTGTGCTTGTATCACTACAGACCAATGGATCTTAAGAACGATCCTGGAGGGCTATGCCCTACAGTTCTGAGTGAAGACCCCCAACCACCTCCTGACTCCCCAGTCCCTTTTCAGGGACACCTCTCACGAACAGCTCCTGAAGCAAGAAGTGGAGAAACTGTTAGCACTGGGTGCTATACAGCAAGTTCCAGGAGGGGAAGAAGGGAGCAGTTTTTACTCCTGTTACTTCTTAAAACCCAAATCGAAGGGGGGGTTGAGACCCATTTTAGATCTGCACGATCTGAACAACTTTCTCAGAAAGCTGAAATTCCATATGGTCACCCTCAGTCACATCATTCCATCAGTGGATCCTGGAGATTGGTTCACCGTCCTTGATTTGCAAGACGCTTATTTTCATGTGGCAATCAAGCCACAGCACAGGAGGTACTTAAGTTTCCTGAGGATCCTGCTATTTCCAGTTCACTGCCCTCCCCTTCGGCATCGCGTTGGCTCCGAGTATTTTTACAAAATGTATGGTGGTAGTGGTGGCCATCCTACGAAGGAGTGGGGTCCACCTTTTTCTGTATGTGGATGATTGGCTCCTCAGGGGCCAAACAAGAAGTCAGCTTTGATCAGCGGTTTGTATAACTCAAAACTTGTGTCGCAGCCTTGGTCTGGTGGTGAATGAGCGAAAGTCCAAGTTAACTCCTGTTCAAAGAACAGAGTTCATTGGGGCAATTCTAGACTCTTCCAGCTCCAGGGCCTCTCTCTCGGTATTCAGATTCAATGCCATTTCTGATGCCACTTCCGACCTCAAAAGAAACCCAACAACCATAGCGAGAAGCTTCTGAGGTTACTGGGCCACATGGCAGCGTCTACACCTGTGGTGCACCTTGCTTGCCTTCCCCTCAGATCACTGCAGATCTGTTTGAGGTTGGTTTTCCAACCCAACAAGCCTTCTATGGACAGAGTCGTGTCGGTCCCGCAGATGGTGGTGTTGGAGCTGGGCTGGTGGAAGGATCCCCAATTGACCTTGGAGAGGGTCCTGTTTGGGTCAGTGACCCCATCGATAACACTGATCACAGATGTGTCTGATCTCGGCTGGGGTGCCCACCTGAGTCGCAAACTCTGTACCTGGGGAAGGTGGTCAAAAAGGGAAATTCTGCTGCACATCAATGTGAAGGTGTTAAGAGCTACCTGGCTGGCCTGTGGTGTGTTTTGGGAGGAACTGAGGGGCCAGACTGTCCAGATTTTAATGGACAGTGCCACTGCAATGCCCTATGTGAACCAACAGGGGGGAGCCCGTTCCTGAGCCCTATGCATAGAGGCATTGCATCTTTGGGACCTAGTGATAGCATGCGATTTTCATATGACTGCTTCTCACCTCCCGGGGGCGAGGAACAGTGAGGCGGATCGCCTCAGCAGACATTTCAATTCACAGCATGAATGGTCTCTCCACTGGGGGTGCTGACCTCAATCTTCTGCTGCTGGAGTTGTCCCCAGGTGGATCTCTTCACAGCCCAGGGGAACAGGAAGTGCTGCCAATTTTGGTCTCTGAGCGGGTTAGAGGGGGGCTCCCTTCCAGAAGCTTTCCTACTGGAGTGGTCGGGTCCTCTCCTGTATGCCTTCTGCAGAGTCTTGCTGAAACTAAAGAGAGACAGGGGCAATATTATACTGATTGCCCCCGCTTGGCCACCCCAGCACTGGTTCCACTTGCTGTCCGAACTGTCAGTAGCCCCATACTGGGAACTCCCACTCAGACACAAACTGCTGTCCCAGGATGACGGGCGCCTCTTTCATCCAAACTTGAGGTCACTTCATCTGATCGCACAGAGGCTCCGTGGCTGAGCTTAGAAGAGCTCATCTGCTCGGCCAAGGTGCAGCGTATCCTAATAGGTAGCAGAAAGGCATCTACCCAATCCATTTATGAGGCGAAATGGATATGTTTCTCAATCTGGGCCCAGTCCCGAGGCTTAAACCCATGTACAGCCCCCATTCAGGACATATTGGACTACCTATTGGATCTGAACCACCAGGGTCTATCCCTGGCATCCGTGAGAGTCCACCTGGTGGCCTATCCACCTTTCATGCCCTGATTACAGGGCATTCTGCCTTCTCTCACCCAATTGCCACTAGATTCAGGTGGGGTGTGGAAAGAGTGTTTCCCCAGGCCAGGGTCCCGACGCCCAATGGGACCTGAACTTAGTAGTCCAGAGGTTAACTGGACCACCCTTTGAACATCTGGCCTTCTGTCCCCTATTGGTGATGTCACGGAAGATGGCATTTTTGGTAGCCATCATGTCTGCGAGGGGAGTTTTGGAGCTGAAAGCCCTCTCCTCCAAGCCCTCTTATGCGGTACTCTTCAGGGACAAAGTTCAGCTAGGGTATCACCTGGCTTTTCTGCCAAAGGTGGTCTCCGATTTCCCCTTGAATCAAGACATTTTCCTACCGGTGTTCTTCCCCAAGCCATATGCCACAAGTGATCAGAAGAGATGGCACACATTTGATGTTAGAAGGGTGCTTGCTTTTTATATCGAGAGGACAAAGCCCTTTCACAAGTCACCACAGCTATTCATGGCTGTGGTGGATTGTGTTAAGGGTAACCTTGTTTCATCTCAAATGATTTCTTCCTGGATTGCCTCCTGTATAAGAACTTGCTACCAAATAGCGAAAGTCCTGACGCCCAGGGTAGTAAGGGCTCACTCAACCAGGGCCCAAGCCTTGTCAGTGGCTTTCCTTGCCCGCATACCAATTCAGGGCATTTGCCGAGCAGCTACGTGGTCATCTGTCCACACCTTTGCTTCTCATTATGCCTCAGTTCAGCAGGTGAGAGACGACGCTGCTTTTGGCAAGGCTGTTCTCTATGCTCTTGGACCATAACTCTGCCCACCATCCGAGGTAAGACGTGAAAGTCACCACAGTGGAATGCATGTGAGCAGTTGCCTGAAGAAGAAGGACAATTACTTACCAGCAACTTCAGTTCTTCAAGATGCGCTGCTCACATCCATTCCATACCCACCTTCCGTCCCCACTTCTGGGGTTAGCGGAAAGGACTGGGAGGAGAGAGGACCAGCGGAAACTATTATACTGGGTGGTTGCGCCTGCCACTTTGGGAGGCGCTGCTGCTATCCCTATGGGGCATGCTAAGGGCAAAAAGCTTTCCAGCAGCTGGGCACGTTGGCACGTGCACAGCACAGCGGAATGGATGTGAGCAGCGCATCTCGAAGAATGGACAGTTACTGGTAAGTAATTGTCCTTTATCATGTTGGATCTGTCCTTCTGTCCCATCACAATCTCCTGCAGGCCATTTTGAGTAACTTCTTGTGTAATAACCCTTGGGGAGGAAGGGGTTAACTATCTGGTCAGTGAGTCCCAGGATAGCCAATAGGAATGAAGCACAGTTTTTTGAATTGGAACAGCAGCCTGGCCAGGGCCTGTTTGGATGAAGCAGAGCTCCTGGAAGGATCAGGAGGAGGCCAGAGGGGCCTGAGGAAGAATCCAGCAACATCCTTACCAGAGATAAGTTAAGTTTTTGGTACTGACCAGGCGTGAGTAGAACAGGGAATGTTTATTTAGACGCGGTCAGGGTATTTTCTTTGGTTTTGGCTTGTTTTTTGGATTTCTCTGTGGTGAGCACATGTAACCCCCCCCCCACTACCCTGTAACTACCTAAGTTAATTCCCAGAGAAGCAACTCTCTGTGTTTATTATCTGTTCTTTTTGATTAAAGAGTTTACCTTTTAAGTAAGTTCTGGTTCTGTGTCCTGAAAGGCAAGAGGTTTGTGTGCACGTGCCTCGGACTGCACAGGCAGCTACTAGAGGGAACCCTGTTCCAGTTCCAGCTCATATGCAGCTGGGTCCAGTCACTTTCCTGAGAGAAGAATAAACAGGATTGCAAGTACCTCCCAGGGAGGAATTCCCAAGTGCGCCTTTCTGGGTCTCAAGAGGTTTTTTTGCATTTGGGTGGTGGCAGCGATACCACTCCAAGACCAGGAATTGGAGGCCTTGGAGACTTTTAAGAGCAGGCTTTAAGGCCAGTGGCTTTTAAGGCCTGTTGCAGGCCCCCACCTTCTGCACTCGGAGTGCCAGAGTGGGGAAAAAGCCTTGACATCTTGGTTGGTTGACGTAATTGTGTCTGTTTTATGGAAAAACTGAGGATTTCATTTGCTGTCCATCTAATGATCTTTTACTGTGGCCTGAAAAACACATTTTCTTTTTCTGCTTTAGGTTTTCTCGCGTCCTTTAAAAAATGAAGTGGCAATAAACAGAGAGTTGTCCATTTAAGTGACTTCCACACTAAAGCAAACTTTTGAAAGAGCCCATACATGAAGAAAGCATTTGATTTTGTCATGAATTCTTTCCATATCTGTGCTGCCAGCAATTTGCATTTGGATCATGCTTTCTTCCTCCAAATCCCACCGTTTTGTCTACTGGATATTACAGTGATGTCATAATCCTCAGTTTGAGTAATATCTTCGTTGACACAAACTCAGCATTATGACCTCACTACAGGGTTGAGTCAGAAGAGAAAATGATCTGTGGTAGAGAGCACCATTATTTAAAAGCAGATATTCTTAATAAGCAGAATGATAGCAATAATACTTTGCATTTTAGTAGTGGCTTTTGTACAAGAATCTCAAAAGTTCATTTTATTCAGGCCTTGTTTGCGCTATGAAGTTAGGTCAATTCAAGGCAGTTTACATCAACCTGTGTAAGTGTCTATGTTAAACTTTCACTCCTGCTGATGTAACTGCCTTGTTTTGCCAACTTAATTATTCCATCTTATAAGAGATGTAGTGTGAGTGTCAATGTAGGTAGGTCGATGTAGTGTCAGTATAGACACTGCATTGCTTACATTGACTGTTAACTGCATTTCAGAAGCCATCCCACAATGTCACTGTCACAGTACAGTTCATAGAATCATAGAATCATAGGGTTGGAAGGGACCTCATAGGTCATCTAGTCCAACCCCCTGCCAAAAAAAGCAGGACCACTCCCATTAGATCATCCCAGTCAGGGTTTTGTCCAGCTGGGCCTTGAACACCTCCAGAGATGGAGATTCCACCACCTCCCTAGGCAGCTTATTCCAATGCTTCACCACTCGCCTAGTAAGGAAGTTTTTCCTAATATCCAGCCTGGACCGCCCCAGCTGTAACTTGAAACCATTGCTTCTCGTTCTGCCCTCTGTTACTACCGAGAACAGTCGAGCTCCCTCCTCCTTGGAGCAACCCTTCAAGTAGTTGAAGGTTGCTATCAAATCCCCCCTCAATCTTCTCTTCTGCAGGCTAAATAAGCCTAGTTCCTTCAGTCTTTCTTCATAGGGCTTGTGCTCCAGCCCTTTGATCATTTTGGTTGCCCTCCTCTGGACTCTCTCTAATTTGTCCATGTCCTTTTTGTAGTGGGGAGCCCAAAACTGGACACAGTATTCCAGATGTGGCCTCACTAGTGCAGAATAGAGGGGAATGATCACATCCCTCGATCTGCTGGCAACACTTCTGATGCAGCCCAGTATGCCATTGGCCTTTCTGGCAGCAAGCGCACACTGCTGACTCATATCCAGCTTCCCATCCACCATGACTCCCAGGTCCTTTTCTCCAGTGCTGCTATTTAGCTGATCACTCCCCAGCCTGTAGCAGTACATGGGGTGTTTTCGTCCCAAGTGCAGGATTTTACACTTGTCCTTGTTGAACCTCATGAGATTCCTCTTGGCCCACTGCTCCAATTTGTCTAGGTCTCCCTGAATCCTGTCCCTGCCCTCTAGGGTGTCTACCGTTCCCCCCAGTTTGGTATCATCTGCAAACTTACCAAGTGTGCAATCTATCCCATCATCCAGATCATTAATGAAAACATTGAACAGAACTGGCCCCAGGACCGACCCCTGGGGCACACCACTTGTTACTGCTTGCCAACTTGACATGGAGCCATTGATTCCTACACGCTGAAACCGTTGATCTAGCCAGTTTTCTATCCACCTTACAGTCCATGCATCTAACCCATACTTCCTTAATTTGCCAATGAGAATGCTGTGGGAAACTGTATCAAAAGCCTTGCTAAAGTCAAGGTATATCACAGCAACAGCTCTTCCCGCATCCACAAATCCAGTCATCTCATCATAGAAGGCGATGAGGTTGGTCAGGCATGATTTACCCTTGGTGAATCCATGCTGACTGTTCCTGATTACTCTGTTTTCCTCCGAGTGTTTCAGGATGGATTCTTTGAGAAGCTGCTCCATGATTTTTCCAGGGATTGAGGTGAGGCTGACAGGTCTGTAATTCCCTGGATCCTCCTTTTTGCCTTTCTTGAAGATAGGTACTATATTTGCTTTTTTTCCAGTCCTCTGGCACCTCCCCTGTTCGCCACGAGTTTTCAAAGATAATGGCCAACGGTACTGCTATCTCATCAGCCAGCTCCCTCAGCACCCTCGGATGCAGTTCATCCGGCCCCATGGACTTGTGCACGTCTAGTTTCTTTAAGCAGTCCCTAACCTGACCTTCCGTCACCAATTGGTGGAAGTGCTCCTGGTGAGGGCATGCACCAATGATGTAAGAGCAAAATGTAGTTATGTACCAATGATGTAGTTACTGTGGTGGCTGTATGTCAAGCTTATGTTAGGTTGACTTCATTTTGTAATGTATATATGCTCTTAGTAACTAAACTTCACAATTCCCCGTTAAGGAAATGCCGCTACCTTTATTTTAGAGAGGAGCTAATATGAAGGGTGGTATCTTGCCTAATTTTACTAGTAACTCCACGGTATAGCTGAGAACAGAAACCTCACCCCATGACTTCCAGTCGTCCACTCTGGCTGCTGAATATGCTTCCTCCTTGGAAAAGGATGTCAATTATTATTAACTTTAAATCTGGATTGGCTCACCATTCGACTGTTTGGTTCATCAAACATCCCACCCTTGTATGCTTTACATTTTTGGGAAAGGTGGTGGAAATGGTACGGGAACATTGTAATCTTATTAGCTCAGGATTTGTTGTGACATGCTTTCTGGATTTTGATAGGTTGGTGGAGATAGCAGAACACCGTTTCCCTAATTATTTTGGCACAGAAGAGAAGCTGATTTCAATGACCCGTAACATTCATCTCTATCGGGAGCTCACCTGTGATAGCTTGCTGAAAAGGTATTGTTTGCTTTAGAGCATGATGAGAAGCCTGTCATTGCTGAATGGTCTGTAACGAAAAGGAGATGCTGAAGATAAAGAGAGGAGCCCTGTTCATGACTGTCAGCCAGGAATGCTTTTACATGATAATCCTGTGTTGTCATGCAGTGTTCCCTCTAAGCTGTGCTGGCGCGCTGCAGTGCAGCGCGCCGCAGCTGCCAGCGCAGGGAAAGCTACCGGCAGCCAGAGTCCCTGCCTAGAGCTCCTGTGGAGCAGGGAGTTTTGAAAACTCCTGCCCAGAGAAGCTCTAACGGAGCATGCCCAGAAATTCTGGGCATGCTCCGTAGAGCTTCTCTGGTCCAGGAGTTAGGGCTGGGCCCTGCCCCTCCATTCCAGCCCCAAGGTAAGTCTGTGGGGGCTGGGGGGGGGGAGAGTGGGAGTGGGAGCGGGAGCAGGGGGGCGTGCTGCGGGCAGCGGGGAGGGGCTAGCAGGAGCAGGGTGGGGGGTGATGCCGCGAGCAGGGTGGGGGGGCGATCCTGGGGCCGGGGTGCAATGCTGGGAGCGGCGTGGGGGGGCGATGCCTGGGGGGGGCGAGCGGGGGGGAGGGGCTGCCCAGCGGGGCCCGGGGGGGGGGGAGAGCACAGCGAGCAACAGGAGTTGCTCAGCTGCTCTCTCCCCTTAGAGGGAACATTGTTGTCATGTTACTTTGTGTCAACTTGTGATGATACATTGCCATGGACGCAGATTGACATGGTGAGGGTATCTTCCCACTGTTCTTGTGTGCATCAGCAAACTTATTAGTGACAGAGTACCTCTGCTGTATGGTACTTGCAGTCCTGTCAGAGAAAGCATATTATTAAGCAAATCAATTTTGACATATAATACATTACAAGTGTGTAGAAAAGGGCATGGCCCTCTATATACAGAGGAGACCTCTGGTGGTAGAAATGGGAAGGTTCTAATAAGTGAGTGAGGAGGCAGGGCCCAACCTCTATGGACAGGTCTACACTGTCTGCCTTTTTCAACGGGAGTCGAAAGTAGATGCACAAATGACCTAAAATAATGCACATCTATGTTCAGGTTCTCTATTCCCTGCGCGCACACACTATGCTAGTTCTAAAGGAGGGGCCTCGCTTTGAACCAGTGTTATCCAGTTGTTGGAGTTGTGTTGTGGGATTGACTTCCTGATTGGCTGAGCAGGTCTTCACTGACCAGTTCAGTCGTTCAGGAAGTTCTAACTGATGGCAGCAAATTGCCGCCATCAGTGAAGACTTGCCCAGCGTGTCTGTATCTTTCTTGATTGCCCCCATGCAACAACTGCAGGGGATAAAGTTGTGGCTAGCAGATCTGTGTTATGTCCTTCTCTCTACTCTAAACAGGGCACTTTGGGCTATGGCAACAGGGGAGCATAGTGGTTGTGAAACAGGATTCGTTCCACATTTCCCTAACCCATCAACAGTGACTACTGAAAGGGGGCTTAGCCAGATATAATGATTTTAGTATAATTTAATGGTTTTGTCTTATAGATACTATTTTTTTTTTTTGGTGTGTGTCAACAGTATGGTATATACAGCTAACGTTCTGTTGTCTGATGTTATTGATATACCTAAATGAATATTTTATTTTATTTTTGAAGGATTGAGACTTTGGAAGAAGAAATAATTTCTAAGAAGGTTAAACTTGTAATAATTGACTCTATTGCTTCAGTGGTAAGAAAAGAGTTTGATGTGAAACTTCAAGGCAACCTGATGGAGAGAAGTAATTTTTTGGCCAGAGAAGCATCATCACTGAAGTACTTGGCTGAGGAGTTTTCAATACCAGTAAGTTTTTCCTGCCCCCCCCCCCCTTTTTTTTTTTTAAGTCTTTGACCCATAGAATCAAGTAATAAAATCAGAGATGCATGAAAGTGACAGGCAGATGAAAAACAGATGATGCTTTAACAGGTCTGGACAAGTCAGTTACCAAGGCACATCTGAAAAAAACATCATTGTGTTTGGACAGGTCATTTAGTGATTTTATTGTGTTTTTCTTGATATGAATTTGAGACAAGAGATGGCTTTATAAGATGCTCTCTACCATTTCCTTTTCAATGGTTCATTTTCATTTTCATTTTGTATAGCTGTTTGTGTTGTTTCAGTTGTACATGGTTAGTTCTGTAACTTCCTTCTGACACTGCCGTCTATCTGAACTAGCAGTACTTCGGCGGTTTTTAGTCAGCTTTCCAAGCTGATGGTCTATTGTCTGCCCCTCTGATTAATATTTTTGTGGCATCTCAAATGAAGTTTGACTCTTCCAGAACCATATGGTGTGAGTGTGAGTTTGGGATCTGGAGCCATGCATGTTACTTTGAGAGATAAAGTGCCCACAGATTAACAGAAGGAAGGCAGTGACAGTGCACCCAGCTCCAGCACACAGACTCACCAATAAGCTTTACAGTACCAGTCATGAAAACCTTCAGTGCTGTGCCATGGCTGGGTGAGATTGACCAAAGTGGTATTACAAGATGTAATGGCTTTGAATGGAAGATGGGAAAATTCATACTTAAAGAAAAGCTTCTTATGGTAAAATCAATTTGAGAATGGACAATGTTGTGAAGGGATGTCAGAGTGGCACCACCAACAGAAATAGTCAAAGTATGAGAAGGTAAACTGTTGTAGGGACTTCAAAAAGAGGATGCCGTGTCACTCTGTAGCATCTCTGGGTTGCATAGCTGCCATCTCAGAGTTAGTGTACGTCAGAGGGAGAATCTACACTCTAAGCTTAAGAAGAATTGGGTTCTGTTTACTCTAAAGTATCAAGACCTTTGGATGTTGTGAGATAATTAAAAACCCTGCATCTGTGCCTTTAAAAATTGTTTGCAAATGTTGTGTCCCAAAATTACTGCATCCTATGATATTTATAGAGCTAAAAAGAAGCCAGGAAAAATATGAAGTTTGCAAGAAAGTGTATATTTAATGACACTTTTATTCATATTTAGGGAAGATGTGATGTAGTGCCCTGGCAAAGAAGGATCTTGTAAAGTTTATGCTGGAAGATGTTCATTTCTGTCTCTTTAATTTTTTTAAAATTTGATTTTTGTCGATTAACAAAATTTGAAATGGTAAATTCAAGCTGGCAATAATCAATCTGGAGACCATGCTTATGGCTCTGCTTAGAAATAGAGAACTAGAATATTAATATTAATGGAACTTCTAATGATTTGTGGAGACACTGAATGAATGGAAGAGTTAAGTGTTGTGTGCTTATGTTATTTCGTCCTTTGGATTGTTTAACCCTATGCAAGCCATTTGGTGTTGGTTACAAGGAAACAGAACTACACCATTTAAAGCTCTTCAGTGTGTCAGAACTCCAGTGTAGTGTTTTTAGGTATGTTTTATAGCTGTTATCTGCTGGTCCTTTTTAGATTTAAGGGTTCTATTCATGTTTCCATAATAAAACCTGAACAGAAGTTTAGAATTCTGACTATAAATCTCTGTCTCTGACTGAAACTTGGCATTTGCAGCTGAGGACCAGGAGAGAATTTAATTTCACGGTTTCAAACCAAAATATAAATGGAGTTTGTCAGACATCTTAGAGCTATTTAAAAAAAAGTATTGAAAGCTGAGCACCAGTAGATCTCAATACCAGGGTCAATGGTTAGTTTACTATTCTAATTGCTTTTGGTGTCTTTTAAAGAGAGTCAGTTTATGATGACTGAAATCTTTGTGTTTAAAAATGAACTAAGTCAGAAAATAATCTTCATCATTTTTACTCCTTAGTATTTCCATCTACGATCTTATTGGCTAGGTTTAGCATCACTTCACCTGGTGAATGCAGCTATCCTTTTATTCTCTGAATACATATGGCAGCTGCATAAAGTTGCTGGGTTAGCTTAAAAATGTTTAAATGTATATTACTCAGCAGGCAGAAAGTTGCCCTGTAGTGTATTAAGATTTGGATTTGGATGGGATGATGTTGGAGGAGCCAGTGGCGTTGTCTGTCAAGGTCGTCTGACACTTACCATTACCAGACCCTGTTTTCCAGTGCTTATAATGCAGCTAAACTTTATTTTTTGGGCTGAAATTTTCTATTTTGAATGGTTGTCTCAGGCAGAATTTTTTTTGGAAATATTAGCCAAAATGGTTCAGCTGTTTCTTCTTCAAGTGCTTGCTAATGTTGATTCCAGGTAGGTGTGTGTGTGCTGTGTGCACAATCCTCTGGAAAGATTTTCCTCTGTGTACCCTCAGGGTTGTCTGTGGAGTCTCTGGAGTTGGGTCTCCATGGCACTCTATAGAGCAGAAATTTTCAAACTTTTTCTCAGGACCCAGTTGGAAAAAAAATCATTTATGCCTGTGACCCAACAATTAGAACTTTGAGCAATGCATTCCAGACTTTTGGCAGCAGCAATGGGGGCACTGTGACCCAGTACTGGGTCCCAACCTGTGGTTTGAAAACCCCTGCTATAGACAGAGGGCTCTGCTGGCACTCCCTCCCTCAGTCCCTCGTTACTGCCTGTTGTGGTTGCTGGAACTGGTCTCTTCTTTTGCAACTGATTTCTGCTCTTCACAAATTCTTTAAGTACCTGTAAAATAGTTAGAAGTTATTGTTAGTGATAAGAGTTAGGTTAGTGTTTCCCAATTAGTGTGTGTTAGAGCCTTGCTGCCCTATGTTAGGGCTTGTGTGAGTCTTGCAAAAAGCCTATGCCCTGGGGTGATCCATGTTCCTCCTGCCTTAAGTACCTGGGTAAGATGCATTTGTGGGAGCGTCACAAGATATGGCAAAGTTTCTGGCCAAGGACCCAAAAGGAAAGAAGCCAAACAAAGTCTTGAGTTCCTAATGATGGAGGAAACTCTTTGCCATCCAAGTGCTTCAGTGAATCAGGGTCCCAGGAAGTCAGGGTCAGTGTGGCGTGTTCCAGCTGCAGTGAAGGATCCACACTCTGTCAAAGAGCCATGGCACCAGCACTCCTCCTCAGCACCAAAGACTGCTCATGGAGCCCAGTGGCGCTGTTAGCACTCTCTGGTGCCACACAAGAAGAGGAGGTTGGAGAGAGGATCATCTTTAGTGCCTGAACCAGGGAGAGGTGTGGGCAAAATAGGACCTTCAAGGGGCCAGGCAAGCCCTACCCACAGGACATAGCAGCATTGACTCGAGCCCTGAAAAGTCAAGTTTGGTGCCAGTAATTTCTCTGATGAGCAAAGTTGCCAACCTTTCATTTTAGTTTTTATTGATGTGAAGATCTGAAGTTTGTTTTTTTTAACTGACATTGTAAACTATTTACTGACATCACTAAAAATATCATAAAAATATATAATGTCACAAATGTGTGTAGTCATGATATTCTGTACACAGGAATTTGGAATTATTCAATTGTTTTAGCTGCAATTAATTGATCAGTCTTGTTCTTTGGGCACATGCAATAATGGAAATTATAATGTCCTGATCAGTGTAGTTTTGTGATACAAGAAGTGATTCTGAATAACGACAATCAACGTCAGAGTAATTATTTTATTTCTATCCAATTTTGTGGGCATTTTCATTTATTTATTTATTTTCATTTATTTACTGACATTGCTGAAATTGTACTTTTTTTTACGGATGGTTGGCAATCCTGCTGACAAGGGTGATGTTTGAGGAGGATTTGCAGCCCCCTTCCACTCCTGCCACATTTGAGATGTCAAGGGAGCTGACTGAAGAAACAGTCTCACCAGCTCAGCCCAGACAAGAATGGGGGCAAGCCCTGGCACTGGAAAAAACCCTGGTGCCATCAAAGGGCAAACTGGCACCATTGCCTAGACCTTGCTCCTCTAGTACCAATCTCCAGTGCTGTTGAGCAGTGGGCTACCATGGTTCCTGCACATTAATGATTCTCCACAGACTCAGAAGTAAAGTCTGTGGTATCGAAGAGAAGCTGGTGCCAGAATAGACAAAAACCAGAGGGCATCCCTCCCACACCAGTGCAAGGCTTTTCTATTGACAGATGCCCCTGCATCAGCCATTTTGGACTCCCATACGTATCCTCATGTTCAAGGTTCCCACTTGGGAAAATCTTGCGCTGTGGCCTTGGGCTCCAGAACTTGACCTCCTCATTTGGTAAGTCCGCCACCAAATGTTGGAGATGCTCTGGGTCTGGATATAGAAGTGGGTGATACCTTGGAGCCCAGCACTGCAGGAGGTGGGATGGCACCACGTGACTCGACCAGTGCCAGGGTTCAGGAGATGCCAGTTCTGGTGTGGGAGTTCTCTTCCTCATCTACAGATGAAGCTGTAGCTAGAGTTACCCCAGCAACCATTCTGGATGACAGTAAAGCAAACCAAGAACTGCTATGTATGGTAGCTTGAAGTACAGGCCTGCGAACAGAGGAGATAGTGCAGGATATGGATCCATTGGTGGACATACTGGTGCTTGAGGCCCATCCAGGTTGGTCCTACTGGTCATCAAAACCATCAGGGAAAATACAAACACTCTGTGGCAAACCCAACCTCTCTGGCTGGTCAGGGAGACTTGGAGTGGGATGAGAAGCCTAAGGGGATTGAGACTGAGTAAACAAGGGAAATGGGAATAGGCCCAAGAGCCGGGGATGGAAAAGAGAGTCCTGGGGCAAGTTGGAGGGGATAGTGCATAAGGGGGTCAAACTTGAAGGAAAATGAGCAGAATAGTCTGTATGCTCACTAGAGCATGCTCATTTTCTTGGCCTGGAGTAGAAACAAAGATTCCTGAGTCTTCCTGTTCCTTTATTGTCAGCAATTACATGTGAAATGCACTGGCAAATGTGTGTCTCATTTCTCCAGGTGTCATTATTGGTTATTCTCTTAAGTGGCATAGATCTGTGTGGTGGGTCTAAAAATTGCAACCCTGCTGATGACCTATCTGGGTGTCAGTCTGATAGCGTCTTTAATTACATAGTCATATAGCATTTTTCCACAGGACCCCTGTCTCATTCAGTGCACTGTATGACCTGCTCTGGAGATGAATTGTGGTTGTGAAGGAATCCCTTGTATGTAAGACCCCTGCATCATTTGTTGTAGACGTTGAAAGGTACGTAGTGAATGAGGCAGGAGACTGCAGGAAGTGAAAAGATAGTCACATAATCAAAGGCAGTTGAATTCTGCCCTGGAGATCTAGATTGTATCCCTGTCTCTGCTGGAATTTTTGTTGTATACTGGGCCAGACAATTAAGCTTAACTTTTCATAGGTGGTCACTGAAAGGAGTCCCCAGAAGGTGATTGTTCCATCACTGAATGGAAGTGGTAGATTTGTCAATAATAATACAGAAAAGACAGAAGCGTTTAATAAATATTTCTGTTCTGTGTTTCAGAAAATGCAGCATGATCTGTTCATATCATGTTATGATGGTGCAACACTTTCCATTCCAACAGTAACTAAGGAGGTTGTTAAACAGCAACTACTAAGGTTAAATATTTTTAAAATCAGCAGGTCCAGATAAATTGCATCAGAGAATTTAAGAGCTAGCTGAGGATCTTTGTGAACGGTTAATTATGCTATTTAATAAGTGTTGGGATACTGGGGAAGTTTCAGAAGGGTGAAAGAAAGCTTGATGTGCCAATTTTCAAATAAAAAAAAGAAAAGGCAATGATCTGAATAATTAGGCCTGTCAGCCTGGAATGGATCTTGAGTAAAACAGTGGAAAGGCTGATCTAGGACTTGACTGATAAGGAATTAAAGGAAGGTAATATATAATTGTCACTCAACCTGGGTATATGGAGAATAGATTTTGTCAGACTAACTAGTGGTTTTTTATTTTTATTTTTTTTGTGAAGATAGGGGTTTGATTGGTAAAGGTAATAGGGTTGATGCAATAGGCTTTTGTAAGGTGTTTGACTTGGTGGGTGCAGCATAATGCTTAGATTAAAAAATGAGAGCAATGCAAAATCAACATGGCACACATTAAATGTATTAAATGGTAGACTGATAAGTGTCAGAATGTAATTATAAACAGGGAGTCGTAATGCAGTGGGTTTGTTTCTAGAGGAGTCCTGCAGGAAATGGTTCTTGTCCCTGTGCCATTTAACATTTGTGTCAATGACCTGAAAGAAAACATAGAATCATTACTGATAAAGCTTGCAGCTGACACAAAGATTGATGGAGAGGTAGATAATGAAGAGGGCAGGTCACTGATACAGAGCAGTCAGTGAGACACAAACAGAATGTGTTTCAGTATGGCCATATGTAAAGCCATACATTTAAGAACAAAGGATGCAGGTCATTCTTACACTATGGAGTCTGCAAAGCAATTACTTTAAAAGCATTGGTGTCCACAAATAAAAAATGTTGGAAAATAGGAGAGGGTTCAGAGAAATGCCACAAGACTAGCTAATGGATTGGAAAGCATACTTTCCAGTAAAAGACTGAAGGAGCTCAATCTGTTTAGCTTATCAAAGATAAGATTTAGTGGTGATCTGATCAATTTTAAATATCTATATAGGGAACAGAAACTTGATGAGAGGGCTTTTTTGAACACATAAAGGTGTAACGAGATGGAGTAATTGGAAGCTGAAGCTAGACAAATTCAGTCTAGAAATAGGATTCATATGTTTTAAGTGAGAGTAACTAACCATTGGAACAACTTACCAAAGATTGTGGAGGATTTTCTATCATGAAGATTTAAAATAAAAAATGGATATTTTTCTAGAAAAACATGCTATAGTTTAAAGAGAATTAATTTGGGGTTTATAATTTATGAATCATTGTGCTCCTCATTTACTGGGTGCCGAGTTTGAGTCTCTAGGGTCCACTTTCAAGAAATACTGATTATTTTCAGCTGCAGCTGAAGTAAATGGGAGCTGTGCTTTGAGCATATCAAGTGCTTTATGATTCTTCAAAAAATTAGTTCCTAGGGGTCTCTAACTGGGCACCAAGAATTAGTGAATACTTTTGACCTTAATCTCTCTGTACCTCAGTTCCCCTTTTGCCTTCAGCATTAGGTGTGAATTGTGTGCAGTGAATAAGGAATGGGGGCCATTCATCAGTGACATGAAAACAAAATATTAATTCTCAAGTGATTTTTCAAACTTGAGGTCTGTAGACTACGACCAAGAGATCTGCAAAAGTTATTAACATAGAACTTTGGTTTTTAACCTGTGGTCCACCAATCCCTGAGGGCCATAGACAATGTTTAAGATATCCAAATGGGTCTTCCTAACCATTTGAAATTTGTTAGGGGTCCACAAATTAAAAAAAACTTGAAAACCACTGGATAAATTTTTAAGTGAGCACTTTAGTCTGTATGCTGAATGAGGCAGAGGACCTTTGGAAAAGATAGTACATGATCATGTCGTTTATAGATTATATCATAATGTTCATGCAGAAGAGGGCTAAATATACCCAATATCAACTCTTTAGTAATATGCAATGATGTATCTTAATTGATCACTGAATTATTAACATGTTCCATGATAAAATATTTAAACAATAACCACAGTCTCTTAGATACAAATTTAATTTTTTCTTGTAAAAAAAAAAATGGCAGGGCGTAAACAACTTGAGAGAATCTCTTTATATATTATTTTTTACTTGACTGGTGTGTGAGTGTGAGCCCCTACTAAGTGTGATGTGCCACAGCAAAATGTAGTGCTATATGTATTCTTTGGTTTTTCCGTGTTGCATACACTGTGATTTTATTTTTTTGAAACCAAAAATGCACTTATACTGCTTTATCCACTGTAATTGTGAAAGTTAAAGGAAAATTTGTGTAAAAAAATCTTTTTCCCCCCAGAAATACATTTCATTTCACTTGAGGTTGATTCCTTGCTTTAAAAAAATGGGAAGTTTTAAAATGCAATTTTTGTCAATATTTGTTCCTCGTTTATAATTGTTTGTCTCAGCATCCATAATTAGTATACTCTGGTCAGGTAGTTTCCCTTTTAGGCTCTCATTTGCTATTCTAGTGCTATATGTTTGGTTTTTGAATCCTGGGAAGGAAGGTTTAAATCCAGTAAGCTGTTTTCATTATAATTTATTTTTAAAAAAGGTTAGTGTGTCTGTCTGTTTTCAGGTTCTGTAACCTCTCGTTTTCAAAACTACTTCAACTTTACGTTATTTGATATGTGCAGTGACTGTACTCTGTGTGCTTCTCTGCCTGCCTTAAGGAAGTAAATTTATGGTATCACCTCAGGCTCCTACAGCTAAATGAATCCAGAGAAGTTCATCTGTTGTGCAAGAGGAGGATCTTCAGGCTGCACTCAGTATCTTCTTTCTTTTTATTTCGAGGCCCGTCTTTTATTTCCTTTATCAGTAACTTTGGCATCATCATTAACACTGCTCTTCTCTTCTCTTCTCAACTCTGCTGTTCCGTTTGTGAGTGCCTCTGCACACTTGTTGCCTCAACTCTGTCTCAGATGAAACTGGAAAGAGCTTGCCGAAAAGAAAGAAAAAAACCAAGTTACATTGCTACTGGATGTGACTATGCAAAAAAGTTTGGGAAAAATTAGGTAGTCTGTCTTTACTGTGATACTGATAAGACATATAGTCTGACATTTCCAGCAGTATAGAGATATGTTAATGAAGTTAAGTTTCAAATAGCCTTTAAATGAGGAATGTCCAGATTGTAAGATATTGTAGGTAGGACCTTGTTTTCATATTTGCCTGTAAAGCACTATATCAGAGCACCTTATTTGTATAGCATCAATAGTCAGAGTTTTATGTTAGTCTGCTTATTTTCTCGCACCTTTTTCTTGAATAAATTGATGTCCTTCTGCTAAATGCCTACCTTGCCATGCCCTTTAAAGTTTGTCTGAAAGGTGTGAACAGTTTTTGTGTAATGTGTCACATATACATGTTTTTGGTTAATGAGGCATTGACTAAGAGGGAAGATGAGTTAGAGAAACCTTACTGTCAGTTTGAAAAATGTACCACCCATATTCTATCCAGAGGATCAGGCCCAGGGATTAAAGTATAATTTGGGGGGCCCTGGAACCCTCCTAAATTTCCAGTCCCACCCTCATGCAGGTCTCCCACCCAAGCTACTGCCCCTCAGCCCCACTAGGCATTTGCGACCACTTCTGAGTGCCACATGCATAAGTTATCACTCTGGTACATCCCACCCTCAGAGCCACCCCCACCCCTCCACTATACCACCCCACAGCCACTCCACACCCCAGCTACACACTCATCTACCCCCCCCATAGCCACCCCACCCCTCTGCTACACCCCCCACACAGCCACCCCACCTTTCCAGCTATACACTCCTCCACACACAGCCACCCCACAACCCCAGCTACACATCCTCTGCTACACATCCACTCCCACCCTCCTCTGCTACACACACACCCTGCCTCACACAGCCCCCAGCAGCCCCCCCCCCCAAGCCCTTACCTGGGCTGTTTGCTGGCTGGCTGACCAGGTGGAAGCTGCTTCTGGCCACAAGCGGCTCCACCTTGCAGGGGGAGATTCTCAAACTCCCAGCCTGCTGCAGCTCCTTCCTGGCTGGGCTTAAAGAGGAGCAAGGTTTAAGGTGGAGCCACCGGAACTCTGTGTTCAGGCTGCTCATGCTATTTTTAGGGAGGCTGCAGAGCTCTGCATTTTGGTGCATTCCTCTATTTTTAGGGGGGCCTGGAATGCTCTGTGTTCTGGTGCATTCCCCCTTACTTTAACCCCCTGACCAGGCCTGTTACCCAGATTGTATACAACTGGACCTCAAACAGCTAGTTGCACAGACAGGATTGCTATGAAAAGTCCAGTTAGTTTTCTACCAGCTGCTAGGAAGAAGGATGATGCTGGGATTTCTAGCAGAGTGCTCTCCTTAAACTGTGCCTGTAGTGGGTTGTGTGTCTTTTTGTATTCATCTCTGATTGGTATATGGAATAGGAATTTAAAGTCTTTCCCCACAACTGCTAGGAGGGAGAAGGAACTTCCTGTCCCTTCTCCACCATGCTAAGCTTCTTGGCTGCTGCATCAGTGGAGAGTGTTCTGATTTAGCCCTCATCTAGCCATCTGGTTCCTGGAAAGAAGATGAGTTCTTGATGCTCTATTTCTTCTTCAGCCTCTGTTTTTCAGTTCTCTCCAATACATAACTCCAGCACCTGACTTCTACTGCATGTAGCTCGGTCAAGTAAATTGATATGGTTTGTGACAGTTCTTTGTAAGGTTCTTAATAGCAGCTGTGAAGCTGATCAGTTTTTTTAAGTTATGCTGCTTCTTGGAAAAGCTAAGGAACAGCAGCAGAAGTATCTCTTCTGACTCAAGAAGATGACAAGATTCTTTTGCTTTACAGTCTTTATATTTGGAAGGTCATCTTTGCACCTGTAAAGGCTTGAAATTTAATGCTTATAAATGATAGCTTAGATTTCTCAGAAGCTGATGGATCTGAATATAATTTTTTATGAACTAAAGGAATATAGAGCTTCCAATCACACAAATTTGATATGGTCGTTTTCAAAGTTCCCTCTAAGAGGCGCTGGCAGCTGAGCAACTCATGTTGCTCGCTGCCCCCCCCCCCCCGCAGGACCGCTTCTGGCCACTCCCACCCCGGTGCCCCCCCCGTGGGCCTGCTCCCGGCTGCCCCCCCCGCTCCCTGCCCCCAGCGGCCCCCCTCCCCCCTGCAGGCCTGCTCCTGGCGGCCCCCCAGCAGGCCCACTCCCAGCTGCCCCCACAAACTTTCCTTGGGGCTGGAGCTGCATGGCCTAGCCACAGCTCCTGGGGCAGAAAGGCACCAATGGAGCATGCTCAGATTTTCTGGGCATGCTCCATTAGAGCTTATCTGGGCGAGAGTTTTGAAAACTCCCTGCTCCACAGGAGCTCTTTGTAGGGCCTCTGGCTGCCGGCCCTGCGCTGCTGGCAGCCTTCTCTGCGCTGGTGGCTGTGGTGGGCTGCGCTGCAGCGTGCCAGCGCAGCTTAGAGGGAACTTTGGTCATTTTCATTTTAGGTTTGAATATCTATTGTATGGGAAAGAAGGATGGTCTTGTATTTAAGGTACAGGATTGGGAGATAGAGACTGGGTTCTATTACCAGCTCTCCCATGGCTTTCAGGGTGACCTTTGCAAAGTTACTTCAACTGTTAATGTTTGTCTATAAAACAGATCAAAATACTTTCCTTCTTCATGATTCTGTTTTGAGGATGTCTAAGGAACAAACATCCTCTAATAGATGGTGTTAGAGAAATGCAAAATTTGAAGGCATTTATGATGATCTTTGTGTTTATTCTGTAAAAAGATGCACAAATTAAATCAAAAGAGAGCCTACACAAAGCATGACTAATGAAAGAGTAACACCAAACATACTTTCATTTAGGTAGCTGAGTTCATAGTTTTTAAGATTAGCCATTTTTAGTGTATTCAAGAAGCCATTATTTTCTTTTGTTTTTGTTTGTTTGTTATAAACGGTTGAAGTAAAATTGCAATGAAAATACCATACAGAGAGTTCACCTTGGGAAAGTGGCTTTTAGAATCAGATTCCAATTGCATCATTATATACAGTAATAAAATCCAAGAGTTAAGGGGAAACGTGTCTACTGAACAGGAGTGTTCTTACTTTTTCTACATAAATTATCAGTGAATTACTTTTTGTAAGATTGCAGATTGGCCATGTTTTAAAATGATGTTCTCTGTTCTATAATGTTGTGCAAAAACTTTTTAATAAAGGAGAATTATTCTAGTTTACTATTGAATGTGTCACTACAATGGCAAATTGAGATGCTTTTGTATTCTGATGTTGATTGTTAAAAATTATCGGAATGCACAATTTAGTGTTAGTTGACAATGACTATGTTTAAAATGTAATTATTACCATTTTCAGTACTGTTGCCATCTTTGTTCTTTGTTATAAGCCTCTGGAGAATATGCATTTCTGCAGTTTATGGCCTGACACAGTTCCTTTTGGACTATCCAAGCTCATAAAATGTCTAATACCATTGAGAAAAAGGAATGAAAATGGCTAGAGCTGTATTTCCTGTTTTCATGCCATGGTGAAGTATATAAAAGAAGGTGGTTTAAAGTTATAAGATATTGGAAAATCATTTTCTTTTTGCCTTTAACATTTGCCCTATCATTTTTTCCATTTTACAGTGTAATGACCTGGCTAAAAAACCAATAGTCTCATAGATGTGGGTAGAGCATCATATGGAGGGGAAAAAAGTGAATGACTTTATGGATAAGGTGCAGGCATGGAAGCTGGGCGACCAGAGTTCTTTCTACAGATCCGTAATTTGCTCACTGTGTGATCTTGTCAAGTCTCTTACTTGACAGTGTTTTGATATCCCTTGCTGTAAAACAAGGATGCCTGTTTACTTCTTGTGGAGACTATAAGGCTAAATTTTGTTGTTGATAAAACAGTTTTTAAATTGTTTTGTTGGGAAGCTGTAATTCCTCCCCACTTTTGAGAAGGTACTGGAAATTGGGCCAAGGAGGAACTTTGTATTGTGCATATGCCTTTTGCTGTTTCTTTGAAAAACTGTCCATATTTGACTGTTATAAGCCTTTGAAAAATCTAAGTTTGCATATGCTCAGTAGATACTTATTAGAGTTTGACATGAAAGTTGCTGAATATTTTATTGAGTTGAGCAAGCTCCATCCAAGTTGCCGCTGCCAACTGCTGTGATGTCAGGTAGCAGAACTGAATAGTATAGGAGAGAAGAGAATATGCTGTCAGTGGAAATAAAGATGAGGTAGCATGTGTGGTTGCTGTGGAGCTGGTTCTGATAAGCAGATTTTCTAAAGGGATCATATTCTTTCAATGAGGGATGAAAAAAGTAACTACTTTCTTTCATTGCCTGGAAACTGTTAGAAGAAAAGAAGGGAAACCAGTGTTTAATATCTCCTGTTTCTAAGTCTACAGAAACACCTCTGTGAAAAGATGACACTTGTGGGGCCTTTGGGTGTATTGTTGGGGTACAACTGTTCCAGTCAGCATAATCTCCTGACAGACCTGGGGGAAGTCTCCTTCAGAAATTAATGCTAACCCTTCAATACTATCCTTCAGAATTTCTGTCTTGTGTCTCCCTCCCTGTCTCTGGTGGATGTGGTGACAGCCCCAGGTATAGAAGAGGGAACAGTGGAAGTACGATATCTGGGGGAGGCATGTTGCCTTGAAAACAGGAAGGCCTGAGTAACAGTGCAGATGATTGTAGCTTCTGTGAATTTTCCTTCTAATCTGAAACATCTAGTGCATTTGAAAGACATGAGCCCTGCTCCATTTGTGATACTCCAGATTCAACAATGTGATGGGGTAATGAATCAGGAATTTTGAGTTGCAATTTGGGGAGTTGATGAATAATTTCTACTTTGCTTTTCCTCCTCCTCTACTAGAGGGCTTGAGCTGACTCCTTTGGAATACTTTTGTGTGCCATTGCTTACTTTAATGACAGAGACACCTATATTTTAAACAAAATATTTCTAGCTTTTTCCTTGCAGAAATCAGCCTTATAGTGTAACCCAGTTGCTAATGGAGTTGCCAGTAGAAAGACAATGTTCCCACTCTAAAAGACTCAAAAGGCAAGGTCTTTTGGTAGAGAATTGGGGTGAAAATATTATGAACTTGGGTTGCTGCAACTAGGAATTGTAGTGTTTGGCAAAAATCAGTGTAATCAAACACCACGAAAAGTCTAAATCCACATTTGCCATCCATGAGTCGATTTGATTTTAACTCCCTTATAAATTCTGCTTGCATTTCCTTTCATTTATATATATACAGCATTGTCCTGTGTATGGGTTTTGGGTTTGTATGGTAATATTTGGGTAGAGAAAAGTAGGACAGATTTGGAGCTTTTATTGAAGAGGTCCTAGCAACAGTCTGCTGTGTGTGTAATTAGAATTGAATGAACATGAGGAAGCAACCTTTGTTGTGTGACATATTGGTAATGGGAGGGCATCTAAATTTTCAGTAGGCTGAAACCATGCTTTTGAACTTTATGTGGAATATTCTGCTGATTTGTGTGAATCCATCCATTCAGGTGATCGTATTATCCACCAAGGATATGAACTAGTTGTTTGTTGTGAGCTTACTTGCTGTTATTTTCAGTGCTTCACTTTGCCCTTGGTGGTGGAGGCAAAGACTAATCATGCTTCATACCCTGTTGGTATCTGAGGTCTTGACTCTTTTTGGCAGTCTCCAGTATTTTTGTTTCCATCCTATGTTGGTTAGTTGACCTACTGTTAATATAGCACCAGCACACTGTTTTTCCTTCTTTGGTTATTAAAAAAACTTCATATAAAAAAGATAATTAAAAAAGAAACCTGTTTTTTTGGGCTCTACCTTCCATAGTTTACATTCCTTCATGGAAAAAAAAGCTTGTTTATGGCCGTTGGTGCACATTAGTGGTTTGAGTGCATATTACTTCTTAAACCTGCCTTAAGTCAACCTAAGGAACTCCCTGGCCAAATTCAGAATTTGTTAAGTTGTCTTAAGCCCTTGGCTTAAGTCGACTTAATAACACCTGCCCTGAAAGTCAACTTAAGTGTCGACTCGACTTTACAGGGCAGGAATGGTTGGGCCCTGGGTCCCGATCCGGTTCCAGGGGTCTGATCCGGCCCCAGCCTCTGCCGGCAGGTGGCTGGGAGCCTGATCCAGCCGTCAGCCATGTGCTCCAGCAGCAGAAAGCCCAATCCGGCCCCGAGCCACTTTCTGCAAGTGGCTTGGGGCCGGACTGGGCTCCCAGCTGCTTGCCAGCAGCAGGAGGAGCTGGCTCCAAGCCCCTTGTCACTTGCCGCAAGTGGCTTGGGGCTGGATCAGGCTCCAAGCTGCGTGGTGGGGGTGGTTGGGGCCAGACTGGTCCCCCAGAGCTGGATTGGGACCTGGAACGGGGCAGGCATGGGATATGTCTACACTGGAGACAGTGTAGACGTACCCTTAAGTTGACTTAACAAGGTTGACTTTGAGTTGACTTAAAATTCAGCTTTAAGTTGCCTTACAAGAGCCCCCCAGTGTAGAGAGAGCCAAAATGTTGACTCAGACAAAACTACAAATGTTGGATACCAAGGAAATGCAGAGCTAATATTATGCTTCTCAGACAAGGCACACAAACTATCTTAACGTATCATACCTTGGCTAGATTGTGAGCCTTTAGGTACAGGACCATGTCTGCTGCTGTGTTTTGAGGTGTTGTTGCATCGTGTGAGGCTCCATTAGGAGACCTGTGATATTAGATGTTTACTTTCCAGTAGACCTCAGAAGTCCCAAAGGAAGGTGGGAAATGGCTGTTTATATCATTTACTCAATACCCCTTCATGGATTTCCTGAGGTCTGCAGGAACAATGTGCTTCATTCTCGTGAACCTCAGGAGATCTAAAGGAAATGGATGGAGAAAAGGGGCTTGGGAAGATGTCAGAAGTGCATTATCCCCTTGCTCATAGCTGAATGGACTTTCTAGGTTGCCAGAAGAGAGAATGCCCACAGAATCACAAAATCCTTATTAACCTGCTGCTTGAGCTTTTTAGTGGGCAAAATTTTAATTTTTTTCATTGATGAGTCTCCTTAGTGAGTGGGTTACATTTTGAGGCCTGTCTTTTTGAGGAAAATAGCTTGAGGTATATTCTTATTTACAATGAAAACTATAGATCTCCAGAAGTTCTCTGATGTCCTATATTCACTGTACTGAAGGTAAATTCCTTAACAATGTTACTAAGGAAAATATCAGTTACTAGATTTCTGATACAGAAGTCTATTAAAGGAGAGAAGTAAACATGGAAGTGATGAGTCTTGGTCCAAGAGCCTTATAAACAAATATGAATTGCCTCTACTCTTTGCTAAAATAAAGAGTCATAGTTCAATTGGCTTTGATTGAGAGAGAGGTTCTTAGAAAGGGCATAATGAGGTAACAATTTTTTTCTGATTTTTGTTTATGGTACATAAATAAGGTACAATTATTATGCTAATTTAGTGGTACTTGTTAGTTTTCTGTGATGTACAAAGTTTTGTCTTTCTGATGCTTGATTTCTTTTTCTCTCCATCTGCAGTATTTGCATATGAATCCCTTTAATTTTAAGTAGAGGTATGTTTGGAAGGTAATTTTTTAGGGTACACATTTGTAACAAGAATTAACAATGTTGTGTCTTTTAGGTTCTGGCTGTGTCAACAGTTGTGTTCCAGCAGGAAATTAATACAAAAACATCTTTAAATGTGTATAATGACTGAATTTCTTATGAGTTAATATGTTCAATTCAGGTTGATGGCTGGTGTATCTCGCAATTCTATGCTACAGGTAAACAGCCCCTTAGTCTGAGCCTTGCTGTCTTAGGTCAGCTGGCATGGGCAAGTGAGAGGTTTTTAATTGCACTGTAGACATGCTCTAAGTCCTTTACAAATTAAAGCCTGACAGTCCCTATGGTCAAAGATAAGTAAGTAGTCTCCGTATTTTACAGAGAGGGGACATACAGTTGCCTTATGTTCAAGAATGAGTCAGTGTTAGAGCTTCAGCTGGGACAGAAATTTCTTGAATAAAAGGCTTAATGTAATGGAAAGAGATAGCTAGAGTATTGAACAGAGTAAGTGGGGGAAAAAGAAGCTATGCTAATTAGTATGCTTTTTAGAACCATAATAATTCCATGGAGAATTCAATGACAGTTTGTGCTTTGACAAGAAGCAGTTAAATCTCTCTGTAGTGTCTGTCCCAGCACCTCAAAAGGTTTTCTTACTCCATAAGGATAGTTTATTCATAATCGTAACTCTGATTTAGTACGCATGTACTGGTTTAAAAAGTTCATCACAGTATGTTTTGTTTGTAGGTTGTAAGGGATCCGTGCATAAAGCATTATAATTGAGGTCAAGGGTGTATGTGCTGAATAGCAGATTTTCAAGCCACATTAGTTCACCCTATCCTAAAATGCAGAATAAAAATGTATAACCATTGCAGAATAGCTGGTGAGATTGTAACTTGCTTGCATTCCTTCATGATTAATAGTTTTCTATCCATCTGTCAGCCCTCTATGGCTACAACATTAGTCAAGTTCTTGCTGTAGTTGTTATAGAAGTCAAATTATAGAATACAAATTAGAGAGAGTCCAGCGGAGGGCAACAAAAATGATCAAAGGGCTGGAGCACAAACCCAATGAAGGAACTAGGCTTATTTAGCCTGCAGAAGAGAAGACTGAGGGGGGGATTTGATAGCAACCTTCAACTACTTGAAGGGTTGCTCCAAGGAGGATGGAGCTCTACTGTTCTCAGTAGTAACAGAGGACAGAACAAGGAGCAATGGTTTCAAGTTACAGCTGGGGAGGTCCAGGCTGGATATTAGGAAAAGCTTTCTTACTAGGTGAGTGGTGAAGCATTGGAATAAGCTACCTAGGGAGGTGGTAGAATCTCCATCTTTGGAGGTGTTCAAGGCCCAGCTGGACAAAACCCTGGCTGGGATAATCTAGTGGGAGTGGTCCTGCTTTTTGGGCAGGGGGTTGGACTAGATGACCTCGTGGAGTCCCTTCCAACCCTATGATTCTATGATTCTAAGTCTGCAGTATATGGTTATCTTCTGCTCCTCTGTTTTGTCTACTGGTAAGAAGAGATTTTACAGGAAACAAGTTTAATTGTCCAAGTCTGCAAGTTCAGCTGTAGGTAGACTTTCTGTGATTTTTATAATGCAACTCAAGCCTTTTTGTGACATTAATATAGCTCTTTGATGAAACAGCACATGGGGCTTTACCCTTTGCTTTTCTGTGTATGAATTATACATGTTGCAGCAATGAATTGTTTTCTTTCTGAAAGCATTTCTTTAGAGAATCTGCTAATAGTTTTCATAGTTCTTGAAACATTTTTTTTAAGTTAGAATAGTGCTTGTGAAAGTTGCCAGATCTTTTTGGCTTGAGGGCCACAGATATAATTTTTACACCCCTGAAGGGCCACCCGCCTCTGCCAGCAGCCCCTCCCCCCATTACAGCTAGAGAGAAGTTCCAAAGGGGTAGCTGTGTTAGTCTAGTTCAGCAAACAAAGCAAGGAGTCCTGTGGCACTTAGACTCCTTGCCTTTTCTTAGCTAGGGAGAAGGAGTTCAGCATGGAGGCTGCCTTTTTGCTGATCTCCTATCTCCCTGGCTGCAGCAGCAAAGCAGGGTCTGAGTGGCTCTATTCTGCAGCCAAGGGCATGGGAGATGAGTGTTCCCTTCCTTCTGGCTCCATCAGTGACCCCAGTGCTTAGGAATCCAAATGGAGGACTTTGTTATGCTCCCTGCTACAGCCAGGGGGAAGGGAGTGCTGATCTCACCTCCCCTTGGCAGCAGCAAGGAGTCTGCACTAGTCTTGTAGCCCTGCAGCAACGTGGTCTGCCTAGGTCCTTAAGTAATGGCTCCCATATGTAGCCAGCAGGAGGGAGTGGTGGGCCATCTGAAAGACTCTGCAGGCCACAGGTTGGAAACCACTGCTCTAAGCATCCTACTTTTAGGAGAGGGAGAGGTGTTTATTCTTGGTAGGACATGAATTTTTTTTTTTACCCCTGTCTATTCGGAGCATGGCAAGTATGTAAGTTGTTTGTAATGAATGTGCTTGGTCATTAGGAGCTGGACTGAGACTTCCAGTCATCTTGTTCGGGTTGCTTGAATGGCCATTGAACACCATCAGTTTTGTTTACTATTGATGTGGCCTAGATTCAGGGTTGCAACCTGAATATGACTTATTCCATTCACCTGTGCAGTTCAATTTCCCTGTAATTTACTTACTTCCATACCATCAAATACACAAGGCACTAGTTGGTAACACTTGGGGGCTGATAGATGCTTCCAGACTCTCTCTACCCATTCCCATTGGTTCCACTAGATGAAATATGCCTAGACATGAATGGGAAGTTTTCAGATGAAGTGGTGTTTGTGTATGGTTAAAAGGTGCTGTGTCCTACCACAATATTATTTATTACCTCAATAGTCATATGATAAAATGCAGAGCAATGTGGTAAATTACATTTATCATTCACAGCTGACTGTCCTACCTGCATTCTGTCCTCACATGCCTCTATAGCTGGAATACTGCTAACATTCCAAGCCTCCTAGCAGCTTGAAACAGCTGATATTTAAAATAAGCAGAAATAAGCTCTGTCACAGAAATATTTCCATTTTTATTTCCAAAAATTCCAAGGTCCAGTTCTTGCCTCAGCTCCATTGTTTCTTATAATTAAGTTTCTGAAGAAGGATTTTTTGTGTGTGCAGGAATGTTCTGTAATATAAATGTAGTGATAGTTTGAAGGGGCTGCCTGTCTCCCATTTAGGTATCTTGATATCCACCATCCTTTAATTTCAGTAGTCTTTTGTAAATTGCCCTTAAGTGCTACTAATGGCTATCATAAGATGAAGTTGATTTCACTGTTACTTAGAAGAAATTACTCTCTAGCAGTGATACGAAAGCAGACATCTTTTCTCTTAAAGGAGACAGTCAAAGATAAACGTGCTAGCTGACACAAGGGCCAGAGATTTGGAAGAGGCTATGATGTTCCCTCTTAGAGTATTGTGGTTATGGGGTACTGTCACATGGTCATGTAACAATACTAATTCCTATGTCAGTATGTGTTGTGTGTTACCCCAGAGAACTTTACTGGATGGAAAGTCAGAGTTGTTCAAGTATGTGTGATCATGTTGCTCCTCTTTGACTTTAGTACACATAATGTATAAACCCTAATACTGCTAGACAAAAATGACTGAGTCATGGGCTATCATTGTTGTTATGAATCATGTTTATTACAGGAACACCTAAGGGATAGCCAAGATGGAACAATATTGTGGTAGGTGCTATGCAGACAGAGAGTAATACATGGTCTTTGCCCTGAAGCACTTAGAATCTTACTGCATATAGTCAAGACTGGCACAGAGTTGGGGATGAAGCAGGACAGATGTGGCAGCAAATGGCATGGTAGTGCCAGGATTTATTTAATTTATTAGGAGTATGTTAGGAGGGCAATCAGCTAGATGTGTTTATGGGGAGTCTCATCTGCACAGTTCTTGGTCCAAGAGAACGCTGGAGAGGGGTGGCCCTGGCTAGTCCCCATTTTATCTCCTCCTTTCTGCCCTTCTGATGCAGCAGTCCTTGTTTTCACTACTTCTCTTCCTATTGGCTAGAGTGGTTAGCCATTACTGTTGAATTATCAGCTATGGGCTAATAACATGTGCAGTATCTATGTGTGTGTGTGTGGTTTTCTTTTTTTTTCCTTTCTTTTTTTCTTTTTAATTAAGGCATTGGGATCTCAGGCTGATGATTACAATGTGGCCCTTAGTATTATCTAAAGTGGCTGCATAGCAAATCAGCTTTTATTCATTCTTTTATGAACTGTCTTACAGTAAAATGGTAATACTTCCTTTGGTGCTCAAAGTCCTTCTTATCCTTGTTTCAGACCATGGAGTAACTAGGAATATCCAGAAATTTGTAGTGGTTGAGTTACAGCAAATAAAATTCAATTGGCACAAATGTCTGGAAGGAGGATTGGAAAATCCTGAGCTAACTCTTATTACATACACACAGAAGCTTATGTCATTGCTGTGGGGTACAGAGAAGTAGAATTTTTCAGACAGTGGGATCAGATGTGCTGCAAAATGCATATTAAATGACTAGATGGTTTCTTCCTCATAGATAATTTACATTTAGTAGAATCTTTTTGTTGGACTGAATGATTTGCACATTCTTTTCCTTGCTCCTTGCATGTGCCATCCTACTCCCTTTCTTGGATGCATGCACTCTCAGAGGAAATCTGAAGATCTGTTACTCCTGTACAGAGATGTTGGGTTGGGTCTACAACTGATTAAATGAAAAGCCAAATATGTCTCCTACCGTTGGTATGGAAAAATGGTTAAATGGTCTCAAGTTGCGGTTAGGGAGGTCGAGGCTGGATATTAGAAAAACTTTTTTACTAGGCGAGTGGTGAAACATTGGAATGGGCTGCCTAGGGAGGTGGTGGAGTCTCCATCTTTGGAGGTGTTTAAGGCCAGGCTGGACGAAACCATGACTGGGATGGTTTAGTGGGAGTGGTCCTGCCTCTGGCAGGGGGTTGGACTAGATGACCTATGAGGTCCCTTCCAACCCTATGATTCTATGAAATACAAGTGACCTTGGGAAGGGAGACATGGCAACAGAGTCTAGCAGCTGCAGCAGTTGAAATGCAGATACCATCTCTCCTCCACCATATGCCGGTTCAGGGTGCAGGCAGTTGACACTAGAGCTCCTTGTACACTAGGGAGATGGGCTGTCATAGGGGCATGGCCAGTGATGATTGTCTGGCCATGCTTCTGTTCCCTAAGTAAGCCCTTGATGACATCTGATAGAAGGCATGGGATATGCATATGCTACATCCTTCTCCAAGGGTATATGAACAGCCAATATCTCAGGTGACCTTGGCTTGGCCACTACAGCTATACGTCCTATAAAAGGAAAGCCATGATTAATCTCACCCTGTATTTCTAAGTTTAAAAAATGCATACCAGAAAGGAAAAAAAAAAAAAAAAAAAAAAGATGGCACTTGGACTGGCTTTTGAAAGTGAAAAATGCTAGTAGTCTCTTTCCAGGCTCTCATCTTTCTGGTGTCATCACTTTGATGATTTAGCCAGCTGTCAGTGGAGTATATTGGCTGCAGATTTCAGAGGTGCCATCTGAGTTAATAATGGATTCTGAGTGTTAAGAACCAGTGGAAAGTGGCACCCACTCATGAATCTGGCATTAAAAATCCAGAGAGAACCTTGAAGTTTCGAGTGAACAGTGCATCACGGAATCCTGTTTGCTAGCTCAGTTTGAAGTCTGTGCCATCTATGCAAATAGTCTTGTGTGTGCAGCTAAATTAACCTCACCTCTTTGTACAAAGAAACCATGTGGCATTCAACCACTAATAATGTGTTTATTGAGTTTACCTGTAAAAAATGCAAATAACTATATGACATCCCTCAAATGGTCCATGTATTTCACTGGTTTGCAAGAAATGCCAGATAATAGCCAGCTCTCAGTTGGCATCCCCTTAATCTGCAAGGGCAGACACCTTGTAACTAGATCAGCATATTGTAATGGGCTTACATTTTCAGGTAATTGGCTGTATGGTCTGCAATTAGGAGGCTGTTGGATAAGATAATGTCTACAATACCAAGGATTTCAGACTCAAATAGAATCCTAATTCAGCTTTAACTCCCACCCCTCATCTCTTACTTCTGCTTATACAGACATTTTTCAAGCCACATAGTTTAGATATATACAAAAGAGAGGAAAGATAGAGAAAATAGTTTTAAAAATATATAATTAATTGCGCTGTCTCCTATTGTCCATAGCAAAGATGCCTGGCTCAGGACGTTGTGGTATGTATAGATGGCATCATATAAGCAAGAGTCATTGCAGTGCTACAATTCAATCTTAACAGTTCTAAATGTATAAACTAGCTGATTTTTGTCATGGTTTCTTGCATTATCAGAAGCTCTAGAAGGAATTGCAGATCCCTAATTTATCATTGGCCTGTGAATTATCCTGTATTGCCTCATAAATTTTTATACCTTGAAGTCTTTGGAGCAGAATAAATGTCAGACTATCCAGTAAAGTCTGACCAGTGTACAAATGCAATATTCTCAAATCCCAGATTGTATTTGTCACATCTTTTTGCTGCATCCCAGTGAAGTTTGGTGCTTATTTAAAGTTTGGGAAGTTGCTAACAGGTTTTGAAATCTGCACTTGTGGTTCAGGGCACAGAGTACAAGTAATTGAGATAATATTCTATATTACAAAACTTTGAACCCTTGTTGTAACTCGCGTGCATTTTGCAGCCTCTTTGTTTTGGTGGAAATGATGTCACAAAACATAAGACCCTTAGGGGAGTGTTTTTCAAACGTCTTTTCTCAGGACCCAGTTGAAAAAAAAATAATTTACGCTCATGACCCCACAATTACATCTTTGAACAATGCACTCCAGTCTTTTGGCAGCAGCAGCAGGGGTGCTGTGACCCAGAGCTTGAGGATCTGTGACCGACTGCTGGGTTCTGACCCTAAGTTTGAAAATGACTGCCTTAAGGTATGTCTACTCTGGAGGCTCTGTTAAGTTGACTTTGAGAATCCACATTGGAAACGCCTGTCGATTGTCTGCATCCACAGTGGCAGGTGCTAGGTCGACCCTTCCTGGTGGCCAGGAACTCTGGGAGGGGTCCTGGAGGCCAACTAAGTCAACTTAAGAGCTATTCCCCATCTGCGCTGGCTTAAGTGTTAAGTCATCCTTAAGATGTGGTGTTATTAAGTTGACTTAAGGAAGTGCTTAGGTCGACTTAATAAAGCCCAGTGTGGCCTCCGGGCTCTGTAGGTTGACTTAAGCTTCCTTAAATTGACCTAAGGCTCCAGTGTGGATGTACCCTTAGTATGTAAGAAAAGTGTAATTTACCCTAATTTAGGTTTCCATGGGAACCAAACTCCATCTTGGAGTAAGCAGGTGCAAGCACCACTGACTTAATCTGACAAAAGACAACAGAGACTTTTTCTTTAGTTAATAGAACTATATTTGAAGGACCCACTTCAGGAGAGTGAGAAAGAGATATTAGCTTATCTTGCTGTGCTAAAGTTAAATTGGGAGTAAATATCAGATATAAAAAAGGTTTTGAGTGAAATCCTAGCCTCACTGAAGTTAGAGAGATTTGCCGTTGACTTTGGCAGGGTCAGGATTTCACCTTGGTCTTATATTTGCAGTGTAAGAACTTCCATATTGGTAGCTGTGAGTTTTGTCCCTTTGAGGAACCAGCAAGTCTGCCTTTTTGTGAGATCAGCTCTTTGTGTCTCAGTATTTTCCTTTAGAGCATTATGTTGTATCAAAGAGTGCTCCAAATTCAAATAGTCATAAATGCTCACAAAATATGTGTTCAGTCACTGAAAAGGTTTCTCCTCTCACATGTTAGGAAAAGGTAGGAATTCAGTGAAATATCTTAAGAGAAGCACAGTTACTTAAGTGGAAATTACACACCCTCTTTTTCCGGGGATGAATTGCCTCTGGGAATGCTGGATGAGGTGTGGATGTTAAAGCAGGGCCTTCCTGTTAAGTACTTTTCCTAATATACAGCATCTTTCCCTCTTTGTATAAGTCATTCATTTAGCCTATCTATTGGAGGCCAATTTGTTGAGAATAGTTAGACAATATTTTTGTCATTTACCTCCACATTCCGACCAAATTAACACCATTCTCAGAGGCTTCCAAGGGAGTTTCACATGCTTCAAAGCTGCATTTTGCTCATTTTGGCATGGACCATTTTGCTCTGTTTCCTTCTAAAATTGCATGAAAGTGGTGAATAGATGGTGCCTACATCAGAATTAATCAAACATGGGATGCCAGTGATCCTAAGGCTTGTTTCTCCTTGTGATTATTATTTGGATGATGACATCTATATTTTTGATTCAGTGTGTGATAACTGAATTAATGTGCATTAAATTTAATTTCAGATTTATTTTCCATATTATGTATTCAGAGGTGGCCAAACTTATGGAACTCAAGAGCCACAAAAGTTGGTTATTAAACCTTCAAGAGCCACACTGAGGCATATAGCCATATACTTTTACCTACTAAATTGATTTGCTGATGTTCTTCTGCGAGCCACACTTTTTCATTCAAGGGCCACGTGTGGATCCTGAGCCGCAGTTGGGCCACATCTGATATATATAAATACTGTGATGGATGGGATGGTTATAATTGGCAGGAAAATAATTTAATCCAGGGTTTCTGTTTGCATCTTAAACTTTAGGAAAAGACTGAATCATCAGAACTCTAAGGTGAAATGTAACTCATCACAATGCACTTATTGTTTCTTAATAGCATTTTGATTTTAAACATAGTACAGTTTTTTTAAAACCCTATAACTTCTTAGTGAAGAAGTTACACTACAAATGATTGTAACTATGGAAGAAGTTTCAAGAACAGTGAATGTTGTTCATTTATTCTCAAACTTTTTAATTGAAGTGATTTGATTGGCATGTCCTAAGGTGCTTCTATAAATGATGTCTGAATATTGTAAAAGTGTCAGTTGATTATACAGGTGATATCAGTGTGGATTTTGATTTTATTAACATAATGGCAATCGAATTAAAAAAAAGCTATAAACATTTATTGCCACCTTCTGTAGACTGAGCAGGAAGTGTATTGATTTCATCAAGGCATATCATGGTGTTTTATTTGCTCAGTATTGAGAGCTACAACATCCCCATTGTACATCAGTTTTTTTTTTTGGAGATGTATTTTCAGTCATTTATGAGTGTGTGTATTTTTTAATAGTTAGGGTTCCTGGCTCTGTCTTTCTTCAGGCTTTGTTCCCTGCTTTGCTGTGTAACCCCTCTCTGGTTCAGTTCATCTTTCTATAGAATATGGATATTTAATAACTAGTGGAGAAGTTGAGGCTTAATTAAGGAATATTAGGAAATGGTCAGAGATAAAAACCTCTAGAGAATTGCAAATTATTGTGGTTTTATTACTGATTTCAATTTGTTTAGAGGTAATGGTCACATCTAACTATGGTCTTAGCAGTCAGCCTAATCCTTCCTGTCCATTTTCTTCAAGTTGTTGTACAAACATATGGAAGTTTCTTTTTCTAAATTAGATTTTACATGTTTTGGGAAAGAGATTGTTTGTTACTGTGTGTTGGCACAGCATCTAGCTGTGATTCTGATTGTGGCCACTGAATTATGCTGTTTGACAAATAATAGAATTCCTCAAAACTAATGCAGTAATCGTGAATTAACTTGCATCATTAGCAAGAGTTATTGCTCTTTGTTACATAGCTGATAGCAGGGATACTGGAAGTCTGTTCTCACCTGTTGTCAGTTAAATAAATTCACATTTTGGGGTATTAACATAATTGGATTATTGTGAGGATTATTTTTACTGGCCACTTCTAAATCAAATACAATTCAACCTTAATTATCTTCACTAGTTATGCAAAACTTCCGGTATTCTGAAACATGCTATGCCCTCACAGCTCTTAATTACTGATAATTTTCTCATTATCCAAAGATACTTGATTTCTCCTATGGCATTTGGATAATCTGGATTGTGGGATGCTAAAACTATTTCTGCCAGTTACTGATGCTTCGTTCACAGAAAAGTATCTGCTAGGTGATGCCTTTTTATGATGCAACTCTGAACTAAAAAAAAGGTGTGAAAGGTTGCTGACTGTACGTTGTTTGGCAGAAAGGAAGACTTTAGATAGTGAAGTAACAATTTGGATCCCCTTCTCCCAAAGCAAAAGTGAAGACTGTCATTCTGTACTATTTCAAACACTGCTGCATTGAAGAGTTTCAGAATGTGAATGGGTTTGAGTTATGGTACTCAAAGACCCAGAATTAGAAAATAGGATAGTGACTGCTGTAAATCGGGATTGTTCTGTATTGGCAGAACTATGAAAGGACCAGCCTTGGAATAAGAGAAGTTCTGCAGCTCAGGTTTGAGATTCATTGGCATAGCTGTTTGATGAGACCATTAGAAGCACAACAAAAGTTGCTGCATGTCAAGATTACGGTACATTAGTATTGTTGTGTAGGATCCCAAAAGTGGAAAATACAAGGATGGTGTAGTTCAATGCTGTGGCAGGGCTTTGAGATGGTAGCTGGTATAGTGTCTGTAGCCACAAGAAGTCTGATTTGGTCAGGTTGGCCAGTCTTTCACTATATAGTGCAAACTAATAAAGCAACTTCAATTCGAAGATTGTCACTCCAGTTACATTTACGATTATCTTCTGTGACAGAGTCAAGCCTGATGGCTGTAAGAGAGTAGTCTTATTGGAAAACTGGGTGTTGTGTCTGCCCATTTCTAAAGCCCCTCTCGCAGCTTAAGGGGAGGTGGCACTGGGCCAGCTCCAAGTGAATTCTGGGGACAACTAATATCTAACAGGGACAGGAGGTCAAAGTTTTAAAGTGAGAGACTTGGAGGAGGACACTGAGCAGAGAACCCTGGCCAGTGCCCACTGCTCCTGAAAGGTGTCGAGGAAGCCAGTGGATGCTGCTCAGAGGACCTTTGCCTGGAAACGTGAGCAGACAAGGGACCGGAACTAAGCCCCCCAGTTGCTGGCCCCTCCCTCAGCCTGCCTCCTCTCCCGGGTCTTATAGATGGCTATCTTCATGTAAGCTAGGAGGAGGTTGGCAAGGAGGTCCAGTGACTTCATGGGGCCACAGGTGGGGAGTGCATATAGGAGCAAGTGTGGGGAAAAGTACAGCTAGAAGCTCAGTAAGAGGTTCTGGAGGAGCTGGAAGAGGGGCTGCAACCTGCTGCACTCCTAAGCGTGTGCCAGGGTTTCCCTCGTGCTGCAAAAGAGGCAGGCTTAGGGGTGTAGGGTGAATCATGCCAAGTACACGCCCATGCTCACGGCTCTGTGAAGGAGCCACCAATTGATGTCCCCATCAGGCTGTTAGGGGCTAGGTATATCAGTCCTTGGCTCAGCAAAGCCCTGTTTCCTGGATGAGCAGGTTCAGGGCTGCTCTAAGCCAGTTAAGGTACCTGACTCCAATAAAGGAGCCTGGAGTCAGTAGGAGCACCCGACTTCAATCAGTGAGTGGATGCTAAGAAGTCGCTGTTGGAGCCAGGCAGCGGATGGAGTTTTTGGTGTGCTGTTAGGAGGAGGAAGATCTAGGAGTGGAGTGTGGTTGTAGCAGGGCAGAGCGGAGCAGTGCAAAGTATTGATGGGCTGGACAAAGGTGATTAGTAGCTGTTGATACCAGCACCTGGAAGGTACAGGTAGCCAGGACAAGCTCGCCCAGGGAGGCCTTAGGGCACCAGGCCTAGCAGCGTATAGTCTGGGAAGCCCAACCCCAGGGCAGGAGGGACTGGGGAAACTATGACTTTAAGGGTTTGGAGGTGGGAAGGCTGGGCTCCAGCTGTCTGACAAGACCCGAGTGTGGGAGCCACAGTGACAAGCTTCCCCCAGTTTCACATTTTGTAGGTTTAATGTAATTGAAGCCACTACCATTAAGAGAGTGTTGCAAGTGTTCTCATCTTCTGCTTAATGTGACTTGAAAGTAGGTATATAAAGAAATGGGGAGGACAGCAGGGGAGTGTTTTATTTTTTATCTGACCTATATATATTTCCTGTCATTGAGCCCCCTGGCAAGATGCATAAAATTCAAAGAACAACTAATAGGTGAAAGCAGCAGTGCCTGAGCTAACAGACTAAACACATAAGTAGACCCCTGCGCTGATACAAAAATATGGAACTGCATCCGATCCCCATCTGCTCAGTGACAGTGTTGATCTGATCCGAAATCTGCATGCCAGAGTTTAGCTGGATCTGTAACCACATCTGCAACCGAGGTTGGGCTCATATGCAGTATATAAGCATTTGATTGGTTCATTCCACACATGGGTCCCAGCTACTTTTTCCTTTCTTGTTTGTGGTTTGCATTCTGTGCCATCAATCAGATTTCCCTGCTCACCAAGGACATTTCTGATTGACAGCAATGGCTTGCCAGCTGGAAAGAAGAAAAGAAGTGGGCAGGAAAATCATGGGGAATAAGCCAATCAAAGGCCAGCAGTGGCTCTCCAGCCCCAGCGTGAAACTCTGATTGGCTGGCAGATCATCATGTAGGATTGGCTGGAGCGCTTCCTGGTTCCCCTGCCTGCTACCGACACAGATCAGCTCAGCAGCTTCAGCAATGGATCTCACTGTGAGAAGCTGAAAATAGAAGCCGCATCTGTGAGTCAATCTGCAGCAGTGGCTCTGTGGTTATCCGCACCTGCGGATCTACAGGGCTCTACACATCAGTACTCATCTGCTCAGTGCTTTTAAAAAAACACGTCATGCTAAGCAATTATAGTTAGAAATCACTGGGATCTTCCTGCTAGTTGTGCAGAATTTCAGATGTCAGGGATGTCAATGGGAGGAAAAAACCTGTTTCTTTCAAGTATGCACCACATTGTACCTATTTTAATCAAAACTTGCAAAACCTCAGACTCCTTCCTTACCTTCCTGCCAAATTTCCTGCTGTAAATCGGTCATGTGTTTGCTTGTGTATACCTCATGACCATTGTAAAATATTTGTGGTATTTTAAACTCCACATTGTGCACATGACCCAGTATTTAGTTTGGAAATGAAATTTATTTTAATCACACATGTTGAGCCTGGTGTTTATTTTGGAATCCACAACTGGGAAGGGTCACATTTACTGTTTCATAAGTCTTGATCCAGTCTGTTACTTGATAGCCGTGTTTGAAACGGCACTCAGAAATCAATATTCAGAACAACAATAAAATTCTGATGACATTTTGGTATAGTCTCCCATCCACTGCATGGTTTTATTTTCTTTAGCTCTCTATCACCAGGAGCAGGCCGTAAAACCCCAGGAGTTAGTGACAAAATGGTGGTTTGTTTAGTAGAAGATTGAGTAGTTTCATCTCTACATGGCAGTGAAGTGGAAGAGTAGGATGCTTTCGAAACAGTGACTTTCATATAGGAGGACAGGCCTTGTCTATTTATTCCTTACATGTTTTCTGGAGGGGAGCAGAGCTGTGTTTGCAGAGTGGAGGTTATAGTTCTTTGGGTCTGGCTCTGGCCTTGCTTTGTTTTGCTTCCTATCTATCTATGTCTTTCCTACAGCCATGAATGTCAGAATAAGAAGCCAAATAAGGGGGAATACAAAAGATACATCCCCTAATACAAAGGTGAATAATGAATGTAGAATAATACCTATGTTCTCAAGCTCCCTTGTCCTGTTCAGAAAGCTGTCCACTATCACTCTGATCGCCAACGGACTTGGGGAACAGAGAAGTAGGTGTTTCCCTCGGAAGTGTTCTCTAATAAAAACTAATTGAAGGCTACAGAAACTATGAATTCTGATAGAAAAGATATCCAACAGCACGTTTATACCCACCATGGGGGGTGGGGAGGAATGTTCTCTTTCCTACAATGAATGGCCACCCAAGATAGAATCAGGATGTAATCCTTAAACTGTCATGAGACCACATGCTCTATATCAGGTAAATCTAAGGTTATCTACTGAGAATAGTGAGAAATTACATGGTTCTGGTACTACTGTATTGGGGTTTCTAACATGGGGACACTTTCTTTCAGAAGTAGAATTGGGAGTCTCAGTACAGCAATCAATTAAAATACAGGGTTAGCTGTTACTGTGTTTCATGGCATGCCACAGAGAAGTTTGATTAAAAGCGTAAATACTCTTGCTGCAAGATTGCAGCATATCATTAGTTTGTTTCTTGGAATTCAGAATGAGAAAATGCAAGAGCTCAGAAATGGAGAGAAAATAGGCTCCTCCATAATACAAAGAGGACAACTCATCCCACCTGACTTCCTGTCTGCAAACCAGTGGCGTCGCTAGAGTTGGGCACGTCGGGGCACGTGCCCTGGGTCCCAGCGCTGGTGCCCCGGATCTCTGGCCCAATCGGGCCGGGGATCCAGGGCCCGATTCCCAGCCGGCGGCAGTGGCGGCGCCGTCCCCGGCTGGAGACCTGGGGCCTGGCTGGCCACCTGGCAAGCCCTGCCCCTGGCCAGGGATAGGGCCATGGGGAGACCACACCGCCGCGAGCGGCTGCGGCGTGGCCAGAAGTGGCCACTGGAAGCCGGGCCCGCGGCGGCAGGTGGCCAGGACTCCAATCCCCGGCCAGGGACGGGGCCACTGTGGCCGCCGGCAGCCAGGCCACGGATCCCCAGCGGGGGATCTGGGGCCCGGCTGGCCGCCTGCGGCTGCGGCAGCCCCATCCCCGGCCGGGCGTCCGGGGCCTGGCTGGCCAGCCGCCCGTGGTGGCGGTGGTCCAGTCCCCCGCTGGGGATCCAGGGCCTGGCCACCGGCGGCCGTGGCGGCCCCGTCCCCAGCTGGGGATTTAGGGGCATGGCTGCCCACTGCTGCTTCTGGCAGCGCTGCGCCACGCTGCGGCCTAGCCGCTTGCAGCTGCGTGGCCTCCCCCTGGCCGCATGGGCTGGGCCCGTGCCCCGGGTCCATTGCCCCCCAGCGATGCCTCTGCTGCAAACTCACTCTGATCATGCACGTTTCCCTACTGGGAGTCTGCAAGCAGGACCAGGGAAAAGTCTGAGAATTTAAAGTGATAGTTCACAATTGTAACACAGTTTTCAAAACACCATCATTATCACAGTAGCAATGTTTGAGATACTACCAGGGGTCAGCACCCCAAAAGATGAGAAGAGCCATTTTTAAAAATTCCTTTGATGAGCAAGTGTTTTGAGAGCCACAATGGGTATAGCCTCCTGGTGTGGGGAGCTGAGCTAGGGCACCTGGGGAGGGATCACAGCATCAGGAGTGGCCACCCTGCAGGGTTCCCAAGTGGCAGAGGGAGCCTGGAGCCTGGCATAGTCTGTCCATGGGGTCCCCTGGTGGCAGTGGGAACCTGGAGCTTGGAGCCACAAGTGGGCAGCCAAAGAGCCACATGTAGTTCTAGAGCCACATGTTGCAGATCTCTGTATTATTCATTTCCTATTCTAAACTTATGCATTGTGGTGTCTCTGACGACATTAGATGGTAACTGGTTGGTCATTGCTGCCATTTCAGTGGTACCACTGTTGGACTTTTGCATCTCTAATTTCTGTGATCTCAGGCTGGAAGATGCCAGAGTGCTGAAAGTGGTATCTCCTGGAAGGGGAAAAGTGGAGTAACATTGTGCTGCAGCAGCAATTGATCAATCATACAACAAAGAGGTTAAGGAGGGAGAGAGGCAGATGAAAATGTTGGGTCAGAGGTAAAGTGAAATCAGAGAATCTGAAGATCTGTCTTGGACCAAGATAACCTGAGTTCATGCCTTAGAAGGGTGGTGACAGTCTGAGCCTTGTTGGCATGTATGCCTTGGGGTAGGGGTGTTGGGTGAGATAAGCATACTTTATCAAATTTATTTGGTATAAAAAGGGTAAATTTCATATGCACATGCTGCTTCTGGGTGTAGTTGCCATTTGTTAGCAGAAATACTGGAGTTCTGCACAGAGGCAGTAGGTGGCACTTTAGTCCCGATTTTGAAGATACAGAGGAGGGTAAAGCCATGTCAGCTTTGAAGCAGATCTTTTTGTTAAACAGGCAATGTTTCATTGGAAGAGCAATTTCAAAGCTTTTGCATTTGATAAGATAGGTACTCCCTAGAACAGTGGTTTTCAAACTACAGGTTGGGACCCTGTACTAGGTCATGGCACCCCCTGCTGCCCCCGCCAAAAGACTGGAATGTATCGCTAAAGGTGTAATTGTTGGGTTGTGGGCATAACTGACTTTTTTCAGTTGGTTCCTGAGGAAAAAAGTTTGAAAACCTCTGGCCCCAGAAGATAACAAAAGATCGTTTTCAGTACAAACAGTTTTTTTCAGAGTCCTTTATTTACTTTCCATTTGAAAATGACATATCGTAAATATATAGGGGCTAGTTGTATGTTCATTTCCCTTTTAAATGTTGCAAGTCTTTAAAAAAAAAAATCTGTTCCTTCCATCAGCCTCTCCAGTACTTACTATTCTTTCTTTGTTTCATGATCTTTCTCACTCTACCTCCCTTCCCCATGCCCATTTATGGTAGTATTGGTTTTAGAAATTTGCTAAAATAGTGGGCTTTTAGGGATAAATCAGTCAGAATGTTGCATGATAGATTCCCTTAGTCTAACAGCACCTGAATGCTAGTGCTTTAGTTTAAGGATCTGTCAGTGTTTTGGTTAATTGGAATGAAAAATACAGAGATGAGGATATTCCATGCCAGTGGTCTCAAACAAGTGGCCCATGGGCTGCATGTGGCCCCTAAAGCTATTTCCTGCAGCCCGCAATGACATTATCATTATTGATATTTGCAGTATTGTTGTATGAAAAGGTTTCAGTGGTGTGGCCCTCGGACTAAGGTACTAGTCCTTGTGTGGCCCTGTACTAGTCCTCATGCAGCCCTGATGATGATTTGATTTTGAGACCCTTGCTCTATGCATTCATCTAGCAGTTTTTCAGAGGGGAAGTGAGCTTTTTGCCTCTGCACTGCTGCCAGAAATGGTGGTGGCATTTTGGTTGTTGGGGGCCTGTTTAACATGCTGTACCCCTAGATGCCCCAGTTTTTGGGCTAGTGTCTAGATCGGGGGTGACCAAACTTATGGAACTGAAGAGCCGCACGAGTCAATTATTAAACCTTTGAGAGCTGCACTGAAGCATATAAATGCATGCTTTTTTTTTTTACCTACTCCAAAATTACTGAACTTAAAATTCATTGTGCACCTTATTTTTATCTTAAAAACAGGGCAAATATTGATCCTACTAATATCAGATTCTAATAATTACTTAAAGTTACCATGAAAACTGGGCTTATGCAATAGAAACTTAGCTCTTGCTGGATGCAGAAGACTGCAGACTAGTGGAGAGTTTTCTAAAATCTGGGCAGTAACTTGTCAATGCAGTACATAAAAGCTCTCTCAGGTGCTGACCTATAAGTATTACACAATGTTTGGATTTAACAGATTTCATTATGGAATACAATGCTTCATAGCAGTAAGTTGTGCCAAAACTTAAAAGTAATCTACATTCAGTTTTAAACTTTTCTCCTTTGTATTTTCATTTCTTAGTATTCCACGTCATGTTTAGGACTTGTAAAACATGATTTTATTTTAAAGGCGACTAACCTGCATTAGGGTCTATGACAAAATCTAGAAATGCTGTGGCTTCTCCGACCATGCTGCGCTTCTCACCTTGTCTCTGACCATGCTGCTGCTGCTTCCCTGCCATCCCTGACCATGCCGCACTCCCGCCCCCCGCGGGGGGGGGGGGGGGGGGGGGGGGGGGGCGGCCCCGACCAGGGTGCCGCTTCCCTGCCGTCTCTGACAATGCTGCTACTTCTCTGCTGTCCTCGACCACACCGCACTGCTCCCCCCATCTCTGACCATGCCGCACTTCCCTGCCACGCTCTTCCACGAGCCGCACTTTTTCTTTTGAGAGCCTCATGCGGCTCGTGAGCCGCAGTGTGGCCATGCCTTGTCTAGATGTATGGCACATTGTCCAGGCCTATTCTATGCTAGTGATAAGACAGTAAAGCTCAGTAGCAGTTAACATTACTGGGAACATCTTGGTTTGGTTTTTGGACTTAACTACTTCTGAGACTGGTAGGGAGAACTTCATATATGTGGGATACTGAAATGTTCTGGAGTGGAGGGCACATCAATGAAGAAGTAGTGAGAAATTTGGAACTCTTTGGGGTACAGAGAACTAATAAAACTTTTTTTTAGCAGCTAGTCAGTTGTGTACTAATAGCACAACTTTTTCCTTTTTAGTAAGTCACTTTTTCCTTTTAGGTAAGTCACAATGAGGGAAACCTGGGGGAAGGGATGAAACTTGGGGGAACTGGGGCTATAACAGCAGGGATAAAAGAGAGCCGAACAGAACTTGGAGGGGTCGGGGTCAAATCAGTGTCTTAGGTGTTTTAATGAAGCCCTGATACCTGAGGTGAGCAGGGAGGGAGGACACTGGGAGAAAATCGAAGGAGCAAGATGGAACAGGAGAGACATTCGGCAAGGGAAAGTAGGGCAATTGGCCCAGTATCTTAGGTGCCTGTACACAAATACAAGGAGCCTGGGAAATAAGAAGGAAGAATTGGTAGTACTGGCACAGACAAGGAACTATGATATAATTGGAATAACAGAGACGTGGTGGGATAGCTTGCATGACTGGAACACTGCCATGGATGGGTATAAATTGTTCAGGAAGGACAGGCATGGCAGAAGAGGTGGAGGAGTAGCAATATGTGTAAAAGAGCTTTATGACTGCTCAGAGATCCACTGTGAAAGTGTAGACAAGCCTGTTGAAAGTCTCTGGATTAAGTTTAGAGGAGAGTGCAACAGGGGTGAAGTCGTGGTGGGTGTTTGCAATAGACCACCAGACCAGAAGGAGGAGGTAGAAGAGGCTTTCTGTGGACAACTAGCAGAAGTTCCCAGATCACAGGCCCTGCTTCTCATGGGGGACTTCAGTTACCCTGACATCTGCTGGGAGGGCAATACAGCAGTGCACAGGCAATCCAGGAAGTTTTTGGAGAGTGTTGAGGACAACTTGCTGGTACAAATCCTGGAGGAATGAACTAGGGGCCTTGCACCTCTTGACCTGCTGCTCACAAACAGAGAATTGATTGGGGGTATAGAAGTGAATGGCAGCCTCGGCAGCAGTGACCAGGAGATGGGAAGAGTTCAGGAACCTGATCAGAGGAAGAAAGGAAAGAAGCAGAACACAGATTCTGGACTTCAGAAAAGCAGATTTTGGCTTTCTTGGGGGACTGATGAGCAGGATCCCTAGGGGGGCTAATCTGAAGGGGAAAGGCATCCAAGAGAGCTGGCTGCATTTTAAAGAAACCTTATTAAGGGCACAGGAGGATACCATTCTGATGTGGAGCAAGAACAGTAAATATGGAAGGTGCCCAGTGTGGTTTAGCAGAGAACTCTACAATGAGCTGAAACACAAAAGGGAATTTTACAAGAAGTGGAAGCTTGGACAGATGATGAGGGAGGCGTGTAAAGATATTAGTCAGGCCTGCAGGGGTAAAATCAGAAAGGCCAAAGGGCAATTGGCGTTGCAGCTAGGAAGAAAAGTGAAGGGTAACAGGAACAGGCTCTTCAAGTATGTGTGTAACAAGAAGATCAGGGATGGTGTTAGGTCCTTTACTGAATGGGGCAGGTGATATGGAAAAGGCTGAAGTACTCAGTGCTGGTTTGGAGTTTTTACCTCAGTCTTCACAGACATGGTCAGCTCCTAGGCTATTACACTGGGTAACACAGAATGGAGAGAAGCAGAGCAGCCCTCAGTGATGGAATGTCAGGTTAGGGACTACTTTGAGAAGTTGGATGCTCACAAGTCTATGGGGCTGGATGAACCGCATCTGAGGGTGCTGAGGGAGTTGGCTGATGTGATTGCACAGGCACTAGCCATTATCTTTGAAAATGCTTGGCAAATGGGGGAGGTCCTGAATGACTGGAAAAAGGCAAACATAGAGCCTATCTTCAAGAAAGGGAAAAGGAGGACCGGGGGAGCTACAGACCAATCAGTCTCACCTCAATCCCTGGAAAAGTCATGGAGCAGGTCCTTAAAGAATTCATTCTGAAGCAGTTGGAGGAAAATAGAGTGGTCAGGAGCAGTCACCATGCATTTACCAAGGGCATATCATGCCTAACTAACTTCATTGCCTTCTGTGACGAGGTGATGGGATATGTGGATGCGGGAATAGCCATCAATGTGATATACCTTGACATTAGCAAAGCTCTTGATATTGTTTCCCACAGCATTCTTGTCAGCAAGTTAAGGAAGTATGGTTTGGGTGAATGGACCGTAAGGTGGACAGAAAGCTGGCTAGATCATCGGGCTGAGCGAGTAGGGATCAATAGCTCAATGTCTAATTGGCAGCCAGTAACTAGTGGAGTGCCTCAGGGGTCGGTCCGGGGGGTAGTTCTGTTCAGCATCTTTATTGATGATGGGCTAGATTGCATGCTCAGTAAGTCTGCAGATGACACCAAGCTGGGGGGAATGGTAAATGCTCTGGAGGGCAAGGATAGGATTTAGGAAGACCTAGATAAATTGGAGCATTGGGTCAAAGAAATCTCAGGAGGTTCAGCGAGGACAAGTGCAAAGTCCTGCATTTAGGATGGAAAAATCCCATGTACTTCTACAGGCTGCGGACCAATCAGTTAAGTAGCAGCACCGTAGAAAAGGACCTGCGGGTTATGGCGGATGGGAAGCTGGATATGAGTCAACAGTGTGCTCTTACTGCCAAAAAGGCTAATGGCATATTGGGCAGCATCAGTAGGAGTGTTGCCAGCAGATTGAGGGAACTGATTGTTTCCCTCTATTCAGAGCTGATGAGGTCACTGCTGGAATATTGTGTCCACTTTTGGGCTCCTCACTACAGAAAGGATGTTGACAAAGTAGAAAGAGTCCAGTGGTGGGTGACAAAAATGATTAGGGTGTTGGGGCACATGCCTTATAAGGAGACACTAAAGGAACTAGGCTTATTTAGCCTGCAGAAGTGAAGATGGAGGGGGGCGGGGGGGAAGGATAGCAACCTTCAACTACTTGAAGGGGTGCTCCAAAGAGGAGGGACTTGAGAGCTAGGCTTTTCTCAATAGTAACGGAGGGCAGAACAAGGAGCAATGTTTCTTCGTTGAGCAGTGTCCCTGCTGCTCCACTATAGGTGTTGGGCTGCACCTGCACCCAGCCGCGGAGATTCTTATCGCAGAGCCCGAAGGGGGGAGCACGCACGACCAAAGGGCGCGTGGCCAACTTCCTGCTGTTTGGAAGGCGCGCGCCCCCCCTCCACCCATTAGTTCCTTCTTAACCGCCGCTTACACAGCACAGAGTTTCAACAGTTCCTCAGCTTGCTTCACTTCAGTTATTGAATAGCGTCGTAGTGATAGTTTTGAGTTTGGTAGTTAGTTAGCTAGCTAGTGTTTAAGAGTTCTTTATCTTAAAATCTCCTCAGCCAAACCACAATGCCGACAGCTTCAGGGTTTAAGCACTGCGCTGGCTGCAATGACCCTATGCACGCCTCTTATGGGCAGGAAAAATGTATTAAGTGTCTGGGCGAGGAGCATCTAGCCCACTCCTGCCCTCATTGTAATAGTCTTAAATCTAGGGCGAGAAAAGAGAGGAGTAGGAGGCTGAAACTTCTCTTGATGGAGGGAGCCCTCCGACTGGCATCGGAGCCCGGTAAATTGCTGCTCAGGGACACAGCCCTGAAGCGCGCTTCAGCGTCCTCCTCACCAGTGACAGCGAAGAAGCATAGGTCTGGCCATGACCGCACGGGGTCTAGGGAGGCTGCAGGTTTCTCCAAAAAACCCCACAAGACGTAGTCTCATTCCTCTGGCTCTATAGTTGAGCGGGGCTCTCAGGCAGCGCAGAGCGGCTCCGCGCCAACCTTGGAGCTGCCGTCCCCAGCACTGCCTCCAACAATCACTTCCCCGGCGCCGCCATCGACACCAGCGGCAGCCACAGTGCCTGTCAGTGGTACTGCTGCTCTCTCCGGGGTATCGTTGACCTTGACGACAGCCGCGACGCCGTCATTCTCGGGGCAGAGCGGTTTTCTACCAGTGCCTACAGTAAATTTGTCTTGCTCACTCTCGGCGCCAGTTGTTCAAGCACCAGGGTACCCCCACCTGACGGTACCCTTGCAGCAGCTGCCGGTACCGCAGCCTTCGCATCCTCCCACTCCGGTACTGCTACCTGACATACCACCGCTGGGCTTAGACCAGCTGGATTCAGGCTCTAGGCAGTCTCCTCCCTGTAAACATAGGAGGAAGTCAAAGCACTGTTTGAGAGAGGACTTTTCCTCTGGTTCCTCAGGAGATGATAACTGGTCAGATTCTTCCTTTCTCTCCAGGCAGCAATCGAGCTATGATTCTGATGGGGATGTTCCAGATAATGTTAATCCGCAGCAAGTTAGCACCTCTCCTCAACAGCCACAGTCATGGCCATGGGCTAACATCCCGTGGTACCCTTTTCCTCAGCAGGGGGTACCTTGGGCATCATGGCCAGGGTGGACACCATATGCGCAGGTTCCTACCCTGATGCAAGGCATGCAAAGGCCTGAGGTGCTGAGAACATTGTTCCAGGAGGGACAGAGAAAACCACACGGTGCTTAGGTTTCCCAACACCTGCCTCCTGAGGAGCATCCTCAGCCTCGGACTGATGATGTGAGGCAATTCCAGGAGCTATTTAAGAGGGTGGATGCAACTCTGGATATGCCAGACCAATCAGTGCCTACTTCTAAGCATAGGCTTTATAAAATTTTACAGTCAGCCACCTTGTCCAAAGTGTCACTCCCTATAGATGAGGGCATTATGGAGCCGGCGATGTCTGTATGGCAGACCCCTGCCTCAGCACCACCCACTAACAGGAAGGCAGATAAAAAATATTTCGTCACACCAACTAATAATGAGGTCCTCTTTTCACACCCGCAAGCGAACTCACTAGTGGTTGATGCAGCAAATCAAAGACTTAAACAAACCCATAATAGGTCTACCCCAGCTGATAGGGAGGACAAAAAGATGGACCTCTTGGGTAAAAAGATTTATACATCTGCTATGTTGCAGTTAAGGATAGCCAACTACGTTGCTCTTTTAACTAATTACAGTCATGACAACTATGCGAAATTTACAGATTTTATTAGCTTGATTCCAGAAGACAGGAGAGATGGTTACAATGCTCTTGTTCAAGAGGGTTTCCTGATTTCCAGGACAGCTCTACAAGCAGCCCTGGATATGGCGGACGTAGCAGCCAGGACCATAAGATCTGCAGTGGTACTCCGACGATCTTCCTGGTTACATGCGGCCGTGCTCCCCAGGCAACTCCAGTCGATCATAGAAGATCTTCCTTTTGATAAGAATAAGCTGTCTGGAGAGAAAACCGACGAGATCATGCACTCCTTGAAGGATTCAAGGGCAACCTTGCGGACGCTGGGCATTCAAGCACCAAGACCGAAGCTCAGGTATAACAACAGGTATCAGACTAATTCAAGCAACAGATATCCCTATCAACAACGTAGGAGATTTGATAATCCACGTCTACGTGCTAGAAATCCAAACACACGACGTAGACAGAATCTACAATCTTCATCTAATGTGCAGTCCTCAGGGACTAAGCATCAATTTTAAGAATTTGGTCGAGGGTTCGTCTAGCTATTCGATGGCGAATGACAGCAACACTGACACACCTGCTTTACTATTTAAAAATAGGCTAGCCCCTTTTCTTCACTGATGGTCTTCCATTACATCAGACAGATGGGTGCTGGAAATCATTGACACTGGATATTTAATTCCTTTCTCGTCCAGACCTATTCCAAATTCCCCTTCCCTGTCCCTCTTCAGGGACCCCACTCATGTACAGCTGTTGCGGGAGGAGATATGCATCTTACTGAATATTGGGGCAATTGAGGAAGTTCCCATTTAGTTCAGGGAAAAGGGTTTCTACTCCTCATAGTTTTTGACACAGAAGAGGACAGGGGGTTGGAGGCTGATCTTAGATCTGAGGTGCCTCAACACATTTATCACAGTAAAGAAGTTTAAAATGGTAACGCTGTCAAACATTTTCCCTTCTTTAGAACAAGACAACTGGCTGGCGTCCCTCGACCTAAAAGATGCCTACTTCCATATCTCCATACATCCTGCACACTGGAGATTACTACATTTTACTTTCCAAGATTACCATTATCAATTCAATGTACTCCCTTTTTGACTGTGTACAGCCCCCAGAGTTTTCTCCAAAGATATGGCAACAGTGGTGGCTTACATGCAAACTCAAGGGATAACTATTTTTCCCTATTTGGACGACTTCCTGTTGAAAGCACAGTCATTCTCAGAAGCCCAAAAGGCAGTGGAATTCACGGAGCAGCTTTTCCTACATTTGGGGCTCACAATCAACTACAAGAAATCCTTCCTTCAACCTGTACAGGTGCTACAATTTCTTGGGGCGACCATTCATACTCCCTCTTCCTAGGCATTTCTCACAAACGAAAGAGTAGTAGCCATACAAAGTCTCATAAAAAGCATACTCTCTGCTCCCACAGTTACAGCGCTCCAATGTATGCAGCTCCTTGGCCACATGGCGGCAGCTACGTAACTGGTCCCTAACGCCAGGTTTCATATGAGACACCTGCAAATGTGGTTCCTGAGGAATTTCAAACCTCACCGGCATTCGACACATCATATCTTATCTATGCCGCAGCCCATAAAGGACACTCTTTTATGGTGGACCCTACCGGCAAACCTTCAACAGGGGGTCCCCTTTTCTCAGCAGCCTCCGGCCCTTCTGCTCGTAACCGACGCCTCCCTTGCAGGATGGGGAGCACATCTGGGGCACTGGACTGTGCAAGGGAAGTGGTCATGCCCCGAGAGTCTTTTGCATATAAACCTCCTTGAGTTATGAGCAATAAGGAACACTTGTCGCCACCTCATACACCTCATACAAGGGAAAAGCATAAAGATACTGACGGACAGCGTAGCAGCAATGTACTACGTCAATCGGCAAGGCGGAGCTTGATCCCAGTCTCTGTGTGGAGGCCCTCAGGCTATGGGACTGGGCCATACATCATGGCATTCAGATGGAGGCAATATACTTACTTGGGACGCTCAATACGACAGCAGATGCGCTGAGCAGGCAATTCGCAGAACCTCACGAGTGGGAGTTAGATGACACGATCTTAGTGGACATATTTCGTCGTTGGGGTCAGCCGGCGATAGATCTATTCGCAACACAGAGCAACAAGAAATGCGCTTCGTTTTGTTCAAGGGCAGGCCTTGGTCAAGGCTCTCTAGGAGATGCGTTTTTACTGAAATGGCAGCGTGTTCTCCTTTACGCTTTTCCCCCGATTCCCATGATTCCCAAGCTGGTCCACAAGCTGAAGCAGGACAAGGCAATACTTATATTAATTGCTCCAGCATGGCCCAGACAGCCATGGTATTCCTCCCTCATCCAAATGTTGGTGGCAACACTGATCACGCTTCCACTCATTCCGAATCTGATCACGCAGAACAATGGCAAGATCCAACATACGTACATGAGCAAGCTCCACCTAACTGCCTGGATCCTGGATGGTTCAATGACCTTGAACAGCGCTGTTTGGACCGTGTAAAGCACGTGTTAATAAATAGTAGAAAGTCAACAACCGGACTGACTTACCTGCAAAAATGGAGGAGATTCGCTGCATGGTGTCAGGAGCGTCACCTCTCTCCGCAGTCTGCGCATGTCTCGGAAGTGCTCGAATATCTCCTTGACCTGAAAGAGAAGGGATTAGCTATTACTACTATTAAGGTTCATTTGGCAGCCATGTCAACTTTCCATGAGCTGGTGGAAGGCTCGTCTTTATTTTCTCACAGTGTTGTCACGAGCTTTATGGAGGGCCTTCATAACATTTACCCAGACATTAGACCCCTAGTACTCCCGTGCGATTTAGCCTTATTTCTGAGATCCCTCACTAGGCTACCCTTTGAACCAATGGCATCTTGCTCCATGCTACATATGTCAATGAAGGTTGCCTTTTTGGTAGCAGTAACGTTGGCTAGGCGAGTGGGAGAAATAGCGGCACTCATGGCTTGTCCTCCCTTCACCATTTTCACAAAGGGTCTCCCTTAGGCCGCATCCCAGATTTTTACCTAAGGTCTCTTCCAGTTTTCATATCAACCAGACAATTCACCTCTCAGTCTTCTGCCCAAAACCGCATAAGACCCATGAAGAGGCAGCATTGCGTACCCTAGATGTCAAAAGGGCTATAACCTACTACAGGACAAAGGCTTTTAGGAAAACACCCAGACTGTTTGTATCAGTGGCGGAACGGTCTAGAGGCGATCCAGTTTCCAAACAGAGACTCTCTAAGTGGATTGTTATGTGCATTCGTATGGCTTACGAGAAACATGGTTCAGAGCCCCCACATTATATTAGAGCTCATTCCACCAGAGCAGTTTCCAGTTCCACAGCATTTCTCCACAATGTGCCAATTGTAGACATTTGCAGGGCGGCTACTTGGGCATCCGCTGATACCTTCATAAAACATTATGCAGCTGACAGGGATGTCTCTAGTGACACATCATTGGGTCTTGCGGTGTTTAGCACGGCTGCAAAGGGTAGCTCTGAAGATCCCTCCACCAATTAGAATACTGCTTGGTAGTCACCTGTAGTGGAGCAGTGGGGACACTGCGTGACAAAGAAACGGAGGTTACTCACCCTTCGGTGCAGTAGCCGTGGTTCTTCAAGATACGTGTCCCCACACTGCTCCATTCCCCGCCCACCTCCCCTCTACTTTGGAGTACCCACTGTACTTAGTGGGGTTTCACGGTGGAGAAGGAACAGACAGGTGGGGGGGGGGGGCGTGCTTTCCAAATGGCAGGAAGTTGGCCACGTGCCCTTTGGTTGCGCGCGCTCCCCCCCCCTCGGGCTCTGCAATAAGAATCTCTGTGGCTGGGTGCGGGCGCAGCCCAACACCTATAGTGGAGCAGTGCGGGGACACGCATCTCGAAGAACCACGGCTACTGCACCGAGGGGTGAGTAACCTCCGTTTTCGAGCTGCAGCTGGGATGGTTGAGGTTGGATATTAGGAAAACCTTTCTCACTAGGAGGGAGGTGAAGCATGGGAATGGGTTACCTAAGGAGGTAGTGGAATCTCCATCTTTGAAAACATTTAAAGCCTGGTTAGACAACCCTGGCTGGGATGATTTAGTGGGAGTAGTCCTGCTTTTAGCGGGGGGGTTGGACTAGATGACCTTATGAGATCTCTTCCAACCCAATGATTCTATGAATGAGGTTTCCAAAAATGAACCAGCAGGAGGCACTTCATTGTCCAGCCAGTTGGCTAACATGCACCTCCATGTGCAAGGACTGCCTTGGAACACACGTACATATCATTTTAATTTCAGGCTGCCTTCCCTTCATGGCTGGCTTCAGAAATGGCTGGGTTGTGGAAGAAGTGAACTCATCTGGAATTTTGAGTGTAAAGTACTTAGTGAAGCCCTGGGGTTTTCTGTGAGTCCAGTTGGTATAATTAAAGAGAGGAGATGTACACCCTGTACCTGATATTTTTAATTAGTCTTCCTTTGATCTGGTGTCTCAATTAAACTCTGATCAAAATAAACACCCTGCCGCTATGTGTTGCTTAACTTCACTCATTTCTGAGACCTAATGAGAAGAGGAGAGGGAAGTTCTTGCCTCTGCTTTCTGTTTTTGCTGGAAAAAGTGATCTTGGCTGCTCCTCCCCCACACACCCGTGGATTTTTTTTTTTTTTTTGAAGTCATGGAACTTTGACCCTGAATAAGCCGCCTTGTCACTGTTGTCAGGCACATCCACTAGCTTTCCATTTATTTAAGGATACAGTTCAAAATTGTGATAGTTTTAGAAAATTGTTCCTGGACCTCTCACAAACTTCCTTCCATTCCTAATTTATCTAATTTGTCTGCTACAAACCTCCATTTCTGTGCTTCCACATGGTCTTAATGTTATTGCAAGAACCATCTCCTCTGCAGCTACTTCCATCTGGAACAGCCTTCTTATAATTCTTTGCCTCACTGAGAAGCTAGCCATTTATTTTTAGATCTCATCTTAAGATATTCTTTTTCTTCCCTATCTCAGCATCTGAATTTCTTTCTCCTATAATGATTTATTATTTTATTTATTTGTGTATTACTTTATTTTGTAAAGTTGTTTTGGGAATACAATTTCTATAAAAGATGCTATACAAAATTCAGTTGTATTCATTTCTGTAATGTATACAAAATATTCAGCTATGTGAAAGCAGCTGATTGGTGTGCTTTAAATAAGTTGATGGGAAGTAGAGTGGAATTTTTAATCAAGGGCATAGAGGCAACCTCAACTTTTTCAAGAAGTGCCATGAATCTGTTCACGTCCACATGTAGCAAATTGGACTTCCATTTTTAAGGTCTCCTCCTAAGTAGTAGCTAATTGTGATATTCTTTGGTGACTGGCCAAACTCTTGAATGGGAAAGACAGTGTTATTTACTTCAGTAGTAATCTGCAGTAATCAAAGTCTTGCATTTATCTACCTGTTCAAGTTTTAAGCAGAATTCCTTGTATTCTGATCAGCTTTTAAGTATTCTATCGTCTGTGTTTCCGACTTTAAACCACAATCTTTGAGACTCAGTGCTGCAAACCACCCAAGTGGTCAGGACTGCTTAACTGGTCAGTGGAGTTGCTAGCAGGTAATATGAATTGATCATCATCTCTGGGCTGTACTTAGTGAGTATTCTAGAGGTACTTATGAATCACAGACTGCTGTTATTTATTTTGTATTGAATACCACTAAATTAAAATTGATACTGTGTTGAAGAACAGATTGCCCTTACTGTGATATAGATATCCTCTTACATTGTTAAAACAAGAAGAAAGTTAAGAATCTTAATTTGATTTTCACCATTGATGCTGATTGCCTTGCAAGTTTTTCAACTCGGGTAATGAAAATAGTTGTCATTTCACTGCTGGAATTTAATTTCATATCACCGTGCTGCAATATTTGGGTTGTGAACACTTCAGGGGAAGGTTTTCATATTTAAAAGATCACGGAAGTCTTATTTCTTTTAAAGACTAACACATTTATTTAATGTGTGAACTTCCATGTGCTAAATAAATGTGTTAGCCTTTAAAAGTGCCACAGGACTCCTTGTTTATTTTGCTGAACCAAACGAACATAGCTAACCCTCTGGAACGTCTAGTGACTTTGTAAAGAAATGATCCACCTGATGCTGGCTAGGTTGATGGACAGATGGGGAGAGCTGACAGTCTGTATTTTTTTAAAGATCTGTATTATTAAAATTATATAGTTCTGTCGTTTGCTCCACCCTTTTTGTATATTGCTTGTCAGATTATGAATTCTGCAAGGAGTTTGTTTCTGTATGTACTAGGATAGTGCCTGACACGACAGGGTCTTGATATTCATTGAGGTCGTGGAAAGCTGCTGTAATATAAATGTTGTGGGATAATGTTGGTGTCACATTTTGTAAAATCAAGCTTCTAAAAAACCTAGATTTCAGAACACATTTAGTTTCCATTTAATTTTGAAAAGCATGGAATCACTTAAAAAGAATTGAATGGCTTTGCACACGGGTGTCAGCAAAAAGGAAAGTAGGTCAAATTTTGGGTGTTGCAACTGTAGCTATACAGCTAGTCCTCACTTAGTGACCTACTTGTTTAGTGACCCCTCAGAGTTATGACCGGCTCTCTGATGAGTTGGTATTATGGCAATGTACGAGAACTCGCATCAACTCTCTCAGATTACCTATATTTACAGTACATTATGCAAACTAAGTTCAGTACATTAGAGCTTAAAACATTTAAAATATATATTAAAAATGTTATAAATGATGCAAAGGTGACATTAAAACTATCTACCGATGGTTGAAAAACCCACTACCAGTAAAGTACATTATGCCTGAAATACCGGTAAGGGCTGCTCCTCGTTTAGTGACCAATTCGTTTATCAACCAGGTTTCAGGAACGGAACCCGGTCACTAAGTGAGGACTACCTGTATTACAAATTAGTGGAGTAAGCAACCTTTGACTGCTAGAAGTAACCTAAAGAACAACTTATTAAAATATCTTTTATTTTACAGGAACATTTTTGTGTAATCTATATTGTTAAACAGCAGGCATGCTCTCCCAGAGACGTGTGCATTTTACTTCTGACAGGAATGATTCCTATATGTATATTTATGGAAGGTGCTTTGGATTCTTTAGAGGTGAAGGCAACTCCAGTCTATTAATGTATACTGTACAGATGGTTCACTGTTTGAGTCATAGTACTTGTAGTCTTATAATTATGTTAAAGTGATATTAAATACAACACACAGGTCAAGTTGTAAGTCAACACTGATGCTGTTTAAATAAATCAAGTTAACCAGTTGTTAACTCTAAGTAGACTCTGCTAAATTTTCGAACAGATCAAATGAAACTGTTAGACAAGCACTTGGTGAGCATACAGAATTGCCTTGCATAAGCAATCAGGGTTTAAATTACAAGTCCATTTTTGTTGCTTCTTAAGTGAGCATGACAAATCTCATCATGATTACTTGATGAATGCAAAATCATGCTTTTTGACTTTTCCCTGAATGTTGAAAAAGTGATGTCTTTAAATTTGCTGGCCTTTAGAGAATTTTTGGGCAGATGATCAGATATTATGCTCATAGGGCAAAAGTACCTGTAATTGGTAGACTAAATTTCTGAAACCGACTGTGGCCCAAGTGGTTTGCTTGGGCTGAGGATCTCCAAATGGAACCTGAGAAATGGAAAATCCTCCCAGCTCCTAAAGACTGGGCCACCTCCCACTCTCTGTTTTTAAGTGCCTCTTGGATCTACATAGTAAGCAGATCTGCTGGCCCCATTCCTTGCTACTTACTTATTCTGTTTTTTAACACATACAACTCTTGAGACAGAAGGGACTCGCTCAGAGCCGTTTTGCGGCAGAACAGCACTGCATCTGCTAGCTAGAGCCGTCTCAGGACAGCAATACAGAAAGGGGAGAAATTTGGCTCAGATTGCAGTGAGCAGTTTATTACTTGGAATCAAAAGAATTAGAGATGATAAAGGCCTAAAGGAGATCTAATCTATTTCCTGCAAAGGTCATTGCAGGATGATTCCTTGTTGTATATTCTCCATAGCTGGTATTTTAAATGTATGTAGCAAAATGCAATTAAAAAAACCTGGATTTAAATTCCACACTTGACTTTTGCCCTGTGACCCCCTTGTTAAAAGTCAGTAGGATTGCATAGGCTGTGAGCCAGCAAAAAGTTGTTTCAGGTTTGATTGAATCAAGATTAAACCAGAAGTAGTCAGGAAGAGAGAGATTTGGGAGAAATGAAGGATAATGCACTCTATATCTGATGGAGGTCAAATATATATTGCCTCATATCTCAGCTATCTCAATGCCTTGTCAAAACCCGCTTTAGGATGAAGAATAGCAGGCTAAACCTATATCTGGGCAAGACTAAGGTTATGTTTTTCAGAAAGAAGCACTGTAAAGAGCTCGCTTCTTCTGAACAACTCTACCCCCTTAGTGTAGAGAGCATCTGTTCTCAGACTGGTTATTTGGTCATCTGGGGTCCTCTTGAGTTTTTCAGTGCTTCAGGTTTTCAAGGTAATTATGATGGTTTCATAGAATGTCCTTTCCCACTAAATGAAGTAGGTCCAGCTCTCCTGTGACAGAATGAGTGCTCATACGCAAAGGGATGGGGCTGCCCCTGTGGTCTCTAAAGAACCGGGGCAATCTGAGGGAAGAGAAACATTGAGAGTGCCCCTGTTTAATCAGAATTGCTCGAGTGGTGAGTCAGGGAAAGTGTTTACCCAGCTCTTCATAAAAACATCCAATGATGGTTTTTAATAACCTTTCTTCATAGCTGGTTCCTGTGCTTACCTAAGATCTAATCTAAATTTCTCTTGATGTTGATTAGGTTTTGTCCTTCAGAGTACATGGAGAACAATTGATCACAATCCTCTTTAGAATAGCCTTAAACATATTTGAATGTTATCAGATCCCTCCCTAAATATCCTTTTCTCAAGACCAGTGGTTGCTAATCCTTTCCTGTATGTATGTATTGTCATCAAAAGCTTTTGTGGACCCCCATGTAAGCAAGCCGTTTAAAACTCTTTTTTAACATAGCCTGTGGCTGATGGGAGTCAAACTTGTGTATCAGAGAGTATTAAAAACACAGCTATTTCTATTAATTTATTATGCTCACTAGCAAACATATTGCACTCATCACAAAACATTGACCTGCAGTAATTATTCCCCCTGTCCTCCATGGACCACCTGCAGTACCATTGTGGATCACTAGTGTTCCATGGACCACAGGTTGGGAGCCACTGTTCAAGACTAAATATACCTAGTTTTTTAACCTTTCCTCATAGGTTAGGTTTTCTAAACCTTTTATCATTTTTGTTGCTCTCTTCTGGAATGTGTCCAGCATGTCCATATCTTTCCTGCAGTGTGATGCTCCAAAGTGGGCACAATACTCCAACTGAGAACTCATCGGTATTGAGTAGAGTGGGACAGTTATCTCATATGACTTGCTTACAAGACCTCTGTTAACACACCCCAGGATATTAGTCTTTTTTTACAGCTGCATCACATTGTCTCACATTGTTTGGTGATGCACTGAAATGGGTTACACAGGGAGGTGGAGGAATCTCCATCTTTAAAAATATTTAAGGCCTGGTTAGACAAAACCCTGGCTGGGATGACTAAGTGGGAGTAGCCCTACTTTTAGCAGGGGGTTGGACTAAATGACCTCATGAGGCCCCTTCCAAACCTATGATTCTATGATCCACTTCAGTCCCCTGATTCTTTTCAGCTGTCTCACTGCCTAGACCAGGGTGGCCAAACTTACGGAACTCCAGAGCAACACAAGTTGATCATTAAACCTTTGAGGGCTGCACTGAAGCATATAGCCATGTTTTACCTACTCCAAAATTACTAAGTTTAAAATTCATTGCACACTTTAATTTTATTGTAAAAAGAGGGCAATATTGATCCTACTAATGTCAGATTCTAATAATTACTTAAGGATACCATGAAAACTAGGCCTACCTATACCGTAAAAACTTAGCTTCTCCCTGCCATCCCAACCATGCCACCGCTTTTACCCGCCATCCCAACCATGCCTCCGCTTCTCCCCGCCGTCCTGACCATGCCTCACTTCTCCCCACCGTCCCAACCACCTCCCCCAGGCCCTGACGCTGGCTCCCCTGACCGCCCCCCCCAGCTACCGTAACTGGCTGCTCTGGCAGCTAGGCACAGGCTGGGGCTCCCTCCGAGCATGCTCAGAGCATGATCAGGGCAGGAGATTTAAAACTTCTAGGCTGGGGCTGCTTTCCTCTGGCTTTCTTCTGTGAGCCACACTTTTTCATTCAAGAGCCTCATGCGGCTCCCAAGCTGCAGTTTGACCATTCCTGGCCTAGACTGTTATTCCCCATTGTGTAGTTGTGCATTTGAGTTTTGCTTTCTAGTTGTAGTACATAGCGCTTTTCTGTATTGAATTTCCTCTTATTTTAAACCAGTTCTCCAGCTGTAAAGGTCATTTTGAATTTTGGTCATGTCCTCTGAAGTGTTTGCAACCCTTCTGAGTTTAATGTCTTTCACATATTTTCTACACATGCTCTTCGCTCTATCATCTACACCATTAACAAAGTATGGAATACTATCAGATCCAGGACAGAGTCTTGCAAAACCCACTAGATATATATATTACTTTTACAGTGAACCTTTTGCTAACTGCTCTCTGAATACAGTTTTTCAGCCAGTTGTGCACCCTCTTTGTAGTAACTTCATCTAGCCTACATGTTCCTAGTCTGCTTATGAGAATGTCATATGGTCCTCAGTCAAAAGCATTACTAAAAATCAAGATCAATGACTACAGGTTTGCATCAATTCATGGGGCCAGTAATCCTGTCAAAGGAAATTCTGTTGGTTTGGAGTGATTTTTTCTCAACAAATCCATGTTGGCAACTACTTAGTACCCTATTGTCCTCTAGTTATTTACAAATTAATTGTTTAATAATTTCTTCCAGAATCTTTCCACGAACTGAAGTGAGGCTGACTATGATTTCCTGAGTCGTCTTCCCTGTTCCTTTCCATTCCCCTTTTAAAGATAGGTATTTTGGTTGCCCTTTGTCAGTTCTCTGGTACCTCAGGCATCCTCTGCGATCTCACAGATAAGTTCTAATGGTCCCAGTATTGCTTCAGCTAGTTCCTTAAATGCCTTAGGATGAATTTCATCGATTTTGAATACGTGTAATTTATCAAAATATTCTTGTGTGTTTGTTCCCTATTCTCATTTATGTTCTCGCCCCATTCCCACTGTTACTGTTAATTGTGGTAAACATCTGTTCACCATTAATCTTTTCAATGAAGACTGAAACAAAATAGGCATTAAATACAACATTTTTTTGATGTAATCCATTGTTAGCTCTGCTTCATCACAAAGTAGTGGATGCTTTCCTTCCTTATGCACTCAGTTTCTTGTTTTGAAATGCAAATATGGAAGGTATGTATAATTAAATTTACTTGTGCTGTCTTTTCTTTACTGAAAAGAAAACTCTTGAAACTATAAGATTTTGAGCTTTGAAGACTCAGGAGCTAAAAGAGAGGCTGACTTTGCTCTTTTTTTTTTGAATTAGGGTTGGGGAGAAGGGATGTATGTATTTACTTGTCAAAGAATTGAAATTCACAGCAGCTACAGAGATTAAAATAGATTTGGCTAAGGATTAAAAACTGAAGTAACACAGGTTTGTATGCTTCTTTGGAAAACACCGTTTCCCCTGTAGGCGCCTGGGTGTGGGTGTCAGAGATTGCTTCTTTGTGTTGTCTGAGCTGATTTATTTAGTTATGATTTCAACACGCCCACATGGCTAAACCCCAAAAATATTTCATAACTAAGTTAACCAGAACAGTGGTATATGGGTTCTTTATTCCTTTGCGGACTGTGAACCTGAAAGGAAGCAGCACTGCTTTTCCAGAATGTTTAAGTGATACCTACTGTGTTTGACTCATGAGTGTTACAAGTTTTAGATATTTAAGCAGCTGGATGGTTTTCAAAGAGAAAAATAGAGAGTGAAAACACTAGGCTATAGAGTTAGATTTTGGAACATTCTTTGTGGGCCTGACCAAAGCCATTGAAGTCAGTAGCTGGGTGCTCATCACATTTGAAAAGTATGCTACTTCGTTGGGTGGCTAAATATGGTTTAGGAGTTGAAACTTAGGAAATGATTGAAAAAGAAATCTTAGCATCAAAATTTTAAAACAAGTCCAAACAGAAGAGGTTTCCTGCACAACTTCCCAGTTTTTAAGTGCTACAAGGGAGATGAGGGTGCACAAGAGGAAATTTACACAACCAAAACAAATGTGTGCTTTTAAATCAACAAAAAAGGGACAGGATATTCAGAATTAAAACTGAAGTGTGCTGTGGGATATTAAACAGAGAACTCTCAGTAACACACAGTGTGCACTGCATTACTGCAGGATGAGAAGAGGCTATATGTAACTTCTCAGCACTTTTGTGCATAATTCAGATCTTCAATTTGCTTCACTCATACTGCTTTGCATGAAGATTTTTCTTGTATTTCCTTACTCTGTATTATGCTTGTAAATGAGCACCAACGTCTTTAGTTTACTTGTAATTTGATCACTGAAATGGAGACTGCTCCTCTTAGTTAAAACAACATCACCTGGTTATATTACACTGAACCTCAGGCTGTAGTAATTGCATTTTACATCGAGATACTTGTTTGATCATAATCATTTGAGGCTTTTTATTTACTGTAATAACTGGATTTTCATTTGACATTTAATATATCTTACAAAAGCTCCAGAAAGAGACGCTGTTTTTTAATGTCATAAACCTAACTTGGGTTATCTGGTTCCAAGTGCCACATCAGTTTTGAGATCACAAAGATGATAAATGTCTTGTTGACCTTTCCAACACCTTGGTTGCTTAATGTAAACTGTCAAGATTTGAAAGGCCCTAACTTCTACCTCTTTTTTAATCTGTTTGTTATACCTATGTAATTATGTACCTGTATCTTTCAACATGGATGGTTCTCTTCCATTTTTCCCTTAAGATTAATAAAAGATCAATCGACCATAGCAGCAATATTATACTGCTCAGTTTGTTTTGTAGGGTTTTAGACACTGGTTGTCCCAATCTGGGTTCAGTTTAGACAGCTGGAATATTATGCCAATGTCTCAATCTGTGTCTTAGAATCAGAGAAATGTAGGGCTGGAGAAAGGACCTAGAGAAGTCATGTTTGACCCAGTGCACTGACACAGAACCGCATAAACCTAGTTCATGTCTAAAAGAGGTTTGTCCAACCTGTTCTTGAAAATCTCCAATGATGAGTACTATGTTCAAGAGGTAAACTGAAGAAATACTTTAATTGATAATCAAAGAAACCAATGTGACCATTGATCTTTGTAGAAAAGAAGGTGCCAGCCTAGGCTTTATTGCAGTTTAGCACAATGGCAAGCAACCTATCTCAGCGGATCTGCTGGCAGCATTTGTGCTGTCAGTGCAATGGAGTAGCTCAGCTCATAGCAGGACTCTCTTCATCCCCTTCGCTTGCATGAAATCTGGCTTCTGGGGCTCCTACTTTTATACCCTGCTTGGTTGTATAGGCTCAGCTCTCTTTGGGGTCTGAATTAACCTTGATTGGTCCACGTACACTTTTTTTTTGATGCCACCCATTAATTCAGTGGTTCCCAACCTTTTCTCTGCCATGGCACAATGTGATACCTTCATTTTTTTTTTGGAGGCACACCACTAAATAAAAAATTTATGACTATTCAGATTAACTCAAAATACTATGAATATTCATGAACCATGGCACATTGTTTGGGAAAGGTTGCTATGTGGGTGGTAGGGGTAGAAGAGCAGGGCAGGGGTGGCAAGAGGGGGGAGGTCAAGAGTCTTGTGGAGTGGTAGGAGTGAGTGTGGGGAGCAAAGCAGGGCAGGGGTAGCAAAAGAGGACAAGGGTAGCCTTGGGGAGCAGCACAAAGGTGGCAGGATAGGGGAAGGGAGAACAGGAGTGGCTTTGTGGGGTGGCAGGTGGGAAACTGGGGAATGGGAGGTTATGGGAGGGGAGCATAGCAAAGTATCCACTTCCACCCTTCTCCCAGTGGCTCCCTGCCACCCAGGGGAGACCCTCACCCCACAGCAGCTCCCTCCCACCCAAATGGGTCCTGTCCTGTCTCCTACAGCCCCCTGCTGTCCATGATGGATTCTCCCATCACTGCAGGGGCCAGAACTAGCCCTGTGGACTCTATCTCATCAAGCCCTTCCCAGCCACCACACAGGTCTCACCAGTTCCCCTGCAGGCCTTGCTGCGGCCCCGCCGACCATATCCCCTTGCCCCTGCAAGGGCATGCATCATCCTCCCCCCCATTGGAGGATTTTTAAGCTGCCCCTGAGAGAGGCAGCTACAAAAATCCACTCCTGCTCCTCTATTTGATCTAGCTCCAGTTACTGGGGCCAGGGTCAGATCCTGCTACCTGCATGCCAGGGTCCCTGGCTGGGGCTGGATCCTGCCACCACCAGTGTCGCCAGGCTGCAGCGGATCCTGGCTGCTGCCTTGCACCTCCGGGGACCACTGGCTGGGACCGGAATGGGACTGCTGATGCCTCTGGGGACCCTTGGGCGGGGCAGGCTTAGGCAGTTGCTGCTGCTGGCTGTGGGGATGCCTGGACAGAACCCGGGCCAATGGCCCCGGGGACTGCAGAGCAGTGCTGTGGACCACCCCAGAGTAGGGACGGACTGGGGCTGCAGTTGCTGCTGCCACGGATGCCCCGGAGTGGGGTCGAACTGGGGCTGTGGCTGCTGCTGCTGGTTCTAGGGACCCCTGGCTGGGGCTGGAGTAGGTGGCCGGGGCTGGAATGGGGCCTGCTGCAGCTTTCTGCACCCCTCCCCACCTTCCCATGCCCCTATCAGTCCCCCAATCCCAATGTCCTCCCCAACCTATTAATCGCCCCTTCCCCAGCCCACACTTACCTGCAGCCAGCAGGAGCAAACTCTGCTGCAGCCTCCCCCCCGCACAGCCCACGTGGCTGGGCTGAGCAAGGAGGGAGATTTAAAATGACCCAAGCTCCTGGGGATTCTCACAGCACACTTTAGGTATTGCTGCGGCACACCAGTTGGGAACCACTGCATTAATTTGATAGGTCCACGCATTCCTGAACATCTCCGTCCATCAAGCTGTCATTCTTCAATTATGTGTACCCTTGCACTGGATAGTTCAAAGCATTTCTTCATATCTCCTTGGCATTAGGCCAACTGGACACCTTTAGGGTCCTTTTCAAGTACTTTTCTACTCTTATTCCAGCTACAGCTTACTTATTTCTAATTTCTGTGTGGTCAGACTTCTTTAGCCTGACTCCTGTCAGCTTGACCATTTATTCATCTCAGGCCTATGGTTTTGATTTATTTTGCTGGGCCTTAGGTGACTTTCCTGACTGTTCCTAGTTGTCTTTTTTTTTTACTTTAATCTTTCAGTTTCTTGTACACTACCTTCAGAGTCCTACCATGGAGAAAAATTGATCACAGTCCTCTTTATGACAGCTCTTAATGTGTTTGAATGCTGTTAACAGCTTCCTCAGTCGTCTTTTTCTAAGGATTAAAGATGCCAAATTTTTTAACTTTTCCTCATAGGTTAGGTTTTCTAAGCCTATTTTTACTTTTATTGTTGTCCTTTGACCTCTCTTCAGCTTGTCCACATCTTTGCTAAAGTGTAGCTCCCAGAACTGGACACAGATGATGCCTCACCAGTTACTGCTGAGGGAATTCTGTGTCACTGCACAACTGCAGAATTGATATCTCACTAATTTTATTTGCAGTTATGGGTAGTCAGCATCACTGATAATCAGGACCAAATTGACTTGCCACAGATAACACAGTGGCAGGAGAAGGTAATGGAACTCACTGATTACCCATAAATTCAGTCTGTTCTACTTTTAACTATTTGCATGTGCTACAGTAGCACTCAGAGGCCCCAATCCTGACTTGAGCCCACACAAGACCTGAGCAGATAAAAGGGGCCAATTAACCCTTTGAGAGGTTGCACATGGAGGAGAGTCAGGTTTAACTGAGGACAAAGCCTTGCTGGGTAGGGGCAGGCTGAGCTAGTATAAAATCAGGAAGTTGGTGGCAGAAGATGGGCTACAGGAGGAACACATCAGTTGTTCCTAGAGACGAGGGGAGTTGGTAAGAGACACAGAGGAGTTCTAGGGGGGAGTAAACCCTGATATCCTGCCTGGGAGTACAGATGATGGCAAAGAGCCAGAGAGTGGGTGAAATAGCCACATGGGATAGAACAGTAGTTCCCAAACTGTGGCTCAGGGGCCAAAAGTGGCCTACAGGGGCTTTCATAGTGGCTTTTGGCTCTCTTCCTGCCATCTGTGGAAGGGAGCTGCTGCTTAAGGACCCAGGTGGAGGATGTTTCAGTGAGGTTAGAAGACTGGTGCAGGCTTATTGCTGAAGCCAAGGGGATGCGTGGTCAGTACACCCCTACCCCTGGCTGTAGTAGAGAGCATGGCAAAGCACTTCATCTAGGTTGATTAGACCATGGGGTCACTGCAGGAAGGGAGTACTGATATCCAATCCCTGCTGGCTGCAGAGGGAAGCCACTGCCTGAGGACCCAGGTAGAGTGCACAGGGCTACAGGGTGCATGTAGTTTCCCTGCTGCAGCCAGGGAAACAGGAGATCAGTGAGGAGACAGCCTCTTTGCTGCACTCCTTCCATTTGGCTGAAGAGGGTATTGTCTACTGGCAGGCAGTGGTGGCCCCTTTAGGGTTGTAAAGATCTGTGGCCCTTGAGCCAGAAAGGTTGGGAAACACTGGAGTAGAGGAATCTCCACAGGTAACCTGAAGGGAGAAGGGCAGAGCTGGGAGGAAAAAAAAAAAAAAAAAAAGGAGGAACCTGGGCAATCAGCGATAGCGTCTGGTATTGCTTAGACCATGATTGTTAGCCCCCAGGTCTGTAGGCTGGAACCTGGAATAATGAGTGGAACTGGGTTCCTCTACGAGCCACTGGGGAACTGGCACAGTCTGGGCAGTGGATCAAAAGACTTCCTGAGACAGTTTGTCCAAAGGTGCTTTGATACACCAGAAAGTGAAACCATAATGACCTGGTTGGACACCAGGCCCCAAAGAGGGAGCACCCAAAGTCATAAAGACGGAATAACCATTCCAGGAAAGGAGAGAGACTATGAGGTAAGCCACGGAAGGAAGAGGGATCAGAGTGGTTGGGTGTCAATCCCCAGACAAAGTCAAAAGGAGGTGCCGTAGTGGTGAGTAACATATCCTGTGACAAGGCTGTACTGCACAAATATAAGCTCTTTGGGCAGAGTTAACCACTTAGTTTATCTGAAAAACAGATAATTGAAGCAGTTTTAGTATAATGAAAAAATCGACAGAAAATCACCATCTTGACAGCAGATCATGGAGATATACTTTTTTGTGCAAGGAGCCCCAACATTTTTCATATGAGGAGAAGACTGGTGAATAGATGCCTGGTTAATGGATAGAAAGGTACTAGGCAGAATCTGGGTGTGCTTTCCAAAATTCTGGCAAGCCCCCCTCGTGTGTGTCTTTTTAGGACTAACTTTGGTAGTGAGGAAATTTCTGAAGACTCATTTCTATACTAGGTTTTTGTTCCAATTTGCACTGAATGCTTTTAATTGCTTGCTCTTTTTCTGTCTATATTGCTCAACATCATGAAGTAAAGATTTATAGCTTTCATTTGCTGTAAGGACCAAGCACAAGGTCATCCCGACTGGCTTAGTTTTCTTAATCACTATTGTTAAATTTTGTTTTTCCAGGTATATTTTTGTTCAAAACTTTGTCTTTTGTCACGAGGTTTTCAGCTTCAGCTAACTGTCATTTTTGTTTTTGTTTTCACACAAAGAAATATAGTTGAAATCTGCCACTAGTATTTTGTTGAAGCTGATAGTGCATGAAAATTCTAGTCTCCGGTGACTGAAATCTTTCTTGCATAGAATGAAGTCTGCACTCTTAATCCTTCCTCCAATTTGACATGTTTGTCATAAATTAATTAGTCTTTATCAGTTTGAGGGTATTTGCTGCACCTAGAGACGGTCCCACACCAACATCCTGGATATAAACACATCCCGGCTTCAAAGTGTTCAGAATCCAGTTTTGCACATCACAGCTGTTCTTTTTCTTTAAAAATAAGTAAATAAACAAACTCATATGACCAACTACGACATTTGTTGGAAAGAAGAGTACTGGCCAATACATGCTTGGGCTCAGAATCCTACAATTTCTAACATCCTCCACTTCGGGCTTGTCTACTCAAGGATGGTTTCCCAGCTATACTACGACAATGATACTACTATAGTTATAGCACTATAAAATACTCTTATTCTGGAATATGTTGCTTTTTTGACATGACTCAACTCAGTCTCAAAGTGACATAAACTAAACTGGAAAAAAGCATTCACATTCCAAAATAAGTGTCTCCTTGGGGAAATTTTCTTTTATAACTGAGTCATTTTAAATTCACTCCCTACCTTTTGCTGATATACTGTCTTGGGTGAAGAAAGCCAAAGATAGGTATTCATAGAAATGAGTAAATGAATCTCCTTAAATCAGAGGAATAATGGTGCACAATAGCTCTCTGCTTTACTCTCAATGTCACATGATCCTATTTGATTTGATGTTGGATTCCAAAGAACTAATTAGTGTAAAGTCCTAAGAGTGGACATTTTAAGTCACCCAGCTTTGATCTGAATTCTGAGGGTGCCTCACATGATGAACACTTACTATTAGAATGCACTATTAGACTTTTAATTAGCCTAAGGATAGGAAGATGTATTTCTTCTTAAAATTGTGTTATGTATCTGTTTTTAATATAATTTAAAATGTACCTTTTTAAAGATTTTCATACCTATCTCTGAAATTAATGTATGCTGATGAGGGGGTGCCCAGTGGCACACAGACTGATACAAATCAAACTCATGAAGTTTTACCTACTAAATTCAGCATAGCCAACACTTAGAGTGGGACATGTGACTGTACAGATAGTAATTTATATTTCCCTTGCTCTGTGTCTAAAATATCCCCACTGATGTAAATAGAGAGTTTCACTGCATATTTAGGGTTGTATATGTCTCCAGAGCAGCAGGAAATATTTAGTCATTCCTCAATTAGCTATACATTCTGCACTTCATTAAACTACAAATGTGGAGAGTTCTATCATAGTCCCTTTCGTAAGAACAAATTCTCTTATGCTGCTTGTGACGGAGTTGGCAAACTCTACACTGGGCCATGGCAGGAATAGATTAATGGAGTGCCATGAGGAAAGGAGGTTAAGTCAGGTGACAAGACACCTGTGAAGTATGAGGTGTGGACCCACCAGCTAGGCCTGGTAACCAGTAGGTGGTAATATTTCTAAGTTAAGAATGGTTTCTCAGGCCTACAGGCAGAATATAAAGGTGAACAAATGGGAGAGATGAAATTTATTTAGATCAATTATAATAAAGAATTACTCACAGCATTAAGCAAAGGAATCCAGCACAATTTGCGTGGTGTCCTGTTTTCAGTAAAAACAGTCATTTGACAAAATTGTCACAAACTGCCAAAAGTGCAAAATGTATTCATGAGCATACAACTGGAAAACAAAAGCTCTGAAGATAATGATGATGCAGAGTTTTGTTGGGTCTAAAAAAGTAAAGTCTTAGAAGATCAAATTGTGACATTGGAGAGAATGAACAAAATTTAATTTCAGAATAGACACTGGAGACCAGTGTGGTGTCCTCTCAGTTGGCATATTGGGCCTTTACTGATGTGATGCTTGCGTTTGATAAATATTGAAAGCGTGCGAGACAAATGCACGCTTGATCTATTTTAAAGTTATCAGGAGTGGATTTCGGGTGTGAGAGGGTTGTTAAAATAAGTTAGTTAACCAAGTTCCAAAGGGGCAGCCATGTTAGTCTGGTTCAGTAAAACAAACAAGGAGTCCTGTGGCACTTAAAAGACTGACAGATTTATTTATTGCATAAGCTTTCATGGGAGAAGATCCCACTTCATCATATGCTTTGAAGATGGGGGAACTTACAAACCCCCAAGTTGTCTACTGCAGGAGAAGCCCAAGAAAGACAACAGAACTCCTCTAGTCACCACCCACAACCCCCAAGTCAGACCTCTACAGCACATCATCAGGGATCTACAGCCTATTCTACAAGATGATCACTCACTCTCTCAAACCTTGGGAGATCTCTCCTTGCTTTAAGGCAGTCCCCCTACCTTAAGCAGATACTTACCAGCAACTACAGATCTAACAACAGTCATTAAAGCAGGGACATATCCCTGTAACAAACCACGCTGTAACTTTGCCCCTGTATCTGCACAAAAGACGCTATTACAGGACCTAATAAAATCAGCTACTCCATCAAAGGCTCATTCACTTGCTCATCCATCAATGTGATTTATGCCATCATGTGCCAGAAATGCCCCTGTGCCTTATATATTGGACAAACAGGACAGTCTGTGCGAAAGAATAAATGGGCACAACTCTGACATCAGAAATCACAAGTTTCTAAAACCAGTGGGCCAGCATTTCAATCTTCCTGATTACTCCATTGATGATTTATTAATTGTTGTGCTCAGACAGATGAATACCAGTTTGAAGCTTCAAAGAGAAGCTGCTGAGATCAAATTTATTTGCAAATTTGATTGAATTGCTTCAGGGCTTAATAGGGACTTTGGATTTTTCTCTCATTGCAGTGGGTAATTTGACCTCATCTTCCTCTTCTAGAAATAAGTTTGTTAGTCTTTAAGTGCCACAGGAGTTTTTGTTAGTTAACCAAGTAAAATCATCTATATTTCAGAATGTTTCTCACTGCTGTCTATATAAATGTACATGTAAGGTTCTGCTGACAGTTACTGTGAAGGAATAGCAGACTTTGCATATGTTCTGCATGAAGGGAGCTGCTCTGTTCTGTAAGACAGTGTTTATCAAACAGGGGTGGTCTTGGGGTATGCAGAGATCGGGGGAAAATAAGCTCATCTAGATATTTGCCTAGTTGTACTACAAGCTACCTAAACAGCACTAGTGAAGTCAGTACAAACTAAGATTTCAAACAGTCAATGCCTTGTTCATACTGCTCATCATACTATACACTGAAAAGTAAGTACAGTATTTACATTCCAGTTGATGCATTTTATAATTACATGGTAAAAATGAGAAAGTAAACATATTTCAGTAGCGGCGTGCTGTGACACTTATGTATTTTTATGTCTGATTTTGTAATCAAGTAGTTTTTTAGTGAGGTGAAACTTGGTGGTACGCAAGACAAATTAGACTCCTGAAAGTGGTATAGTAGTCTGCAAAGCTTGGAAGCCACAGCTCTAACTAATGACCAGAATAGTCAGACAGCATTTTAAAATTAAACAATAAGGGGAAAGGGTCAGCATCTTCCTGCAGCATTTATAGCATGTCTCTGGTGTTGTCATAAGGCATGTTAACGGCTGGGTATCTATAATGATTTGGGGCCTAAAATAGTCTAAGAAGGCAACATCTGATACATCTAATTGCTATTTATACCAAAAATAAGATGGAAAAAAACCAGACTTGTGTATTTAATGTGGGCATAACTGACAAAGGTATGATGCTGTTGATGGATGATCATAAAAATAATCATGCTCTAGTTGTGTCTGCACTCCTTAAGCACAGTTCTGAGTTTGACTCAAGTCCCTTAAGTAACTCAATAATAGAACTCAGGACTGGGGCTTGAGATGTTATTCACCTACAATTCCCGCTGAAGCTATGGGAATTGAGTAGTCACCATATTTCATAGTGGGGCCCAAGATTATTACCATCCAACTGTGCATAATTTGGTTTTCAGGTTTGATACTATGATGCACTGAGGGTTCTTTTCTGAACCTTAGATTGTGAATCCATGAAGGTCCAAGTCATCTCTTGGACTCAGTTGACCTAAATTTTGGTATGAACATGTCTTGTCTCCCCCACCCCCAACCTCCAGTAACCCACCCTTTCTCCATTTAGTGTTTTGGTACTTGCTGAAATTCTCTCTCTCTGGGCTGGCACACAGGGATAATTGCAACTTTTTAACTGTTAATTTGGTATCTGTATGTCTCTGTCTCTTAGCCTAGAAATATCACTCAGTTTTAGTTGTTTTGGTGAAGTATAGGTCTTTTTTTTTTTCCCCTGAAAAAATATTAAGTATTTCTTTAGGAATAACAGAAATGTTGTCACTTTGGAAGTCTAAGTGAGCAGATGAAGTCAACTCTCTTTGTATGGAGAGTGATAGCAAGCAAGTTTCCCTTTTGCTATCTCCGTTTGTTAGTAAGAGAACTTAAATCTATTCTCTTGACATAGAGGACTTTGGAGTAATCAAATTCCAGGTAAGAAATTGCCATAAAAACTTATATGGGGGAAAGATGCATCTTTCCATAGTTACTGAAACAGAAATACAGGCAGTCAGACATAGTGATCTGGTAAAAGAAAGGGGCATGTCACCAACAGCAGACAGAGCTTTTAAATATCACCTTTGTTAAAAGCCTTCTGATGAATGCTGTATAAGTAATATTAAACACTTACAGATGTGTGCTTTCTCCACAATAACAAATAAGGATGAACTTCATCTCCTGGGAAGACCTGGAAGCAGTGTTTTATTGTCCTGATGGGGAGTAGTTGTGCCATATGAAATGATTTATCCCAGAAATGTTCCCTCCGGCAAGATTGCAGCACTGGCTTTAAGCCTTAAACTATCAAAGCAGAAAATGTCAGAATCTCAGAGCAGTACAGGTATTAAATAATCAACAGTTCATGTGGTCAGATCTTACTGTGCCTCAGAGCTATGCTTATGGCCCAACATTTTGACAGGAACAAAGAATAAAGCATATATACTGATATCTTTTTGTGAGTGAGGAGTTTAGCACAATTGAGATGTGTGATTTCATGCTAGTGCATCACCCGTTTGTCAATGGAAAATACTGGTCATTCAGCGTTAGAGTTTAGTGAAATGCATACAAGGTAGGAAATTGAAAATTAAGGTTCTTATAGCAATCTGAAATAGTCCTTGGATGTCTCTTTTCCTATTAGGGCATGATGCGTGATCCCTAAACTCTTTACAAACTTTAACTGTTCATACTAACTACTACACATATTAGATGGAGCCTTTCAGCCACCGATGAAAGACACTATGCAAACACAGAATTACTGTTTTATCTGACCAAATTCTGTGGTATTTTATTATGTGTAAACCTACATTTTCTTGGATAAGTCATCTACCCACAAGTTTCTAAGAAAAATAAGGAAGAGGATCAAGCCTCTGTACTGCAGAGGAAGGGTTCAGAGAATGGAAAATTAAAGGCGCCTTGTCTATTTACGTGGATTACTTGGGGGATTTAAAAGTTGAACTGTTGAAATGATACTTGTCTGGTTTGTAGCCTGTGTTGTTAACTTACCACAGGTTTTCCTTGCGAATAACTGTTGTTTCTATTTCTTTTCAGGGTCAGAGTTGTGTATCTATTACTCTTCCCATTAGAACCTAATTCTGTGAGCTAGACAGATTTGTTCTCTTTGTGTTTAGGGGGCATTATTAAGACAAAAATCATGGTCTCAGTCTTGTGGTTTGGTTGAGCTGTGCCTGGCATAGGACACAGAAAATGAAGAGGTAAAATTTGCTATATGTCACTTTTATATTGCTCTGCTCTCTGAGGCTGCTAGGAACTGTTTTTGGCCCTTAACATGTTAGAAGGATTCTCTACTCTGAACTTCAGGTATTTTGTAACCTATGGCCACTGGCACTTAAACACTTAGGAAAGAAGTTTTATAGAACTGGCTTTGCCATCTCTTCACCACCTGAATGATTTCCCCTACACTATGGGAATACTCAGCTATACACACATTATTTTGCAGGAGCTTTTACACTGTTAGTTTGATATAAAACAGCCTTATTAGAGCTGAGAATCTGGCCCCATATTTAAAAATAGTTCCTTATTTTGACAATTTATCTTTTTAAATCTGAAAGAATTTTAAAATACAGCTTGCCTTTTACCATTTATCCTGTTTATTTTAACACTTATTCACCTCGGACAGTGATACTAGATATGTCTGATTCCCTTTCCATTGATAGGCAGATGTTTAAGTTCCTTATTTCCAAGAGCTAAGATAATTGGTGTCTTGTTTTGGTTGTTAATGTTTGAAATCTAAACCAAAACAGTTTTTATTTAATTTAAAATATAATCACAAAACCATATATATTTGTACTGTAGGTTTCTTTAGTTTAAGCCTAAACTTCTTGAAAAATGTCCCTTTTTCTTGAATGTCATATGATGAGGCACATTATTCATGAACATAAATTCTTTTCAGATTCATATTTTTCCATTGACATTACAAGAGCACACACATACAGTTAGAAATGAAGAACAAAATATTATACAGATGAGCTTTTCACCTTGTATGATTTCTGTAAAGGTCACACAAGAAAAAAACAAGTAAGTGAGGAGTCAGTGCAAACATTTTATACTCTACAGATCTAGAGAGATATATTAATCAATCAAAAATACCCAGCAATATATATGTGTGTGTGTGTGGGGGGGTAAAATATTCATCTACAATAGGCTGAAATATTACGTTTTTGTCTCCAAGAAACAGACAATGTAAGAAAATCTGAAATATAGACACCAAACAAACTGGAAGTCTTTCATCAATGAGGTGTGATGAAAGGCCTATAATTGATATATTCCATTAACTTCAGTGGGATTATTGCCTAAATAAAGAATATAGAATTGGCCTTTCATTAGATTTAGGTTAGTTGACGAGACAGTTTGTGACAAGAAAATCCTAAATATCCAAAACTTGGGTGTGGTAGAGTGTTGTGCAACCCCTATTGACTCCCTGGGAAGAAATGCAAAATTCAACAATGACTGTTAATGCAAGATGGTTAGTCAGCCATGGGAAATAATCTAGTTATGGTTACAGGCATGTCATGTTAGGAAATGTTTGTGCATAAAGCTATTCATTCTGTGTCTGAAAAGAAACCCACAGAATAGTGTGTACATGCTGAAGTTGCCATTCAAGAATGCAGAGGCAATAAAAATAAAATAAATAAAAGGTCTCAGGTGCAATCAGTCATTCTGAATTATCAACACATGGGTATTCAGTCTGGTTTTTAAGATGCACTGAGAAAGAATTAACATCTAATGCAATTTTAAAGCACACTGGAGGTTCAAATAATTTTCTGCAGCCTCTATCACAGGGGTCTCAAACACATAGCCCGCGGGCCACATGCAGCCCCTAAAACTATTTCCTGCAGCCTGTGACGACATGATCATTTTTGATATTTGCAATATTGTTGTATGAAAAGGTTTCAGTGGTGCGGCCCTTGGGCTGACATACTAGTCCTCGTGCGGCCCTCTACTAGTCCTCATGCGGCCCTCATGGTGATTCGAGACCCCTGATCTATCAGCTTATGAAAAGGAAGTTGTGATAGCCTAGCTTCCAATGAGTCTCAGTGAAATCCTCAGCTAGGTTCCATATTTGCTTCCAGCTGCCGTATCTATGATGCTATTTGCATTGAGCATGAGGAAGACTGATTAAAAATATAGCACAGATTTTCAAATTTATTTTTTGCATGAGCTTTCATGGGAGAAAATTACACTTTGTCAGACGCTTTGATGAAGTTGGATTTTCTCCCATGAAAACTGATGCAAAAAATAACTTTGTTAGTCTTTAAGAGCCACAGGACTCCTTGTTTTGTTTGTTTTGCTGAACTAGACTAACATGGCTACCCCTTTGGATTTTAGGACAGATTTTGTACAATAGGAACAGCAAGTAAAGTAGTTTCAAAGAGACATGACAGATTAGTCTGATGGCATTACTTCTGTAATCTCAGTGGAAATCCGGCTTCATCTGATTAACGATAAAGAAGTGCCACCATGCAAACACATCTCTGAAAAATGTCTCGAAAAACTGATGGAAAGTTTCCCTTACTTATCCAACATGACTGACACCAAATGCAAGAGCAAAAGATTTTTCTAAAGTGACCACTGATTTTTGGGTAGCTCTATATATGGATGCCCAGCTTGAGACATACTAAGAAGGTCTGATTTGCAGCTGATTGGTACTCTAGGCTTCCTGAAAATGAGGCCCAAAATGTGTAAAGTTACAAACTGAGCACAGAGTAGGAAGAACAAGTATAAATGTGGTTAATGGAGCGTACTGCTGAGTTCATCCTTTATACATTTAAAATCAAAGATCCATATTTCTACCTCAGATCTGTAGGTAGTTGTCATAGTTCACTACATTAAAATGGTGGGAAATTACAGAAGTAAAAGCATGACAAAAGAAAAGCTTAATTCAGGATGTGTTTTTAAAAGACCTGCACTCATGTCCTGCCTCATACTTTCGTTCAAACTTGTAATAGGCCAAGTGTTTTGAAAAAGCAAATAAATTGGTAAAAGTGCATCTTAGAGCAGACACAAGAGTGGTAGGGCTAGACTGGGAACTTGGGAACTCTTAGGTTTTCTGAGGCCCTCCTCCAATGACACCTTGCTCTTGGATGTAGAAATTTAAGTACAATACAATATTAATGAAAGCATACATAACTCCTTCATCAAGTGAAAAACTGGAACTCCTTCAAAGAATCCCATAGGAAAAAAACTTTAGTAAATAGAGAAGGATTACAGGGAACCCAGGCCCTGTCACATATAGCAATCAGGGAATGAATCTTAGAACTGAGGTCCTATTTCCAGAACACTCTGCCTTCAGACGCACAAATCTAAATGTTCAGATTAAATTGTTTTTTAATTAAAGGTGATGTTAAAATGATCTAATATACAGGTTAAAAATATTTCTTCACATCTGGATATGCTTAAATTAATCAAAAGTACAAAGTTTGGTTTAAAAAGTCATAAAATGCTTGCAGTAACCTGAATTAAGTTGAATAAATGTAATATAGTTTTAATATTAGCACTCAAATACAAATATACATCACCCACAGAAAGTTTTACTAACTGTAGCTTGTGGAAAGCAAATATGGCAATGAGTGTAGATTTTCTCTCAGTAAATGAGAATTTTAGGATAGATTGTCCCTCCATAAATGTGATCCATCAGAGAAGTATTTTATTTACTTTCCTGACTTTGCTTTTCAATGAAATTCTAGCTCATTTCTCTTGATATTGCCTATGTCTAGTAGTATGTTTTAAGTGGATGTCCTTGATGCCTGATGATGTCTAATGCTGCGAATTGCTGCATCAGCCAAGCATAGCACTAAACAACTCTGCATTCTCACAGCGTTCACTCATTCCATGCACCAGGGGCTCTTGTGATACACACATGTTTGGACTTCATAACCCCTCACTCTCAGGGCTTTGGCAAAGGGGCTTATTTCTTCACCTTTTGAGGTTGGGTGACGCTGAAGGCTAGGGCTCTATTCTCAAAAGGAACTATGTTGTCCATCATGATGATCTGCTTCTGTTCCTTGTTAGTAATTATGATGTCTGGTCACAGTTGACTGACCATTCCAGGAATAGCAGAGTTAATGGCAACCTTCTCCATGTGTGGCAGGATGGCTTTGATTTAGGAGACCTTGAAAAGCATTGTGGCACAGTTGCCAGTCTCTGGAATGGGACTTAGAGTTACACAAGACATGAGGTAATGTCCCATTGGTATAGCTGCACTTTCTGCATCGCTTGTCCTGATTCCCATGGTGGACAGCTCCATTCAGTGGGATGCAATTGGCCTGGGCACTGTGTATGCATCTCCATTTAGCCAGTGGATGGCATCCTTCAGGATCCTCTCCAGCATGGTTCTAACTCCTGGAGTTGTGATTGCGTGCTCCGTATTCATGAGCTGTGGCACCAGACTCCTGCGTTCTGACATTCCTCACACAATGTCCAGTGATAGCCTATATGCTTCTTCAGGCATCATATAGAATTGCAGGAATTAGTCCAATGTGACAAAATTTTGCCCCCATCTCTTCCAAATTTACCTTCCAGGGAGCAGCTCAGGTACCTGGCAACATCTTGGCTAGAAAGAGTCCTGATGATTCACTTGCTGGTGATGCTGCACACAGCACTTGCTGCCATGTTCCTCACCATAGCATCTAGACACATCAGAAGGCAAAATGCATGAGACATCACCACAATCTCACACAGATTGCCCATGTAGGCATTGTGGTGCCGCCCTGCCTTTGTGAGATGTACATCAGCAAGATCAGAACCAAAATAGCCACTGTTATCTCAAAAACTAATTTCATCTCAGCTGCAAGTTAAAATGTAAATGATAACTTGTTTCTAAGAAATACAGAACCTTAACCATTATTAACTTTCTGACAAATGTAGGCAGTGGCTGCAGAATGTGAAAGTTCCATTGTTCTGTAGCAGGGATAGGAGGTTTTAGAAAAGGGACCTCTTAGAAGTGCTGCTAGAAAAGTCATATGAGATAATCATGCATTTCATTTGGAGGATATTGGTGCCTAATGGGGAGAAACACTGAATTACCTAATAATGAACAGATTTCAATGAAGTCTTGGAACTATTTGTCCTTTTGAGTAGAATAAGCACCATTAGGGGAGTCCGGTATAAAGGTTTGATAGCATGTCCCTTAACCAGCTATTGTCTGGATCAATTTATCTTATGTGATTATTTTCCTTTATTCAGCACATATTTTAGTGAAAACTTTGTTGGGAGTAAAGGCTTACGTTCTTCATAGTGTGGTATTGTGCATGTGTGTGTTTGAATAATTTGGCATTTATATTCTGTGTGATATAGTGTTCAGGGGTAGTTCAGCCAAAGTTTATGCAGTTGAATGATTTGAAATAGGAGCATTTTTATAATACTGACGCAGTAACATCCATGGTACAGTCATGGCTTTCCAAATTATGATAGTTTGGATAAAAAGCAGCAAAAATCAACAGTGTAAGGGTAAGTCCAACACAAGCTGCTATTTGCATATGTTAACTCTGTTTTAAATCTGTACCACTCTGCAGTGCAGAATTTGGCAGAATTACCATTTCGCTGCAAAATTTATTTTTGCCCACAGAATTTGTGATTTCCCTCCAGCACTGCTGGCTGTGGTACATCCTGTGTAGCTGGGTCTGACTGCGAGAGTATGATTATTGTGTGATTTTTGACAAATAAAATATGCGGGATTTTAAAATATTGTGTGTGAATTTAAAATTTTTTTCGCACAAAATATGACCCATAGTAATAATGACAAGTTCCAAAAGGGTAGTCATGTTAGTTTAGTTCAGCAAAACAAACAAGGAGGGATTTTCTCCCATGAAAGCTCATGCAGTAAATAAATTAGTCTTTAGAAGTGCCACCAGACTACTTGTTTGTATATCAGAACAATTTATTTGTTCCTTTTTTTTCCTCTTTGCAAATTGGCCACAAAATGTACACTTTCCGTACATTTGTTCAGGGTTTGCATTTACTTGATGACTCAGTGTGGTATATTTCTCTTTGTAGATTCTTTTGCAGACTGCTGCAAGTTCAGTATTGTTAGCTCAAATGTTGAATGTGAATATCAAGTATTGTGTTATGTCACCTAAGTCGTGCTATTTTCTCATTTCTCTTGTTGAATTACTTTTACAAAATGGAGAGGGCCTGAGTAGGTTTGATGCTCATCAGAGAAGAATTAGCTTTTCATTTTCCCGTCAGTGTTTGGTCTGTTTGGAAAAAATACAGTTAAGGCACCCAACAGAGTCATAAGAATAAAATCTGTTATAGTACACATACAATATTTTTTACTTCCTAACTTGAACTATTATGTTGAGTATTACCAAAAGTGCTATGTTCCTTCTTCTCCATTCCCCCTTACATTACATGTGTATTAGTAGAAGGTGACATGATTTCTGGTAATGCATGTATTATTAAACTCTGAAAAATGGTGTAAAAATAGTATAACCTTATTTTAAAAGAATACAGTTTAACCAAACAAGGCATGGGTCATCAGCCATTTAACAGCCTGACACTTTGAAACAGACACACAATTTTCTCTGAGTTTGTGTGCTGATTGACTTCTGTGGTGAATTCTCTAGGCCAGGGGTCTCAAACTTTCTTTCTGGGACCTCTTTTGAAAACATTTCAGGCTGTGATAACTCCTTCCCCTCCCCATGCCATTCCACCCTTCTGTGCTGCTGCTGGGAGGGGCACTGCCCTCGGAGCAGACAGCCAGCAGCCGCTGCTTTCTGGCTACCCAGGTCTGAAAGGCCCTGGCTGTTGGCCATGGCATGTATGGGGTCTGACAGCTTGCAAACCCCCCCCCCCGATAACCTTGCAACTCCTTGAGGGGGCCCGACCCCCACTCTGAGAACCCCTGCTGTAAGTGGCTTCAGTGCCAGTGTTGGTAGGCAAATGGAAGAAAATTCATTTTTTTCTCATATTGTAGGTTTTATTGAGAAAAAATCTAGCATACACATTACATGACAGCAAAGTCAGAGTTCAGCATGCGTTCAAAAGTGTGTCACCTTGTGATCCACACACCTCTGGGTGCCAACTGGGTTATGTAGGGGAATGCAGATCACCTGCGTTCACCAGAAGCTTTTCATGTAATGTCTCTAATGAAAATCTGTGTTCCACTGGTCATCATAACCATTGTGACTATTATGCATGGAAAATATGTGAGAATTTGTGTTTGTACTAAAAATTACATTCTCCAGGACTGTGGTTAAAAATAGATCACTCAAAGATGGCATGTCTTGAGACAAACTCCTCCAGACAAGGGGGTAGAAGATACTTATCTTCACGGCGGACTAGATCTTGTATGTCAATTAATAGGAGTCTGTTAGCATTCTAAGTCAAATATAATAAAGAGCTGGAAACGACTTCAGAAAGACACTAACAGAAGGAGGAAATGGTGTGCATGAGGACCCTATCATGAGGTGAACAGTGTAGGTCTTCTCTATTACATTTTGCAGGTTCAAAGAAACGCCTTCACATACTTCACCTATGAAGTAAACTGACACTGAGTTCACATCTTGAAAAAAGTAGATGGGAGAGGAAGAGGCTCTTATGCTTCAGTAGAGATGGAGCATAGTGAATTGTGGAATGAGTTAATGGGAAGGCAGAGAAGGAAAGAATCTGGGGAGTTTGTTTACTTTCCTCATGTACTTCTGCTTAGGGCCATCAGTTTGAATGTACTCAGCCTTAGGGATCTGTGAGCTGAAGAAAAATATTGCTGAAAAGTGAATTCTTGACCACATGCAGTAGCTAATTGTCCAGGTTTTATATCTCAAAGGTTTTATTTGTAAACTTCAACTTGTATTTTTATTTCAATAACTCGTATTTCATGGTGTGTAGGCAGGAGGATATATCACACTCTATAGCTGATACATTGCAGAACAGATGCTTTGCAGATTATATCCAGAGACCAAACAGGTCTAATCATCAGACGTAAGAGTGTGGTAGTGATTTATCTTTTGGTTTAAGTGTGAAATTAGTCATGACCATTTGTGGTTATTAAACATTCCCTGGCATCTTCTACAAGAGTTTAGGGATGTTAGCCCTAGTGTCTAAATTGCAACTTTGGTAGCCACAGTCTGCGTTTCTGAATCTTTTAACAGCTGCCAGTCTGTCCCAGGTGTGACTACATTTCAATAGTGGATATCAAATTCTCCTTACTCTCTCACATTTAAAAACTCAGCTCTTACATATCCATTGAAAGGAGGATTGCTTTCAGGCTGCAAATGTATAATTTGTCCGGTCTCTCCTGGGAGTGAATTTTAAACTCTCCTAAAATTGGGAGTTAGCATAGTTATACAGATTTGGTTCTAAATTTCAATTTATAAGTAGAAAAACTAATATAAAATGACATTGTTGGGTTCCCTGTTTAATCATTATCAATAAATCTATAACGCTCTCTTTCCTTCTGGCTCATCTGGGAGAAGGCTCACCATTTGTCTCAGGGCATGATGTTTTTGAAGGTAGTGGAGATCCTGGAAGATTCTGGTGGTGGTGTTGGATAGGTCAGGCCTGTGCCAACCCTTTCTCCCCAACCTTCAGCAGGTGCCAGTAGCCCACCTCCAGCACCACTGAAGGGGGTAGGGCCAGTAGGGGAGAGAAGCCGCCATGCATGTGGCTCCTGTGGCCCCGTGCCCTGCAGGGGGGTGGAGCCAGCAGGGGAAAAAACCAGGGCCAGCGGGGGGAGCAGCTGTGGCACTCGCAGTCCTACAGAGCAGCACCATGAGGCCAGGAACCCTGCATGCTGCTCAGAATGTTTGTGTGTGCCATCTTTGGCATGTGTGCTGGGGGTTGCTGACCCCTGGGGTAGGTGGAACTCTTTAATCCACCGATGTACTCAGAGGAAGAACGACAGTGACTCTAATTAGATACATACAGCATATTTCTGTTAAAGAGTAGCTTGGTACTGTTCAGGAACAGCTCTGGCATAAACCATGCAAGAGGCCAAGCAGATAAAGGTAAATAAATATTTCTGTAAGGAAAGGAAAGCGTTAAACGCTGAAGTTGGAGTTAGAATCAGCTTTATTTAGAAGTAATATTGCAAAATACAGTGCTGTAGGGAAGAAAGTATCTTCTGTAGTGACTGTGATGAATCAATAGGTGGCACTATAGCATTCAGCTAATGGTGGCAAGGTATTAACATTAAAGTAAACATATTCACTACACACTAAGACTGGCACTTATGTTTAAAAAATGCCTCCAGAATCCTTATACAAGAACTGACAGGGTCAGCCTAAACAAGGATCATTTCTGGGGCACTCACACTTTCCACAACTGCCTGTGGGTCCGGCTCAGGATCTGCTAGTGCTTTCTGGCTGTGGCTTTCTGTGGTTAATTGTTGAGAACAAGTAAATGTGCTGGAGGTTGGTTCTAGACTTCTAGCAGGCCTTAACATGCCCATAATACGGGTGTGGTCTCAGTAGGTCAGTTTGACAGAAGAATCTCCTAAAACTCTAGATCTCAACACAGGCAACTGCTACTAGTTTCCCTTGTCTATGCTATCCTGCCAGACACCTACACCTGGTAATTTAGCACAGCTGGCTCCAGGCATAGCCTACCGTTCTCATGAAGCTTCTGGCAGTCTCTTTCAGATGCTTAATTCCCCCCCACCTCCCTCCCCAGCCTGATCTACTTTCCAATTTCCGTTTTCTAATTAATGATACCACCCACCCCACCCAGACTCTGAAAAGCCAGTTGGCTTCCTTCTTTCTGGCATCATCACCAGCAATAAAAATTGATCAGTCAGAATGTAGCTTAAACAAATTCCTTTGCTGATGTGCAGAGTGGAGTAGAATTCAGGTCACTTTCCCTTGAGATGTACTGATTGCAGCTATAATAAATGCTAACAGGGGTAAAATTATGTCAGTGTCACATGTAGACATAGTCAAATCCTGATCATTGTATTAAAGTCTCCTGTGCTGAGCTGGTTTCAGCTCGGAGGAGCAGACGGGAAGTGAAAAGCTGCAATTTTCATATAGCCACTTTATTGGTTAAAACTGCACTTTAATAGTAACAACTGATGATGGCACCTTAGTACTCTTATTGCTAAGGCAGCAGTTCTCAAATTTTGTGATTCAGCGACCCCCTAAGATGATAAATGAATTTGTGTGACCCCACCCTGTGAGTTGCTCAGGACCCCAACCCACAGCTTGTGAACCCCTGCACTAAGGGCTTCAGACTGGCACTGTTCTACTCTTCTGTCTGTGAATTTGAAGTGAGATATATTTATAAACACTTTATCTGAATGCAACCTAACCAGTTTAGACTCATTTTTTATTATAGTAATTATGGTACTGCATGTAGGATGCTCTTTAAAATGTTTCTTTGTTGAAATGAGTAAATACTAGGAGCATTAGAGAGATTCGTGTCACTTCTAATGTGCCTTCCATTTTGCAAACATAGGACTGTTAATTTTTCCGTTTACTTCATTGAGCTTTGGGTCAGACCCAGAGGACATACTGTGAAAAGAATAGTCTATTTTATGTATTAGTATCTAGCCAAGGATTTAAAGTTTTTTAAAAATCTTATTTCTCAGTCTATAAACAAGTTCTTATTATTGGCAAACTGTGGTGTTTCTGGAACCAATTCATGTAACAGGGAGGCTCTTTCTGATTTCCATTGCTGTATGATTAGAGAGAATTGAACAAGAAAAAAGGGTAAAAAGGGATTCCTGTTTGAGTGAAGAGGTGAAATCAACTTTGGGGGCAAATGGCTGAGATAACCAAGTTTCCCAATAGCAGAATGGACAAGAGGCCAGTAGTGAAGAACTGCACAATAGAGGTATTGTGACTGGGACAGCTGGAGATTTTTATGCTTCATATTTGCTAAATGTGTGAGATTTTTACAGGAAAGAGGTGATGTGAGTCTGGATTGCTCATATGAACTGTAGTGAGAGAGAAAACTTTTGATTTCTAGGCCTTTAGTTTAAATACAGCCCATATCAGTAGAATGACTAACAGTTATTGCCATTTGATGGGAACTCAGCCTTTTAAAACTGTTTAGGGTGAGTTTGTCCAGTTCCTTGTAGGGAGTTCTCTATTGGCATCTTTGTTGGCAGGTGCAATAAAAAGGTCAAGGATTGAATGACCCAGGAAGAATGAACCTACCTTAATTCCTCTGGGTTGTTTTCTTTTAGGTCACTTCTGAGGTACACTGGTAGGTCAACAGTATTGCAGCTGTCTGGGCTGTACCTCTTCTGTGGAAGGCACCTGTCTCTAGATTGGTCAGTCTAGCACAGGGGTCAACAAACTTTGCCAGCCCCTCCTGCCCAATTCTCAGTAGGTGCCAGCAGCTCCTTCCAGCACCACATGGGGGGGTAGGGCCAGGAGAGGAGACAAACTGCCCTGTGTCTGGCTCCTGCAGCTCTGGGCCCTTTTGGGGGCAGGGCCAGCAGGGGGAAAAAGCTGCTGCATATGGAGCTCTTGTGGCCCTGGGCCCTGCTGCAGGGCAGAGCCAGCATATGAAAAAAAGCAGGGCCAGTGGGAAGAAGCATCCGTGGCACAGCTCTGTCACTTGCAGCTGTACAGAGTGGTGCTGTAGACCTGGAAGTCCTCCCTTTCCCTCAGAATGGGCATGTGTGCCACCTTTGACAAGCATGCTATAGGTTGCTGACCTCTAGTCTAAGTCTAGCATCCTTCACACTACAGCAAACACTTCAAACCTGGGCGTCTAAAGCTAGGTTGTTAAATCCATATTTAGGTACCTAGATAAAGGGGAGTGAATTTTCAGTAATGCTAAGAACCTGCATTTCACTTTTCAGCAGGATTTATGGGTGCTCTGTATTCTGCTGATCAGGTTGCTTTTATTTAGGTGCCTAGTACTGGGTTTTGGAGGTAAATTTTAGGCATTAAGTTTGAATTCTTATGCCAAAAGAATAAGTTAAAAATTGTTACCAAATCTTTTTTTTTTCCTGAAATGTTCTGCACAAAAATTATGTATTGTAATAACATAAAATAAATGCTTTTCCAATATCTCCCACTTCAAGATCTCAAAGAGCCTCACAAACATTAATTAATTAAATCTCATGCTACAAGTGATATTCCATTTAAAACATAATGGAATAGAACACACATGTCCTAACTTTTGGTCCTGTGCTCCATCAGATTATCCTTCCTGTCTTTTGCTTTCCAATTCTTCAGTTTGTTAGATTTATAAATACCTAATTTTATATTTTATATTGAAAACCTCATAGGTTATATGTGATTTGCCAATTTACCCAATAAATAAATAAATACAAATTAAAACAAGTTAAAATAAAAGTAGCAGCATCTTGCATTCAAGCTATTTTAAAGCCAAAACAAGTGAATGGTGTCAAATGAGTTCTGAAATTGTGTGTTCACTTGTCACCTGCTTTCTTGGTAACTTCTTTGAACTGATAAGTTTGTAAACGCTTTCCCTTTTTTTTAAAATGTACACCTTCCATTCCATCTTCCTCCAATGACTCAGAGCATGAAATAAGTTCTCTACTTTAATATGTCTCCTTTTCAGATGGAGCTCTCTCAAAGCTTGTCTAGACTGGTGCTTATGCCAGCAAAACTTTTGTAGCTTGGAGTATGGGGAAAAAAACAAACAAGCAAACAAAACTACCCCACTGTGTGACAGTTTTTACCAGCATAAGTATTAGTATGCTCCTGCGACTACACTAGCACCACCCTTATTCTGGCAAAATATATGTCACTCAGCAAGGTGGTTTTTTTTCCTGCACTCCCTAAGCAGCAGAAAATAAGCACGAGTGTAGACAAGCCTTTAGTGGCACAGTCCTTTTCCTCACAATTGCTGTGTTAGATTTTCAGGATTGCTTACTTTATAGGTTTGACTAAATGCTGAACATCTGTGGTATGGTTTAAATGTGTATGTAGGAGACAAACATCTGTGTTAGCTATTGTTTTCAATTCCAGTTGTGTGTTAATGACATCAGAGGTTGAGATATAACTGATGGTTTGTGTGTGTGGAGAGAGCTTTTGACAGTCACATTTATAAGAAACGTCCATCAATCTGAGTTTTAGAGAAGTAACTGGAAGGGTTTTATTGAAGTAAAATTTTATTTTTGCTCTAGACACTTGTGAAACATATACAAATATAAATGACATGAGTTTTAGTTTTAGTTTAACCCTTGTACTGAGTCCCAGCCATAGAACCATATCGTTTTGTGTACTTGTAAGGCACTACTGAGGAGAACTTTAGCACTGGAATAGCAGTGAAAGCTGCAGATCATGAATGAGGTGGCTTCATAGAGGGTTGTTTGGACAAAGAGATGCTGCATTTGGGGAGCCTTGTGGTACAAAGGGTAGGTCAGTATCGCAATCCGGAGTGTGATTGTAGCTTGGCTAGATATGTGTGTGATCATGTTGCTAAAATTAGTTCTGTAGATGCAGTGGTACTGGCAATATGAGCACATCCAGAATCCAGGAGCCCTACTTGTGTTGCTTAAGCCAGCACTGCTGCATCTACATGGCTATTTTATTTTTCCCTGAGCTGCAGTCACCCCTTGACTGGCACTGTAAACAAACCGAGTGATTGCCCCCAGTGTGCCTGCTCGAGGCTGCTGTTCAAACAATCGTGTTCATGAGCACAAAAATAACTAAATGCGAAGATTAAAGGGTTTTTTTTGGATATCATAGATATACCAAAATAAAGGTAAAAAAGTCTGTGGCTTTGGTCTATGAATTAATTTACATTGGTTTAGTTAAAGATGTGTTTTTCCAAGCATGTTTAGTTAAACTAGTGCCAGTTTGTGTGTACATCTTTCTTTTCTTTCTTTCGTATGTATGTATGTATGTATGATCAAAATGTACTAATGTTAGCCACTCTTAAACTGAAATCAGCGTTTGCACACAGGTTGCTTTAATTTAACTAAGCAAGTTTAAAATACAACTTTAATTTAGACCCAGTACAAGTTTGACTGGCACCAAGATCTGCATAGACAGTGGGAAAGACAAAATTTGGTAAGAAATGGTAGAGTGCCACATCCAGGCTCTTTCTTTGAATAACAGTAAAAAACAAATAGAAATGTACTGTCTCGGAATGAAGCAACAAGAAGAATGAAGATAACATGTTTTCACTTTTATTTTCTTGCAGCTGAATCCCATAAGTGTTGGAGTAGAGATTGGAATTGTAGAAGGGGTGGAGGGTTGGAGAGGAAAGGCTATACATTTAAAGGCTTATGAAAAGCCTGCTGACAGCTTGGTTTCTGGAAGAGAAAGGAATTTAAATATAGTGCACAGATAGTGGGGTTTTTTTCAGTTCGGTGTAGAACTATAGATAATAGGAACTTCTTCCTAAAAATAGGTTTCAAGAAACTCTCTCTGTACCATTGAAATGCAGGCATATATGTGATGGAATGCAGCTGGTAGCAGTGCACTGTACCACTGAAAAGAGTTTGAGGGGATGGAGCTACATTCAACTTTATTTGACGGTATTGACTGAAGTGCATTCAAATGGAATTTCATTGAGAAGATAGGGAGACAGGATATCCCATGTTGTCATTTGTTCTGGGTCGCCTTTATTTTATTTTAGAATTGTATGGTATACACTATAAAATCATCTGAACTGGCATCCATAAAGGAGCAATAATGAAAATTGGTTTAGTTTCACAGCCATTTTATTAAACAACAGAAAATGTTCCCCAGCAGCAAAGTCCCACCATTCTAGGAAGAGATGAAGAATAGAAATTGAAATAATAAAGTGGTTGGACTCCCCTGAAGAGGAAGGCACTGGATCTTGAACTAAACCACAGAGGTAATGCTGATGTACACCCTCAGCAAGAAAGTGCTCTATGGATGGCACAGATGTTTGTAGGGAACCTTGGGATAGAGGTAACTTGGTTAGCCTTGATTACCTTGACAGTATGTACAGGGAGAGATTCATTTAGACGTGTCTGATATAGATTATTTGGTAGATATTTTGATCTTGAGGGCTTTTGGGCAGCTGATATGTGTGAATGTTACAAATGAACTGAAAACATAGGCCAAATTTTGTAAAAGAGAGACTTAAATCCCCTGTGGCACAAAAACAATTGGCTTGATTTTTGGGGAGTTACATGCACCCAAACTTACAGCTCATATTGTTTTAGGTGTCCTTCCACTCTAGACATCCAAGTGAAAATTTTGTCTGTTATAGATTTTACAATAGCATTGGGAAAATCGTTGTTGAGTGTTGCAGTATACATGTCCGTAAAATAGGATAGGAAATATTCAGTTCTGGAATTAATGGATGTAAATTAGCTACTACTTTATAGTTTAGGAGAAGAGAAACCTACTATATCTTTCGCTTCATGAGATGGACTGAGAGGATAAGCAATGTAACAGGAAACATTGTTCCAGTCGACATGATTTGAACCTGTTTTCTATACAAGTCTAGTTGTCAAAGCATTCTGCTTGCTGTTTCCTAGCATGTCTCTGTGAAATGGCTAAACATAAACAAAGGGAGCCATTATTGCCATGTAAGCAGTTTTCATCGTTTGTTTTAAATGCCTGCAGGTGAGAGAGACCATTTCTCAGCTTAACCTTCTCTCTGACAGCTATATGAAAACATCTCACCTGGTTATGAAAATAACCCACAAATATTAGCTGTGTTTGTTTTGAGACAGATGCTTGGGCGTTTTGGTCAGGTGGCTCTGTAATCATTATTTCCTTTGTTGACATATGGTAATGCACTGTGTCACTGACTGATCCCAAATGCTATTTATATAACTCTATAAACTTTACATATTTCTGTATGTTAGTGGCTACTGGCCTTGCCTACCCTTTAAGATTTTGTGGCTTTATCTGTGCTGCTAGCATAATTAATGTGGCTAAAAGCCCTTGAGTAGACATAGGTGCGCTGGCATAGTAGTGCTTATCAGTTATGGCTATTCCTGCTTGGTGAAATAAATTAAGCCATATGGATATTTAATGTCCTATATTGGTATAATGGCACCTACAAGTTGAGGTTTTGCTAGCATAGCTTAGCTGGTGAAAATTGTACCCTTTACTGACATGGTTACATGGCAAAACTGAAGTATAGGTCAGGCCTCTTCCTCAGCATATTGCTGCTAATCATTTAGTAGAGGTTCTCTTTAGAAGATTGCTTCAGAGGATTTTGGTTTTGAATAAAACTCTTGCTGAGTTAATTCACTTGATAGCTGGTTTTTTGCTAAGTGATTTCATTATTTTAATTGCCTTATTGGGCTTGATTCATTGGTTATGTAAAGGTTTGTTCAGCGATTTAAGCGAAGGCAAAATAGTTGGCTAGCACAGTGGTTTTCAAACCTTTTTCCTCGGGACCCAGCTGAAAAAAAGCATTTATGCCCACAACCCAACAATTACATTTTTGAGCAATATAGTCAAGTCTTTTGGTGGCAGCAGCAGAGGGTGCCGCGACCCAGTCCCTGAGTTCTGCGACCCAGTACTGGTTCCTGACCCTAAGTTTGAAAACCACTGGCCTAGGGTATGCAAGTGAGATAGAAGTGTTTTTTGCACATTGGGACAATTCAGTGGCAATATAAGTGTAGTCTAAATTTCCTTAGTTGGAGCTGGGGCAGTGAATGTGATGAGAGACAGGAAAAAGAAGGTTCATTCTCATGGGCTCTTTCTATCCTTTCTGGTAGTGTTGCTCAATCAGAGCCGTAACCTGCTGTTTCGCTGCCTGGGGCGCATTCAGATTGGAACGTGCCCCTTGCCGTTAGCAGCACTTGGGGCTGGCGCCGCGAAACGCGCCTTTTAAAAGAGTGGCTCTGTTGAGCCGCTCCAGCACGCCTGGGGCAAAGCCCCATTGGCCCCTCTGTAGTTATGGCCCTGTGCTCAATATACACTGGTTTTTTTTTTGTTTGTTTTTTTTTTTTTTTTACCAGTTCAGACATCTAGGCTTGAACTTGTTTACACTGGACCACAGTTTTCGACAGCAGTTGCAGAAGCACAATAGAATGCAATTTTTTTCCTTAAAGCAACTTACCAGCATTCACAGTGACTCAGAATAGGTTCAGGCCTGGTCTATTCTTAAAAATTTTGCTATGACAACTGTTGATTAGGAGTGTGAAAAAAACACACCTCTTATCAGTCAGTCATACCAATCAAAGCCCTTATGGGGATACAGTTATACTGGTAAAAAATGTTTTTTTTCCAGTAGAGCTTATGTTCTTGGGGAACCTGGTGTAAACTATATTGGCAGAAGATATAAAAATGGAACATAACTGAAGTAAAAACATACTTGCAGTTGCTGAGTGCAACATTTTCTCATGCTTTTTCATCAAAGATTTAAGTTTAAGACTGCTTTCCTGTTTTGTGTGGGCCTGATAGTACCGCCCTCATTTTCTGGCAACCCATTTTGAAGGAAGAGTCTTACGGTTCCTTATGATTAACTGTGAGTCAACTGGTAAGGTACTTATACCCATTCTGGGCTACCAGCGAGACCTCCTCCGATGTAGTGCTCCAGTACCTGACTTCGTTACAATGCATTTGAGTGACAAAGGCATGATCTTTACCATGTGAAGTCACGAAAGCCATAGAATGTTATGTAAAAGGTAGGCAATAGTCTCAACAATGAGATGATCCTGTGTATTGGATTCAGGATAACAGAGTGGAGCAGAGTGAGGAGAAAATGCAGCTTGCTCACTCCAGGACTGCAGCTGGGTAGGATCTCCAAGATAGAGAGAGCAGAATAAGAGCAGTAGGGACAGCAGGACAGAGTAATAGTTGGGCATATGTGACTAAGGATAGAGTGGAGGTGGAAGTGGAAAGTAGCATGGGGCTATTTGTGGGTGAGTGTGCTCTTCAAGAAACCAATCAATGACTGTCCTCTGCAAGAATGCACTGCAGGGCTCTCTGTGCCTCTTTCTCTCTCAAGCACACCTCTGCTGGGCCATCTGTAACTAAATTCTTTAAGCAAAGCACATTCTTGAGGTTGGTTAACAGGAATTATGTATTAAGAAGTATTAAACATTATTAAGATGCAGCGTGGTATGGATCAGTACTAAACTGGGAGTTGTATGACCTAGTTTGCACTCCTAGCTCTGCTACCATGCTGCAGTGATGTCAGGCATAAGATTTTCCGAAGATGGGTGAACTTACAGAAAGGAATGAAACTAAATGCAAGGGGGTGTAAAAAATAGGATCAAGTCATAAAGTAACAGCAAATCAGAGCAGTTTACAGGCTCAAACCATGGGAAGCCTGAAGTCAAATTGAAGCATCTGAGGAAGTGGGATCTTCTCCCACGAAAGCTCATGCAAAAAATAAATGTTTGTCTTAAAGTGCCACACAACTCCTTGTTGTTTTTTCACTTGACTAGACTAACACGGCTATCCCTTTTAAAATTGATAAGATTTTCCATCTCTCTGCTCCACTGTTTCTTGTGCCACTCCTCTGTTTAGACTGTAAACTCGTTGGGGTATATACCATCTCTTACTATATGCATGTACAGTGCTTGGCACAATGTGGCCCTCAACTTGGTTGGGGCTTCTAAGCATCATTGCAATGCAAGTAACAGTAATAAAAAGGAAAATGTTTAATCCAAGAGTTCCCTTTGAAATTGAACATAATTACTTCTATGCATGTCTGGGGGTTTACAGCAATTTGAGAGCCAATTTGCAGTCTTATTTAAGGTACTTCCCAAAGACTGATGGTGTCACACATCAGGCTGGTTTTTCAACAAGATGTACAGTGCCAGCAAACAACTTGGCAATGTAAATTGTTAATCAGGGACTCTAAATTCAAATACATTTCAGAGTTTATACTCAACAGGAGTGCTCCTTGCTGTGTGAACTTTCAAAACTCTGCAGGGAGGAAAAAGCTAGTTGCATTTTTCCATGTAGATTCCTTAAGCTTCTATTTTCCCTTCTGTTTTCTTTTCCTTTTATTTAACACCATTTTAAGCTGTTTGTCAGTCAGCATCTAAAATTTAACTTCTAAATGCTGTGCAGTAAAATGAAAAATAAAGGTCTAATTATCCTGTAGAGACTAATAGCCAGAAGTTGATGATCAGATGCATGGACAAACAAAGTAGGCTTTGGGCAAAAGCATCTTTCCAGAAAAGGGTAACATAAAAGAGGAAAATTAAAAAAGATAAAGGGATTAGCATATAGAAAAAGAAAAACATGAATAAAGGAAGAGTGGTCCCCAGAGAACAGTCCAAGGCAAACACTGTTTATAAGGATACTGTACTTGTGCATTTCGTGCCTGTAATAGCTGTGTGTTAAACATGTATCCATTTTTTCAAGTTCAGTTGGCGTTAGAATGGGTGGTAGTATGTTTTTCCTGAAATCAAAAAGCCCATTCTTTATCTGTTGTCTCCATTACAAATGTGCGCACAGAGCAGAAGATGACTAGCTTACAGCATCCTGGTGAACAGTCTTAGAGCATGAGGAAGGTAGTTTTCCTGCATCTGGCACAAGACTGTAATTTTCTTTTGATGGTTAATTTCATTACAGTTATGAATTTTCTGTACAGAGGCCAGTTAAAATGACTGGCTTTTGAATCCACTTTTGTACTGATTAAGAAGTTTATTTATATGGTGTGGGATATGGAGCCACAACCTGTTAACAGCTGCACATTTTGTTGATTAAACTAGGTGCAGACAAATTTACAAGGGAAATTGTTCCCTGAAACATTCCAGTTCACTGACAAATGGTATCCTGGCCATTTCTTACCAGTTTCCACAATCTCTTGCCAAAAATAATAAAGGGTTTTTTTGCAAAGTGTTGACACCAGAGGTTCTGAATGCTAAATGTTTTATCGATCATCATGGGTTGTCTTGAATCTCGATAAACAAACAGATGTATCTACGTAGACACCTGGAGATGTGCTTAGCTCATGATGACCATATTCTTTTCAGGCAGACATTAGATCCCTATGTGGGCAGACTATTAAATAAATTTGTGTCAGCTGCTGGAAGGCACCACACAGTAATGGAAATGACAGGACACTGGCTTAATTTTTGTTTGTTACATGGTCAGTGGAACTCTTGAATAGTAATATTTGCAATGGATTTGTCCTGCAGATAGTACAAATACTGCATTTCATTAGTGTGTTAGATATTCTGAAATGTCAGTATGTGATTATTTGTGTAAAACCTTGTCTCAAAGCACTTGAAAACAATAAGTCTCTCAAAAACTCTGTGAGATAGGGAAGAATTATTTTCCCCTTTTCATGAATAAATCACTGAGGCAAGAGAGGTTAAATGACTTGTCTCAGTAACAGAGTGAATCAGTAGTAGCACCAAGACTAAGACCCAGCTCTTCTGACTCCCTGTCCTTTTATCTAACACTAAACTTGGTTTTCTCTTTGAGTCCAAAGTTAAAGGGACAATAATATCAAGTTTGTTGTGCTCAAAATGCAATCTGCCTTTTTTCTCATGTATGTAATTTAAAAGCTCATACTCATCATTCAATGTATTTTTCTTATTCAAAACAGATGATTACAGACTTTGTAAAATGAAGACTCAGTACTCATGCTTTTTTTTTTAACACATCCGTGTGTGCATCCCAGTCCTCATAAGAAACCTTTCAGTAACAAACCACTTTGTGAAGTGGGAGTACAGTGGAAATAAATCCCTATAAGGAAAGGGATTGCAGTGTGTAGTTTTCAGGGTGCTGTTATAAATAAGGAGTTAAACAACAAAAAAGAAACCACCCCTGCAAATCTGATGAAAAACTTTGTTCCATTTAAATTAAAATAAGAATGTGTACGCCTCCACAAAAATTATTTATTGTGAATTAAGAGTGTGTATGCCTCCACAAAAATTATTTATTGTGAATTACAGTTGGGACTTGTATTATTAGTATATTTTGAAAAGGAACATGGTCTCCTTTATCAGGAACACCTTATTTCCTTGTTTACTTGTATTTTTGACTAAAATATTGCTTCTAGACTCGATATATAGATTTTTTTTTCTTTTATTGTGAGACAGAAACTTTACACAGTTAACATTAAGGAAAATGAGGTCACTTAGCAGTCATTTAACAGGGACTCAGCACATTTGCTAATTGTGAGATTTTAATAGCTTTTGGGAGGGCAAGCCCAATGATAGAAAATACTGAAAACTACTTTATGAAAAGACACAAGTCCATGGAGGTCTTGTAGACCTGCTGAATAACAAAGAACCATAGCAGACTATAAAAAGTGTATTAATTTTGAAATATTCCTCTAACTAATGGTACTGGCCATCTCTGCAGATTGGCTTTTTACCTGGAAATCAGCAATTCACATCCAGATCAGTTGTTGAGATACTACAATGATGGGGTGCTGCTCTATAAAAATGAAAGCGTAATTTTACATACACAAACTCCTCCTCTGGGGGGAAAAAAAAAAAAAAAAAAAGCATTATTAAGGTTTGCAAAGTCCAGCACGGAAAAGTTAGAAAATGCCAGAATTAAAGTTGCCTATGCCATTGTGGCAATTTACATTATAATACAGTCTTTATGATTATGATCACATACTTTTTTTTTTTTTTTTTACAGTTAAGTCATTCAGTATTTTGTTTTCTTATCCACTGTGTGGCCCAGTGCTGTATTTGCCATTCAGTATTCACACCTTGTTTTGAAGACAGTTATTTTAATTTCCCTGTGCACTGTTCTATGCTCTTGTCACGATAGCATATGAATGCTTCACAAATATTATTTGATTTATCCTAAACACTTCTTTGTGATGATAAAATATGGGCAGAGATTAAAGTCCAAAGTATTCACTAATGTTGAGCACCCAATTTGACACACTTAGGACTTGATTTTTCAGAATATATAGCAGATCTGGGCAAACTGCAGCTCAGGAGCCACATGCAGTTCTTGAATAAAAAACTGCAGCTCCTGGAAGAACATCAGCAAATCAGTGTAGGAAAGCAGCCACAGCCGAAGAGTTTTAAATCTCCCGCCTTCAGCAGGCCTGGGGGAGCCAGCATCAGGGCTTGGGGATTCAGGAGGGGGTTGGGAAGGTGGGGACAAATGGTGGCATGGGTGGGGATTGCGGGAAGTGGCAGCATGATTGGGGATGGTGGGGAGAATTGTGGCATGGTTGGGCTTTTAAAAAACTCGCTACTAACCTGCAGTCTTCTATACCAAGTGACAGCTAAGGTGGTTTTTTTTTGGTTTTTTTTTTTAAAATACTGTACAGGCCTAGTTTTCATGGTAACCTTAAGTAATTATTGGAATCTGACATTAGTAGGATCAGTATTTGCGCTCTTTTTATGATAAAAGTAAAGTGTGCAATGAATTTTAAACTTAGTAATTTTGGAATAGGTAAAAGTATATGGCTATATGCCTCAGTGCAACTGTCGAAGGTTTAATAATCAACTTGTGTGGCTCTTGAGCAATGTTCCCTCTAAGGTTTGGCGGCTTGTGTGCAAAATTTTCAACCCACGTGCAAAACTTTTTCTGTGTAAAATTTGTGTGCAAACTCGTGCAACAAAAATGATTGAAAAATCTAGACCAATGAAAAATTAATATAAATGATTTAAAGTTGTTTTTATTAATAAAATCACCCAATTTATTTAAAATTTACCCAAATTGCTATACAATCAAAAGAAACTAATCCATGGCTTTCAAACAACCCGAGACCAAAGTTATATTCAATCCGGATCCTAGGTGTCACAATTCTGCCTAATACCCTCATCTCCTGTGTTCTACATGCAGAGTTACAGTTCACAGGGAAGCCAGCTAATTATCACTGGCAGCATTTAAGATACACAAGGAGTTGTGTGGCATTTAAAGACTAAGAGATTTATTTTTTGCATGAGCATTTGTGGGAGACTCCTTGTTTTGTTTTGTTTTCCTGGAATAGACTGACATGGCTACCCCTTTGGAAACTGGCAGCATTTAAGATGTCTTGATGGTCCCAGAGGGGTAAATTTTAAAAATCAGAAAGATTCCAGACATCTCTTTTCAGGAAAATGCTGCTACAAGAAGGGTGCTAACACAGCTGAAATCAAAACAATGGGCTTCTAGCTGCTTTACGATAAGGCTACAGTATTTCTTAAAAGCCTATTTTCAATCTCTTGTATCTTTACCTGCCCCATCGGTTTGGGGCAACATTTCAACTTAAGAGAAAATCTCTACCAAAATACCACATCACTTCAATGCATTATGGTTTCTTCTGATGGACAGATTAGGGTGCATAGTGAAGAGAATAATCTCATGGCTGCCTTTGATTCCCAATCTTTTGGCTGTTACTATATTTAAAACAAGTACTTATCTGATATCTCCATTACATTTCTAAGATTTCTGTGAATTGTTCTTCAAAGCATCTGATGAAATGGGGTTTTCTTCCATGAAAGCTCACGCAGTCAATATATTTGTTAGTCTTTAAGCACCACAGAACTCCTTGTTTGTTTTGTAATGAATTGCTGTAATTTACAGGATTCTGGAGAAAACATGTTCCAGGTTCTTTGAAGGCACAGGCGTAGCATGCTCAAACACTCTCACTGTTCAGTCGCTCCACTTAAGTAACATCCACACTAGCTTTCAGGAAATATACAACTGATTTTTAGATTTTTCACCTCCACAGCTTTATCTAGTTATAGAAGGGACATTTTGGCACCATGCACTCCCTGTTTCCCACTTGAGGATTTTCAGACTTCAGGGTATGAATGGCACTTACCCTTTGCCATACCTCTTGTTTAGAAAGCTGAAGAATTGCCCCAGTTCTGACTCCCTAAGCTCCCTGACCCCATTCCAGCCCTCCTAAACCCCATCCCTAGCTCCCCATCTTCATGCCATGTCTTTCAGCCCCCCCAAGCCCTCCCCAGCCCACCATCCTGACCCCTTCTCCCCCCTCCCCACACAACCTCCCTGCCCCCATGCTTTCCGTGCCAGCTGGCTGACCATCCCCCTCCGCCTTCCAGCCCTCTTTACTGGCCAAAGAGCTGGGCGGGGGGCAGGAGGCCACGGTGCTGGGCAGCAAGGAGGAGCCCGGGCTAGAGGCTGGGGCTGGCCATGCGAATGGCCAGGCTCTGGCTGGAAGGGGTGGAGCTTCCACAGGCTCCGGGGAAGGGAAGGGAGGAGTGGCAGGGCTGACCCAAGCCTGCAGATCCTCCCTTCTTCCGGCCAAGGGGCTGGGCTGAGGCTCATGCCCGGACACAGCACTCTGGTGCGTCTCCCCTCGGCCACGCTGCCACCCTGAACTGCCCTATGCGCAGGGGCAGGAAAATCCTGCGTGGCAGGATTTTCTCAAGTGCGCAGCCGTGCTGCTGTGCACTTTAGAGGGAACAGTGCTCTTGAGTTCTGTAAGTTTGGCCACCCTTGAATATGGTGTTTAGATGGTACTAAATACATTCAAGGAGCAGCTGCCGTTGACTTTAATTTCAGTTTAAATGCCCCGTACTTCTGTATATCAGACCTCAGAATGAAGTCAGGTACGCAAAAAATGAAAAACACCTAATTAGTGAATGGATATCAAAAGTTATGGGCTAACTTAGCATCTGATAGGAACTCTGGTAGAGGCAGGGATAGAATCCAGTTCTCCAAAGCAGAGTGTTAAGCAGGAGGCTGTCCTTTTTCTTGCTGCAGTCTCTGTCTCCTCCTTTGCACCCCTTCAAACATGATGTAGTGCAGACAGGTGATACAGGTTTTAATATCTGTGAAATCTACTTGTGCTGATTGACGTGCCACAGTACCACAAGCACAGAGCGGCAGGGTTGTCATAATACAGGCCTGGGAAGACCATCAGTGGTTTGAGAACTAATGTATGAAAGAGGACATCTTCATGGAGCTACGTGAGAGGCTTGCCCTGATACTTCAGTTCCCGGATATGTATCCATGGTGGTATAGCCTCTCTCAACTGCAAGTTGCTACCCCAGATTGCTACAGGTCAGTGACTAACCATCTAAGCCAATGATGGTGCTGTGGTGATGAAGATTTGTGAGTGAGTTATTACCCTGATTTACACATAGTGGGCAGTGAAGATTGCTCACGTCTCCAAATAGCTAGCTAGCTTCCAGAGCATGGATTTTCTGAGCTGTGCTGGATCCATCAAGGGCACATGTGCTCATTGTCTGTCCTACGAGGTGCACATGAATGTTAACTGCAAAATATGTTAACTTGCTTATTATTTACACCTTGGGTCAACCACAGAGGATGGGTCATGAACATAAGTGGAATGAACCATTTGAGTCCATAACACCAGGATATTCAGGTAATATGGTGTTTATATATTTGGAGCCGAAGGGATATCATTGGAGCTATTACATTTCATATCAGCTCGGGATCTGATTCTGTGTCTTTAGTGGTTAGACTTCCTGAATCCATCTTTGATGCTTTTGCTTCTTCCAATGTATCTTTTCATTTCACTTTCTTTACTATCTACATTTTACTCTTGAGGGAAGCACCATCTTTTTGTTTGGGTTTGTACCATGCCTAGCAAACTAGGAGGTAGTCTATGACTAGGGCTATGTAGTGCTATTGTAATGAAAACAATAATAATTAATAATGTTCTCAGGTGCTTTCAGTAGATACTTACATTTCTTTCCTGCCATGTTTTAATTTTCCGTGACCAATAAATATCAACAAGGTGATATTTCTTTAATTACTGCATCTTATTCTGGCCAGTGTCCAACTTTCCAAATTCCGACTTTCTTTGTTTTCTATGATTTTATGTCTCTATTATAAGTTTGTATCTGTTTTGACTTGTTTTATGGCTTTGCCACCATCAGAGTTGTTTGTCATCCTTTGGTTTTCTAATTTGGTAGCGGAGTGTATATCCATCCATTTGGCAGAAGTCCTGCTGGTGATTTTCTACACAACAGTTATAGAATAGAATCATAGGGTTGGAAGGGACCTCATGAGATCATTGAGTCCAACCCACTGGGGCTTGAACCCAGCACCTCCTGCATACTAAGCAGCGGTGCTAGACACTACACTATTTGCAGAGCTTGTGTTGTATGGCAGAGGAGCAGTTCTAAATAAGAACGATCTTTTGTATCTGACTGTTACTTCTGAGTATATAGGTATCTTCTGTTTAAAATGCAGTCCAGAAGTTTGCTTTCTTTAGCTATAGTTCCTTATTCAGGATTCCGTGTTCAGTATGGTATATAAACATGGATTTAACATGCATGATCACAGTTGAAGCTGCTGTATATTCAGGTGTCAAACCTTCAGGAAGGTTCTTAATATAGTCCAGTGTGATCAGGCCATTTATACCTTTGGGTTCATAAACTCTTGTAGTTCATTTGTCATTAGAAAACCACAATCCACTGTGATGATATAATATTATTTAATTGATTGTCATTCAGGGGTACCCATCATTTATTAATTAAAATATTTTCCTTATTGTGGGAACTGCTGTTTTTATGGCTTTCATGACTACTCCGAAACCACTAAAAACTCATTTTAATAAGCAAGTGGAAAGTTTTGATTTCTTCATCTGTACTTTTACAGCCTGTATTTGTTTCATCCTTGGCTGTTAATCTTTCCAGATCATTCCATATCCTTGGTGGAGCAGCATGTGATGTTTTTATCATAGTTGTGTGTAGTGGTATTTTGTGTCATTCACCAGACCCTATGGTATTGACTACAAGTTTGAAATTACTAGGTGATGTTTTGACTAGAATTCGATGTCCTGTGTCTTTGTGCTTTCAAATGTAATTACTGTGTCCTTTGTGGCTATTCCTTTTGTATTGCAATTGGTGATTAACGTTCAGCTTCAGCTTTGAAGTTAATCATAGAGAAAATTACAAAACTTTATATAGGTATATGCAAAGCCTAGTATGTTGTTTTTTTTCCAATTTGTTCACACACATGACTTCTCTGTCACTCTTTTAGCTCTTTCAGTGAATAATTCAGTATCCTTACTTTGTGTCATTACGGCTCCCAATCTGCTTTAGAAACATTTGTGGACAGCATGGTCTCTTTCAAAGGGCAAAGAACTGCAGCACTAATGCAGATCTTAGTTCATTCTTCTCATCTTCAAAACTTGTTGTGCTTCATAGGCATTCTGTTGTGAAGATGTTCTCTTAGATGAGTTCTTCAAACTGCTAAGTTTGGTATGAAGTTGATATAATTCACCATGCCGTGCAGTCTCTAAATTTCTTCATCAGGAGGTCCCTACATGTTCATTATTACTGGAATCTTAGAAACACTGTTTGGAACATTTTGGGTTGGCGTGTAGTACCAAGACTGGTGAGCTTTCAGAGTCAGAACTATGTCTTTTATGTTACTACTTGACAGTAATACCCTCACCCCCCTGACAGCCCTTTCAAATGAGCTTATTCCCTTACGAGTAGAACAAGGACCTAATGGGGTGTAAAACCAAAATCAGTTGCTTTTGTTGGTGTTACTACCATAAGCTCTTATTTTGGTATTTTTCCTTTGTACCTCAGTGTCAATTCACATATGCCCCAAACTGGAATGTGTTCCTAACTCTAGTGTTTCAGTTTCACACTTGATTTTTGAAGCTTCATACTTTCTTTACAATGTGTTATGTCAGTTTGTTGTTCACTTGTGCTTCTGTGTTTATTTTGTATGCCATATGTAGGCCTTTTGTGAATATTTTTATCAGTGTTTTCTTTTGAATTTGCAACTTCTATGTGTTTACAAACAGCTCTTCTTCTTTGTGGAATTCCAGCTTTAATCTGTGCGTGTTCTTGCTTTTTTTGTATGTATTTGTAAAATAGTTGGGCTTATAACAATGTCTACATGTTTGCCTGAATACTGGACTCTCTCTATACTTAGCTGCCACATACATCACTGACATTCTTGCTTGTTTGGCACTTTTTAAAAACTTCATCTTTATTTATATTAATCTGTTCTTTGTTTAACTATGTTGATTGCAGCCACATGCTTTGTGCCTTGCTCTAGGGCTTTCCTTTTTATTTCGTTATGTTCTGCTGCTTTATACGTGAACGATGGCTTTTCAAGAACTAGGTGTGTGTCACTGAGGATATGTCTACACTGCAAATAGACACCTGCAGCTAGGGGTTGAGGGTGACATTTTGTTTTTACACTTTATTTCAAAATAGCATTTTTTTTAAATGGTTAGTTCAACCTGAATGTTCTTTTGTTTGTTTGTTTCCACCATCAAATAAATATATGCTCTGCTTGACTTAAGGACACAATAACGATCACACATTTTTATTGGATTTCACTGCTGTTTCTTCCTCATCACCAACTTCAGTGTGGCCTACACTGTACATATGTAGATCTTCTGCATCAGCAGCAGTGCAAGTTTTTGCTCACCTTCCATTTTACTAGCTTCTATAGCTTCTATCTACACCTTAAATTGCAGCTTGAAACTTTTCCAAGTTTCAGAACTCTCCATGAGATTTCTGATAGGTGGAATTACATGTTGCAATTGTATAGACTCCACAGTGGCTATTTTTTGTTTGCTTTTGAACTTGTTGGTAGGCAACATTATTTTCCTTAAGCATTTGCAATCTGGATGCTGTTCTTCTGGATTTGATAGAAGTCTCTGGTTTCTACTTTTGGTGCCATGGAACAGTGTTTCTCAACCTTTTGTAGTCACGACATGCTTGCTGGCGTAATGCGTCCTTAAAAGACACGCTGGCCCTCCTTCCCAAGTCCAAATCTAGCCATTGTCCCAGCTCTTCATGACATACTGCTGTGTGGTGACACAGTAATGTGTCCCAACACAGTGGTTGAGCACCACTGGCTTGGAGTATTCCAGTAATGATCTGGGCAGAGGTTAGGGTAACTTATTTAAATAACAGCAGAAATAAAACAAACAATGCTGGTGCTGTTGTAGTCTCTTCTGACTGTGTTCACTGACTCTCACTCTAGCCGTTTCTTGTGTCTGTTGTGAGTCAGCAGAAAATGAGGAACTGAATAGTGTCCTGCAGGCTGTGTCAACACTCAGCTTCCTTTGGAAGCCTTAGCAGTTGTAGCCCCTGGCCATGTAACTTTGCAATATATGGCCTGTGTCAGCTGCATACTGCACGTTTCTGCATAAAAAAGCCCATTACAGTTAGAAACTGATTGGCTCCCCTCTTGGCAATGCTGTGTTGCCAAAGGCTGACTTGGCCCTGAACTCTGAACTCTCTTTTTACCTCTAGAATTGGTCCTTTTAGGGCATGGTTGAGAGATGTAACAGGGCAGTATCAGGTAGGTTTCATCGTAACGGCCTCTGCTTTACCAGATCTTTGGAAAAACATGGGACTTTAGCCAGAGTTATCAATCTGGCAATTAAATTCTCTTTTTAAGGATCTAACTGAGAACTCTCTTTGATCTTCTTTACATTACTTTAGCACTGGATCTGATAACTTCTAAAGGTGGTCACTGTAAATAAGTACAGAATACTTGAAAAATGCTTGTTTAACACGTCTTCTCTGACTCAGAAATATGACTTCATTATCTTAAGTGCTTGTATTAGCTTTTCCATAAGTAAAGCAGCATAAAAAAATAAACAGAGGGGAAAAAGAAGAAGAAATATATCATAGCAATTGTTCAAAATACACAGTTCTCAACAGGATGTGAAGCAAGTTTGTTTTACTGAGTCTATGTTACATTGTGATAACATTTACAAGTCAAAATTTTGTGAAGAGACTCGTGTCTTGTTCCGGGGCAGGCTTCCAATGTACAATGAGGAATACAGACACATTGTGTTCTGTGCTATCACAGTAATGTCAAAGAGGAGAAATAATAATTAATAAAGAAGGTGCTTCTTGCTTCTTCTGCAAAGTGCAAAGAGCTAAGAGGGTGAACAGTAGACTGAAAACACACATGTTCGTGTTGTCTCTTGTCCTTTCTCTTTAGTAACCAGGTATTCTCATCAACAGAGATCTTATGGTATTTCTGCAATTTAAAAACCTGGGGCTAGCGCATGCCATCTGACTTGGGCTCACAGAGCTTGGGTTAAAGGACAGTTTAATTGCAGTGTATGTGTATATGTTTGGGCTTGGGCTGGAACCTGGGCTGTAGGACCTTGTGAGATGGGAGGGTCCCAGAACTCAGCCTGCAGCTGGATCCTGAACATCTACCCTACAGTTAAACAGACCTTTAGCCTGAGCCCTGGGAAGCCAAGGCAGCTAACATCAGACAGCTCAGGGTATCTAACTACATTGTAGACACGTTGATGCTTAAAAGACCAGTTGATGTCTCATGGAAAATGTTCAGCTAGTACTTTATTTAGGGACTCATATATAGTCCCCCCCTTGGAACATTTGCCTGAAAAAAGGCTATTTATTTCTTCACATTCATAGTTTCTTGTAATTTATTCATAATCTGAAAACCATAATCCACTATGGTGATATAATTTTATTTTATTGGTTGTCATGGAAATAGCTATGGGTTAAGCTCTTACTAATGGTATTTATACAGATGTAGGTTCAGGGAAAATATCAGTTTTTAAAAAAGAAAGAATCGTCTCTGATATTTTAGAGGAAAGATTAGAACACCCATAATAGTTCTAATGAAGCAATACTATAAATCTTCCATATTATGTGGGGAGATGGCTTCCTGCACACAGCCAAAGAAAAACTTAGGGTCAGAAGCTTGAGAATTTAGACCTTTAGTAAATTCTATTTCTTCGTACAAGTTTCTGGGATTTAATTGTTGTTCCTTGTTTACCCGTATCACTGGTGTCTGGGATAACTTGTGTAACTTCAAAAGCCTACTTGGTATTGCCTGGGTGCATCTCCACCCGGAAACTGCATTTCAGAACTAAAATAAAACACAAATTGGAAGAGGCAATATGGATGAAGTTCGTGTGAGAACAATAGAAAGTATTTTGATTTTCATTCCAACTGCTGTACTGTAAAGTAATCTGAGGTACATATTGACCGTTTCATCAACAATATAGGTGGAGGTCAAGAGAAGTCGTCAGATATTGGAGATGGGAAGAGACCTAACATGTAACTCCTTCATTTATCCAAACATATGTGAGGTGGGGATAGCAGTAAATCATTGAAAATATTTGTACTTTTGTACATACATAATGCTTTGCAGCCAAGAGTCTCAAAGCATTTTGCAAGGTTAGATAAGCAGTGCTGTCTCTATTTTACAAGTGAGGCACTGAATGGACAACTGACTGGTACCAAGGTCAAACAGTGCTTCAGTGCTGAACAAAATCAATGGTTGGTGACTCAGCGTTATTCTGTTCTATCTCCTTGATCATTGTCTTCCAATAGGATTTGGAGCCATTTGTTATAGAGGGTTCAGATTATCCTACTGCATGTTTGCTCAGTACGGTCAAAATCTTGCTGTCCATAGGGACAAGCAAGATTATGAACATAGCAGAGCCAGTGTGGCATGGCAGGAAGGAATCACTACAGTCATCTCTCTTCTTAGCTATGCTGAAAGGAATGGGCCTGGGGGTGGGCAGGGATTGGGGGTAGAGGGGTCTGACATTTTCCCATACACCGCATATATATGATTGTGCTTCATTTGTGAGACTTACTATGTCTGAAAGGCTGTAACATCCACCCTGAAATATTCAGAGGTGTGAGGTTTCCACCTCAGGAGCTTCTTTGGGCACAACCTATATATGTAATGTGTGCAGTTTCCCTGATCTGCTCCAGTTGAAGAATGTGCAGTTAGAGAGTTGCATTATCACTTGGTTAGTAGATAGCTGAATTTTGTCTGTTTTCATATTCTGCATCTGAGCCACCGCAAATTAGAAAGACAGCTTTGAAAGGCATCACTTTTTTTTCCGCAGAACCCTCACTCAGCAGTCCTGCAGAGCTGGGCCCTGAAGTTTAACTTTTTATATTCTTTTATTTATTTATTTTACTTATCTAACGGTGTTGATTTTAGCTGTTTATCTGTAGCATGGCATTAATTGTAGTATTAGACCCAGTGATGATGATGATGTGCCACTTGTTGGTGCTCTATAGAAATGTACATATCTCACAGGCTTTTGTTTTGAAATAATTTTTTTGTGATACCTACATGAAATTAGCCAAACAACAAGTGACAGGTTGAAGGCTGTAGCTAATATTATTTTATAATCTTTACAGAAAAATAAAAAAAAACAGCAGTGTCACACACATTCAAATGATATATAGCTATCAAATTACATAAACAAACTATATAAACATGTGGTCTTTTTGATCCTCATCTTCATTCTCCTTCCTCTTTCCCTATTATTTGTTACATTCATTTGTTGCATATTTTTTAAACTAGTTTGTAAACTTTTTCAGCAGGGCCGGTGCACAGCCTTTTGGCACCTGATGTGAGGGACTCAAATGACACCCCCATGCCTCCTTGCTTGGGCCAAAACTTTAAAAGGTCTTATTTCTGCCTTCTTCCTGTTCAACTGTTCTCATGATACTCCTCTGCTACCTTCCCCAATAAAGGAGAACTAACAAATTAAAATGCCTTGTTCAGAAGTTTTAAATAACTTTCAACGCATGAACAGCATCTGTAACTTTTCTTGTCTGCATAGTAAACACTGACATTTTTATCTGTTTGAATAAACAAAGTGGCGCTTTCTGTGCCTTCTTGGTTGCAAAGATCTTAATTGCTTCCTGAAGGCCCACAGTCTGGGCCAGCTCATGCTCTGTTAAGATGTTTGCAAGGCTGACCAGCCTCTTCTGTGTCATTGTGGAGCATAGATGTGTTTTTATTGACTTCAGCTTGGAGAAGCTGCATTCTCCACTGGCAACTGTTACAGGAAGTTGTAGAAGTATTCGCAGAGCAACAAAAGCATTTAGAGAGAGAGTGGTCATCTTATTTGTGCCCCTGTATTCCAGAACAGCCTTTGGAGTTGATCCTGCTGAAATGTATCACGAAAGGGTTTTCAGTTCATCACCTAAATCACTTTCTCAATATTACGCATGTCATCATGTGCCAACACTGTCTCTAATGGATTGCATTGCTGGTATATGTCGTCTTTAGGTATAGTGAGGAGTTTTGCAATATTGTACAACATCCCAAACATACTGCTGTGTTCCTTGAGCTGCATAAAATGTTCTTCAACTGACTGTATTGCACAATCTAGCAAAGAACTGAACTTTGAATTGTTGTTTGGGGTCTCTTATGGGATTATCTCATGCCTTGTAATCAAAATGTCATCTTTGATGACTCTTGTATTCTTGAATGGGTGGGAAAATAGCTTCAGTGTGAAGTTCCTCTGCCAGCTTCTGTGCACTCTTCAGAACGTTTTGAAATCCCTCATCTGACCCGTAAGACTGTAGGTTATGACTTTGCTTTGTCCAGTTTTTCCATTGCTCCAGATATATCAAGGTCAACACCTCGGAGTCTCTTGTTTACACCATTTATTTCAAACAGTGTATCATGCCACAATACTAAGCCTCACAGAAATTTGAAGTTATGTATGTTTCTAATGATTCCATTTTCCTCTGCCACTGTTCTCCCAAGAACAGTTCCTGTCATAGCATTAGCCTCCATAATGGCAACTAGAACATCATCTAACTTCCAAATTTTGTGTTTGATAGACTTTATCGCCTCCATTCAACTTTCCCATCATGTGGTACTCAGTGGTTTCAGTGTCAGGATGTTCACAGATGTTGTTTCAAAATTTGCCATCCATGAACTGACAGAGAGAAAAATACACAGATGCTTTGAATTACATTAAAATATTCAGCAACCTCACTAGAAGCTGATGCTGCATCACTGACCACCAAGTTCAGTGAATGAGAACTGCATGGGACAAAAAAAGCTTGAGGGTTTAACTCTCGGATCCGTGCCTGCACTCCTCTGTTCTTTCCTCTCATGTTGACGCTATTATTGTATCCCTGACCTCTTATGTAAGCTATCACAATTCCCATATCTTCCAGCTTTTTAAGAAGCACATTTGTCATATCAGCTCCCGTAATATCATCAATGTCAATAAATTCTAGAAAATGCTCTCTGACAGTCACCATTGCAGAGATATTTTCACTAGGTTCTATTGTTTGTTACAAAACACACCATTAAAGTCATTTGTTCTGTATGTCTGATGTCAGGTGTGCAGTCCAGAATAACAATAATATCTTGCCAACTTCAGATCTGCCACAATATTCTGTTTAACTTTTGTTGCCAGTAACTGTATGATCTCATTTTGAATAGTTTTTCCAAGGTAACGGTGGTGTGTGTGGATTTCTTAGGTGGTGACTCTTCTTAGGTGCTTCTGGAGTACAGCATCAAACTGAGCCATCAGCTCCATAATTTTAAGGAATTTGCTGGTGTTTGGCACATACAGCTGATTTGAAGTGCCGCACAGTGCTAGGTTTTGGGTAGTGAGCATTCTCACAATGGCAATGAGCCTTTTCAGAACATTTTGCCAGTGAAGGGACTGATGCAATCTTCTCTTGATGCTGATCATCTATGGTGGCCTTTAACCTTAGTCTCATCTCAAGCTCTTTCCACCTATAGAATGCTCTCTGGTGATTTGTTGCCTTCCCATGGTATGCCCGATTTCTAGCCAGATTTTTCTAGTCCTTTGTTGCTGTAGAACCCAGTGTGGCTGGGCATTAGATGGGAAGAAGTTGCAACTAAAACAGTATGCAACATTCTAGGTTTCTGAGTACATAAGCCATGTCCTCTCCACTTTGTCACTATTGGGGATTTCACACTGGTAATCTGTTGGATGGAAACTTCTATTTTTCACTGTCTTTGGGGAACATGAAGTTTTTTGCTTTCTGTGGCCCATGCAGTACAAGGAAGTCTCTCAGGCTACTGTTCAGGTGCCTCCACAGTCTTGGATCATCTAGACTTAAGGAACTAAACTCAGCAGCAGCTGTTTCTTGCACCTCTACCACATTCTTCTCTGATCTATACTTTTCTGCAGGAATGTGGATGGTTACATCCATTTGAGATGGAGATATGGATGCTGCAGTAGCTGCCAGGTCACGTGCACTCTGACTAACTGGAAGATCAGGCGTCTCTTCACTACTCACATGCTCACTGGGGCCAAAAGGCTTACTGTAAATATTTGTGTCTGTGAATCTCAGGAGAGCTCCTTCCTGCTTAGATAGCAAAGCTTCCTTTGCTTGCTTTCTTTTTCTGAATGCTGCCCTAGAGGGGCATTTTCTTCTTTCACTCATGACTGCTGTTCTGTACTAGCTATAGTGGCTCTCATCACTCCGTTAAAGGGGACAAATAAGGAGAGTTGTAGCATTTCCTGAGTGAGGGAAGATATCAGCATCTTAAGTGCGTAACTGGCTCCTACTACTTCAGTTGACTGCCTGTTGTCCTCAAGTGGGTTCAGGGAAGCATCAAGGAACAGGAAGCTCCCTGAGAAGCTGGTGTTAATCAGTCCAGGCTCCTGGGGGTTCTAGAGAGATACATAAGAGGCTCTTCCTCTCTCTCTGTCCCTGCAGCTTTTGCTGCTTTCTGTTATTTCCTCTCATCTTCTCTCCTGCCTGTCTGTTATATCTCTTGTGCCCTCCTTCCTCCAGCACAGCACTCTACCATCTCTGGGCATCTAGAACAGAGAGAATACACATGCACCAGCAGCAGACACAATTTTCTACACACTGGGTCCTAGTGCCCCCCCCTCTGCACACAATCTGGCACCTTAGGCGGCAGCCTCGGTTTGCCTCATGGTAAGGCCAGCCCTTTCAGGATAGGGATCATGTCTTCTCATGTCTTTGTACAGCATCCAGCACAATGGGACCCCAGTATTGTTAATAAAAACCTGTGAGTGTTAGAACAGAAATAATGTTAAGAACGAAAATTCTACCATATATGCTGTTTGACTTTTTGCATTCCTTTTGTTTTTAACAGTGAAAATAGCCCGATCAATTTAATTTCCTCTTCTCAGTTTCTCTTTGAGTTTGTACTTCTGTGCTAACACACTGCTGTTGTGATTAGGTTTTCAGTATAGCAGTGAAATGTTTAAATTAAAAATATTCTATAATCTTCACACTGTTTCATTTGAAAAGGAACAGCTAAATATTATACATTGTGTGTAAGTAAAAGAAATAAACCCCAAAATCTCAAACCCTTCCATATTGCTTGTGTTGTGTACATAATTTCTTTAAATGCTTGAGTGAATAGAGCATTATCAGATTGAGAAACAGCCCCATATTCTTTATTCAGTATTATGAAACTTGTCAATCCAAATCTTTCTATAAGATATATCTTGCATTAATAACATGTTCATTTTCCTAATCTGAAAATTTATATTTAGAAACAAACATTTCCTTTGTGTAGAGAGGCTTGTAAAAATAGTCTTGGGTTCTGTTTTTGCTTTTGTTGTTCTGTGCAACTCCCTAAAGACAAAGTTCAGATTGTAAAACTTCTATCCGTATTAGTGTGGTTGAGAGAAATATAGATTCTGAGATTAACTCCAGAAAAGGTTATGTAATTCTTTTTCTTTACAAAGGGCAAATAAATCCAAAAAGAAACATAATCTTTAGTGTTTATTTCCTTCTCATTGTTAATTTTATAAACTGGAGCTACACATTATGCTTTGTCCCTTCCCCAGCCCATGACCTGTCTGTAATTCTTCTAATAAAGTGATCTCTCTGGTTGCCTGTGCACAAATTTTTCCTCTCTAGAAGTGATCTGGATGTGCTGTACTTCAGTAGATGTCAGACATGACTTTTGTTTTTGGAATATGTCATCTGAAAGCCAGTGCCACACAACCATCAGTTCGTGTGTGTTTTGTTAGTTAGGACAGTTTACTTTGTACAACTTATAGAGCACAACTGCTTTTAGCAAAGCCATAGGTGGCAGCTAGTGGTGTTAGGCAGTGATGTTTTCTGCTCAGTTCTTTATGTTGCAGCTTTCTTCTGTCTGAAGCGATCTAATTTTTTTGCAGTTTAATGTGAGCTGAATTTAACAATCAGATGGAAAGATGCATTAAAACACAAGAAAGCTGAACTATATTGTAGAAATATGACTTGACATACTGACTGTGCACAGCCTGTCATATGACTTGTTGATCATAATGTTATATGATTGGACTTTGGATAGTGAAATTATATAATTGAGTGAAAATGGTAATATTCAATAATTAGGATTCATGACCAAAACCGTCCAAGCATGTATCTTTTACAATAATAACTAATTGCTGACACTTTTTTCAGTTGGTGTAGACCTTATTCAGAGGTGGTGCTTCAATGTGGAGCCCAAAAGAGCCTCAGCAGTTTTAAAAGTGTTCTATAGTCATTCAGATTCTATTTTACATTGTTTATCTACAACAGTTCTATACATGTGTGCACATATTTTCTCACAAAATATCTGTCAGCACAGGAAGGAAAGAGTCCCACTGTTTGAATCAGGGTATACATTCATTAAGAGGCATGACTTACTTCTGTTGTTTGGGTAAACTCAGTGTGTGTCTGAGAAAGGTAAGTAAAGGTTCCCAGGGCATGCCAGCTCAGCAGTTTGAGCATGTTAAGGCCAAAGAGTGAATTAAATAGATTGCAAGAGTTTAGCAAGTCAGGACATTTTCACTATTTCCACATTTGCCAAGCATGTCATGGAATGTGGTCATGAGGCTTCCAGGGATTAACTGCTCTAGTGCTCTGAGAACTTGGCTTCGTTCACAGTAACAAAACCAATGTGCTACAGTACTTTCATGTCTTCAAGTCTGATTGGCTGTTATCAGAGATCTTTATTGAACAGTAGGCAGAGTTCTCTAAAAATGCTAATTCACTGATACCCTAAATTAATTTGGGCCTATGATATGGCGGATGTCTAATATTTTGGCATATTTCCCATGACCAAAAGGATAGATTGAATTGTCTGAAGTGTCTGCAAATGTTTTTCCTTAGATCAACTGGTAGAGGACACTTTAAAACACACACTGCTTCCTGAGTAGGTGAGAAAATTATGATTTACAGCCTCAGTAGTGAACTTAATCTTCACAAGCTTGCAGGCATTGCAAACCATTTTGAATATCTGAGCAAGCAGTTGACTTAAGATTTTGAAAATCAGAAATAACAGTTTCATTTCCTGTAAAGAGACAGAGAGGACTCACCAGAAGAGAACAAGAAATGAAGGAAGTAAACACAAGGTTGAGTCTAGTAAATCATGTGTGTGAGTTTTGTGTGTCTTTTCATTCAGTTAAAGTTTTACAGTTGTTGTTGTTAGTTAACACTAAGACTGAGTATCAGGTCATCTAGAGATAGAAGTCTTCTAGAGAGAATTAAAGGGGGATAGAAGGTACCTGCCATCTGAGGCCTTTTTGTTTTCTAAAGGAAGCCTTCCACAAAGTGAAAATGAGTATGATTTTACCATTGGCTCCCCAACCTCCATTGCATCAAGATCAAGCTTCTCGACCCCACCTTTAAGATTCTGAATAACTCTGGGCTGCTTTACTTATTCTTCCTTGTGTCTTTTGCGTCATCTCATTTGGTTTAGTCCAACACTAATGCCTACCATGTATACTCATGTATAAGCTGATCTGTGCATAAGCTGATCCCCCATTCTGTGCCCCCAAAATAGACAAAAATAGGTGACTCACATATAAGCTGGGGCCCACCCATGGCCTCGGGCGCCTAGCTCTCCCACCCTGAGCCGTTGGCTTCCCCTGGAGTTCTAGACACCCTCCCTAAACCCCAGGCCCTGCTGCCATTTTCTCCCAGCCTCCCCAATGCCCTCCCTAACCCTTGCACCTTACCATCGCTTCTGCTGCTGTCCCTTACACCCTTCCAAACCCACTGGCCCTGCCACCCTTTCCCCGATGTCCCTGACACCCTTCCTAACCCTGAACCCCCCTGCTGCTGCTTCCCCTGCCGTCCCTGACACACACTCCCGGGCCATGCTGCTGCTTTTCCTGCTGTCCCCAACCCCCTCCTAAACCCCTAGGAACTGCTGCTGCTTTTCCTACCATCCCTGCCCCCCTCCTGAACCCCCGGGAACTGATGCTACTTTTCCTGCCATTCCAGAACCTCCACAATCCCTGGGCTACACTGCCGCTTTCCCTGCCATCCCTGATACCCCTCAAATTCCTGGACCCTGTCACTACTTCCCCAGGCCAACCCTCACCTCCAAGTCCCTCTTACCTGGCCTCTCCTTACTCTAACCCCAGCCGGGGCTGACTTTCCAACATGTCTGCTTTGGTGACATGCTGGAGTTCCATCCTGGAGCAAGCTCAGTGCATGCTCTGGGCTGGAGATGTAATACTCCCTGGCTGGAGCTGTTGTATGACCTGTGTATAAGCTGAGTGCTTGTTTTAAAGGCAGTTTTTAGGCACAAAAATCTCAGCTCGTACACGAGTATCTACAGTATCTTGATTTCCCATTACTGTGCTTCTCCCCCAAGGGTCTCCTTGCTCCTTTCATGCAACTTCCTATACATAAAACACACTCGCTGAGAGAATTTTGGAAAGTGGACTTTGAGTTAATGACTAGATGCTTTTTATGTTAGTGGAATAAAGTGAATATGAATATTTTCAACACAGTAGTCACCTAAATGAAAATAATTATTAGTCCCTAAATGCATAACATTGTGCTTTCCACTATTAAATTTCATCCTATTTCCATTATTCCAGTTTATAAGGTCATTCAGATCTTCTTGTATGATACCCCAATCCTCCTTTTATTGGCAGTACTCCCCAGCTTCGTGTTATCTGCAAACTTTGTTAGCACATTCCCACTTTTTGTGCCAAGATCAGTAATAAAAAGATGAGACAAGATTGGTCCCAAGATCAATCCCCCAGGAACTCCCATTAGTAACCTCCATCCAGCCTGCCAGTTTGCCTTTCCATATAACCCATTGTAGTCTTCCGTTTAACCAGTTCCTTATCTGTCTTTCAGTTTTCATATTAATTTCCATCTTTTCCAATTAAACTTATAATTCCCTAGGCTGACTCCCCAACATAGCCTCTCTGGTCACATGCTGAGGCTCCAGCCCAGAGCATGCTCAGGACTGGAGACTTACCGGTAAAACTCCTGGGCTGGAGCTGTCTACTGTATTGACCCATGTATAAGCTGAGTGCCTGTTTTAAGGGCAATTTTCAGGCCCAAGAATCTCAGCTTATGTGCAAATATATATGGTACTTTCTTTTTCAAAATTTTCCTCAAAATCGCATATACTAGTGAGGCCCAACTAACCAGCCCATGCAATGGTTAAAGTATAATTTGACAGGCCCTGGAACCCTCCTAATCTCTGCGTCCCTGGCCCCCCGTTTTGCCCTCCTCCCACACCTGGTCAGAGCTGCTCCATGGCCAGGCCACTCCCGCCCTGAGCATGTATCTGAGCATGCTCAGGACAGGAGATTTGAAAACTCCCCCAGCCTGGCCATAACTCCTAGGCCAGGGCAGGGCGGAACATGTGTTCCACCCAATTTTTCTATTTTTCAGGGTCTTGGAATTCTGGCCCCTCAAATTTGTGGGCCCTGTGTATGTGTTCTAGGGTGTTCTGGCTTACTTTAACCCCCTGAACCCATAGTTACCGAAGGCCATTTGCCCCTCCCCCTTCTTTAACAACAACAACAACAACAACAACAATTCTCCGTTTTTATGGTATAGCCTCTGAGCTTACAGAGGCATTAAAAACCCTTGCTAATGAGCTTACAATTCCATATGCCAGTTTCTTTAAGAGAGATTTATCCAGGACCCCCAATTTAGTCCCATTAAGCTGTTCTCATTTGGCTTCTTGGTAATTTCTGTCTCCATATATTCACTACCTTTAGTCACTCTGCCACTGTCTCCAAGATCTTTATTAGCTTCATTGAAAGTGGAGGTAAAGTTTTTTGATATTGAGCCACACCTATATTATCCTTAAACTTGACCCATCCTTAGTGTTTAGTGATCCCACTTCTTTGTTTTCTTCTTCTTTATATGGATATAGAACCTTAGACTATCTGTTTTAATTCCCTTTCCTGTATCCAACTCTACCTGGCTTTTCGCCTTTCTCACTTTATCTATACATGTTTTCAATCAAAGACATAGCATTCCTTGCTGATCACTCCCATCTTCCACCCCTTGCAGGCTTTCTGCTTTCTCCTAATTACTTGTCTGAGATGCTTGCTCACCCAGTTTGGTCTACAACTCTTGCCTGTGATTATTTTTTCCCCTTTCTTTGGATTCAGGTTTCAGATAGTAATTCCAAGCTTCCTCTGCCTTTGCATCCATGAGTTTGTCAGTCCAGTCCACTTCCTTAACTAATTCCCTTTATTTTTTTAAAGTTAGGCCTTTTGAAGTAGAAGACCGTAGACATAGATCTATATTTTTGCTGATCCTTCCATTTAGTTTGAACTGGATTAACTCACAGTTGCTTGAATCAAGGTTGTCACCTACAATCAGCTCTTCTAAGAGGTTCTTACACTCAACAAACCCAAATCTAAAACAGCATACCCTTTTGTTGGTTCAGGAGCTATTTGATGAAGGACTCCATCAGCTATCGCATCTAGGAAAATCTGATCCCTTTTATTACTACTAGTAGCACTTATGTAGTCCTGTCTATATCTGGGAAGTGAAAGTGTGCCATAATTGTATAATTACCAGCAGTATTTACTTCATTAAAATTATAAAAAGTATTATAATGCTGCTCTACCACCTTTGCCTTCATTTCTGTCTTTCCTAAACAGCATGTGCCCTTCAATACTTGTATACCAGTCATGACTACTGTTATTTCTGTTACCACTATAATAGTCATGACTACTATTCATATTTATGCAAAATAAGCCAGGAGACCCGTGACACTTAAAGACTAACAAATTTATTGATTGCATAAGTTTTCGTGGGAGAAAATCTCACTTTGTCAGAGGCTTTGAAGATGGGGGAACTTACAGTGTGGGAGGAAAATTCAGGGGAGTGTAAGTCATTGGATCAGGTCATACTGTAACAGCAAATCAAAGCAGTTGTCAAACACTGGGAAACAGCCCACAAAGGAAGGTGAGTCAAATCATGTGTTGTAACGGGAAAAGAATCCATAGTCATGATTTAATCCTGCTTTCAGACAATCAGATCTGCATATCAGTTCCAATTCTGCAATTTCTCTTTAAAGTCTTGGTGTGTTACCCATTTGCTTGAGCACAGTTGTTAACAATCAACTGAGTGATTAGGAAGATTGAAGTGCTAAGCTACTGTTTTTTGAATGTTGTGATTTCTGAAGTTAGTTTTGTGCCCATTTATTCTTTTGAGCTGAGATTGTCCTGTTTGTCCAATGTATAAGGTGTGGGGGCATTTCTGGCACATGATGGCAGAGATTACATTGGTGGATGAGCAGGTGAATGAGCCCTTGATGGAATAGCTGGCTTGATTAGGTCCTGTGATGGAGTCTTTCGTGCAGGTATGTGGGCAAAGTTGGCAGTGTGGTTTATTGCAGGGGTATGTCAGCTACTCCACCAACAACTCTAGTTTCTCCATTTTGTGTCCCATGTGCCTCACAATGATATGCAAACATCTTAATTTTTGCTGTTTGGCTTTGCTCATGGTTCTTAACTGATTTGGCACAATCATCCTACCTTCAGTATTGCCTGTTAGACTGGTATTTATGCTATACTTCCTCTTAATGTCCATTCTTCTACTTACTGCTGTGTCCTTTCTTACTTCATGTTAAAAGTAGTCACAGAGATTACCTGGCCATCTCCCTGAAACCTTGGGTTAAAAGCTCTTTGAATCAGTTATACCAACTCCTATCTGACATGTGCATTTCCCTCCCTACTTAGATGAAATCCATCCAAAGAGAACAGTTCTCTGTCCATGAGTGCCTCCCAGTGACCATGCATACCAAAGCCCTCCTAATTGTACCACTGCCTGAGTCATCTGTGGATCATCACAATCTTGTCACAACTTTGTTGTTTTCCTCTAGTTGCAGGCAGAATCCTATTGCAGATGTAAAAGTGTAAAATCTTGCACGTGGGACAAAAAACCCCATGCACTGCTACAGGCTAGGAAACATTCATCTAAGTAGCAGCAGTGTAGAAAAGGACCTGGGGGTCATGGTGGATGGGAAGCTAGATATGAGTCAGCAGTGTGCTCTTGCTGCCAAAAAGGCCAATGGCATACTGGGCTGCATCAAAAGAAGTATTACCAGCAGACCAAGGGAGGTGATCCTTCCCCTCTATTCTGCACTGGTGAGGCCACATCTAGAATACTGTGTTCAGTTTAGGGCTCCCCACTACAAGAAGGACAGGGACATGCTAGAGAGAGTTCAGAGGAGGGCAACCAAAATGATTAAAGGGTTGGAGCACAAGCCCTATGAGGAAAGACTGGAAGCATTAGGCTTATTTAGTCTGCAGAAGAGAAGATTGAGGGGGGATTTGATAGCAACCTTCAACTACTTGAAGGGATGCTCTAAGGAAGATGGAGCTCGACTGTTCTCAGTAATAACAGAGGACAGAACGAGGATCAATGGTCTCAAGTTGCGGTTAGGGAGGTCTAGGCTGGATATTAGAAAAAACTTTTTTACTAGGTGAGTGGTGAAGCCTTGGAATGAGCTGCCAAGGGAGGTGGTGAAATCTCCATCTTTGGAGGTGTTTAAGGCCCGGCTGGACAAAACCCATGACTGGGATGGTTTAGTGGGAGTGGTCCTGCCTCTGGCAGGGGGTTGGACTAGATGACTTATGAGGTCCCTTCCAACCCTATGATTCTATGATTCTGTGATCACCTGAGCCTCGATTTCCTTAAAAGTCTTCCCCAGCCCGGCATAGTCTTCTTTGATATGTTCCAGCAAGAATCTCACGATATTATTTGTTCCCACATGAAGGACAGTCAGTGGATTCTTTCCCACCCTCTTTGGGATACTCTTCAACCTGAAGTCCAGATTCCTATTTTAGCATCCATTAGGCAACACACCCTTCTGTTCTTTGGCTGAGTTCTGCTTACAGTCTGTCTATTCTTCTCAGAGGAGTTCCCAGTCACCTAGATGTGCCTTTTCCTGCTGATGGTTCAATTCTCTGGTCAATCTCCTGTTCTTGGTGGCTGCAAGCGTACTCTTCTACTATTCTCCCTTGACATCTTTTGCAGTCCTTCCTGTATCCTCCTGGGCATCCATGCTTTGTATAGAGCTAGCTGCTCGTCTATTCTTCCTTGCCCTCCCACCTTCAGTTATCACATGCTGTGCCCCTTCTTCATTTCCAGTTCCAAAGACCTGTTCCTGAGCTCTATTTCTTCTTCACTAGCCCGTCATTTCCTCTGTCTGGTTCTCACAATCACATGCTTCCACTGGCCACTTTCCTCACCCAGCAGTTGAGATTGAGAGATGATGAAGAGATAATTGGTGCCTCTATTATTAGTATGGAACATCTATGTCAACCGTAGCAAAAAGAATAGCATAAATCTCTCTTTTTTTTTCCCCCAGAATCTATGGAAATGAGAACTCTTAGGATTCTATTAGTGACCCAGATTTTGCCTGGGTGTAACTTCAGGGTAATACTGAAATTGAAAACTATAGGTAATTACAGTTTAGCTGGTTGCCTATGAAAAGCACTATAATTTTATCAACACTATTGATGTGAGTGTAAGCACTGAATAATGGATTTGCCAAATGACCAGATATACATGTGCATCAGTATTACTGTGGAAAAGACATGGATTTTTCTTTTCAGAATGAATAAATAAACCATAAATGTGAGAAAGGGAGGGAGAACTAGTTTGGAAAAAATCATGTTACTGTTGGATCAGCTAAAATTTCTTAACCACAAAACCAGAGATTGGTGGTATTCATATGAATTGTTTGTTCCTATTCCAAAGTCAGTAATTATAAGTGCAGAAATATCATTTACTATACTACATTTAAAAAAAAAATCTTTCTTTTTTTTTTTTAATGGTTGAAGTACAGGCAGACTGATAGAGGGGGATCGCTTTTTCTAGTTCTGCTGCCATGAAGAATTACTTTATCTGAGGCCTCTAGGCCAAAAGGCATGTGGTCAGGTATAATGCAATAGCATTGACAAGCCATTCCAATTTTAAAATGTCATTGTTCTGCCTTTGTCCATGGATATGTAACATCGGATTTGTTGCATTCACTGCAGTATTTAGGTTAGCTCACGTACCTAAATAACTTATGGCACAACTTGCAAGCTAAAAGCAGATAGAATATTTTATTTGTATTCATTTGTGAAATATGAGAATGGCTGGAAGCACACTCAGTAAGAAACCGAATTGGTTTAGATTTACAATGTTAGAGGCAGGTTAAAAATAATAATTATAAAAAAATTTTCTTACCTGAGTTACAGATAATATTAATATTTATTTTATTATTAAAACTGAGAGAAGGGTTTAAATTTGGTTATTAAGTTTCCTGTTTTAAATACTTCTTAATTCTTTAGCATTTTTCTCAGCGTGGGCAGTGGAAAAAGAGTTATTAAAAATAGACCGGTTTCAAGATTAGGCAAAAGCACAGGGGGTCAATGTTTGGGTTGCAAATATGGCCAGGATAGACCCGGCAATTGCTCTTGTAACATCAACTGTTTTTATTCCTGTAGCTGGCCTAGAACCTCATGCATCCTGCAGAGCTGCAAATTTTCATTAAAAGAGTTCTTCCTAACTGCCAGGGACGGTTGTGGCACCAAGCTCTCTCATATCATTGTTGACTCATGGCCTTCTAAAAACTTGTAGTCTTGAGGGAACCTTAGATAGCAGGGAGGAAGAAGGAGAGAACATGGCAAAAGCCTGCTGTTTCAGTTTGCTGCCATCCAGGGAAATAAGAGGGATAGATAGGAGACAGAGGCTAATGGGTTTATGGTGATTTGAGGAAACCGACTAGAGTAGGGCTAGTGAAGTGGTTTGGCCATACGTCTTGACCTCCCAAAGCCCCTATATTTGATGAATATCCACCAGGAAGGACGCACAGATTATTCAGGCAAGAAATTCAAAATGCACTGGATTTATGTCTCTACTGCAAATAACTTGTTCCATAACCAGTCACCTGATTCCTTATTTTGATATACATAATTTTTAATGATAAAAGTGAGAGGAATCCTGAGGTTGGGTGGACAGTAACTTTGGGGTTAAAATGAGTGACACCTCTTAAAATGAGAGACTTCACGGGGGCATGACTTTGCAATCTTTCTTTGCCGTGTCACCCTAGTTACTCACTTTTTGGAGCCCATCTAACTATGCTGTACTATCTGAATCTCAACTCCTGGGCAGTTAATGCACAGCTTCCTCTAAGAAAGCTGCTCTCAACTCATTCAGTGAGTGCCTCTGGCCAGCCACACATGGGATTATGCAATAGAATGGTTCCAGCATACTCCCCAGTCCTAAATTCAGTCCTAGGAGCTTCTGTCTTAGAATATTCAGTGCTGCCCGCTGAACAATGCAAGTTCATAATCATTCTGTCAATTTGTCAAAGAAGTTGACATGCACCAGCTTGGTGACTTTAAATGGTGTCTCTAGCACACCTGAAACTAAATACACTGTTTCAGGTAAAATTAACAGATTTATTAGGTATAGAATGATTTTAAGTGATATTAAGTCAGAGGAAAGCAGGTCAGATTTGATTAAAAGTAAATAAAAGGCAAATTGCATTCTAAACTATGCTTAACCATTTCAACAACCTTACAGTTTTAGATGCATCTCACCACAGGCTGGCTGGTCTGCCTCCAACCAGGGCTGTCCCCTATGATCAAGTTCCCGAAGGGGCAGCCTTTTTCGTCTAGTCCATCATTGTGTGGGATGTTGGTGTAAGGAGCTTCTACATCCACAGTGGCCAGGACGGTGTTCTCTGGAAGCTCACCAGTGGGTTGGATTTTCCTCAGGAAGTCCATGGTGTCTCGAAGATAGCTAGGTATGATATCATAGGATCTGAGGAGGGAGTCCTCATAGCCAGATAAGCCTACTGTAAGAGTGCCAGTGCCTGAGATGATGGGGCATCCGGGGTTTCCTTGTTTATGAATTTAAGGCAACATCCAACACAGTGATAGATTACAAGCTGTTAGAAGAACCATCCCAGATGATGCCACAGCACAGCTTGTGACTGAACTTTGTGACTTTGTGCTCATCCACAACCATTTCAGATTTGAGGATAATTTATAGCTCCAAGTCAGTGGCACTGCTGTGGGTACCTGCATAGCTCCACAATATGCCAACATTTTTGTGGACGACTTGGAACAAAGTTTCCTCAAGTCTCATCCCAAAGCACCTTTCCTCTACTTATGCTACATTGATGGCATCTTCATCATCTGGACAGGTATGCTCTTGAAGATTTCCAGAGAGATTTCAACAAATTCCACTCCACAATCAAACTTAGCCTGGAACACTCCACACAGGAGATCCACTTTCTGGGCACTACAGTACAAATTAGGGATGGACACATCAACACCACCCTATACCGAAAAACTACTGATCAGTATAGTTACCTATATCCCTCGAGCTTCCATCCAAAACACACCACACAATCCATTGTTTACAGCTCCCCTAAGATATAACCGCATTTGCTCTGATCCCTCAGAGACAGGCATCTTCAGGATCTCTATCAGGTATTCTTAAAACTACAGTACCCACCTGGGGAAGTAAGAAAACATATTGACAAAGCCAGATGGGTACCCTGAAGTCATCTACTGCAGGGAGGCCCGAAAAAGAAAGCAATAGAATGGCATTGGTCATCACATACCACCACCAAGTCAGACCTCTACAACAAATCATTAAGGACCTACAGCCTATTCTAAAACATGATTCCTCTCTCTCTCAAGCCTTGGGAGACAGACCTCTCCTTGCCTACAGACAGTTGCCTAACCTTGAACAGATACTCACCAGCAACTACAGACCTAACAACAGAAACATTAAAGCAGGCACACACCCCTGCAACAAACCACATTGCCAACTTTGCTGACATATCTGCACAAAAGACACCATCATAGGTCCTAATCAAGCCAGCTGCTCCATCAAGGGCTCATTCACCTGCTCATCCACTAATGTGATTTATGCCATCATATGCCAGAAATACCCCCACACCTTATACGTTGGACAAACAGGACAGTCCCTGTGCAGAAGAATAAATGGGCACAAAACTGACATCAGAAATCACAATGTGCAAAAACTGGTTGTTGAGCACTTCCTTCATTCTAATCACTCAGTAGATGATTTGTTAACAACCATGCTCAAGAAAGTCAGTAGGATAGCAAGACTTCAAAGAGGAACAGCTGAATTAGAATTGATATGCAGATTAGATTGTGTGACTGCAGGATTGAATCATGACTATGGCTTCTTTACCCATTACAACAAGAAATGTGAGTTCGCTCTCCTCTATGTACTGTTTCCCAGCGGTTGAATCATAACAACTGCTCTTACATCCCATGTCTTACACTCCCTTGCATTTATTTTCATCCTGTTCTGTAAATTCCCCCATCTTCAAAGTGTCTGATGAAGTGGGATTTTCTCCAAGAAAGCTCATGCGATAAATAAATCTATTAGTCTTTAAGTGCCACAAGACTCCTTGCTTTTTTCTCCCTCTGTGACCAGTACTTCAGCTGACTGATGTTTGTAGATGGAAGTGGAAGAGAGTGAGATTGCAAAATGTCTCTCCTTTTCAGCATGTTCCCTCCCACCTCCTGGGGGCTTTGCCCCAGTCGTTCAGGGTTAGGTGACAGGCAACTTCCTTGTACAGCTTCCGCCACTTGGTTCAAAGAATGTTGATATTTAGGCTAGTCCATTGTTTCTGAAAGAGCTAGTTTGTGTCGTGTGTCTTCAGTAGATGTCAACAGCCTCTTTGCTCTTGGAGAATTTTATCTGGATCTGTCTCAGGCAATGAGACGCATATCAGAATATTGCATAGTGAAGCCTCAAAATGACATATGTGACATTGCGACAGACTTATTACTGTAACAATAGTTTCTTCGTCGAGCAGTGTTCTTGACTGCTCCACTGAAGGTCTTCGTGCGGCACCGCACTCCAGCTCGGAGATCTTTCCTCAGCAGTGGCTCCATCAGCAGGGAGAGACAGGGACAGCAGTGATAGGCTGGAGTGCTTCCTGCCCCGCTGACGTCACCTGCGCGATCTCCCCGCTGCCCTCCTCAGTTCCCTCCTACCGCCTCCAGCAATCCTACCTGTAAAAAAAAAAAAAAAAAAAAAAAAGAAGAAAGAAGACGTTAGTACCTTTTAAAGTAAAACCAACAATGACAGAACAATCGTTAATTCAAGCGGCCAAGCTGACAACCCCAGCGGGGTTCAAACGCTGTGCTTCATGCAATGAAGCAATGCCAGCGTCAGATGGACACCTAGCCTGTATTAGGTGCCTGGGAGAAGGTCATCTCTCCCAAAAATGTCAGCACTGTAAAAACCTCACGGCCAGGACACGAAAAGACAGGGAGCGTAAACTGAAGCTCCTACTGTTGGAGGGGGCTCTTCGCCCTGCGTTGGACCCGGGTGCCTCTCCTCAGTCCCCTGAGGGAGCGCAAAAGCGGCGTTCAACACTGTCTTCGCCAGTTCCCCCTAAGCGTGACAGAAACGCTCACACAACAACTAAGGAGCTGTTGAAGGGTCCTCCCTCTGGCATGGCAACCCTCACAGCCTCCGGCAAAACTGCCTCAAAAATTTCCAAAACAAACCGCGCGCGCTCTGCCAAAGCCGTGGCAGTCCCAGCGGCGCCGATGGGTTCTCCAGCGTTGACTCCGGCCCCGCAAGCGGCGGCACCGCTTGCACATCTGCCGAACGCACCGGCCACCTTCCCAGCACTGGGCACGGCACCGCTGAGCGCACTGTACCCAGTCCCTCACTTCTTGCCACCGGCATCGGCTCCGCTCCACGCTCCGCTGCTGTTGCCGGCGCCGCAGCCTGACGCTACAGGCAGCACTGATCAGCGGGTGCATTGCAAACATAGAAGTAAAACAAAACACATTGAGACCAGGGATGTTCTAAGCATTCATTCTGCCCCCGGGTCTCCTTTATTCGGATCGGACTCTTCTCAAGCTAGTCCACACTCAACTCCGGGGTCATCCTGCCACTTGCCTTCCTCTGCCCCCTCTAGCCCTAGATCGCTAGAGCCAGCAGATCCAAAGACTCAGCAGCCTTTGGTCCAGAACCCTGCACCGGTCTTTTCATGGCTGTATCCACCTTATTTCTATCCCCCCTTCCCAGGGATGCCTTATACCAACTGGCCAAGTGGCACTGCGGCGACGCCTGCAATGTACCCTTATCTCCCAACACAAATTAGCCCAAGTCCACAACTACAGCAGCAACCACAACCTGCGGGGTCCTCAGCACCATCATCTTCGTCAGACTACCCCGAGGATCCAGACGTCCCTACTCCTGACATCAAAACTGACGACTTAAGGCAATTTCGCGAGCTCTTTAAGCGAGCCGCAGAAATCATGGACATCCCGCTAGACTCCCATACCACGACTCAACATAAATTATATAAAATCTTGCAAACGACGGGATCTACTAAGCTGGCCCTACCAATGGATATTGGTATCTTGGAGCCCGCAACTAATCTTTGGCAAACGCCAGCATCTAATCCCCCCTCTAACAAGAGGGCAGACAAAAAATACTTTATCTCTTCTACTACTAATGAATTTTTGTTCACGCACCCCCCACCAAATTCTTTAGTGGTGGAGGCGGCCAATCAGCGTACCAAACAACCCTACTCTAGATCCGCCCCCACGAACAGGGACGATAAAAAACTGGATATGCTTGGTAAGAAGGTCTATACCTCCGCAGCGTTACAACTACGAATAGCCAATTATACTGCACTACTTTCTAATTATGATTATCACCTTTATGACAAACTTAAGGATTTCACTGAGGATATCCCGCACGAAAAACGTGAACAATTCCAATCGCTACTTTCGGAAGGTCACCTGATCGCAAGGACATCCCTGCAAGCATCCTTAGACGTAGCAGACGTTGCTGCCAGGTCGCTCGGTACAGCAGTTGTCATGCGGCGGGCCTCCTGGCTCCACTCGGCTGATCTACCCAGGCAGCTGCAACACACAATTGAGGACCTTCCTTTTGAAAAAGACAAATTATTTGCCCAAAAGACAGACGAGGTAATGCACGGCTTAAAGGATTCCCATGCCACACTGCGTACGCTGGGCATTTATACCCACTCTTTCCCAAATAAACGTTTTCACAAAACCCAAACTTACAATTCCAGGCCTCCACACTACCAACCTAACCGTCGGTCTGACACTTATAGACCAAAAGCTCGTCAGCCTCGCAGGAAATCAAATAACCCATCCCTGCATACGTCACAACCTTCAAAATCAGCACAACACTTTTGACGCTTTTGTCGAGAGAGCTGCCAACCACAACGTAACAGACCAACTTCAGTCACCACTCCAACATCTGATCTTCACGGACAGACTACAACCCTTTGTCCAAGAATGGCGCAGAATAACATTGGACAAATGGGTGTTAGAAATCGTTCAACGGGGCTACTCCATACTGTTTATCGTATGCCCCAAATCCCAATACCCCTACCCGTCCCTTTTCAGGGACCCCACCCACGTAAAACTTCTTCGATTGCTCCAATGTAAAGGAGGTGTTGGACCTCCTCTTGAAGAAGTTCCCAATCATCAGTGGGGACAAGGTTGCTACTCCCCATACTTTCTCACGAAGAAAAAATCGGGAGGGTGGAGACCAATCCTAGACCTCCAGCGCCTCAACTGTTACATCCAAGTAAAAAAAATTCAAAATGGTGACTCTAAACACTGTCCTTCCGGCGTTGCATCAGGGGGACTGGTTGGCCTCTCTCAATCTCAGGGATGCATACTTTCATGACCCCATCATTCGGGCTCATCGCAGATTTCTACGGTTTATCCTTCTTTCCAAGCATTACCAGTACAAGGTTCTGCCATTCGGCCTCTGCACAGCACCCAGAGTCTTCTCCAAGCTCATGGCACCGGTAGCCGCATTCCTCTGGAAACGTCGTATCAACATTTTTTCCTACCTGGACGATTTTCTCCTAGTAGGCCCCTCATTCACTCAGGTGCAGCGGGCAGTTCGACGTACTCAGGACTTGTTTCTCGCTCTAGGCTTGAGCATAAACTACACCAAGTCAACACTGAAGCCCACGCAAATCATTCAGTTTATAGGGGCAAGCATACACTCCCCTCAAGGAAGGGCATTTCTCCCTTCCGACAGATTCCACAAAATAACTCAATTAGTTCAGTTACTCCAAAATTCCAACTTCACCTCTGCTCGCAGCTGCATGGAGCTGCTGGGACACATGTCAGCAACTACTTACCTGGTCACACACGCTCGTCTACGCATGCGTCCGTTCCAGCTGTGGTTCCTGTCTCGGTGTCGCACGTTCAACTGATCCTTCAACATATTGCTAACCATACCACCTTCGATCAAACGCACTTTGGACTGGTGGACAGATCCAAACAACCTGTTACGGGGTGTACCCTTTCTACTGTCGCAACCGTCTCTCACCATCACTACCAACGCGTCCCTCATCGGATGGGGAGCTTTCCTCCAGCAGCAGATGACTCAGGGCCGTTGGTCACCCGCGGAATCTCTTCTTCACATAAACATTCTCGAACTCAGAGCAGTCTTACATGCATGCCAGTCCTTTCTTCCCACCATCGCAAACAAACATATCAGAATCCGCATGGACAACATGACGTGTATGTGTTATATCAATCGCCAGGGCGGGACCAGGTCTACCCTTCTTTGCCTAGAAGCAATGACTCTTTGGAACTGGTGTATACAACACAACATCCACCTCTCCGCCGAATACCTACCTGGCAGGGACAACACACTGGCGGACTCCCTGAGCCGACCCTTTTCATCCCACCACGAATGGGAAATTCGCACCGACATCTTACACGACATCTTCTTCTGTTGGGGATTCCCCACCATGGACCTCTTTGCTTCCGAAAACAACAGAAAATGCAAACGCTATTGTTCCCGCACGGGATTTGGTCATGGATCCAGCGGCGATGCCTTCCTTCTCTGCTGGGGAAAGAACTTACTTTACGCATTTCCCCCGATTCCAATGATTTCCAGAACCCTCCAGAAAATCCAGGAGGACAAAGCACGAGTAGTACTCATCGCACCATCGTGGCCTCGCCGAACCTGGTTTACTCTTCTCCAGACCATGTCTACAGTACCACCCATTCCCTTGCCCCTCCTTCTGGACTTGTTGTCGCAGAACGACGGAACACTTCTCCACACCCATCTGGACAGGCTCCATCTGACAGCTTGGAACCTAGATGGTTCACGGGCATAGAATTACAGTGTTCACAGGACGTTCAACACATCCTGCTAAACAGCAGGAAACCGACGACCAGAACTACTTACCTGCACAAGTGGCATCGGTTTTCCTCTTGGTGCGCGCAGCATTCTCTGGATCCGCTCACAGCTCCGGTGCCTCGAATTCTTGAATACCTTGTCAACCTGAAACAATCTGTCAGTAAACTCCATAAGGGTCCACCTCGTAGCAATTTCTACCTTTCATGAGCCAGCTCATACAACTTCCATCTTCGCTCATCCGACGGTCAAACGTTTTATGCAGGGTCTGCAGAACCTTTTCCCATATGTGTGTCCTCCAACTACCCCATGGGACCTCACAAGAGTCTTAAAGGCTCTGACAAGGCCTCCCTACGAGCCGCTTGCCTCTTCAACTCTCCTACACTTGTCGATCAAAGTAGCATTTTTGGTGGTTATCACGTCGGCCCGTCGCGTGGGGGAAATTGCAGCACTAATGGCCCATCCACCCTACACCATCTTTTATAAGGATAAGGTCTCTTTATGACTCCATCCCAAATTTGTCCCTAAAATCTCTTCGGCCTTTCACCTTAATCAAACGATTCACCTCCCTGTTTTCTGTCCGAAACCACACACTACACCACAGGACCGTCTACTACATACCCTCGATGTTCGTCGAGCCTTAGCCTTTTATTTGGAGCGCACCAAAACGTTCCGGAAAACACCTCAGCTCTTTGTATCTATCGCTGAATGTTCTAAGGGCCAGGCCATTTCCAAACAACAAATTTCTCGTTGGATTGCGATGTGTATCCAGACTGCATACACAACTTCACAGCTAGTTCCTCCACACAAGATTCAGTCCCATTCTGCCACATCCATGTCATCTTCCATCGCTTTCCTTACCCGAGTACCTCTCCACGAGATATGTCAAGCTGCTACCTGGGCGTCATCTGAGACTTTCGCAAAACATTATGCGTTAGACCGCCTCTCGGCAATGGACACAGCGCTGGGACAAGCAGTCCTAAATACCGTATGGGACTGTTAGCTCAAAGCACACACCTCCAAGCACAACAACTGCTACATACTCACCTTCAGTGGAGCAGTCAAGAACACTGCTCGACGAAGAAATGGAGGTTACTCACCTTTCGTGCAGTAGCCGAAGTTCTTCGAGATGCGTGTTCTTGACATGCTCCACGACCCACCCTCCTCCCCTCTACTTCGGAATTGCCTACACCAGGTCTCTGCGGTATGAGGGAACCGAGGAGGGCAGTGGGGAGATCGCACAGGTGACGTCAGCGGGGCGGGAAGCACTCCAGCCTATCACTGCCGTCCCTGTCTCTCCCCGCTGATGGAGCCACTGCTGAGGAAAAATCTCCTAGCTGGAGTGCGGTGCCGCACGAAGACCTTCAGTGGAGCATGTCAAGAACACGCATCTCGAAGAACTTTGGCTACTGCACGAAAGGTGAGTAACCTCCATATTCGGTATGTCATCATTCTAAAAACATCTTACGTGGCATACCTTGTATTAAACTAGTGGTTCTGCATGTATTGTAAACCTAAAGGACACACCAGTGCCCACCCCATTCCTGCTCCCCCCTCCCCGCCTAGCCAAATCCAGCCAGCTCTCCATGAGACACAGAAATGTGTCTCTGCACAGTGGTTGAGAATCACTGCATTAAACAATACACAGTTACACTATACAGGTGAACATGAACGATACACAATCACACCACAATAAGTGTGCAGTGTGTCACAGTGTCTATCTTGGAAAATGTAATAGGATGTGGTCAAAAGTTGAACTAAGTGAGACAGAACCTGAAAGCATTAGGAACAGAATATGCTAGCTTACTAGAGTGCAGGAATACAGTGGGCGGGTAGCCTCCCACCGTTCTCCCACGTAGCCCTCCAGCATTCCAGACTCCTTCAATCACTCTGAACAGTCCTTAATGTGTCCTCAACCCCACCCACCGAAGCTTCCCAACTCCACTTCTGGTGGTTTACTCCCTCCTGGCCAGAATATTCCTATTCAGAGTCAGTTACTTCTGGTATTCTGCAAGCTGCCTCCACCATCCCTCCCTAAGCTTCCTAACACCACTTCTGAAGGGTACAGGGAAAAAAGAGCTTCTCATTCACTGCCTGTGATGGAAATAAGTGACTTGCCATTGGTGGGAAATGTCACACATGTAGCTGTACAAAACTTGTAGGTCGTTCATAAGATTTTACAAACAATATACTTTGCTGGATTTAATTTAAAAGAAGCATGGAAACATTTCTTTTGGTCTTGTGAAACCTACATTTTGAGTCAAAACTGACCTGTTTGTCTCTTTGTCCAAGACCACCATTTTGGATAGCAACAGCGGAAGTTGTAAATTTCCCTGTAAGTGACTCAGTGTGAGAAATCCCTGATTCAGTAGAAGTATGGGAATGAGAAACCTCAGGCTCTGTTGGGGGTGATGCAGATTTTCCACATGGGGTGGGTCCAGCAAGACTGAGGTCAGTTTCCTTTCTTCTCTCAGGAGGAGCACAAAGGGAAACACACAAGCATTGGACGTGCAGGCTGGAGGTTGCTAAGGTGGCAAACTGTTTTCATTATGCGTAACAGTTACACCAGCAAAAGATCCTACTTATCGCTGCCTTCTCATGCATCCTGTGTCATTATGAGCTTTCTGTTTGCAGCAGTAATCAGCCACCTCGTTTTAGAAGAAATTCCTGTTTTCAGCAGCAGGACCTGGCCCTGGTTGCCATGGTTGATCTTCTTATAGGAAATTACTAGCAGATTTATCTTCGAGGCCAGCAAGAACTAGGGGGGAAGAGAGGCAGCCATTCTTTTGGCTGAGTAACTAAGAAAAAGGTATTACAGTGGGAGTCTAACATGGAGGGTCTTCTGAAACTGTAGTAAATTACAGCCTTGATGAGTACTGTGATTTTAAGGTTACACAGTTTTCTTGTTTGAAATAGGATACGATTCTTTTTTTTTTTTTTTTTTACTGAATATTGAAATAAACTTGCCGCATAAATATTCACTCTCATATTAGTAGGATGTTGTTGTTTTATTACTTTCTTTATATTACAGTAACATCCAGAGGGATTGCTAAAATCAGAGCCCTATTCTGCTAGGTCTGTCCATATACACATGATAAGAGTGTCTCTGCTCTAAAAATATACAATTTAAATGAACCTGACATACCCATCGAATTTTGTTGGGAATTGGGTGCTCTACTATCATGGATTCCTTGTTACAGTTAACAGAAGTCCTTAGAGTAGACACTTGTGCTTCAGTTTATAAACCAGTCCATTAATGGCTAGGAATTAGGAAGGTACTTTTGTTCCAAGGACTGGGTACTCATAACTGAATGCTGCAGGTTTTCTGATAAATTCTTCTGAAGCACCTGGTACCAGCTACTGTCAAAACCAGGATACTGGACTAGTTTGACCATTGGCCTGGTTCTGGTGTGACATTTCCTATGTTCCTATATCTGTATTAGAGTAAAACCAGTCTCAGGTCTCTTTGGTGGCTCATTATTTAATAAGAATAGTATAGTTCACCTTGTGTTTTGAATACTGTTACGTGGTGGGTGAACTGCAGTTTACTTCAATCTATCCCTTCCCAAGAAATGCTGGCCCCACTTCCTCCCCAAGGTCAAGATTCCCCTCCGCTCTTAGGAGTTCAGTTAATATTTGCTTTTGTACAGAGGATAAAGAAATCCCTTTTAATCTAGTCTAGATTTAGGAGACCCACATGGGCTTTATGTAAGTACAATGCAACTAGACATTTTTCTTCAATTAGCTGTTGTTGGGTTGCTGTTCTAAAGATCGGTTTTTTGCAGGCCTGTTATTTATGGATCTGACATTTTTCTTTCTAATAAGGGCTGTAGGTTACAGCCCATCCCATTGTTTGGATGACTTTGACTGTGTGGTCACGTTCTGTGAACTGTTTATGCTGTGGCTTGTTTCCCAATTCCTGTGTTCAGTTCCTCATGTGGCAGCCTCCTGCATCCTATATTTTACTATCACATAGGTGATAGTGGCTTCAACAACTTTTCAGATGTGCCCTGAGTACAGTGGTAGTAATGCCATCTTTTCCAGGTCTTCTGAATCTTCCCATTGATCCTCTTGCAGCTAATCTTTGACCTGGGGGATCATCTGTACCAGTGATGGCACCTAAGTAGCACTTAATATAATTATCTTGTTTTTGAAAGAGTTTTCTTCCTCGTTGACTTTAGGATCTTCCAAATATTGATTGATTTTTCAGCCCACATATGATCACTGCTTGTCCTTATCATTGTGTGCTAGCATTGGCTTTGAATCTGTTCTGGATGAAAGTTCTCACCTGTTTGGTTTCATCAGATGGAGCAGATCCCTCTGGCAAATGAAGAAGCCAGTAAATAATCTTGTGTGCCAAATCTGCTGCAGGAGGATGAGGAAGTTTTCCCTTCTACATAACTACCCAGTTTCAGTTACAGGTTTATAGACCTTATTAGAATGGATGCAACGTTAGTCCCTCCATAGTTCTTTTGTAAAGTGTTCTCAATTTTGTACTCAAGGCTACTTACTATAGCTGATCCAATCCCTTTGGTAAGGTTTTCCAATTTGTTCAACAATTGTTATCCCTTTAGAGAATGTTTGGTACCTTAACTATTGTATTTGTGGTTTTAAAATTCAGCTTCTGGTACCTTAGTACATGTTGTTTAGTACGTTTTCATTTACGGTTGTCTGAGATATATGATGAACACCAGTGTTATTACAAACAACATTTTATTTTAGATGAAATTATGGGGTTTGCAAACAAGGATCTCTAGATTCCTGAAACTCCAGGGAAGTCATCTTCACCTCCCTTAAACTACTCCCAATTATTTTTATAGGAATGTTTTATTCCTTTAATAGTTAGATGATTCTAAAAAGACTTTTAATTTGCTTACTTCTTTCAAGCTTAATTATGGAATTGTTACCAAAGATCCCATAATGTGTGTATGGTTGCCTGTGTGGTATCATTAACCGTTTATGTAAAACTAACCTTTAAATATTACAAGTCTATATGATCATTGTTTTACAAAATGAGTAGCTGAGACTGCTTTTATTTATTATTGGATACTGCTTATACTTTGATTTGAAAAAGTATGAGAAATGGTTCTGACTCACATCAGAGTTTGCCTCTCATTTTCTTCTCTTTTCCATGCCCCCATCATTGTGTTGGAAATGTTTGACAGGAGATTAGGAAGTGAAAGCGATAAGACAGACATGTAGGTGCAGAGTGCTTGGCTTAGATGTATTAATGGTTTCTTTCCCCACCAGAAGGAGGAAGAAAAAGGGGGTCAGCAGGTCATTTGCAAGTGGAGTGCATGTTTAAACCTTGTCAAGTTAATTAGCTGACTTGGACTGAAAATTGCTTGCATGCTTTACAAAAGGATTTGTTTGGGAGTGGAAGAAATATTCCAAACAAAGGTGGCGATATTTTTCTTCTGCAGCACACATCACGAGAGAAAGCACTTGTCAAGAAAATAAATGTCTTGCATTCTTTTCCACAGAAAAAGATTATAATCGTGAATTACTTTAAATGGTGTCCTGTGGCACTTAAAGACTAACAGATTTATTTTTCGCATGAGGTTTTGTGGGAGAAAATTCCACTTTGTCAGATGCTTTGAAGATGAGGGAACAAATCTATGGAGGGAATTAACATCCTTACCTTTTGTTTTTCACTGAGCTGGTGTCACACTACCAGCTTTGTTTCAGCAGGAGACTCTAAAATATGTGAAACAAACAAGGAATTCTGTGGCACTTAAAGACTAACAAATTTGTTTATTGCATGAGCTTTTGTGGGAGAAAATCCCACTTTATCAGATGCTTTGAAAGTGTTAACTCTGAAAGGTTTGTCTGGTTTGTTGTTCTTTGTCTTCCTTTCACTTTGTTTAGCCAAAGGACATATTGTTCTCTAGGGTAGCACTAACCCAAATGCAATCTGTAGAATATATGTTTATGGTATATCTCTGTTATAAAAGTCCCTGGTCTATGGTAATATTTATTATTTACTAGACACAGATGAATTGAATAGTAAAGTTACCAAATGGCATAAATATCAACCATATTCATTGAGGCAAATATTTTTAAAAAAGAAAAAATGCTCTCTTGAAAAGTATTTGAGAGAGTACATGTAAGAAAAATGTTGAGGGTAAATATCCCAGGTTCATTAGAACATTTCAACCAATCTGAGACTAGATTTTGATTGTAATGCCAGCATTTTCAAATTTCAGGCCTATATAAAGGTGCTCCACCAATGCCTTTACAATGATTTGAATAAAGATAGTTTTTCTTTACTCCCTTCATTTTACTTTAAAAAAAAAAAATAATTCTCCTTCGAGCAGAAACCCCACCAGGGAAAGCTGGTGACGTTATATATAACTAAAAAAGACTTCAGAATGGAAGTCCTTAGGTCAGCAGTTTTCAACCATTTGTTGCCACCAGGGGTGTCGCTGGCCAGGGGAGGGACCTGGGGCATGGGCCCGCAAGCCCCACCCCCTGGCCAGGGCCAGGGCCAGGCCCTGCTGTGTTGCTGTGTGCCGCTAGGCTCTGTATCCCTGGCTGGGGACAGAGCCAGAAGCGGCCGCAGCCGACGGGGTCCTGCATCCCTGGCCAAGGATTGGGCTGCCACCGGCGTGTGTGGCCGGGCACCGGATTGCCCGCTGCAGCTGCGGGCGGCCAGGCCCCAGATCCCTGGTCGGGGATGGGGCTGGAAGCAGCCGCAGGAGGCCGGGCCCCACATCCCCAGACAGGGATGGGGCCACCGCAGCTGCAGGCGGCTGGGCCTCGGGCGGCCAGGTCCCGGATCTCTGGCCCGGGATGAGGCTACTGCAGCTGCCAGCGGCCAGGCCCCAGATCCCTGGCCGGGGACGGGGTCACTGTGGCCGCTGGTGGCTGAGCCCCAGATCTCCAGCCCAATTGGGCCGGAGATCCAGGGCACCGGCGCTGGGGCTCGGGGCACGTGCCTTGGGGTGCCCAGCGCCAGCGACGCCTCTGGTTGCCACACAGTGATAAATGTATCATGGAGAGTTCTGGAGATGGCTGGATTTGTGGGGAGTGAGCTGGTGTGACCCATAGGGAAATCCACAGAATTACAAGAACCCATGGGAGTTAGTGCTTATTTAATAGACCCTGCTCCCAGACAAGACTACACTTAAAAGCGTTATAGTTTCTACTTTGTTACAGCAGTACGCTGGCCCTCCCACATTTTGCCACAGGTTCTAAGACTGAAAGTGTGTTACGACCTGTAAAAGGTTGAGAGCCACTTATTTTAGGTAACCGTACCTGTAGATAAGTCCCAGATGGGTAGCGGTGTTAGTCTGTTTCAGCAAAACAAAAAGAGGAGCCCTGTGGCACTTTCAAAGACTTTTGTTTGTCTTTAAAAGTGCCACAGATATCCTTTTTTGTTTTATCTATAGATGTCGTTACTCAGTCCAGCTGTAACAATTTGTCATTCTCATCATAATGATCTTGTTGTTCTAGTCAGCACTCAATGAATTCTAATTAAAAGGAGTGAGCACTCCAAAACAAAATGTAATCAAATTCTTATGAAATATGTGTTAATTTTATTGGTATAAGTGTTAGCAGTTGGTATATAAGTAGCTCCTTTCATTGGTGGATCTCAAATCATTTTCCAAACCTTTTAATTAGGCAATTATTATACTTAACCTTAAAATAAATAATGGAAGACAGTCATTAAGTGATTTGTACAATATACTAACTTCAGTAAATCAGGAACAGTCTGAAGTGGATTCCATGAGTCTTGGCTCCTGGTCCCTTGTTGTAACCAGATAATGGCCATGCAGCTCCTCATCTTGCGTCTGTATAGGATGCACAAAACCATGAGTAATTGCAGTACTTAAGTTTTTAGAACTTTACTGAAACATGTAATTTCCTGTACTTTTTTTACACTGGTATGACAAAGTACTCAAGCTTTTGGAGGCTGAGCATGTCTGCTTCTACATTTTGCACAGACTGAAGTAAAGTCAGTCTTAGAACCTTTGGCAAAATGTGGGAGGGCCAGCGTACTGCTGTAACAAAGTAGAAGCTATAACGCTTTTAAGTGTAGTCTTGCCTGGGAGCAGGGTCTATTAAATAAACACTGACTCCCATGGGTTCCTGTAATTCGGTGGATTTCCTCATTATTTGGGGACAGTATCTTTTGAACGTTACATTGGACCTGAATTCTTGATGTTTTTCACCTGCAGTGTTTTACTGTACAACATTATAACCATTTTCCCTTTTCTTTCAATGGATAAATGGTCTAGAAGTGGTAATAAGGTATCTGGCCAAAGGAACCACATTGACCATGATTTGTTATACCTCTTTTGAGCTCTTCCCTTGTGGGTGAGTAGGAATTATATAGATCTCCGATGGTGAACTCTAGATTGTTGTTTCTGGTGTATTTATCCTTTTCCTTTTTGCCATCCCTGGTAAAGAATAGTTTGTTATTTACAGGACGTGTGCAAGTGTCTATTGGCAAGCCAACAAGGACTAGAGTTTGTAAACCCTAGAACTTGCCTAGAATCCTACCCTAGAACCTGACTCCAAGGTCATGGCATAAAGAGGTTGCTATCAAATATGCTGAAAGGTATTATCACACAACAATACACACACAAACCTCGCAGAAGGTAAGCTTTTGTAAGAGTCTTTGCTTGCTGTTAGACTCACCTGTGGAACTAACCTTTTTGAAGTTTCTGAAATATTTCTCTTTCATCCTACTCTTGGTGGTTAGACAACCTTTATATTAATTTTGCTCTTTTCTGTTTGTCTGTCTCTCAGAATGTATTCCCTGTGTTTCACCACCAGATGGTGCAACGGTTATAAGTTAGGTTTCAGTCAAGTGGTATTCATAGATTTTGATACGATAGGTTTTGATTTGATCTACTTTTAGTCTTGATTGAAAAATAATAAAAAACCAAGTATTTTAGAACAGATAACCTTAAAACCAGTGCACTAAAATGGAGAAAACAAATACAGAAGTAATTCAGTGTGGTTGGACTTCTTGTATGAGGCATTTTAAGCACGATGAAAGCATTTGTTTGCAAAAGGTCAGCTGGCTAGCGTAGGATGGTTTCCTATGACTTCTGCATTTCTGGGTTGCATTTGGAAGTATAAGGATAATAGAATAGAACAGAAAATGAGAACGGTTAATGTACTGTTACTAGACCTACTGGAAACCTTGTGAGAGAGCTACTTTTTGAAAAGACATGATGAGATTGTGCAAATTTAGGCAGTTTGTAGAACTCAGACAAACTTTGGATAAGCATTTAAAAACTTGCTTCTTATTTGAACAGAAGGAACTCTGATATTTGATTATGTGACACAGACACAGAATTATTTTTTAAAAAGACTTCACTTTGAACATAGTAAATCTGGGAGCACTCTAACTTTGGCATTTGTGTGCAAGAAAATGTCCATCATTTGCTATGAAAAGCTAGTGCATCACAGTGAGGGCTTTGCCATATGGAGACTTTGAGGTGAAAGCACGCTACAGAAGTGATAGCACGTGGCAGATTAGTATGTGTCATTCTACAGTGCTGTAAATTTACACTCTGGCTTGCTGTGCTCCTCATCTCTGTAGAGGAGCTCCCAGAATACAAACCTTTTGTTTTATTTTTCTCTTATATAGCGTGTTAGTTTCATTTTCCTGATGGCAACAAATGAGACATGAGAAAAACTTCATTGCAGATTTCTTTGCAAGTATTTTAATTGATTTTTTTAATTAATGGGAGGTACCTGTTTTGCATAAAAAGGTTAACAGGGTTACTTGGCAAGAATTACTCCTTTTCCTCATAGTTCATTTCTACATTGTTCTTCATGTACTGATAGAAAGCCAGCTGAATTTCTCATGGGAAAAGCCACACTGATGATATGTAGCAAATTAAGACATTAACTTGAACTGTGTTGAAATTAACTAAGCTGCAGGACAATGCAACATGAATCATGATAAACTTTGAAGGGTTATTTTTACAGCAAGGAAATTAAGGAAAATTTTTGTGGCATGATCAGAAAGATGGCTGTAAAACAAGTAACAAATTATTGAATACAGCTGCACTATATGGATTCTTATTATGCATGTGGGCATATAAATAATAAGTATATTACACATGATCTATGAATGCATATTTATTCATTAAAGACCAGATTTTGCTGCTTTTACACAGAATAGTATCATGTTTCATAATTAATCACATTCATTTTAATGTATTGCTTGGTAGGTACTTGGGAAAGCTTGGAAGGTGCTACTTAACATGAGTCAAGATTGCTCAATATATATTGCTGTAATTTTCAGTTTGAGAGATACTCAGTGTATATACCAGCAAAATAAATCTTTACTTCCTGTGGGCCTGCAGAGCTGGTATAGCTATAGAAGATTGAGCTGGATTGTGCTTTCTCTCTCACATCAACAAAATAGTTAGCTGAGTTCTGATTTTGGAGTCATTGTGGATGATGAAGTCCTGGCCTTGATTTACAGAAATATCGCTAAGCTTGTAATGCTCTGACAGTTAGGAATATCTGGTTTTAACTTGTGAAATGAGCAGATTTGCTTAGGAATGAGAGGGAAACCAGATGTCATTTTACAGTCACTTTTGGAACCCACTTTAATTTAGAACCCACTTTAATTTGAAATGCATTACATTTGTGTTTGTGTCAAAATTGTTCTCTATTCTGATTTTGTTAAATTTGTTCATGAATTTAATGCTGAAAGCTTGGCTTGATTTGTAAAGATGTGTTTCCTTGTGAATTGCCTGTCTAGCTGATGAAATTCCAGGAATGCTCTTTGGAAATGTCCTACAGGAGGTAAGGAAGGCAGGAGACCTATTTAGACCAGTGAGTACAGATCATGGGCAGGCTTTTATCTCTTATTTTTAGTACCTCATTAGTTGGTTTCTGTCTAGTACAGATCACTTTCTTCTCAGGAAAAAGAATGTATTTAATGATCAAAACCTAAATAGTAATCAGAATTCCTCAAACCATATTAAATTATTCGGCAAATTGTATTACTCATCATGAGTGATTTCTGCACTATAGGAAGGGATTAAGCTGTTACAGGGTGCGGGTATCATGAGTCAAATTGTGAACTCCATCTTGCTTGATGAACTCCATCTTGTTTTGAGAAGAACCCCATTTTGTGATTGTAGCCATTACTGGGACATTCACTCTGTATTGTAACCTCCATATTAGGTTAAGACATGCAGATTGTGCTGAAAAAGAGTCTAATCTTGACAAGTTCAGTCTATTCTAGATAATGTGTGCTCATGTGGGAGCATGGAACACCTTGAGAAGGCTAATTGTCCCTGTCTGTACCTCCCCAGCATATTATCAGGAATGGGACAGATAGCTTTAAGAGAAGGCTGCTTTTCTAAGCAAAGAGCCATTCCATCAACATTTGTAAATGAAACTGGTTGGAGACAGTGAAGGGAGGAGACACTTTGCCCCACCAAAGGCACCAACCAGAACCAAGACTCCCAGAGTGAAATCAGACTGGGTTAGGCAAGGAGTTGTGTTCAGGATTGTTTGTTGTTTTCAGTAGATCTGCAAATCTCTTCTGCTTTCTCAAGAGCAATGTGTTTGTAATTAAAAATTCCTTTGCCAAGCCTGTCTTAACTTGCTTTACTGGCTTGTTGTCCCTGAACAATGTAATTAGGAAACAAGGTCCCCTGCAAACAGGTGCACTCTGAAAGAATGTATCTAAGCAGCTGGGGGCTCAGGAGAGCTGTGGGACTGGTTTAGAGTCTAAGGAGACAGGACAGATGAGTCCCACTACCCAAGAAAGATATCGGATATGGGCTGTGGATGAAGGAGTTTGCCTGAGAGATCTTGAACTAGGAACAGTCACTATCCAGGTCCACCAGGTTTATAAATACATAGGATTTAATGGCTGGGGTCCACTCACCACAGATTAGTGTTTTGTCTAGAGTGGTGGACTGGCCTAGGCTGTGACAGAAGTACTAACAAGACATTCCTACCAACTGGGAGTGTGTGCAAAAGGAAGATGATTAGACATCTAAGCCAGTATTCACCATGAATATCTATTTTATCTTGATATTTCAATAATTGAACTTCATAGTGGTGTTCTTTCTTGTTCTGACCCAGGAGGTAAATATTACTCTTCAAACCTTAACAGCTACAGTGTGCTAGTTGCCTGGTATTTTGTATAATCAATTTGGTGGTCTTAGCCAATAGGCTAGTAGACAGGTTTCATCATCACTAAAACCACTATCCCACTTGGTGTTAACTGGTCCCCTTCTGGCAGTCTTAACAATTAAATGTTTCATGGAGGTAGTCTCTCCAGGACTGGGATGTGAGACCTTGATGGGAAAAGCTTACATTGCCACAGCCTATGCTGTGCCTGTTCTAAAGATAAACAAATGACTTGACTCTCCATAGATAATTATCCATCATCTTTCATGATCCACGATGATGGAATTCTCAATATGTTTTAGAAGTTAAATGTATGAATGAAAATTCTTTTAAAATACATAATTAAATGGTGGACCACACTGTGGTCTCACTTAAGCTGTTGTGCTAGAGCTAAAAAGTGCACCTTACCAATAAAGACATTTACACTAGTAAACAGACAGGGCATGTGGTCTGTTGACTGAGTGAATTTGTTTTTCACGTTAAATGTTAACACATAAATGTGGGTGAGAACACAGTAATACAAATTCAGCTCAGTTTATGCTCTCTGTTGGAAGGATCCATTTGAACAAATGAGATCAACGCTTTGTTCAATAAGAGTCAAGACTGAGCATTGCATTATTAATCTGACATCTCTACAATAGAGCCGCCCTTCTAGCTGGGGTGGCTGTTCTATTGATCTCCATTTGGGATGATTCTTCCTTGGTTTTCATTATGGAAATTACTGACTGCTTCCTTCAGTTTGTTCAGTCCATGTGTGAGCTCCTCACTGGGGCCACTGTAGCATCGTATTCCAGACCTCTCCAGAAAACTCAGACAAAATGACCCCTTTATGTGAAGTCTTGTTCTGCCCCTCCCCAAATCTTGGCTTAGAGGCTGCATAGAAAGTTCAACTGAACATTTCTGTGTTATTTTAAAAGGGTGAATCCTTTCAAGAGCTTGAATTGTAGTTGTCATAATTATGGTATGAAAGGGTTGTTTTTGGTTACAACCTAGGAATAGAAATTGGAATAATTGGGTTCTGTTCCTGCTCTTATCAGAGACTTTCCACAAAAATGTAAGCAAGTCATTTAACCTTTCTGTGCAGCTACAGTTTCTCTGTCCATAAAATGCTAACTTAACAGCAGAATTGTGAGCCACAGTTCATAAAGAAGAAAGGTGGTGTAAAAGTGTGAAGTACTGTTATCAGTTTAGCTCTGTTCTCATTTCCTCTTAGCTTTGGATTTCCAGAATGAATGAAAACAAGTATCTTACTTATCATTCAAACTCTCTTGGATGACAAGTGCCATAGCTAGAAAGCAGTTTTCTTTCTCATCCAAAGCTCTTAATTTTTCCCCCTTCTTGTTTACATGTTTTGGAAACATTCTTGTGTTGCTGTATGTCTTTCTCTCAATTATGCCAGGACATCTATTGGCATGCCAGCACCTGAAGACCTAAAACAATGCCTACCTTTTTTCTTCTTTTCACAGAAATGTTGTTGGTTTTTCTCTTACAGCCTCTCTGCCTGCTTTCTTGCCTTATTCAGTACCTCATTTGTTCCTTTTGTACACTTTGCTTTGCACAACCACGGAAAGCAGAGTGATCAAAGTGTCCCCAAAATACAGACACGCTAATTGTTGTTTTTATTCCCGTTCAGATATTTAACATACTGTGTTCCTCTCTCATCTTTTATGACTAATTAGTTCTTATTTATGGAAAACATTGTTCTTGTTAGATTAAAAAAGGAAGGCAAAGTGTGGATCCTTTCAATTTTTCCATGTTTTATTTTAGCACTCCGTCTTTATTAATAGCCCGTTTTGGGGGCTGGCACCATGCTAGGGGTGACAAGTGGCTCTCTTGCTGGGTCTTTTATGTTGCACTGGAGAGTTTATAAACACTTGATACTCTGCTTTAAAGATGGAACAGTAACTGGGCTTCAAACAACCCCTTGATGAAACAAATCTGTGCAGCTACCTCAACATAGTGCTATTAAATTAGTGTTCTTGCTAAAGGTATCTCTCCCCCCCCCCCCCCCCGATGGTGGCTCTTGGTAGTTTGGGAGAACCATTTGATTACAGATTAACATGCTTTGCGGATATGAAAAATACCGCAATTCTGATTTCTACTTGAGTATTTAGATTACAGCTCAGATTACAAACATCTATCAGTGCTGTTTGGTTCCAATGATGACAGCTTTATAAAACATCTATTATCTATGACAGTATTGTCAATGCTATTAGAAGACAAACAGCTGAGGTTAGATCTGAGCTGTCCACTGTGGCTTCCTTATTTACAATGAATTACTGTTTTGCTAATTATCTTTTAAACTAAGTTTTAGCTGATATTCTTCTGCCTTCTTCGATTGTCAAGAAGGGTTACATGAGGGTATGCCCTGTGTTATGATGTGCCTCCTGTGGATTTTTCAGAGAAGCTCATTTACTGCTTGTAATTTACTTGCTATAAATTAAATCTTATTTATTAATAGAAAAGAGGTTTATTATTGTTTAGTCTAAGAGAAAGCAAGATTAATTTTGGTAAATCTGGTTTTTTTTAATGCTAATACAAGGTCTTCTGCTCTAGTATTTATTTTTGTGTCAAATTAAGAGATGGTGATATATTTTCCTGTAGAATAAATTCCTTTATATTTCTTTTTTAGGATAGACTGAACTGGTATGTATTGGTATAATTAACTGAAAATTTATTCTAGACAGCTTCCTTGCCCTCCAGTGCTTGCATTCCAGGCAAGAGGTAAGAGAAGACGGCGAGCTTTCAGTAGTATCATCAGGACTACATAGGCTTTATCAGTTTCTTTGCCTGCCGGTGATGAAAGAGAGACTGTGATAAGGGGTCTTGTTATAGCATAGTAGTTCTCTAATATTGGTGCAGTGTAGTTTGACCATAATTCTGTAAAAGGTATCAGTTCTTTTTCAGTGTCCATATGTAATTATCCTTTTAGAGCCCTAAATTACAGTTTAAAGACCAGGGAAGTAATACAGCTAGGTAATCTTCTGCTGTCTCTAAGTAGAGAACAGATGGCATTAGTTCACACTTTATTAATAATTATTGTGGACCAGAAGAAGAAGGAAAAGGAAGCACTTGTAATGTGATTTGAAAGGAGGTGAACTGCAGTCCTGAGACAGTGTACGGAAAAGAGAATGCCAAGCGGGTCGACCATAATGGCATCTGGCTGACTTTTTTCATTACCAGGTTAATTGATTACTGGTATTTTTCATTCTGATCATCTGTGGTGGAAAAGTGGACTTTCTTTTTAACTAAAGTTATCGAACAAACTCATAAACTAGCAATAAAAGAAAATGAATGATTTTTATGAACCATATCTTCTGTTTAGACCATTTTAGAAGTTCCGTGTGAAATTAAACCATAACAAAGTAGTCTTGTTTTATGTGTAATGTCTGGTTTACCAGATATCCTCCAGCTGAGGCCATATTTGCATTACAGAATCTATGCTGGCATCTTTTGTCAGCATAGCTGCAGGTATACTGCATGATAGTGTGCCTTTTTTCACACCCCTGATTGACATAACTATTCAAGTATATATTTTAAGTGTAGACTGGGCTTAAGTTTCAGCTCATGAGTGCACCAGGGAGTCCAAAGTTGGCTAGTATTTCATCTGCTTTTTCTGTTTAGTATCAATAAAGTAAGATATCTGACCAGTCAATATACAATAAGTATCATTAAAAGACAAGGGTTTATGGACAGCTGAGAAGTCAGCATCAGGGGATATAGTTTGCATATCTTGTTTTCAGCTGCTAAAAAGAGGAAGATCAACTTTAGCTGCTCCATCTTCCCCAGCTCAAGATTCATGAACTGGAATTTTTAAAAAATCCTTCTGTCTGTTTGGGATCGTGTAGAGCAAGATGATGTACCAACATCAGGGAAAATCTTTAGACTAAAGTAACCCTGTAAGCAGTGGATGAATAAGTTCAACAATGATAGATCACTTCATTCAGAGTATTTTCCTTCTGAAGGCTGAATTCAGGGAGGACAACAGGAGATGCTTAACCTTAAACCTGGCCTGGACTACAACCCAGCTTTGAAACGAAGTGGGTATTAGAGCTCCGCCTTCTGAAAGTCTGTTCCTAACTAATATTCAAATGGTTTTTTGATCATCTCCATATGAAGACTCTGATTAGGTGGCCTTCAGTCTGCTTCTGTACTCTGTCTGCATGGCTGTCAAAGCAGGGAGCTAACTCTTGCCTTCTGGCTTGCTGAAAAACAAGCAAGTCATCTGGACCATGTCATAAGCACGCATTCTCAAAACTTTTAAGATCAAATAATGCAACCTACTTTGACCATGGCAAGTATGTCCCCCACTGATGGAAGTGATTGAGAATCTGTTTTAGCAGATGCTTGCTGTAATGATGATGATTAATTTTAACTTGCACCAGTTCTTTCATTCAGGATTCAGTTTTGTTACTGGATTTATTTTCAGTTGCTGTGTACTCAGCTGAGAATTCACTGATAGCCCAACACTTAAAATCTAACCAGTTTCCTACTCGGCTGTGTACAAAACGTTTCCTTGTATATAAAGGCATAACAAGTTTCATCATTATATTACTCAAAACTGGTTCAAATTCTTTGGTTAAAGGTTGTTTGTTTTGTCTTTTTTAAAGTACACTTATATTGAAACTAATCATAAGACATTTCATTGTAAAGTTAAATGTTAAGAAATGTTATGAAGGAACAAAAATGGAGGTTTAAAAGGGAAGCCGTGTTTCTTCCCAGGGTTTGGTGGTTGTGAGATCACAGCCTTCCACAGGAAGACTACTGCTGAGATTCTCTCTCACGTGAAGAAGGGAGTGATTCTCACATTCCATGGGAATCCAGCTCTGCTAATTTGAGGTAGAGGTACCTGTGCCAATTAGTCATTGTTCTCCTGGGTTGGATAGCGCAGGGCTGCACTGCCCCAGTGTAGGCCAAAGAGGGATCTTGGCTAGGGCTCTGTGCAGAGAGGGTAAACAAACTTTGGGTATGTCTACACTGATGGCAGCTATTACAACACCGTCAGTTCGCCTTTCCTGGAGCGGATTGCAGTGAGTATGAACTCACCATGCCGCTCCTGAAAGCCAGCCCCAGAATTCCTGGGGGCCAAGGAACGTAGAGAAATGTTGACCGCAAGGGTCTTGCAGTTGGCTTTTCCCAAATATGCAGTGGTGGCCTAAAAGTCACCGCTAGTTACGCAAGGAATTTTATGTTCCTTGAATAAACTGGTTGACTGCCGTGAATTTGCCCAAAGTATAGGCTAGGACTTTGCTGTCTTTTGGGTTGTTGTAGCCTGATGCTGCATGGAGAGTGCAGGAGCATAGTCCTATCTCCTCCTTACCTGCCTTGGAATGATGTATGTCCCTAGGCTCAAATGGAGAGAGCAGTCCCTGCACTTCTTTGGGCGGTACAACAGAGAAGGAAGTCCCTTGTGCCCTCTATCCGCCTTACCCCCTCCCACATGTCCACTGAGGGCCAGTTGCAGTCTTGTCTTTGGTATGTGCACATGATCCCATCAACCATTAATTTGAGCTGCATCAGAGGAAACAAGGAGAACCAGGATGTACATTGCTGGAGCTTACCTGTGTTTCATCTGGTAAACTCCACTGGTATAAGCGGGGCATAGCTCCTAGTGTGAACAAGACTTCTTATATTTAGAGGAGGGTAAGGGTTCCTAATTCTATTTTTGGCTAGTCACTGTATGACCTTGAGCAAGATGCTTGTCCACTATGAGTCTTGGTATCCACATGTGTACGAAGGTGGTCATGCTACTGACTTGCCTCAAACACTGTGAACTGGGAAGTTGTGATACTAAATTTATTAATGATTGTGAAGTGCCCTGACATGCTTGGATGATGATCACTTTAGAAGGTCAATGTAGTATTATTTCTCTTGGATTTTGAATGGAAGAAAACATTCCTAGGAAGTCTGTAAATTTGCACATTTGTTTTCCCCTTCAGATATTTGATAGGTGGATTTGACAGCACCACATAACACTGGTTCTATTGTCAGAAGTGAACCGGATATCATTACTGTTCCACTTAAATGAAGTTGTGCGAGGAAATGCCAGCTCTTCTATTGAGAGAACCCAATCAAGTGGAAGAGTTTTAAGTTTCTTGCTTTAGGAGCTGCCAAACAAATGGGAAGAACTGATTAAATCTAAATATGGCAGCTAACTCAACAAGCCTCTCACAAAGTGGAATGTAAATAAATTCTGCACTTTGCGGGGGAGGTTCCTAACATATAAACCACAGGTGGGAAACTTTCCTATTCACCTGGTTGATTTTCTTTGTTTGTTACAAAAGCCCCTTATCTTTTGAAAAATGGTGAAATCAGTGCAGAGTGTGAAAGATTAGACAACACAGAGTTTTACTATAACTATCAAGAGAGGAGGAAGCAGAGGCAGTTCAGACCAATTAAGGTTCAGACAATGCAAATTAAAATAAGTCATCTTTTATGCCATGTAATCTTCTCTCACGTGTCCTGCAATAAACCATACTGTTTGTGCACGCTACCCGCAAAACCTCAGGATTTAGGATTCCTGTTTACTTGTCATGCTTGGGGCTCTCTAAGTGACTTTATTTGTGAAGGCCAAAAGTTCTCAAAAATGTGTGCTTACAATTAAACTCCTAAATCCAAGTCTAGGCTCCTAAATGGACGGCATGATTTCCAGAAGTGGTGAATACTCAACCACTTTTATTTACATCAGTGCTCAGCAATTCTGGAAATCAGGCCACTTACTTAAATATAAAGAAAGCAAGGAGTCTTGTGACACTTAAAGACTAACAGATTTATCACGTGAACTTTTGTGGGAGAAAATCTCACTTTGTCTTTTTTGCTTTACTAGACTAACATGGCTGCCTCTTTGGAACTTATTTAAATACAGTTGCAGGAGATTGAATCAAGGCACCCTGCTGGAAATTTCAGATTAAATTTCTAGGGAGATCGGAAACCATTGGAAATTGCAGTCCAAATTAAATAGTGAATCATAGCTTAGTTAGAAGAAAATTGTTTTTCTTTGAGTGATTGCTCATGACAATTCCACTGTAGGTGCTGCATGCACATTTACCGGAAAACTTTTCCTCTTAGCAGATTCTATAGGTTTGGTCTTGGTACTTTCTAAAGTCTTGCACATATGCCATGCCCTTGACCTGCAAGATACCTATTTCTGTATTTTAGTTTTTCCAGGACACAGGAGGATTCTCCACTTTGTGGTTGGCGGGCACCCTCTTCCAGTTTATGGTGCCCCGATTTGGCCTCTCCTCTGCCCCGTTGGTATTCACCAAATGCATGGTGGCAGTGGCAGCCTACTTCTGATGTTAGGGAATCAAGATCTGCTTGTATTTAGGTGATTGGCTCTTCCAAGGCTGATCTTAAGCTCAGGTGACAGTCTGGGAGTAGTAAAGAACATTTGCCATCGCTTGGGGTTATTAGTGAACAACCAAAAATTGGTGATGACACTGGTACAAAGGATACAATGTATTGGGGCAGTCCTAGATTCCACACAGGCCAGAGCAATACTGCCACACTCCAGATTTGAAACCATATCAGAGCTAATATAAGGCCTTTAGACTTCACTGGTAACCATGACCTGGACTTGCCCGCATCTTTTGAGCCACATCGCAACCTGCACATATGTGATCAGGCATGCTTGCCTGTGCATGCAACCATTAGCACTGTGGTTGGGCACAAGTTTACGCCCCAAGCAGACATACAGTGGATAGTCGTAACAGTTCCTGCACGTATTGGCCTCTTTTGATTGGTGGTTTGATGCTCAGAAGGTTCTGAAAGGGGTGCACTTCACGGACCATTTCCCCTCTTATCCTTCTTTTCAGATGCATCGGATATAGCAGGCATGACCAAATTGTGGCTCGGGAGCCACACGTGGCTCTTGAATGAAAAATTGTGGCTCCCGGAAGAATGCCAGCAAATCAATTTAGGAAAGCAGCCCCAGTGTAACAGTTCAGGAGGGGGTTGGGACGGTGGGAAGAAGCGCAGCATGGATGGGGATGGCGGGGAGAAGTGCGGTATGGTTGGGATTTTAAGAAACTTGCCACAAGCCTGCAGTCATCTACACTGAGGAGCAGCTAAGTTTTTACTGTATAGGCTTAATTTTTCACGGTAACCTTAAGTAATTATTAGAATCTCACATTCATAGGGTCAATATTTTGTCCTCTTTTTATGATAAAATTAAAGTGTGCAATGAATTTTAAACTGAGTAATTCTGGAGTAGGTAAAAGTATATGGCTATATGCCTCAGTGCGGCTCTTGAAGGTTTAATAATCAACTCGTGTGGCTCTTGAGTTCCTTAAGTTTGGCCACCCCTGGGATATAGCATGGGGCGCTCATGTCAGCATGGGTCATAGCACCCAGGAGATGCGGTCAGCTCAAGAGGGAGATGTGCACATAATTGTGAGGGTAATCAGAGCAATCAGGCTAGCCTGCACAGCAGGGGTCGGCAGTCCCTGGCACATGTGCCTATTTCAAGCAGCACGTGGTACCCTCTGTAACACTGTCAGAATTGCTGCTACTGCCACTGAAATCTGCTCCAGGCAGCCTCTTTCACCAGCGGATAGGGCAGGTCCCCAGACACACCACTGAAAGCCACTCCAGGCAGTTATTTCTGCAGCATGCCTGACGACCCCCAGTCAGTGTTGACTAGCGTTCCTGGGGACTCCTTGCTGCCACTAAAAGGAGCTGTTCCAGGTGGCTTTTCTCCACAGCATGCCTGGGGATCCCCCCCTCACCCCCAACTGAGCCACTGCCAAAAGAATTCACTCTAGGAATGGCCTAGAATGGGTAGGTATGTTCTGCCCTGGGACCTTGGAATTCCTGTTGGGGCACAAGGCATGATTAGAACATGGATTGAGCTGCCACACCAAAAGAAGCCACCTAGAGCAGCTTTTGGAGGTAGGGGGCATTCCAGCTATGGCCGCTACTGAATTTTCAGGTTGTGGCCACCTTTTTCGGTGGAGGATGCCACTGCCATGAGCTGAGGGTCAGGGAGGAGGGACTAGCATGGGGGTTGGCAAAGATTGCTAACTCCTGCTGTTACAGCGTTCCTTCTGGTCCTGCAAGGCAAAACTATTCGAATCATCACAAACAACACAGCAGTCATATATTTTGTCAGCCAGCAAGCTGGGGTTCATTCCCCAGCCCTCTGTCAGGAAGCAGTGGCTTTGTGGGCATTGACCATAAAACATAAAGTCCACCTGATGGCTTATCACCTGCCAGGAATTAAGAACACTGAGACAGGTCATCTCAGCAGGTCATTCAGATCATCTCACAAGTAGTGTCTCCACCCTGAGGTGGCAGACTTAATTTCCCAGAAGTGGGAATATCCCAGGTGGACCTGTTCACCTCCAGGTTCAAGAGGAAGAGCAGATGATGCAGCTTGTTTCAAAGCAGATAGAAGGGAATAATAGGTGATTCTTTCCTTAATGCTTGGTCAAACAGTCTTCTGTATGCATTTCTGCCCATACAGCTGATCCACAGGGTACTCCTAAAGATAAAAAGAGACAAGGCAACAGTTATCCTGATAGCTGCCACATCCCAGACAGCATTGTTTCTTCTTCGAGTAGGGACCCATGTTCTCCACTCAATGTGCATCAGTGCACATCACATCCTTGATCGGAAGTTTCTCAGCAGAGCCCATGTGGGTTGCACGTGTGCCGCAGAGAGCTCATGGTAGCTGTGGCACTGTTTACAGTGCGCACGCGAACCCTCACCTTCTAATTTTTTCTCAACCACCTGCAGTCTGAGATGGAGCCCTCAGCAGCTCTAAGCAGCCTGCTTAAATTTTGCCTTTGTATTACTTCTGGTTAGTTTTCCCAGTTGTTAGTTAGATTCCAGTTACTAGTTTATCTCCCATTTACCTAAATTTTTTTTCTTCCCCTTTACCTCAGAAGATTAAATATGCCTGCTTCACCAGGTTTTGAACACCATCTCTTGTAAAGACACTATGCCTGTCTCAGACAGGCATGAGCAATGAATTTGGTGTTTGGGCGAGGGACATCTCTCTCATAAATGCCCACACTGTAAAAATTAAAATCAAGAGCAGGCAGGACAGAGACATGAATCTGAAATTGATCTTTATGGAAGGATTGTTAAGACCTGCTTCAGACCTCGGTCAGTCTCTGCATGCAATGGAGAAACTGCAAAGGAGACACTTGTTTGCCTCATCACCCATGATTGCTAAAAGAAGAAAGACTGATGATGATAAGAGCTGGTACCAAAGAGGCTATACTAGAGGATCTGGTACGTGTATCCCACATATGAGAGCCTGTCCTCCAAGCTCTGATAGGGAGCATGGCACAAAGGCAGAAACAAACAGCTGTAGTTGGCACCTGCAGTTGCCATGGCCATGGCACAGTCAACGACCCTAATGGCCACAGAAACAGCAATATCAGCACCGATTTTGCCTCCAGTGCCAACTGCTGTTCCAATAACACATCCGACACTGACTTCAGTACTTGTGTTGCTGGCTCAAGCCATAATGACTCATATTATGGCACTGCAACTGGCACCAACGGGACTTGGTGCCACAAGAATTCAAGTGCCACAATCCCATATAACAGCCCTAGAAGGAGCACAAACAACAGAAGCACCTCCCAGAAAACATAGAATAAAAACACCTCCCTGCCAACAGGAACGAAAAGAATCATTTACTTCTTTTCCTATCTCACCATTCTAGGGAATTGACTCCTCACTTGGGCAGTTCAGCTCAGCATCCTTCTCTTCAAAGGAAGACCTTAATACAGAAGATGGTATGTATCCAACTCTGAAGACAACACCTGCTGTGTTCAGAAACATCCTACCAACCATCTAATCCTGGATATGTATGCATCCCCTTCCCTGCCCCCCCGGTGTACAACAGTACCATCTAGTATACCCTAGATGGGGTGGGGGAATTGGACACAAGATGGGATACCACAAAATATGTCCTCAACATCCTAAGTGCCAATACCTCAGCAACCTTCTATGACTTCAATATCAGAACAGCAATTCTCATTGATTCCAGCTACATCCCAGCCACAAATGACAGGACAAGAAATTTCATCAACTGCGTCAGATGAAACAATTGTTGCCCCACATACAAATGCTAATGACACAAAGCAATTCCAAGAACTCTTCACAAGAGGTGCTGACAGTATGGACATTCCCCTAGAAGAGACTTCAGCTTTATAGAATATTTTCCCGGTATAGTCTTTATAGAATATTTCAGTTTTGCACCTCTACAAAAATTGCTCTACCAATGAATGAAGTAATAATGGAATTGGCAAATAATATATGGCAAACAATGGCTACAGCTACACCAACTATCAAGAGAGCTGATAAAAAAATATTTTGTTGCTCCAAAAGACAGTGAATTTCTTTTTATCCACCCACAATCTAACTTGCTCGTCATAGAGGCAGCTAACCAGAGGTCGAAACAAAATCACAATAAATTGACACCAGGTGACAAAGATGACAAGAAACTTGATCTCCTAGGACGGAAGGTATGGACCTCAGCAACACTACAATTTATCTGTGGCAAACTATACAGTGATATTGTTAAATTATGATCGTGGCAGTTATACAAAATTCTCTGAATTTATTGATTGCATTCCAGAGGACAGGAAGCAACAATTTAAGTCTTTGATAAGGAAGAACCAGCTGACAGTAGGAACCATGCTTCAAGCCTGATTAGATCACAGATACTGCAGCACGAACCATTGCCACCGCTGTAGTTATGCGTTGATCATCCTGGTTACACACAGCCAGATTGCACAAACAGTTGCAGGACATTATTGAGGATTTACTATTTGATACAAAAAAGCTGTTTGGAGAAAAAACAAATAAGTAATGCATACACTGGAAGACTCCTAAGCAAATCCTCCGTACACTGGGCATATATGCCTCAACGACAAGAATAAGAAATTATAGATACTCACATTTCCAACAAATAGAAGGCTTGACAATTCCCATCCCAGATCAAAACATCAACAACAATGGTGTAGGCAAACAAACCAAACATCCTTGAGCAGTCAATCAGCTCCTCCCAAACAGAAGTTTTGAAGAATTGGTTGAGGGTTTGTCAAACCACCTTGTACCAACACAGGATGTTACCAACATAAAATCCCGACTATTCAACAACAGACTGTTCCCGTTCCTCCACCAATGGGAAGAGATCACATTGGACAAATGCGTAATAAAAATTATCAATGGTGGATATACAAGCCCTTTTGTATCGAAACTTACTCTCCCCCTTCCTTCCCCGTCTCTCTTCAGGGACCCCTCTCATGTACCTCTCCTGCAGGAGGGGAGAGAGAATCTCCTACAGCTTGCAGCAATAGAGGAAGTCTTGAAGGAGTACACTGGAAAAGGATTCTATTCCCAATATTTTCTTACCCAGAAGAAAAGGGGGGGATGGAGACCCATCCTAGATCTCAGAGAGCTGAACAAGTTGGTCAAAATTCAGTGATTCAAAATGGTAACACTTTCCACTATACTTTCTGCATTGGATCAAGAGGACTGGGTAATTTTCCTTGACCTCAAAGATGTATATTTCTATATTACAATCAACCCTGCACATAGGAGGTTCCTATGTTTCATATTCCAGGGCAAACATTACCAGTACACAGTACTACGCTTTGGCCTATGCACCACTCTGAGGATATTTTCAATGATGATGGCCGCAGTTACAGCACATCTTTGAAAAACAGGAATCACAACCTTCCCATATCTACACGATTGTTTAATAAAGGTGCACTTGTATCTTGCAGCTCAACAAGCAGTAAACATAATAGAAAAACTGTTTCATTCACTTGGCCTTGCAATGAATTACAAAAAATCTTTCCTATCTCCTTTGCACCTCATTAGTGCTCAAATACATACACCTGTGGGCTAAGTATATCTCCCATGGAAAGATTCAAATCCATAAGAACCTTGGTGCACACCACACAGTTCTGCCCAACCATAACAGCTCGCTTATGCATGTGACTGCTGGGACACATGGCAGCAACAATATATTTGGTTCAACATGCAAGATTACATATGCGACCGCTACAAATGTGCTTCTTGAGAAACTGCAAACCACGCAAACATCCAGTCCATCGTGTTCTGTCCATCCCAAATCCCATAAATGCACATTGACTTAGTGGACATGTCAAGGAAACCTCTTGCTGGGCATCCCTTTCACTGCTCAAAACCCATCTGTATTAATGACCATGGATGCTTCAATGATATATTGAGGAGCTCACCTCTAACAATCCACAACCCAAGGCAAGTGGTCAATACAGGAGAGATTTCTACCCGCTAACCTACTAGAATTACATGGGGTTTGAAATGCATGCCATCATTTACTTACAATTATAGCAGGAAAGATCTGAAAATATGAACAGACAAAATAGCATGCATGTACTGTATCAGTTGCCAGGGAGGGGCACGCTCCCCTTCTCTATGTACAGAAGCAATAAAACTATGAAATTGGTGCATTTCCCACAGTATACACTTATCAGCCATATACCTACCTGGCAAGGACAATACGATGGGATACACGTTAAGCAGGAACTTTGAAGAAGCTCACAAATGGGAAATTAACAATGAAATACTGCATCAAACATTCAGATGTTGGTGATATCCCATGATGGACCTCTTCGCCACATCTGCAAACAAAAAATGCAAAAAATTCTGCTCAAGGACAGAAATTGGAGAAGGTTCCCTGGGAGATATGTTTCTCCTCAGATGGGAACAGACTCTTCTGTATGCTTTCCCTCCAATACCCATGATTCCCAAAATGGTTCACAAAATATGACAAGACAAAGCCAAATTGATAGTGATAACTCTGGCGCGGCCAAGACAGACTTGGTTCACTTATCTTCTGAGGATGTCCAAGGAGTCGCCAACCACCCTTCCAATGATCCCGAACCTCCTTTCTCAGGAAGAAGGATGGATGTTACATACTCATCTAGGCAGACTACGTCTCACTGCATAGCTGCCCGGTGGTTCAATGATAGAGAAATACAGTACTCAGATTCGGTTAGACATATCCTTCTGAACAGCAGAAAGACTGCTACAAGGAAACATATCTACAGAAGTGGCGTAGATTCTCTATCTGGTGCAAACAATGAAACACATATCCTTGCACAGCGTCTGTCCCAATTGTTCTAGGATACCTACTTCAATTAAAAGAAGCAAGTTTATCAATCAACACCATCAGAGTACACCTAGCCACTATATCTACTTTGCATGAACCTTTACAAAACTTCTCTTTATTTGCTCACCCAGTTGTTAAAAGATTTATGATGGGCATCCAGAACATATACCCAGATGTGCGACCCCTGGTAGCATAATGGTACTTCACTCTGGGTCTCAAAGCAATTACAAAACCACCATTTGAGCCCCTGGCAATGTGTTCTCTGCTACAAATGTCCACGATAGTCACTTTCCTCATTGCAATAACATCAGCAACATGCGTCAGTGAGCTTGCGGTGCTTATGGCACAACCACTATACACAGTCTTCTATAAGGACACTGGCCATATTCTAAATTCCTTCCCAAGATAACCTTCTCTTTCCATATTAACCAGACAATACATATACCCACTTTCTTCGCAAAACCACATACCAATACACAACATGTTATGTTGCATGCGCTAGACTTGAGACACGCTCTTGCATTTTCTTGGATAGAAGTAAGTCATTCAGGAAAACTTCTAAACTTTTCGTTTTCATTACTGAACAATCAAACGGTAACCCAGTCTCTAAACAAAGACTACTTAAATGGATTTCTACATGTATCCACATGTCATATGCACAATCTGGGGTGGAACCACCTAAAACCATCAGGACACATTCCACCAGATCCTTGGTAACATTGACAGCCTTTCTCCACAACTGTCCCCCTGCTGTGGGACTCCTGAATTCTTGGGTTGGTTGGTCCTGGTTTGATTGGATTCACGGAAGAGGCGATCCACCCAGCCCGGACCCAAGAAAGAGAACCTGGTTTCATACAACTCAATTTTACTAGCACCACACAGAGTCCTTTAGTCTTTTAATGAGTCTCCAAGTACAGATAAGCAAGCACACAGACTGTACATACAGCAGTACTACAACAATAATTCCTACCCAACTGCTAATCCAAGTCCTGCCGCAAACCCTTTATCTCAACCTCGGTAAGTACAATTAGTCATTATGTACAAATACATGATTAGCTCAGCGACACTGTGCCTGAGGTCACTTTTTGTTTTGGATTTTCTTCCATTTATTTTTTTCTTTCTCTGCATCTTTTGTGGCACCTGTCTCTTTCTTCCCTCGGCTGGCCCACCTGAGGTGCTTCTGTCCTTGTTCGGTTGCCTGGTGTGGCAGTAGTGTTCCCCGGGTGATCAGTCCCTCGGCCCAGCAGATGCTGTGCTGTTGGCTCTGATCCGCTGTACCATGGCCAGTAGCTTTTATTGGCCTTGTAGTTTTGCTGACATGTTAGTTTATTGGTTCTTACTCCCCCTTATTCTGGCTCAGAACCAGTTTGAGCAACCTAGCTGTTGGCTGCCTGAGGGTTGAATCGTAACCGTCTTGCCTTTCTTTGCCCAATTAGAACATGATTTTTACCTTGCGCACAGCATGTTCGAGCCAGTCCCTGACTTTCCTTTGCCTCATGCCCAGTATGGTGCATTCCCAGCTCAGTGGGATGACTCGGGCTTTGCCCTGCGTTAGCCCTGGGAGGTCTCAGCTTTCCAACAATGATATACCAATATCAGACATTTGCAAGGGCACCACATGGGTTTCAACAAACACTTTCATAAAACTTTATGCCATTGAACAGGCAACCAACTCAGGCAACTCTGTTGGTCTTGTGGTTCTAAGATCCATAGGCAATAGAAACTCCAAAGTTCCTCCCTCCAACTAGGGGAACTGCTTTGTGATCACCTTGAGTGGAGCACATGGAGACACTACTTGAAGAAGAAGTGAGAGTTACTCACCCTTGTGCAGCAGCAGAGGTTCTTCGAGATGTGTGTCCCCATGCTGCTCCTCTACCCACCCTCCTCCCCTCTGCTGCGATGTATATGTACTTGTGTTAGATTCAGTTGCTCCATGGTAGAGAAGGAACTGGAGGATGGGGGTTTGCGTGCCTGGTGTAAATGGCACCACAACTGCTGTGAGCTCTCTGTGGCACATGCATGACCCACATGGGCTCTGCTGAGAAATCTCTGTTGAAGGATGCGGGATGCACCAACGCACCTTGAGTGGAGCAGCACAGGGACACATATCTCGAAGAACTTTGGCTACTGTATAAGGATGAGTAGATCCCACTTCTCAATGATCCTGGAACTGTCTCTGGCCCCATCCATAGAACTGTCATTATGGGACAATCTACTCTCCCAGTATCAGGGGAAGTTGCTGCACCTCAGCCTGACTTCTTTCCATCTGACAGTCTGGCCTCTCAGTGTTTAACAGTTGGGAAGCAAGCCTACTCATCACAAGAGCAGCTGGCATTGATGGGCAGTAGGAAACCTACCAGGCAGTCATACACAGCAAAGTTGAGGAGGTTTACAAACTGGGGTGGGGCTAGGGGGATTTTATCCATTTCAGCCTCAGTACCTTTAATTCTGGATTACATATTGCACCTCAAGTACCAAGGTTTAGTCACCTCCTCACTGAAGGAGCACCTTGATGCCATATCAGCTTTCCACCCTCTAATCCAATGAAGTTCTATGAATTTTTCTCATATTATGGTAACAAGATTCTTAAAAGGGGTAGGAAGGATTTTTTCTCACATCAGGGCCCTTTTACCCCTTGGTACTTGAAGTTGGTCTTCTCTACCCTTACAAAGGCATACGTTCAAGTCATTGGCTGCTTGCCCTCTTCTCCTGATTTAGGAAAATACTTTGGTGAAAATAAAAAATGTTATGAAAATTTGGTTTGGGGTTTAGATCCAAATATAAACTTTTTCAATGTGGGTTGATGTTTTGACTTAGCCCATTTTAGAGAGAGGTCTGAGTCAGAAAGCTTGGTGCCAGGTCTCAGCTTTTGTAAGTTTTAAGTTCATGCCTGTCTTCAGCAATCGATGTGAATAGCATCCCTCTGAAACCAGATTTTATGGGTTGAAATGATCATGGACACGTCATCTTTTTCCACTAATGCATATTGACATACAATCAAAAACTTGTGAAAAAACAGACCTGAGTAAAGTAAAGAAGATCTTCCATTCATTTAAAAAATATCTGTAGACAATATTTTTAAAATATGTTTTTCTTCAAGGTGGGCACCTAAACACAAGTGCTCTGATTTTCAGAGGTACTGAGGATCCACAAAGTCTAGGGACTTATGTGACGGTTGTAGATACTAATCATTTTTGATCAACAGAGAATGCCTGGATTTTTTTTTTTTTTTGGCAAGATCGACAGTTTTCTCTGTGGCGTTGTGGCCAGATTCCAGTTCAGGTAATCTTTTTCTGCCTCCTTATATTTCCTTTTCAGTTTCATTAGATTATATTTATTTTCATTTATTTTCTTTGTATCCTAAATTGCTGTGTTGCATTGCTTTGTGCTTTTCAGTGAGGAATGAAATGACTACTATTTGCATAGCACTTTGAGGTTCATTGGCATGAAAGTTGCTATATAAATTTGATGGTAACATTCCATTTAGTTTAAACCATTAAGAAACTTGTGATTGATTTATATACTAGCAGGTAATTATTTGAAGGGCAAGGGTACAGCTAAAGTAGAATGTGCTGTGATATTACATATGTTTTGGCTGTGACCAGAGTAGAAAAGAGAAATTCAATAACACAAATAGTATTTTAAAATTCTAAATTTGAATATTTATTTTAAATAAGAGAAGTCCTCTTAGTTGTAGAGAATTTCCTGTGGATTAAGAAGCATCCAGGATTATCTCCCCCTCCCCCACCATTTTCCATTAATTTCCCGGAAGTACCATGCATCTTGAGCACCAGTACTTTACCTAACAAGGGTTTGTTTGCTGTTCTAAGCCTATTTGCTCTAAAGTGGAACTGATGCTAATATTTTAGTCTGGTTTCAGTGTTTATGCCTTTCAGTCTCATAGGATTCCATGGTCTTGTATTGCATGCAAGTGTTACAGTCCTGCTCAGGAAAGTTTCCATAAGAGGTGATGAGACCAACAGTGTTAACTCATCAAACAGCTTGTCGACTGTGCCTCTTTTCCAGAAAAAGTATTTTTACATTATGGTGTGAAATGATGGTTGACAGGTTAAGTGGAAGTACAGGTCATGGAAGTTCTTCCCTGATGGACAGAACAGAACAGAAAATGTGGGTCTGTGTGTATAGCATGTATGCATAAAGTATTATCCTTTCTTTTCTTAATCCCATGGCCTGAAAAAAAATATTCATTTTATATCTTCTGGATGGGACCAGGACTGAAAATTACAGTAGTCCAAGATTTGTTGTATTCAGTCCTGTGAAAGTTAAGTGGGTGTAGGGAGGAAGCACGGCTTAGACTGTTGGAAGATGAGGATGTTTAAAACTTAGCATAGTTTTAATGTCTAGGGGTCTGCAATCTGGGACTCTTTTGGGTTGCAGACCCCTGGTTTAGACTCCCATGAATTGCCTGACAAGTAGGAGGATACTGGCTTTAAAAATCATTTTATTCCTCTGTTAACTGAGAAGTGTGAGATTCCCCACTAGATGATTTGTAGGATCCTGCATGCTTCTGCAAGATTTTTGTAAGTTTTCTCACCTGATTATGTAGCAGAGTGCCTCACGCTGCAAATTCCTACAGTGTGTGCAAGTTGGATATGCTTGTCACCCTGATATCACTGTATTTTGAACTTTAACAGCTTTTGGTTCATCAAACTATATGTATTTTTATTTTAGCAAGCATGCAGCTAAAAGGAAAGAAATGCCTACATTTTCCCAAACCCTGTGTTGCAAGATGTTGTGATGTATTAAGATGGAGTTATGATATCATATCTTCATACCTATTACCAAGATGGCTGCTGTCATCTTTAAAAATGTATGAATTGTTAAACTGGTACAGACAGACCCACCTTGTCTAATATCCTGTCTCCAATTATAGACAATATTGGATGCTTCAGAGAAAGGATTAAACCCCATTAATGCAGCTATTAGTTAATATGTGTGTTGAGTGCAGTTTTTCCTGATTTCAGCTGATGCTAGTTGATACTTTGCAGCATGAGAGACCTATTGTAATTTTTATCACTAGTTTAGTTCTGCAGCAGATGTCCTCCCTTGTGTCAACATTGTGTCCATTTTTTTTATGTAATAAGTGTTTCAACAAGAACCTGAGAGAGCTGGTTTTCTCAGTTACCAGCACATTGCATAAAAATATATTTTATTTGTTTTTCATTAAATCATAGTTTAAAAATAAATATTTGAAACAATTTAGCTGTGCAAGAGACCTGGCCTATAACAATTTGCTCTGATTACTGTTTCCTTCTTCCTCCCTCTCTTGCCTTTTTCTAGTGTTTGTTGTGTTTGTTTTGAATCAGATGACAAGCTCTTCAAGTCAAGGACTGGCCAGTTCTTTTTGAAGGTTTTCGCAGCAGCGAAATGGGGACAATCAGATGAATTAAGTGCAAGGCTACAACTTTTATTAAACTTTAACACAGGCAGGGGTGTTATCTACCCATCACCCATATTCTTCTATGCCAGGCAGTTAATTGGTTCCAGTGTGTGGGTTACAAGGCTGTTCACTGTGTAACCTGTACTTGATGCCAGAATTACAGAGCTCCTTATCATATAACCCATAATGTGAAGTGGGCTCCCTCCATCTATCCCCCAGAGCTCCCCTCTCTCTGTGAGAGGGGACAAAGAGTGCAGCAGAGTGGCGACCTTACCCCACAGGGGCACAAGTTCTGACCCTACTACCTGAGCTTGTTGATTTCATTGTTCTGTACAAGAAATGGATTTTTTGCTGTCCTTCATTGAAGCAGAATGAGCCAGCACTGGCTTCCAAAACAATTGACAAGCTGTGGATCATTTAGACATCCATGTAATTAAAACTGGAGACAAGTCTCAGAAACATGGGCTAACAACATCTGCTTAATGAGTTCATGAGACTTTTATTTGGTGTTTTTTTTTTTACAGCTACATACCAGGTCAAATTTAAAGGGCCACTTCCTTTTCTGTATATATGTCTTCTTAAGTCTCCATTGTCATTGGGCAAATTCATCCCTGTTCTAACTGAAAAGAAAGGAGGGACTCATACCCAGGATAAATTTGGTCTCCTGACTTCATAACCTTAGGTTTAAATGCATTTATTAAGATTATTTATACTCTCATGTGAGTTATACTAGCTGCCTTGAAGAGAATGCAATCCAAAAGGGCAAAGACAGAAGAACAGTACGGGAAAGGGGGTGCAATATATAAATAGAGCAGTAAGTATGATGATAGTCACATGATTTGTTTGTCGCAAGCTTCAAGGGGGCGTTGTTTTACAGAGTGGCAGTAGGTCTGGGATTAGGACTTCTGAGTAGAGCCTGACTTCTAGCCCTAGTCTACATTTAGGGTAAGTTCGATGGCAGTCTATTGCCAGTTATGCAAGGACTGCAAAATTCCTTCTGTAACTAGCAGCGACTTGTAAAGCTGCCGCTACACATTAGGAAAACGCCGATCACAGGTCACTTGCAGTCATCCTTTCCCTATGCCCCCTGCGCCCCAGGACTTCCAGGCCGACTTCCAGGAGCAGCACGGTAAGTTCATACTCACCACAAACTGTTCCTGCAAGGGCGAACTAATGACGGCGAAATTGCTGCCGTCAGTGTGGACGTAGCCCTAGATGGAGCTCTTCCTTTCTCTTGCTAAGAAACTCCCGTGCCACATCCTGGTCTGCCTTCCCAGGAGGTTTCTTTCATTTCTGTCTATTGTCATGTGCTCTCTCGTCAGACAGAGCAATCCTTATATGTAGCTCAGAGAAGTTCTGTGCTAAGGAGGCAGTGGTCAGGTTCACAAAATTTAAGGGACTGTCTGCCTTATCCAAGAACATATTTCAAAGGTTTTGTTCGGCAAAGAAGTGTGATGGGTATATGGCTATGTCCACACACACATTGTAAAGGCAATTCACATTGAATTGATTTAAGCTAAATCGATATAAAAATCAACAAGCTCAGATAGTAGGGTCAGAACTTGTGCCCCTGTGGGCTAAGGTCGCCACTCTGCTGCACAGGTGAACAGCATAAAAAACCGAACTGAAATAGCATGTCCAGACATGGGACTTGCTATTTCGATTCAGGAGAGGGGCACCATGAGAGCTGTGGCAACATGACCCCCTGGCAGGGCCATGTCCCCAGCCAGTCCCATAAATGCAGGAGCTGACATCACCTCACTGTCTATTCCGGCTGGCAGGAGAGTGCGAGAGAGACAGGTATGGATGTTCCCTGGCTTCCATACCATCCTTGAGCGTTAGCTAGACTCTCTGCTAGATGGTCCTGTTGCCACACCTCGTCACTGAAGGAGTCCTGCAGGACACCATTGCTGGCCTTGCCACCCTGCGGTTTCCAAACTGCCCAGGAATCCTCGATGCCACCCACATACCTGTGCGTGCCCCAGAGCACCGTGCAGCTGAGTATTGGAACAGAAGGGATATTGCTCAGTCATCTTTCAGGCCCTTGTGGACCACTGGGGCATTTTTCAAAATTGCTACGTTGGCTGGCCTGGGAGGGCGCATGATGTCAGAGTTCTGTGCAATTCCTCCCTGTACCGGGGCATGGGGACAGGCACCTTCTCCCCTCCCATAACATGACTGTTTGGAGAAGTGGAGATGCCTGTCCTTGTTGTCGCTGATGCGGCCTACCCCTTCCGCCCCTGGCTCATGTGCCCGTACATGGGACCCCTCAATGCCGGACAGCAGCTTTTCAACCGCCGTCAGCCGCTGCCTCCAGGTGGTTGAGTGGGCATTCAACAGACTGAAAGCATGCTGGAGGTGCTTCCTCACATGCCTGTACCTTGCTGAGGACACCACTGCGGAGGTCATCAGTGCCTGCGTGTCACTGCATAACCTCTGTGAGCTCCAGGGGGAGAGAGTAGTTGCCATGTGGGAGGCAGAGGCAGAGCTCATTGGTGCCTGGTTCCAGCAGCCAGAGGTTTTGGCTGCAAGGGAGCGAGTGCCGCAGAGAGCGGCTACTGTGTGCGAGGCACTGAGACACCTGTTCCTACATGAGGATATGTGAAGGCCAGGCCCGCCCCACCACACCTCCCACTCCTCCGTCCTGCAACAACCAGTCCCCACCTGACCCACCCGCACTCTGAACCCTACCTAACCCACCCACGCTCTAAACCCTACCTAATAAACACTCAACTTGAACCGTTCATGATGTCAGAACTTTTATTTACAATAAGGAGGGCGGTTGTGGAAAGAGAGGTTTGGGAGGCAGCAAGAGGTTCTGATACTGTGAGGTGGTGGGAGAATTGGGGGTGGGTGGGTGCTAAACTGGGAGCTGGGACGGGGGCAGGGGGAGAACTGAGGGGTGGGTGCTAAACAGGGAGCTGGGTTGCGGGTGGGGGTTTGGGGACTTTCCAAGATGGGGTGAGGCTATGGGGAAGCCATCCGCGGCTGCCCTGGTCTGGGGGCACTAGTGGTGAGGGATGTTTGGGTGGCCCAGTGGAGCTCCCTCAGCTTCCAGGGGCTCCAGGTGCTGCAGGCTAGAGGCGACATCCCGGAAGCAATGGTGAGGGCCTCCTGAGTATTGGCTTGCTGCTCCATCACTGCAGCCTGTTGGGTCATCACCATGGCTTGCTGTTCCATTGCCGTGACGACACGGTTGTCAGCGTCAGTTGCACGCTGGAACTGGTGGATAGTCTCTGTCTTTCTGGGAACTGGGCATAGATGTCTTCTCAGCCCCATATCTGCGGGAGGCAGAGGACCTCCTCCTGCAACCACACAGGGGCTCAGCATCGCCCCAGTGCTGCAGCAGCATGTGCCTCTGCCATGCTGTCTGCAGTGTCCAGGCATGTGGCACCACGGAGGCTGGGCACTTCCTCCTTCCTGGTGTTCTGCACCCTGGGAGGAGGAAGCGCAGTCCATGTCGGAATTGAAACAGCCATTGTTTTGAAACAACGCATCCGAATGGTGTTGTTTCAAAACATCCATTTTGCTTCAACGGTCATTTCGGTTGCCTACCAGGTTTTAATGTTTCGATTCAAGTTTCATTGTTTTGATATGATGGAGCTTGTCCTATTGAAACAACAAAACGTCTGGACGTAATTTTTTTTAAAGTGAAACAATGGCCGTTGTTTTGCTTTAAAAACTATGTGTGGACATAGCCTATATCTCTGAGGGGTTGGAAGAGGGAGAGGAGCTGGGGAAGGAGAGGAGAATAGACCCAGGCATTGAGTTTCCTTCTGCTACCATTCCTCATTATAATCAGTTGTATTCCAAAATTGCTGCTGTTTTCCAAGCAGCAGGATTATTACCAAACTAAACAGAAACTGTAATCTCCAGATAGTGTGGCTGTTGACATCATGGCCTAACTTCACTGCTGCAAGATGATGCAGCTCTTTTGACTTTCGAGAAGCTGCAGATGCTATCACCATAGATGAATTTGTCTCCAAGTTTCCACTCACATTCTAGTTAAATAATGATACACACAGTTCTCACAAGCAGATCACAGCAAAGCCACAATGGGTCTTATACAGTTTTGACAGATCCAAATGGCTTTATTTTGAAGCCTAATAATGAGATTTACAACCACACTGTGAGGGTTCAAGTCTGAACCCAATAGAGCATTAAGAGAGAGTATCACCTTAGAACTTTTGAAATCACTCCATTTGTGCACATATATACACCTACTGGAATTGATAAGATAAATACATACTCTCTGTTCATTTGTGAGGTATTTAGCCAATGTTGATTAGATTTAGGACTAAATAATTTGAGTAAGGATGAGAGCATCTGGAGTCCTAAATGGCACTAAATTAAGTGCTGTCAAAGGAGCACCTTTCACCAGCATGCTGTGTTTACAGGGAAAAATAACAAATTCTTATCTCTGGGTCCTAGCTTACACTTGGGGAAATTTGGCAGCAGTCGGCTGCCAGTTATGCAAGGAATGCAAAATTCCTTGTGTAACTAGCGGTGACTTTTAAAGCTGCTGCTATATGTTAGGGAAAAGCTGTCCGCAAGACCCTTGCAGTTGGCCTTTCTCTACGCCCCCTATCCCCCAGGACTTCCTTGCTGCGAACTGCTCCCGGAAGGGCGAACTGACAGTGGCAAAATTACCGCCGTCACTGTAGACATACTCTGGGAGTGCCCCTCTGCCTTGCCACTTCCCTGTTTTGTGAGTCTATATGGGTAGTTCTGCATGTAGTTCATATATTATCTGTATTTGTTTATAAAAGGGGTGTTTACTCCCAAACAGTCTATGGCTGTTTATACCTGGCTGGTCTTTCCCAGGTTCCATATACACTACATTTAGGTTCCTTCCTTTATTTATATCACAAGATCAAATGTTATCTGGGTGCATAGGCATCTGCCTTAGGCTGAAATTCCCTTGATTGTTGAGATTTTCCATCATCTCCAGAAGTCATATTTTGATGACCAGTCTGATTGGAAATGGGCAGTATCTGGCATGAAATGCTATTATGTCATTTTTGTTTATATTTCCTAACTGCTCATTCTTTTTTATTTAATGTTATATTAATTTTTCAACAGAGAGTGACATATTGTTATAATTACATCATTTGGAAATGTGTTTGTGCCTGAAAGCCCAGATTTGATTTAGGAACTGTTTTTCTTGCTTTCAGTCTGTTATTCATGGCATGGCATGACCATCAGGCTTCTGCAGCAGGACTTGACACTTACACCACTTTAAATGGTTGCAAGCCAAAACACAAGAGTTCATTGATGCATATTGAAGGTGGGGGTGGTTTAAGGTTTGATAAAAACCCCTGCTGATTGAATAAACTTTAATAATATTTTTGGTGGTTTCAGTGTAGACTATTAATTCATTTGTGCATCTTTGCTTTTTAAACAGAAATGTGTTTTATGTGTGTTTTTATGTGTTTGTATAGGGTGCTTGTAATGGGTCTGAATGTCCGGTGCTCAATCTTGTGCAGCAGGAAGCAACAGCTCTTGAGGTTATTTGTTAAAGGAAAAGTGCAGTGAATTTTAGAACTGCTTTAGGTGGCTACAGAAAAACCATTTAATTTGAGTCTGTATGTTAAGGACATTTCAAAACAGTATTTTTAAAATAAAAGAAAATATTTCAAAATTGACATTAGCAAGCAGCTGTGTAAACTCTGGGACCTGCCATTTTAGTGATAATTACAACAGGAAACACAGCTGGATGATATCAGTCAGGGCAGGAAGATAAGAACTGTAGAGGCACAAGAAACAGCTGGAATTTTCAGAGGTTTGGAGTTCAGAGGCCGTCAGCATTTTGGGTACAATGGAGATGGGGACAGATTTCAGACTGAAACAACAAATATTTTTAACTTGTACTGTCTCTCTGAGAACAGAGAAAATGAATTATTCATAGTTGCTTATGCAGGAACTTGAAATGGTTTGATAAATTGCGTATAGTAAAATGTAACACAGCTGTTTGAAAAAGTTGGTTAGAAGTTGATTTTACTAATGCAGATTTTCTAGATAAAAACAAATACATGCTTGATTAACAAACCTGTACTGATATTCTGTCAAATAATATCCAAAGACAAGAATTTTAAAGGCTATGCTACGCTATCCGTTCAGTCGTGTCCGCCTCTGTCACTCTATAGATAGTGCTCTCCATGCCGTCCTATCTCGTACAACTTCCTTTAATTCTGCCATAGTCATTCCAGTATCATTTTTAATGGTGTCAAGCCAGCGAGTCCTTGGGCGGCCCTTCCTTCTTTCTCCGCTGACCATTCCTAGCATAACTGACTTTTCGAGTGAGTTAGCTCGCATAACATGACCAAAGTATGACAGTCTTTGTTTGGTGAGCTTGGCTTCCAGCAATATTTCTGGTTTAATTCAGTCTAAAACTTCCTTGTTGGTAATTCTCGCTGTCAATGGAATGCATAACAAACGTCTCCAACACCACAGTTCAAATACATCCATCTTTCTCCTATCTACCTTCTTCAAAGTCCAGGTTTCACAGCCATACGTAGCTATTGGAAATATGATCGTATTAACTAATCTACATTTGATTGGTAGATTAATATCTTTGCTCTTCCAGATGCTGCTCATACTAGTCATTTCAGTTCTTCCAAGAGCTATACGCCTTCTGATCTCAGGACTGCAGTCACCATGTTGATCGATTTTAGAGCCAAGGAAGTTAAAATCCTTTACTACTTCGATTTCTTCATTGTTAATCTTTACTCTAACATGCATGTTCTCTACAGTCGTCATTATCTTTGTTTTCTTAATATTAAGGCGCAATCCGAATTCTTCACTTTTATCTTTGACTTTTAGGATTAGCCACTCTAGATCTTTCTTACTTTCTGCAAGCAATGTTGTATCATCAGCATATCGAAGGTTATTGATGTTCCTACCACCAATTTTCACCCCAATGGTAGATTCTTCCAAATTTGCCCCTCTCATAACCACTTCTGCATACATATTGAAGAGTAAAGGTGATAGAATACAGCCCTGATGAGTGCCCTTTCCAATTTTAAACCATTCTGTGTCTCCATATGCCGTTCTTTCAGTGGCTTCTTGATCAAAATACAATGATTGTATAAGCCAGATAAGGTGTGGTGATACTCCCATTTCTTTGAGGGAGTCCCAAAGCTTGTCATGATGAATGCAGTTGAAAGCTTTTATATAGTCAATGAAGCACATATAGAGACCTTTTTGATATTCTCTTGCCTTTTCCATCATCCATCGTAGATTGGCAATATAATCATGTGTTTCTCTTCCTTTTCGGAATCCAGCTTGTACATCTGGCATCACTCTATCGACGGTTGAATTCATACGTTGTTGAATAATCTTCAAGAGAATTTTACTTGCATGTGGTATCAAGGCAATGGTGCTGTAATTTGAGCAGTCTTTCGTGTTACCTTTCTTTGGTATTGGGATAAATACTGACCTTTTCCACTCCTTTGGGCACTGACCAGTCTTCCATACACTTTGACATAACACTGTCAATACTTTTCTTGGTATTGGTCTCAGTAGCTCTGCTGGTACTCCGTCAGTTCCAGGGGCTTTGTGGTTAGACAACTGATTGAGTGCCCATACCACTTCCTCCTCCAAGATATCTGGTTCCAGCTCTAACAGTTCTTCTTCTTCTATGTCTTGACTTTGATTTTCACTTGTATAAAGTTGTTGTGTGTGTTCCCGCCACCTTTCTCTGATTGCTTGTTGGTCATATAATTCCTGCCCATCATGTCCACTAACCATTGCCTTTCGTGCCATTAAAGGGGTTCTGGCCTTCTTTACATAAACAAAACACTCTCTTGTATGACCTTTCTGGGCTGCTTCCTCCATTTTTTTGCATTGTTCAGTCCAATATTCTTCTTTATCTTTCCTCACTTCTCTCTGGAACTTTGCATGTAATTTTCTCATTTCCTCCCTATCACCAGCAGCTTTTGCCTTTCTTCTCTTTTCTGTGGTTTCTGTTGTACCTTCTGATATCCACTTAGCCACTTTCACTGTTTTTTTCTATGCGATATGTTGCTGGGCTGCTTCAATGACGGTTGCTTTTATTTCCTCCCATAATTCATCTGATTGTCTTTCTATGATGTTAAGTGATTCAAGTCTGTTCCTAACTTCAACTGCATATGCAGGAGTAATCTTCTCAACATCAAATTTCTGAATTGTGGGTGGTCGTTTAACACTGCAAAACCTTAGCTTCACCTTTGCAACTAGCAGTTCATGGTCTGATCCACAATCCGCACCAGGGAACGTTTTCACAGCAAGGATGGAACTTTTCCACTTCTGTTGGCATAAAATATAATCAATTTTATTTCGATGTTCTCCATTTGGTGAAATCCAAGTGTATAACCATCGCTTGGGCTGCTCAAGCCACGTATTCATTATGCTTGACTGCTGTTCTTGACATAGCTGAATCAAACGATCTCCTGCATCATTTCATTCACCACGACCAAACTTGCCTACAGTCTCAACTTCTTCCATTTCTCCCACTTTCGCATTGAAATCTCCCATGATAAAGATTACATCCTTCTTTGGTATTTGTTTCAGGGCTTCTTGAATCTCAGTATAGAATTCTTCAATTTCCTCTTCTGCTGAATCCGCAATGGGACCATAAATTTAGAGAAGGGTAATATTGCGAGGTTTCCCATTAATTCGCATCACTATTATCCTATCACTAACTGCTCTAAAACTTTCTATAGTTCTGCCAACTTTTTTATGCAATATAAAACCCACTCCTCTCCTCCTGATGGTATCGTTGCCAGAATAGTATACGATATGGTCATCAGAGTTGAAAAAGCCACTTCCAATCCAGTGAACTTCGCTGATACCTAAATTATCGATGTTAAGCGGATTCATTTCCTTTTTAATGATGTCCAACTTTCCTAGATGTAACCCATTAACATTCCATGTTCCCATTTTAAAAACCTTTATACAGCACAGAGTTCTCTTTTCACTACGGTCTACATCAACATCAACAGTCGGGAGTCCCATGGGCTTTATCCCGACCACGTCATAAATGCCCCTGCTACTAAGATGATCTCTTTGCTCTTCCCCAGTCGCTCTGTTGATACCTCCCAGCCTCTCCATTGCATAGTTGAGTTGACATAAAGTTTTTTGGCGAAAAATACTGGAGTAGGTTCCCAGGTCTTTCTCCAGGCCAGAGCCATGTTGGCCAGCATAAGAAAACTTATACTGTTCACCCCTACACCATGATGAGGTCCGGTTGGGCTTTGAAGGGGACCACTGTCAAAATGAAAGGTATCTATTTAAAAACAAATCCTTACTAGTGGTGTATCACTAATCACAGCGTTGGATAATAACACTGAAAGATTTGCAGATCCAATTTACTCCTCCTCACTTATGCAAGTTGTTTACATTTCCCATCTCAGATGAATCTCTAAAAAATTTAAAAAGTTAAATTTATGAGCCTACATTCCATATCTCAGATCTACAAAATGTAAACAACCTGCCTAAGTGTTAAAGAGTAATGTAGATCTTTAAATCTTTGTATTATTTTTATTTTCTTTAAAAAGTGTAATTCATCAACCTACATTCTCTATCTAACATGAATCTTTAAAAAGTGAAATTGTTCATCTTTTTAAACTCATCTTTAAGAAGTGAAATTCTTTTCTTCCTTGATGGTCTCCATGCACTAGCACAATGGTACTACGTTTGGGCTTCCAGTGCAAGTGAGGAATATTTTAAATGCCAAAATTGTACTTTCGTTTCAATAAAAAAATGTAAAAAAAAAAAATAAATAAATAAAAATGTTTTTATTCCTCTTAAAATAGATAGTCCCACCCTTTTAAAAAGAATGCAAGTTTCAGGCCTAACTTACATTGAGTCACTGTTTAAAGATTATATTTGTTTCCTGGGGGTTGTACAGTCAGCCTCAGCATATCCATCACTTTGTCACTAACTTCTAAGTTAGTCCCATACTAATTTCTTGTAGCCTTGAATTTAGATGTGAATTCAGCTTGCAGTTCTGCCAGAAACATGGAGCAAATCACGACCTCTTTGTGCTGAAGTCCCTGTCAATAAAATGGGATAACACCTTTTTGTTCCAAAAGAAGATATGCTTAATACTATTAAAGAGAAAGCATGATTCTTATGGTGATTAAACATTTTTTGTAGGTTTGCACCTAAAATATGAAGTTCATTCTTTTCAGACCTTAAATCTGCCAAAGATACATTCCATCTTGAAGTATCACCTTTTTGAAAGTCAATTTAGTCTGCAGTGTGTTGTTTTATATTAATATATATACTGTTTGTCATTGTCACCTCATTTCTGCTCTGCCTGTCTTTGATAGAACATTCTAGAAGGTCATTAGCTGGGGACAGCTTAAAAGAGAGGAGGGGTCAGAACAGGTCAGTGAGTGTTTTTTGTCTCAGTTCTTAATTGTGAGAAACACTTTATAGCTTAAAAAAAAAAAAGTTAAGAATAGTTCTAACGGGTATGATTAAAGGGAAAGTAAATTTACACATCAAAATTCCAGGCTGAATGCGAAGAAACTTTAAAATCACATCTTGAATTAGTGAACTGCTGTCTGGATTTTGACATACTGAGGTAAGAGCAAACAGATTTTTGCTGTGATCTGACTAAAACACTATCAAACACTCATTACTCATCTTCAAAGTGGCTGATGAAGTGGGATTTTCTCCCACAAAAGCTCATGCAATAAGTAAATTGGTTAGTCTTTAAGTGCGACAGAACTCCTTGTTTGTTTCATTACTTCTGGTGAAATTTGTGGGATATCACAAACTTATTAGTGGTGCTCAACCCTTTTTTCATGAGAGCCCTACTAGTTAACATTAGGTAAATCATGTCCCCAGGGGCATCACTGCCCCGGGGAATGGCGCAGGGCACCGGCCAAGGCCCCGCCTCCTGCCCACAGGCCACACCCCCGGCTGGGGACAGGGCAGGGAGCCGCGGCCACGGAGCCGCCTGGCATTGGAAGGGGCTGGAAGTGGCTGCTGTGGGCGGCTGGGCCCAGATACCCGGCTGGGGACAGGGCTGGGAGTGGCCTCCGCGGCTGTGGGCGTCCAGGCCCCAGATCTCCAGTCCGATCCAGCCAGAGACAACACTAAATTACATTAATAATAATAATAAATAAGAAAACAAATTACTCTTACCTGAGTAAGAAGCTGTGACTTCCCTGGCACAGCCTCCACCACATGCCCTGTGTGGCCCCCACCTCTTCCCATTCTTCATCGATGGAGAATAATGGAGGCATGAAGGGTGCTGGTGGACTGGGTGGGGCTGGTTTCCAACTGGGATGGGGGCTGCTCCTCTGCTTTAATCAATACGGAGCTTGGGGCTGCCGCTGTGTCCAGCCAAAGAGGAGATGAGGCTACAGCTTCCTCAGGGGGTTGCTTCTTCACTGTGGTGGTGGGAGAGGCTGTCGCTAGCCAGATCCTCCACTCTGGTCAGTGTGGAGCTTGGAGGGAACTGTGTCTGGCTGGTGGGCTAAATAACCTCAACGTCAATGAAGCCTCACAGAGCCCTGTAATCTTTGGTACCCTTCTTAAGGTGTTTGCACACCCCAGGTTGGCAACCATAGAGTTAGAGCATGTTTCTTGTAAGATCTTACATATGTTGAACAAATTCATCCTTTGTGTTACTCTGCTGAAGCAAACAGGGTTGCTTCAGGTCTGAATTTGACCTGCTATGCCTACTTAATACTTGTCCACCTCCTCAGAGTGAAAGGGTGGGTAAAACCCTTCAAACTACTGTATTTTTTCTGAATGATCCTTCATACCATAACGTCTGCCTATTTGCAATGAACCTTCTTCACAGTGTTATTTTAAAGCAAAAGACACGTTTATTGGGTGGCAGAAGTGAAAGATTCAAACTGTTTTCAGTTCACTTATTACTTCAGAAACCTGTGGCTTCGAATTAAGGATAACATTATCAGCTGTGTTATATGTAGCTAGAAATTGAATGTCAATGCATTTCAAAATCAGGTCACCAAAATCAGGCCACCTGGGTCTCCATTCCCTTCTTGTAAAATAGGTACATCATACCTGTTTTGTAGGGTTGTTTTTAGTTTTATTCATTATTTGCAAAGCAGTTTGAGGGCCTTGGCTGGGAGGCACTAAGGAAGTGCAAAATATTATCATTGGTACTAAAATATGAAGCTACTGGAAGAGGCGTGTATTGCGTTAGGAGTATACGAGCAGAACATGGCCAAAATCCCAAGGTCTTCAGGCTTATGTTTGTTGTCATCTTCAAACTCTTAGCTAATTATTAGTTGTGTGTAATGTCTCAAATCTAGAATTTTGTAGCTGAGAGGTAATTATCATGTGATTGAATTATGGTTGTTGTTTTAGTGCAGACTTGGGAAGTAAAAGCTCACAGCTGTTTCACCTGCATTTCAGCTGTATTCCATTAACAGTGAGCCTAAAGAGGAGGCAGCACTGGGCTATTTTTCCATCACTGCTGAGCTCAATGAAAAGTTGCCTTATCTGCTTGTCCTGTGAAATATTTGCCAAGTGATGTGAAGCTGAAATAAATAAGAATGGGAAAAGAAAGTAGTAAGTAACTGGAAAGACAGTAGTAACTGAACACACAAGTACATTTATGTACATCAGAAAAAACAAGGAGTCTTGTGGTACTTAAAGAATAACAGATTTGTTTCTTGCATGAGCTTTTGTGGGAGAATATTGTGAATATATGAATGGCCATATTTAAACTCTTGCTAGATTATGGGAAAGGTTATATAGGTAGTTCCCCCTGGATTTATAATATAAGATCAAATTTAGCAATTCCTTATTTCCATGTCACTACCTATTAATTATTGCCATACATCTGATAATACAGGGAAACAAATATTTGACTGGTGCTTTTACTAGAGTTTAATTTTTTGTTTCTAAAATTGAATATCCCTGTTCCTTAGGCAGGGAGGAGCTCCACTAAGAAAAGTGAAGTAACTATGTAAATCTGAGTGCTAGATCAGGGGCTGCACGCTCAAGAGAAATCCAGAACTAGGAAGCCAGTGTGGTGCAGATGAGAGCTGAGGTGCATTGATTAAGTTGTTGTTTAGATTTTCAGTTTTCATTCTACTTTTGGAAGTATTGGATATATCTGCTAAATTTTTCAGAAGTGTCAAAGAGGCTAATGAGTAGAAATCCAGCTGGTAAATCAATGTAACTTAGGCTTCTAAGTCCCTTGGCTTTTAAAAAGCTTATTCATGGTCTTATTTTGGTTTTATGGTTTTAATGTTAAGGCAACATGAACTCTGATAACAGCTAAATACCTTGTATGAGAGAGACAGGCATTCTTATCTCAAAAGGGACATATCACAAATAGAAGAGGTTCAGGGTGGATACACAATGCTACTTTGTATGCTCTTTAATACCTCCCATTGGCAGGTCTCAACAGGTAAGGATTACAAATGGCAGTGAAGTAAATCTCTTGATAATCTATAAGATAAGTAAACATTAACTATATTTTAGAAAGGTTAAGTGACTTCCTCATGTTTACATAGTGTATCTGAGGCACAGGCAGGCCCAGATGTCCTGACTCTGAGTCCTTTACTATAATTAAAGGACTGTTCATACCTCACAAAGACCATCTATGCCAAAAATGAGAAGAGGGTTAAGGTTAAGGTAGTATCTTTTATTGGATCAACTTCTGTTGGTGAAAGAGGCAAGTATTCAAGCTTGTACAGAGACCTGAAGATCAGCATTGTGTGAAGTTTGTCTCTTATCAGCAGATGTTGGTCCAACAAAGTGTTACCACACTCATCTGTTAACTGTGAAAGCAAGTTTTGACTATTTAAATAGTTAAATTTACTGTTTGCTCTTCTGATGTTCATCTGAGCAGAAACATTGCATCTATGTTTCATCACATCAGCTGAAGGTCCTTCTGACTCTAGAAGGTCTTTAAACACATACTTAAATCCCTCCCCATTCAAGACAATACTTAAGTGTGTGCTTAAATACCATTTATTTCAGTGAGACTTAAATATCTGCTTGAAGTAATCATGTTTTAAGTGCTGTCCTGAATTAGGGCCATTAATCATTTCTTGTGTCTTCCCTAGTACCAGAAATATCAACTGTGTTTAATTGAGCAAACCAAACAACCACCTTTCTCCCTGACAACCTTTCAATGCAAGCTATTCTGCTTTCCAGTAAACAGCAGTGCAGCATTTTTTGCATGTCATTCTTCATTTATGCTGACAGAGCAGTTCAGTAGCAGCATGGGTACCTGGAAAAATTATAGAATACAGTGGTTGAATACAAGGGTTAAAGTATAAATTGGTGGGCTCTGGAACCCTCCTAATTAGGTGGGCCCCCCTCCCGCACCCCAGTTCCTGCCCCCCAAATGCCTTCCCCCCACCCCAGCTCCTGCCCCCAATATCTATTCTCTTGTCTCCAAAATCCACCCCAGTCCCAATACCAGCCCCCAATACCCACTTCCCTCTCCCCAATATCCACCCCCAGCCCCCAATACCACACCCAAAATCCAGCACCAGGCCCCCATACTCCCCAGTACCTACCTCCTGCTCCCAATACATGCCGAGGATGAGCCAGCTGCCCCAGCACATATTGGGGGTGGCATGGCTGTGGAGGAGGCAGCAGGCCCTGGATCAGGCCGGCAGCATGGCCTAGGCCTGGCTGGGTAGCGGGGAGTGGAGGCAGGCCCCAGGTTAGGGCAGGGCCTTGAAGGGGAGGGATTTGGGGTGGGGCTTGGGCCCTGCCCCGGAATGCCCCTGGCCCCTCCCCTGCCCTGCCAGAATGCAGGGAAACGCTGTTCTGGGGCCCACTATTTTTAGAGGTGCAGCGTCTGGGCCCCTAAAAATAGAAAATGGTGACGGAACCCTGCTTTCTGGAGTCTGCTATTTTTCAATGGTGGGACCTGGACTGCAGCATTCCAGCACTGTTTTCTCTTTTTAGGGGTCCTGGAAAGCTGAATCCCTAAAAATAGTGGGTCCTGGAACAGCGTTTTGGGGCTGTTCTGCCTTACTTTAATCCCTGGTTGAATATATGAGTGTTTGTCACCCTGCTTTCCTATTTCCTCTGAAGCCCAGGAAGTATGTCATAATACACTGTGAAAATAGCCCAGAACTTCGTGAAACTGAAGTCTTTGCAAGGGACTCTAAGTCCGAAATACCTACCTATCCTGTACTTAATTAGGCCAGGTCTACAGTGACAGAGTCAGAGTTCCCACCATCAGATCAATTTTCCTGGATCAACTGAGTGGTCAGTAAGACATGTTCAGCCAATCTGGAAATCAACTTAATAAAAATACCCCCTCAAGTGTCATAATGCTGCCGCAGCAGGAATGCATTTCCCCTTGTGCAACTCAGTGAAGACAGTGTGCTAAAGGGTAGTTATGAAGTTGCGAGGAGTTGCACAGGCTATTCTGCATAGCTTGCATGCCTCCAGTTGACCACTGTCAGTTTTTGCCAGTGGTTTAGATTGGCCCTTAAATGTAATGCAGCGTTTTGTGGACCCAAGGTTTGGAAAAAAATACACTTGCTTTTAAGGTCAATGATGTGTGCGCACAATTAGTTTTGCTGAGTCAGTTTAACTACATTGATATTAACTGCACTGTTTCAAGTTTTATCTAAACATGGCTTTTGAATAACATATGCATTCAGTAAACACAAAAATATGTGGGACTTTGAAAACTTATACTTGGTCAAATAAAATTACTTGGATATTAAAAAAAAAAAAAAAAAAAAAGAAAACAAACAACCAAAAAACCACTAAGCTAATAAACCAAAAAGTCTTGCTGCAGATTTTAGTTCCAGCTGATTGCAGGGTACCTGAGTTCCAAAGGGGCAGCAGTGTTAGACTAGGTCAGCAAAAACAACCAAGCAGTCATGTGGCACTTAAAGACTAACAGGTTTATTTTTCATGTGAGCTTTTGTGGGAGAAAATACCACTTCATCAGGTGCTTTGAAGATGGGGGAAACTTACAGAAAGGGTAGCTGAGGCCTATTTAATGTGCACTGAACCGTAATTTGCGATTCAAGTTAATATGGACATTGCTTAGTATTTTCCAGATGTGAGTTCTCTCCATTTACAGATCACAGAGACTTGAAAACTCCCTGCCCATTGGTTTTCTATAAGATTAGGAGTTCTTTTAACTGTGCTGTGTTTTTCAAATGTAACAGCTGGTTGCTGTATAGTTCTGCGTAAGCGTTCTGATCTGAAATAAGAACACCACCAGTGATTCAAGCTGCTGAGTTCTTAGACTAGTTTGTGAGTACCCTATCAAATTGTCTCCCTCCTGATTATTTACTGCATAGAGGAATTATTAACTTGCTACAGACAACCTTGTGCTGAACTTTGATTTGCTTACTACAGTGAAAACTTTGTTTTGACACTGTGTGAGAAAATATTTTACCAGTTTGTATATCTTTTTACATAGCAGACATGGATGTATTGCATGAAAATAGCATTGGTTGCATCTGGGATTAGTCCCACAGCTGGTACCCTCTATAAACTGCCTTTTGAATGCCAACCAAAGGGCAAAAAGTAATGATTAGAAATTCCTGGGGTTGGGGGCGGGGAGAGATGGAACGTGGGGGGCAGACTTCATGTGCTCTATGGAATGAAGACTTAAAGAACAGAAGTGCTTTTCTGGGCAGAGTATAGCAGCATTATGAGTTACACAGTGAAAACATCATAAAAGCATAGAAACTAGAGATGGAAAAGCCCTTTTAGGTCATTTAATCCATCTTCTTCCCTACTGTCCTCTGGCTAGTGCAGGATTGCTCCCAATAGTGTGATGACAAAATTTCATCCAAGGTTTTTACTGTTATGAAAACATTTCAAGCTGAGAGATTACAAAAGAGAACCAACAAAATGGTTATAACTGAAAGGCTAGAGACAAATAGAGAGGAAAGTCAGCCCAGTGGGATGGAGACAGTAATGTGCATTTGACAGCCCAGTTCTTTTGAGTTTGAGACTTAAACCATTCTTCAATATATGGTGTAGAACTGCCAAATATTTCAAAGCCTGGCAAGCTTATGCTGGGTTTGCCAAAGCTGGAATTCAAGCCCACCCTGTAAAGCTCTCTTCAAGAAAGCACTTTCAGTGACAAAGTAATAACACTGGACTACAATATAGTATCCTGTAACTTCAATGCAATGCAATTCAATTCACAGGACACTGCACTTCTTCAAACTTTCTCTGTGAATTAGTTTATTTGTATTTAATGGTACATTATTTTAGTAGATTGAGCATTTTGTATCACTGCAACACTCTCCTCTCTGTTAAAGGACCATAATGGTCAAGTTCTAAAGGAACAGTCTCATGTAGTCTTCTTTGGTTGGGGGAGGTCAGGACAGCATGAGGGTTCCCTGTGAGTAATATGGAGTTAGAGTTGTAAACCAGAGGAAATCCATGGGTTACTTACCAGTAACTGTCCTTCTTTGAGATAGGCTGCTCACATACATTCAGTTACACGGGTCTACATGCCACAGCGCATGGTAGCTCGAAGAGTCTTTAGCCATAGTTTGTCAGGTAAGGGCACACGGCCAGCACCCCTCTGCGCTGCGACCGTGGCTATATAGGTGACTGTGACCCTGACCCTCCCAGTCCCTCATACCTTCGCCAACTCCATTAGCGGGGATGGTGGGAGGGGTCTTAATGTATTTGAGCAGCCCATCTTGAAGAAGGATAATTACTGGTAAGCAACCCACCGTTGTTCTTCAAGCGTTGCTCACATCATTCAGTTACAGGTGACTGCTAGCCATACCCAAGGATGGTAGAAGGAGTTACAATTTTTCCATGCCGAGTACAGCTCTGCCCAATGTGGGTCTTCTCTAGCCCGTTGGAAGATAGTGTAGTGCGTTGTGAAAGTACATACCAGCGACCACATAGCTGCCCTGCAGATCTCTTGGATTGGGACCTTGGCAAGGAAGGCAATTGACGATGTTGGTACAAGGGGCTCTAACAGTCCCAGGAAGGGGCGTTTTTGACTTTCTGTAGCAGTCTTTGATACAGTTTACTATCCATTTGGAAATGCACTGTGAGGACACTGGAAGACCTCTTTTGCATTTGGCGACCGCCACAAAGAGTTGGGAGGTCGTGCGGAACAGACGCGTGGGCTCAGTATAGGTTAGGAGTGGTCTCTTCACATCCAGGGTATGCCGCCTCCTCTGGTTCTCCATAACCTGAGGATCTGGATAAAATACTGGCAAGCAAATCTCCTGGTTGAGGTGGAAGGGAGAAGTCACCTTAGGGAGGAAAGAGGAGTGGTGTCACAGGACCACTTTGTTAAGAAAGAACCTCGTATATGAGGGTTCTGAGGAAAGGGCCTTCAACTCTGAAACCCTTCTAGCAGAGGTGATTGCTACTAAGAAGGCCATCTTCAAAGAGAGGACCAGTAAGGTGCACGAATCTAAGAGTCCATAGGGGGGCTCCATTAGCGCCTGGAGCACCATGTTAAGGTCCCAAGGAGGGATGGGTTCACACGGTTGTGGGAAAAGTCTTTCATACCCTTTCAGGAACCTAGAGGAAGTAGAATGGGAGAAAACAGGGGCCCCATCTTCTTTTTCATAGAGGGCTGAGATCGCTGCTAGATGGACTGTCAGCGAGGAGAAAGAGAGTTCTTTGTCTTTAAGGTCTAGCAGATAGTCAAGGATTAGGTGTAGAGGGGCCAGTGCCAGGGTCTACTCCTTTACCCCGGGTCCAGGTGGAAAATCGTTTTCATTTGGCCATATAGGTGGACCTGGTAGATGGTCTTCTACTACTGACAAGGACCTTCCTAACCCTGTCCGAGCAGAGCCTTTCATGCTCGTTGAGCCAAAGAGTCTCCAGGCTGTCAGATGCAAGCAACCTTGGTTCGAGTGCCACAGGCGCCTCGAGTCCTGTGTTAGGAGGTCTGCCCACAGGGGGAGGTGGAGTGGGGTCTCTACAGCCAGGTCATGTAGGAGCAAGAACCAGTGTTGTCTGGGCCAGTCTGGAGTTATTAATATTATGTTTGCTCTGTCCATCCTGATCTTCAGGAGATCTCTGTGTATTAACGGGGCTGGTGGGAAGGCATACATTAGAGGGCCTGACCAGCTAATGAGGAAGACATCGCTGAGGGACCTCTCCTCCCGACCCCTGAGAGAGCAAAATTGCTGACACTTGTGTTCTGCTGTGTTGCAAACAAGTCTGTCTGGGGTGTGGCCCATTTGTGTGTGAGGTGAGAGAACACCATGTTGTGGAGTGACTGCTCGTGATTTGCTAGGGGCTTTCTGCTCAGCAAGTTTGCTGGCCTGTTGTCCACTCCAGGTAGGTGCGCAGCCACCGGGGTGAAATTGTATTTCAGGGCTAACTTCCAAAGTTTGCATGCTTTCTTGCAAAGAGTTGGGGAGCGGGATCCCTCCTTGATGGTTTGTGTAGAACATGGCTGTGGTATTGTCCATGGGGATCTGAACCGACCTGCCCTGTATGTTGTCCAGGAAGGTCATGCTAGCCAATCTGATGGCTCACAGTTCTTTCGATTTTATGTGAAGAAGACTGTCTTCGTGGGACCAAAGCCCCTGGGTAGAAAGCCCCCTTCTCGCGATGTGGGCCCCCCACCCCGAGTCCGAGGCATCGATTATCAGTGTTACTGTGTGCGTTAGCAGTTTGAAGGGAATTCCCCCCATGGCAAACTGGGAGTCCTTCCAAATCTGTAATGTCCCCCAGATATCTTGGGGAACTGACAGTACCTTGGATAGAGAGTCGCTCTGTGGGTGGAACACTGTGGAGAACTCAGACCTGAAAGGGCCTCATTCTCAGGCTTGCCGTCCAAATCATGGAGGAGGAGGCTGCGATGTGCCCGAGCAGCTGTAGGCAGTGATGGGCTGTGGTCACTTGGGACTCCTGCAGCTCCGTAATGATGGTGCAGATGGACTGAAATCTTGAAGGGAGCAGAGAGACCGTCCCTTTGCATGTGTCTAGGAGAGCTCCTATGAACTCTATACTTTGAGACGAGCAGAGTTTTGACTTTTCTTGATTCTTGCAGATGCCCAGGCATCCACACAGTTGGGTTACTGCTCTGCAATGGAGCTTTACCTGAGCCCTCGATTCCCCATGCATTAACCAGTCGTCTAGGTGGGGGTAAATCCTTATGCCTTGCCGGTGCAAGAACGGTGCTATCAGCACCATGCACTTTGTGAATACCCTGGGGGCCAGAGAGAGCCCAAAGGGGAGCAATGTAAATTGGAAGTGATTTCCCCCCATGATAAACCTTAGGTACTTTCTGTGGTAGGGATGTATTGCTATGTGAAAGTAAGCATCCTGGAGGTTGAGGGCTGCAAACCAATCCCCGGGAGACAGATGGTACCCTGCCCGGCCTGCTAGAGTGTGAGGCGTGGAACTTCCCATTCTTGCTTGAGTGGGCCTTGTCCCTATGCAAATCCCTGAGATGGGATTGGGGATATTGGTAGGACTGAGAAAGAGAACTCTGGATCTGGATTTGCTGTTCTAACTGCTGCAGCTGCTGTTGCAAGAGCTGATGGGGTTTAAGGGAGCGCCGGGTAGATTGCGGGGTGTACATTCCCAGCAATCTGAGTGTAGCTCTTGAGTCCTTCATGCCATGTAGCTTGACATCTGTGGACTTGGCAAAGAGGTCAGGGCCCTCAAATGTCAGGTCTTGAATGATAAGCTGCATCTGCGGAGACAGGCCAGAGCCCTGAAGCCAGGCAGAGAGACGCATCACGACAGTGGAGTCCATAGTATGTGAGGCTGTATCTGACATGTCCCAAGTAGCCATGAGGGTGTCGTTAGAGATCAGTACCCCTTCTTCAATCATCACCTCATAATCTCTGAGGCAATCTTTGGGAATAAGGTCATGGAATCCTTCCATAGCTCACTAGATGTTGAAGGCATATCTCGTCATAAGGGCCAGATGGTTGGAGACATGCAGCTGTAGAGTTGCTGTGGCATAAACCTTCCTGCCCAAGAAGTCGAGCTTTTTAGCCTCCTTATTCTTAGGAGTGGAGCTTGGTTGGCCCTGTCTCTCTTTCTGATTTACTGCGTTGACCACCAACGATCCCGGCATAGGGTACTGGAAGAGGAATGCAAACTTGTCGGGGGGACATGATATTTGTGATCTGCCACTTTCAAAACCAGCGGAATTGAAGATGGGGTCTGCCATCGTGCCCTGGCAATTCTGTATATCCCTTCATGGAGAGGAACACATACCTTGGCCAGTAGGACATTTTTCTCCATGTCAAAGAGGGGGTCAGTTTTCTCCTGGACTACCCCAAGTTCTATATTCAGATTCGCTGCCATGCAGTGGAGTATGTCCTGCTGGGCATGGGAATCGTCATTGTAGGCAACTGGCCTTTGGAAAGTGTACTCATCTGGAGAAGAGGATGAAGGGGCCCGGGATCTACTGCACCACGTAGAGTCGGGATCGGGCTTGTCATCAGGAAATGTCCGAGGACTCTGGAGTCCGAGGTGGAGACGGTACCAAATGGTGCTGTGAAGTTGAGCCATCGTAGGCCGTTGTGTCCAGTCATTCTTTAGACCAGTTGTTAAAAGAGTTTCTGATCGCAGCACGGTGTGGGGAAGAATGGCCCCTGCCTGAGGTCTTAGCGGTACCAGAGGAAGTGGGCTGCGGTGTCCGTATCGGGCCTGGAAGGGTCGTCTTCCTCATTGGCACAGGCATTTGGGAGCACTTCTGATGATGCTTACTCACCTGTTCTCCAGCTCCCAAAGCAGTTTTGGGGGAACCAGAGGAACGAGCAGAGGCTGGAGATGGCGAGGAGGACAAGCTGGACCACTGTCTTCTGGAGCCTTGGGAGCATGGTACCGAGGGTTCATGGGACGAGTGCTGAGAGGAGAGTGCCTCAGGGCAATTGTCGGCCCCGTTTTGCGATGCCGGTGGAGGGCTCAACAGTACTGGGCTTGAGGGCAGTGCTGATCCTTGCATCGACTGTTCTCTGGGTACTGGAGCCAGTGTAGTCTTTGACCTGGGCTTCTTGGCTTTACCGGAGCTGGGTCCTGGACTGGAGCCCATGTCTTTGCTGGGGTTCGCAGTGTCAATGGTACTGAAGACAGCCCTGATGCCGGTTCACCGGAGAGGGAACTTGGCGACTGAGGTGAACGGTACCATGGTGATACCAAAGAGGGAGCCAACCGGGGCTTTGAACTCTGTGCCATGGGTCAGTGCTGAGACTCTGGTGCAGGAGTTGCTTGGGGTGCTGGCAGAGTACTAGTGGCTCGGGTGGCATTAGAGGCAGGTGCGTGGTCTTCGGCAAGAGTGCGTAAGTGCTGCTCTCTGTCCTTGCGAGTCCTGCGTTTGAAGGACTGGCAAATGGAGCAGTTCACCACAAGGTGAGACTTACTCAGGCACGTGAGGCATTTCTCAGGATTGTCGAGTGGGAAAGCTTTAGAACACGCCAGGCAAAGGAAAGACGGGCACTTGCTTCTGCAAGTTTTGGCTAATCCGAAACTGTCACTGAGGGCAGAAAAAGAAACTGAGGGGGTCAGGGTAATGGTCACCTATATAGCTGTGGTCGCAGTGCAGAGGGGTCATTGGCTGTGTCCCCTGACCTGACAGGCTAAGGCTAAAGACTCTTCGAGCTACCATGCACTTTGGCATGTAGACACCTGTAACTGAATGATGCGAGCAGTGCTTGAAGAAGAATGGTAGGCTCTTCAAGGCTGCAGAATGGATGTAATAGAAGACACTTCCCAAACCCCCAAAATGCTGTTGATGTAATGTGCAGATAAACCAATATGCTGTAATAGCTTTATGGAAGTAATTTAACTTGGAGCTGTGTGAAATATGTGGTTTCAAATGCCTCTAAGTCCAAAGCCATCATGGTCTGAGGGGAGTCACCCTATGTCTCCAGTGAAAGTGTGTAGTAGCCAGTCATCCAATAATACTTTAGTGATGTCATGATTTTATCCACTCAGTCACAGCAGAAGATCTATAGACAAAAACCATCTAAGTCTCCACATTCTAAACCTATAAACTTGTAATTTTGTTGGTATAATTTCATTCTCCTTTCACCCCTTCCCTCCAGTTGTTTGTTTGAGCTCCCTTGTAGCATCTTATCCTTAATTAGATTGTGAACTCATAGAGGCAGAAACCACATTTATGTCTGTGTTTGTACAACTTCCAGAATATAAGGACCGTGACCCTGATTGAGAGGTTTTGGAACATATGTAGTATTTATATTAAACAACAATAAAAGTCCCTTTCAAATGGTATGAATTCCAATATACTTTCCTTCATTTAAACATTGCACCAGTCCCAAAAAGCTGTCCATGGAAACCAGAACAAGCTACCCAAAGGAACTGAAATTGATTTGCAAAGGCACAGAGGTCTCAAACTCCCATGTCTTAGAAATTACCACACTCAGTGTATCACCAGCAGTGTCACACAGTTAATACTCTTTGTTTTGATGACCATGCCTGAAATCTTCAGTCAAGATCAGGACCTGTTTGTGTTGGATGCTGTGTAGACACAGAGTACAAGACAGAGACTGCCCCAGAAAAAGCTTGTAATTGCAACACACAAAACTAGCAGCATGAAGAAGGAATAGCACAAAACCACTTTCTAGGTAACAAGATACTGTCTGATCAGAAGCTTTTTCTCAAAGAGGCTGTGTATATAAGGGTTTTTCAGATAAAATCCCCATTTTTGGTAGCACTGGTGCAGCTTCCCTGGTGCTCCAGTGGGCAAGGTAGTGCAGCTAAAGTATCAGTGATGGCTGTGCTGCCCTGTTGTGAAGAGGAGGTTTAAAAGACACAGTTATTAAAATACTGCCAGTTGTCTGGGATCTTGTCTGCATCAGCGTTGCAACTAATGGTGCTACAATGATGTTAACTACAGATGAAAGGACCAACATATGAGCGAGACTGCAAAAGTGATGGTGCTTTATTTGCACAGTTGTTGGAGATGCCATCCACCCCAAAGGCTGGTCAGATCACAGCCACCTCACCTAAGAGGAAGCGTAGGGTTGTGGTGATTGGGGACTCCCTCCTGAGAGGAACGGAGGCACCCATCTGTCGCCCTGACAAGGCCTCTAGAGAGGTATGCTGCCTGCCAGGTGCCCATATCCGTGATGTAACGGAGGGATTGACAAAAATCATCCGCCCCTCAGACTACTACCCCATGCTGCTTATCCATGTGGGTACCAATGATACTGCGAGAGGTGATCCTCAGCAGATCAAAGGTGACTTCAGGGCTCTGGGAGCGAGGGTGAAGGAGTTTGGAGCACAGGTGGTGTTCTCCTCGATCCTTCCAGTCAAGGCTAGAGGCCTGAGGAGAGAGAGATGTATCCTGGAGGTGAATGCCTGGCTGCGAAGATGGTGTCGTCAGGAAGGATTTGGCTTCCTTGACCATGGAGTCCTGTTTCAGGACAGAGGATTGATAGGCAGAGATGGCCTTCACCTGTCCAAGAAGGGGAAGAGCATATTTGGGCACCGACTGGCTGACCTAGTGAGGAGGGCTTTAAACTAGGTTCAACGGGGGAAGGAGACCAAAGCCCACAGGTAAGTGAGAATGTGGGTGATCTGGGGGGAGGGATGGAACTTGGGGGGTGCTGGGACTGTAGCACCAACAATAAAAGAGAAGGTAGTTGGAACATGGGGGGGGGGAATCAAACAAATGTCTTAAGGGCTCTACTGAAGCCTCAGTACGCGAGGAGAGTGGGGGAGGAGAACTCCTAGAAAAAATGCAAGGAGGTTTATGTAATAGAATTGGAAATCAACATGACAAAATAGGGCAATCGGCCGGGTATCTTAGGTGCCTATACACTAATGCGAGGAGCCTGGGAAATAAGCAAGAAGAATTGGTAATACTAGCGCAGACAGGGAACTATGATATCAGGAATAACAGAGACGTGGTGGGATAGTCTGCACGACTGGAGTTCTGCCATGGATGGTTATAAACTGTTCAGGAAGGACAGGCAGGGAAGAAGAGGGGGAGGGGTAGCACTATATGTAAAAGAGCTCTATGACTGCGCAGAGCTCCATTATGGAAGTGGAAGCATGCCTGTAGAAAGTCTGTGGGTTACATTGAGAGGGGAAAGCAACAAGGGGGATGTTGTGGTGGGGGTCTGCTATAGACCACCAGACCAGAAGCAGGAGGTGGATGAGGTGTTCTATGGACAACTAGCGGAAGCTTGTAGATCACAGGCCCTGGTGCTCATGGGGGACTTCAATTTCCCTGACATCTGCTGGGAGACCAATACAGCAGTGCATGGGCAATCCAGGAGATTTTTAGAGAGTGTTGGGGACAACTTTCTAGTACAAATGCTAGAGGAACCAACTAGGGGCCTTGCACTGCTCGACTTGCTGCTCACAAACAGGGAAGAAGTGATCAGGGATGTAGAGGTAAATGGCAAGCTAGGCAGTAGTGCCCATGACATGGTTGAGTTCAGGATGCTGATTAAAGGAAGGAAGGAAAGAAGCAAAACAAAAACCCTGGACTTCAAAAGAGCAGATTTTGTCTCCCTCAGGGAACTGATGGGCAGGATCCCTTGGGAAGCTAATCTGAAGGGGAAAGGAGTCCAAGAGAGTTGGCTATATTTTAAAAACACTCTGCTAAGGGCACAGGAAGTTGCCATTCCAATTAGGAGAAAGAACAAACATGTGAGGCAGCCAGAATGGCTTAGCAGAGAACTCTGCTCTGAGCTTAAACATAAAAAGGAAGCTTATAGGAAGTGGAAGCTTGGTCAGATGACCAAGGAGGCATATAAAGATATTGCTAGGGACTGCAGGGATAAAATCAGAAAGGCCAAAGGACAAATGGAGCTGCGGCTAGCAAGGGATGTAAAAGATAACAAGAAGGGGTTCTACAAGTATGTTAGTAACAAAAAGAGGATCAGGGATGGTGTAGGCCCCTTGCTGAATAGGGCAGGCATCCTTGTGACAGAGGATGAGGAAAAAGCTGAAGTGCTCAATGCATTTTTTTCTTCAGTTTTCACAGGCAGGGTCAGCTCCCAGCCCACTACCATGGGTGTGGCAGATGGGAGAGAAGAAGAGAGGCCCTTGGTGATGGAAGGTCAGGTTAGGGACTGCTTAAAGAAGCTGGATGTGCACAAGTCCATGGGGCCGGATGAACTGCATCCAAGGGTGCTAAGGGAATTGGCCGACGAAATAGCCGCACCGCTGGCCGTTATCTTTCAAAACTCATGGAGAACAGGGGAGGTGCCAGAGGACTGGAAAAAAGCAAATGTAGTGCCTATTTTCAAGAAAGGGAAAAAGGAGGATCCAGGGAATTACAGATCAGTCAGCCTCACCTCAATCCCTGGAAAAATTATGGAGCAGATTCTCAAAGAATCCATCCTCACACACTTAGAGGAAAATAAAGTGATCAGGAACAGTCAGCATGGATTTACCAAGGGTAAATCATGCCTGACCAATCTCATTTCCTTCTATGAGCAGATGACTGGTTTTCTGGATGCGGGAAGCACCATTGATGTCATATACCTTGATTTTAGCAAGGCTTTTGATACAGTTTCCCACAGCATTCTCATTAGTGAATTAAGGAAGTATGGGTTGGATAGGTGGACTATAAGGTGGATAGAGAACTGGGTAGATCAACGGTTTCAGTGTGTAGGAATCAATGGTTCCATGTCTAGCTGGTAACCGGTCACGAGTGGTGTGCCCCAGGGGTCGGTCCTGGGGCCGGTTCTGTTCAACATTTTCATCAATGATCTGGATGATGGAATAGACTGCACTCTCAGTAAGTTTGCGGATGACACCAAGCTCGGGGGATCAGTAGACACGTTGGAGGGCAAGGACAGGATTCAGGGAGACCTAGATAAATTGGAACAGTGGGCCAATAGAAATCTTATGAGATTCAATAAGGATAAGTGTAAAATCCTGCATTTGGGACAAAAAAACCCTATGCACTGCTACAGGCTGGGAAACATTCAGCTAAGTAGCAGCAGTGTAGAAAAGGACCTGGGGGTCATGGTGGATGGGAAGCTAGATATGAGTCAGCAGTGTGCTCTTGCTGCCAAAAAGGCCAATGGCATACTGGGCTGCATCAAAAGAAGTATTACCAGCAGATCAAGGGATGTGATCCTTCCCCTCTATTCTGCACTGGTGAGGCCACATCTAGAATACTGTGTTCAGTTTTGGGCTCCCCAGTACAAAAAGGACAGGGACATGCTAGAGAGAGTTCAGAGGAGGGCAACCAAAATGATTAAAGGGCTGGAGCACAAGCCCTATGAGGAAAGACTGGAAGCATTAGGCTTATTTAGTCTGCAGAAGAGAAGATTGAGGGGGGATTTGATAGCAACCTTCAACTACTTGAAGGGATGCTCTAAGGAAGATGGAGCTCGACTGTTCTCGGTAGTAACGGAGGACAGAAGGAGGAGCAATGGTCTCAAGTTGCGGTTAGGGAGGTCTAGGCTGGATATTAGAAAAAACTTTTTTACTAGGAGAGTGGTGAAGTCTTGGAATGAGCTGCCTAGGGAGGTGGTGGAGTCTCCATCTTTGGAGGCGTTTAAGGCCCGGCTGGACAAAACCCTGACTGGGATGGTTTAAGTGGGAGTGGTCCTGCCTCTGGCAGGGGGTTGGACTAGATGACCTATGAGGTCCCTTCCAACCCTATGATTCTATGACTAGCACAGAAACAGCAGTGGGTGATGCAAAGCAGGATTAAAGTTCACAGATGATTCTCTTTTAAGACCTGAGTCTTGAATAGCAGTAGTCGCTGCAGAACAGTGTATGGACAGGGGGCTTGACTAGTGAGAGATGATGCAGGACTCTTGTTGAGGTGTGTTGAAAGAGCTGGGATTGGGAGATAAGCAAGACTGAAATAGCGGGGAACAAGACAGGGTGAAGCTCAGGACTGAGGTGCTTTTGCAGAGTTGTGTTAATTCTCTGGAATTACAAGAGGTTCTTCAAATCGGCATTTGGCAGAGCCGAGAAAAGGTGATGGATGGAGGAGGAATTCTGCATGCTTCCCTGTCTCCTGTGCCATTCACTCAAACCAGTATTATCAGTCTGCATGCTCATATGCATCATTGTTTTTCAACATTTAGAGAAAAAATACATCCAAAAGGCTTCTGTCTTCAAACTTCAACAGCTTCAAGGTATGTCAGATTGGGACCCTTAAAGCAGTAATGATTTTCCTTTAAACAGAAAGAATCCAAGTAGAAGGGAAGAAAGAAATAGATTTTTTTTTTTCAATAAAGGTTGCACTGAGCTGCAGCATATAGAGTGGTTAATGGAAGATCAGGGAGGTTTTTCAGCAAGGTCATATTTTCCATCTGTCTGGCGCTCTCAACATCATTTTGAGTGAATGTTTCTGTTTTTGTAGGAGTTGAAATCAGTGGGAATGCTTTGGGTATCAGACAAGCTGCAGTTTGTTGCCTTGTAAAGTTGCCATACTGCTATATTAAATCTTGTTAAATTCTGAGAGAAATTATATATAACTAAGGAAGCCAAGCTTTCTTTGAACGCTGCTATACCTGATCTCCAACAATGCCATTCCACAGAAGAAATATTAACCTCCCAAAACTGGGAAAAAGAGGTAGTTTTATTCTGGAGCAATCAGTTTTGCTCATGTTGCAAATATTTGAGCAATTGTAACATAGCATTTTAAACTGCTAAAAAGTACTGGGGTAGGAAAAAGGAGGCTAGAGTTTATCTTCTTCCTCAGACTACATCCTCCTCAAACGGTGGGTTACTTACCAGTAACTGTCCTTCTTCAAGATGGGCTGCTCGGATTCATTCAGTAATAGCTGTATCCATGCCACAGTGCACGATTCTTTGGAAACCTTTTTTGCCTTAGCCTGTCAGGAGAGGCCTGGCGGCCACTGCCCCTTCACCACCCCATGGCTATATATCTTGCCACCACCCAGCCCCTCCTCAGTCCCTAGAAGCTGCCAACTCTGAGTTGCAGGGACGGCGGGAGGGTTGTGAATGAATCCGAGCAGTCCATCTCAAAGGAGGACAGTTACTGGTAAGTAACCCACCGTTCTTCTTCGAGTGCTGCTTGGATACATTCAGTAATAGGTGACTACTAGCCATGCTGATGGATGGTGTGTGGAGTTGGTTCTTCCCGCCTTCAGCACTGCCTTTCCCAACAAAGGGTAGCTACCCAAGCCAGTAAGGTCCTTGGGAGGTATCTAGGGTATCGACATAAAGATTGTGGACCAGGTAAAGAACAACCTGAGGCAGCTGGATTAGTAGCTGTGAAATCGAGAGGCGCAAAAGGGGAAAAGGGGGTATCTCCAGAGGGGAGAAAAAAGAACCCTTTCAAGCAGTATGAAAGAGAAAACAGCCTGAAGAACACCACACAACAATAAAGAGGAGGAACACAAACACCCAACAGGAGAGGAGAGAGTGAGGATTCAGAGCCCACTTGGGAATAAAACCCCTCTGGACATCCAGACTCGAGGGATGCAGGGGGCCAGCACTATGGCCTTCACGGATAAACAAGTGTGTGTTCTCCTAAGGAGCAAAAGGAGTATTGAGGAAAGAATCCCTGAACTCTACCCCGAGGAGTCCTGAAGAGGAAACACTGTACCCTCTGATATTTGTAAAGATAACCCAGTTTTCACCCTGTATGCCCATGAGGAGAAGCAAAAGAGGTGCCAAGTGTGGAGAAGTGGAGGGGGGGAGGACTTCCCCCACCAATAGGAAAACCAGTAAGAGATAACAGTTGGCACAAGAAGAGGAATGAGTATCCTTCAGCGGATGTTTTCCTCCCACTATTCCCCAGTGGCAGATGAGAGTGTGTTGAGAACAGGGGTAGTCATTGGTCCCTGCCTGAAAATAGGGTGGCAGTCTATCAGCCAGAAAGGGAAGGTCCGGAGTTGTCGCACACCAGGTGGGGCAGAGGGTATTCTCAGGTGGTCTCCCATCCCAGTAACCACCCAGCCTTATCACACATAGTTTCCAACCTTGGGTGGAAAGAGGAGTGGGCCTGGGATGGGAGAAAGCATCCCTGACCAGGAATTGATCCCAAGCTGTGGTGGTGAGAGTGCCGCATCCTGTTCACTAGACCATCAGGGAGGCTGAATCAAGGCAGAGGTGTTATGGCCCTCTGGGGTTGGAGGGCGGGAAAGGGGCCCTGAAGGGTGGAGACCCAAGTACTTAATCTCCCCCTAGGGGTTACGGGCACTACCAAGCATGGCATCCATCTCTGCCAGAAAGAGAGCCTCACCGTCAAAGGGGAGGTCAAAGATGACTTGCTGGGAGGCAGGGGACACCCTCAGTTCTCTAAGCCAAGCCGCGTGCCGGAGGGTTGCAGCTGAAGCCATTGTATGAGAAGCTGTGTCTACAGCGTCCCAAGCTGATAGAAGAACGTCCTGGGACGCTATCCTGCCCTCCTCTAGGAAGGCATCATAATCCTCCCTAGCCCCCTGTGTAGTAGGTCCCTGAATTTGTTCATTAAGTCCCACGCATCCATTACATACCTGCCCACCAGCGCCTGATTATTGGCCACGCATAACTGGAAAGCGGAGGAGGAATACACCTTCCACCCCAGAAGATCTAACTCCCTCGCATCCTTTGATGCCAGGAGTGGGTCACAGGGAACTTGCCCTGGGCCTAACATCGCTTCTACCACCCCTTGAGATGGTACCGGGTGGTGGGTGAGGGAGAGGAATCTCAGTCCCTGGAACCTGATATTTGAGGCCCGCCATGTCAGACACCGGGGGAATGGAACTGGGGCTTTGCAAGCATGTTGAGGCAAGATCCCAAACACTAGGGTGGAGGGGGACAGTGATGGGTTCAGCGGACGTGAACACCTGAATAAGGTGTCAGCGAGCCCTTCAGGGAATTGAACCTCCATCCTCACATGGGTAGAAACACAGTCAAGAAGTCGAAGTGTGCCGTGAGATCCCTCATGTAGGAACATGGCACTGGGTTTAGGGCTCTGGCTAGTGCTAAAGGAACTGGTGCCAAGGTGGGCGAAGCAGTATGGTGAGGGCCTGTCGTGGTCTCTTGGGGGGTCCATTCATGAGGCCAGTACCTAAAGGTTGATGGTGCCGGAGGCTGGGGATGAGGCCATTTACTTCCCCTTGAGACACCTTCCTTTGGGCTCAAAGAAGGGGAAACCCCTCAGGATCACGAGAATGGTGATGGCAGAGTGATATGGTGCCAGGAAGGAGAAGGCTCAATGGTACTGGGGCTTTCACACATGGGAGGTTCTGGTGTCGGGGAACTCGGCACCGAGACTGGGGATGTTGTTCAGTGCCGCTTTTGGGGCAACCAGGCCCTCAAAGCGAACATTGGTTTACCCCTCCTCCTGGTGGGTGCAGGAGAGGGTGGTGTGGGCAATAGGAGGAGCACCTTCGCTGCCTTGAATGCCTCCAGTGTGGTGGGAAGCAGCACCAACTCCTCCCAGTCCAGTGGTGACCCCTGCATGGAGGATCGGGATCGGTGCTGATGCTACGGTACCGACACTGGTACCGAGCTAGTCTTTTTGTGCTCTCTGGGGGAGCGGTGCTGGGAAGGCTCCAGTGTCAAACCAGCACATGGTACTGCAGGAGACCGCGAAGCATCAGGGGTAGGCTGTCACACTTGCCCTGAAGCCAATGCAAGGCACCTTTGCTCTCTATCTCTGATTGTCCTAGGCTTAAAGGACAGACAGACAGAGCAGGAGGTGACCAAGTGGGCTTCACCCGGGCACCGAATGCACTTCACGTGGGGATCGTCCCACGGGAAGGCCTTGTTGCAGGCCACACATGGTTTAAATCCTGGCGTGGCGGGCGGCAGAGGGGAGCGGTGTTGTTGCTCTGAAGCCAGACGCTTGGAAGAGGAAACACTTTTCGGTGGAACAATGTCCACGAAAAGGTGTTCCCAGTCGAACAGATGGTTCATAAAAGAAGATAAGCTGCTTGCACAATTGCAAGGAGCAGGCTGTTCCACGAACTCTCGCTGAGGTGGAAAAAATGGAACTGAGGAGGGGCTGGGTGGCAGTTACATGTATAGCCATCGGGTGGCGAGGGGGTGGTGGCTGCCAGCCCTCTCCTGACAGGCTAGGGCAAAAGGTTTCTGACTAATTGTGCACTGCGGCACGAATACACCTATTACTGAATGTATACGAGCAGCTCTCGAAGAACTGTCTGCTACCTTGAACGTTGTCAGTCTCCTCTTTCTTTTATTGTGTGATTGTCGTTCATGACTGTGCTTGAATAGTTCTCTTTCCTCTTTTTCCTCACTCCATTGTTGTCACCCTTCTTGATTCCACCTTCTCCCTTCATATATTATTCTTGATGCCCCTCAGGATGCTTTTCTTGACTTTTTTCCCTTGACCCTTTGTACTATGTTCCTGGATGATGATCTTCTCTCATGTGAATTAACTATCATTTCCAGGCTGACAGCTTCCACATTTACTGCTTCTGACCTCTCTTTTTCTATTTAGTCTAGGATCTGAAACTGTCCATTTGGCATTTGATCCTTCACATCATGCCACAAACTGAGCCTCATCATTGGCAGAAACAGCAATTCTCATCTCCACTGTCTTCTCCTTAATCCTCAGTAAAGGGAGGTGGGGGATTGGCAGCAGAGGGAGAGTAGGTCCCTTTGACTAACGGGGTCAGCAAAAGTCAGACGGTGGTCCCTCGCAAGGAGGGGAAATCCCATCAGATAGGCATCCTACCAAGAAGGCCTCCTTGATGCAACATCTTCCAGTGGCCTAACCAAGTCCACCTGAGGACTACACAGTTTTCTAATGATTGATATTGTGAACTGCAAGTTTGGATCTGTAAACAGGGATTGCAAACATAAAATAATTAAGCTTTGTGGAGGACAGACAGCTGTTAGTTGTGCAATAGTTTTTTAATGCCTTTAGCTGCTCTTTCCCAGATCAAATTCAATACATGTTCATCGAATAAAAGGAATAGCATACTCTTAAACATGAGCTGAGAATCTCAAAGTTTACCAAAGTGAAATACAGTTCAGAGATCCATTTAGGCTTTATATATTACTTCCGAAATTGCCCAGGCTGTCTCCCAATTTTGTTGCTTCAGTGCAATAACTTCATATTGTATAAAAAACCAAAAGGTCTGCGTGTTATCAGTCTCATGGTCTCCCATCTGAACATGTTGTTTCTCTCCAGACCTGTGAGGAATAAAGGAAAAATTAACATGACTGGTCCTGTATAACTTTTCTGTATTGTCCTTCCCAGAAGTCTTTGATACGTTATGATTATTATTAATTTTATTTAAAAGCCAAGCCATGGAGCAGTGTCAGAATCCCTCCATGTTAGGTGATAAAATTGCTGAGTGCTTGTACAACGTAATATATGCATGGTACTTCACAGTCAAAAATGGCAGGTCCCTGTTCTAAGAAGCCTCCAGTCTGAGCTCCCTGTGCACTAATAGAAAAGGGTATTTGTACCGTTGAGCATTTCAGGTGACAGAAATTCTGCATAGGGCATTTGGAAACTGTCCCACATGTGCCCCTCTTCCACTCCCATTCACTGGTTAATGCTGCAGTTCCTAATGGTAAGTATATGTATATTGATTGATATTTTATGCTTTTGCTGGTGATATTTTGCTGGACATTTGTTGCCTCTGCAATACACTTCCTTATGCTATAATAAACTATACATTGGTTTGTGGTACAGCGCTGCTTTCTATCTTACTTCATTTTGGCATTTTTCTGATGCACAGTGAAGATTGGAGTGCTCCAAACCAGATTTATGTTGTCTGGAAGGTTCCAGGACTTGGATCTCTCCAAGGTCCATGGCTATGATGTGTGTGGAAGTGTACAAACAAATGGGCAGGAGTGGCTCAGAATCTGAACCTTGAAATCATTATTAGCAGGATGCAGAGGGAAGAGGCTGCTGACAACACTGTTCTTTCTCACTTCCTGTCTTAACTGTTGTGTGCTGTTACTGTGAACTGCTGAACAGCTGTCAGTTTCCACCCTAGAGGTATTTCATTGGTTGAAGTGGATTTGGGCCCACTGGGATGAAAGACACTGTACAAATAAAAGTTGCTATTGTGCCTTTCACCTTCTGTATAATGAATTTTCTCCTGAGGGAGCCAGAGCAAATCAAGAAAATAATTTAACCTCATCAGAAGTGAGGCACAGGACCATATGTCCCAGTAGTCTGTGTTATCCAAAACACAAATATTCCAGGGGCGAGGGGAAAAGTAGAGTCATAGCAAAAGAACTGTATGCCATTCTATCCTCCTTTGCCCGAGACCAATGTATTTATTAAAGGAAATGGTTCTGCTGAACTAGTCCTGATACTGATCCAAGTGAATGGGTGATTGCCTTTTCCATGGGGAAGTGAAATGCGTGTGTTATGTTCTAAAGTAAGCTCTTAGCTGCTGCTGTTCACAGGTTCAGGCTATTAGCTGTTTATTCAGCTGGGTATTACAACTTCTGTGTTAACTGAAGAGAGAGAGCATAGCTCAGCTTCTTTCCTCCAATTTTCTCTTCATCCTTAGTCTAATGTGCTTCATTTTCAGGGTTTTTTTTTCTAAATTCTGAATTTGATGTCTCATATCTGTTCCTCAACTCTTCACTGTCCCTTGTACTTATAAATGTCACTTTCTAATTTAAAAATAAAAGGCCATTCAAGTGCTGTTTACTTTAAGTGGCTCTGATTGGAACAGTAAACTGATGAATTAGATTAAGGGGGATATTCTTTAGCTAAAGCCAAAGAAATGGAAGGGGAGAGAAGAGAGAAATGAGATGTAACTACCATTTTTAATATTGTAATTGATTTACAGATGAGCCTAAATTGACTAGCTCAGATATGGAATCTGACGCAAATCTGAATTTCTCCAAAGTGTGGTGGGTGTTTGTATCTAGGATTCCATTTTGAGGGAAGAGGATTGGACTCTGGAAATGGGGGCCGATACCTCAAGGTTCTGAATTGGAATCAGAAACAGATCTAGAGTTGCTAAAAGGATCAGATTAAATACTAGGGAATTTGATTTCATTTGCTGGTTCATGCAAGTCTCTTACTTGATCTACTAATACAGCAGCATGTTAGTAGTAAAACAATAGTCAGTCCCTCTCAAAACCCCACAAAGCAGAATCATGTGAGTGAAATGTTGGCTTTTCTTATCCTATTTTGTTAATTACTTGTTATTTTTGTCATTGCATAATGAAAAACTGCAGATAGAAGAAGGGCTTTTGATTAAACAGACATTCAGGACCAAATCCCTAATCACAATGAAAGGTTTTTCTTTCTGTTTTCTATTAAGACAATTTGGCAATTAAATCTATTCAGAAAAACCTTACTTTTATAAATCAAATAACTTTTTTCCTAAAAAAAAAATAGTGGTTTTAGCCCACTCTAGTGAGATTAGGATTGGACTGTAGGTGCCCCTCTGCTTAGAATTGGATGTGGATAGTTAGGATGTCTTGACAGTTAGACTTACATCTACCTCATTTACTCATATCTACCAAAATTGTTGGTAATGGCTAAAAAATCATGTAGTTTGAAATACAACTTGCAAGAGCAAGGAAAAGAGCTTGTAAACTGCATAGAATGGTGAAAAGAAACAAAAAAGGAGTCCTGTGGCACTTGAAGACTAACAAATAAATATATGTGTTAGTCTTTAAGTGCCACAGGACTCCTTGTTTGTTTTACCGAACTAGACTAACATGGCTGCCCCTTTGGATCTTAGTGAAAAGAATTAATTTTACTCGTGTCCTTCCTTGTTGCATACTTAGGCAAGAATCCTGGGGCAGGATCAGTCTGACTCAGTGAGAATGGAATAGGAAGCAATATATACATACGCGGAAATGAACCATCCTCACCCTAACTCCTCTGGAACAATTTTACAGATTGGTTGGATTGCATTGTATTGTGTTGAGCTGGCTTGTATATCTGGCACATGTCATTTTGAAAACTATGGGTTGTAAATTGTTCTGAAGTCCAGTGGATAGGGATATTGTTTGTCAAAGAGCTTTGTTGTAAATGGCTTGTACAACTTTTTCCAGGGGTGTTTGTGTAACACTATTGATCTGAGGCACTTTTTGGTGGAAAGTGTCTGTTCATGTTGGCTAGGGAAATTTGACAACAACTGTGTTAAGCCATGGTGTGGACAGATGGCCAGTGTTGTTTTTTTTTTTTTTTCCTACTGGTCATGGATAATAAAACATTCACTGCCTATAAGTAAAAGAACAGAATTTAGAGAAAGTATTCGATTATTGATAAGGAAAGCCCCTTTCCCCTCCCTCCTGTCATTTTGATCCGTGCAATTCACTCCTTCTCCCACCCTCGATAAAGGCAAGAGCAGAGCAATGGGATAGCAGAATACCATGGATGCTCAGAAATATAAAACTCCAATTTTTCCCTCCCTTTCCATGGGTGTAACGTAACATACACAGGGTGTGCAGTGCCTTGAACTAAATAATTGATTTCAAGGCAAGTATTCTTGCTACAGTTTTGGTTGTACTGGTGATTAGATAGCAAGTATGGAAAATTGGGACAGGGTGGGGGTAAGGGGTGTCCATATAAGAGAAAGTTCTGAATATTGGGACTGTCCCTATAAAATTGGGACATCTGGTCATCCTGCTGGTCACTGACCTTTTAGATGAAATTGTGATACCGCACTGTAAAAAGGACCTCAGCTACTGAGTAGCCATTGTTTTCTTCTGAGTTGCCTCTCGATCAGTGCTCTGCTTCACAGTTGTGGATGATTAATCACTGCATAGTGCAGGGCTTGACAAATCTTGGGCACTAGGTCACCATGGCACCTAGGATTTTTCAGCTGGAGCCTAGCACCCAGGGAGGCAAACATCTCCAGTGCCTAAAACAGGAGCCATTGGCACTGATATCTTCAGAACTGCCATCTTTCTCTGTCGCCCCCATGCCATGCCACTGAAAGCGTGGCCAGCAGTGGCTTTTTTCTAGAGGCAGGGGTGGTATTTTGTGTGCTGAGCTTGTGGCAGAAAGGAGCTGCAGCAGTTTTCGGCAGGGGTGGGGGGGATCTCTGCCATGTGCCTAGAGGCGCCTCATTTTTGGGGCTTGTCCCTGGGTGTTTGGCAGATTTGTCAAGGCCTGGCAAAGTGTGTAATCAGAGCTCCCCATTAATAGAAGGCCGAAGGAGCAGATTATGAGTATATTGGGGCCCTCCAGTTTAAGAAAGAAGTGGCAATTTGAAGTCAGCTTCCAACTTTCTAGGCAGATGGTGTAAACCAAGCAAAACATGGTCTTCATAAATTACACATGTGAATAGTCATTCCACTTTCAGTATAACCATACTGATAGTCCTGTATAAAGGTAATTTTACGATAGTTGAGTCTCATGATCACTAGGGCATTTGTACTTGGTGTTACCAGATTTACCCATAACTTCGGGTATGCTTATTTATTAGGGTTGTTTTCTTTTGGGGTGGGGTTGTTTTTCTATCAATGTACTGCTTGTGTCACTTGTGTTTCTTTGTAGAGCTCGCTTCTTCCTTTTGCAGTTCCCCTCCCAATGGAGCTATCCTTGCAGGACCTAAATTTTCCATGACTGGGTTCCTCAAGCCCCAGATTCAAATAATCACCCACATACACATATTCACTGATTAACAAAGTGCATCTGAGCAGACTGAGTCTATCAGCACGCTCAGCTGACACTTTATATGTGTCTATGAACTCAACAGGCTGGGTTACACAGCATTTCTCTGCTGCCACCCTTATATGCCCCAGGTACTGCACTGGACTAGAGCACACATCTGAGCAGGCTGGGTCAAAACAGCACTTTTCAGCTGCTACCCTTTTATGCCCCTGGACTCCACAGGCTGGGTTAAAACAACATTTTTTACCTGTCATCCTCATATGCCATAGGTTCAGCACATTGGTAACCCCCTTAATAAGCAAAGCTTGCAGGATCCTTGGCCATTACAAGCATCTTTGGCTAGGTGAAAGAAGTGTTGCGGTAGAGTAATATAGCGAAGCCAAGAACACAAAGTAGTAAATGAAGTTTGAAGAGAGTCTGGCAATCATCTTGATTACAGAAGTTACTTTATTGTCAGGTACATAAAATTTATGGTACTGGTAACAATAATTGTAAAAAAAAAAAAAAAAAAAGTACCCAAATGGTTACAATATTAATAACTGCACAAAGAAAGAAAAACAATCAAACAGTTACAATATTACCCAGTTTTGTTTGCAGTATTGGGAAATCTAACCCAAGCTGATTACAAAGATCAGGTTTAAAGATTTATATTTGGACTAAGACAGAGAGAGAGAGAGAGAGAGAGAGAGAGGGTGTTGGGCATGGGGCAGTATGTCTCCTAACTAGCGCAGCTGAAAGGTTCCCAGGAAACAGGATGTTCAGATCAGGGTCCAAAGTGCTTGAGACAGGGAGGTGCCCCACTGCAATCAGCAGGGTAGGCGTGAAGTTCCAGTGGAAGTGATGCAGCTTTTTGGTTCCAGGCATCAGAACAGAATTTTTGACCTTGAATAGGGGGTTTTTGTAGGGAAGAAACAGTGGTTCAAGGAAGAATGCTAGGGTTGTGTTTTGGGTAAATAATGACTTAAGGGAGTATAGCAGAGTTGTTTTGTTCAGGTGGACAATAGGAACTGGTCACTACTGGCTATGGGTGTATTACTCTGAGGGAGTTCACAATGCCATCAGGCAGATTCAGTATTTTGGATATCAGTGAATTATCTACGACTCAGAATTGGTCTGCTAACTGCTGAACTGGATGTGTGCAGGCATAGGTTCCTTAGCCTCAGGAGCAGATAGCTGATAAATGGACACAAATCAGACATCAAAAATGGCAACATCCATAAACCAGTAGGAGAACACTTCAGTCTCCCTGGACACTCAGTAATGGACTTGAAAGTTGCCATACTTCAACAAAAAAAATTTCAGAGTTGGACTTCAGCATGAAACTGTAGAGCTGGAGCTGATTTGTAAACTTGACACAATTAGACTGGGTCTGAATATGGACTTGGAATGGTTAGCACATTACAAAAAGTGATTGTCCCTGTTCACACATTCTCACCCTCTAATCAGCTGGTGTGAATGGGGTTACCCTAACTGAATTGACTTTGCTAACACTTGCCGTCCTCCATCCTGACGTGTATATATACCTCTCAACTGTAGGTTCCACTTCATGCATCTGAGGAAGTGGGTTGGAACCCATGAAAGCTTATGTCCAAAGAATTTTTGAAGTTTTGAAGGTGCCAGAGGGCTCTCATTTTTTCTCAGGAGCAGAGATTCCTCCATCATGCAGTGGTTCCCTGCTTTGCCAGTCCCAGAGTTTGGTGTGGTTCCCGCCTTGGAGGTTGCGTCTCTATTCATCATGCTTATTCTGGTTCCATCCTTGATACAGAGTTTTTTGCTGTCCATTCAGTGTGCAGATTGCTGACATCTTCAGTGTAGATGAGGCTAGGGTAGTTGCCCTAGCTCCATCACCCTTGTTTGGAGGGGTTTAGGTTTGTCTCCCACTACCTTGTTATTGTTGATTTTTGGTTCAAGCAGAGGTAGGGGGTGGTGTGGGGGTGAGTCACAGAGGTTAGCTACTACAGCCTGGTTCTCCAAGAACACAGAGCTGACAAGTTCCAAAGGGGCTAGCCATGTTAGTTTAGTCCAGTGTAACAAACAGGGAGTCTGGTGGCACTTTTAAAGACTAACAAATTTTTTATCGCATGAGCTTTCATAGGAGAGACTCCCACTTTGTCAGCTCTTTGGAGATGGTGAACTTACAGAATGGGAGCAAAATAAATGCAGGGAAGTGTAAGTTATAGGTTCTGGTCAGACTGTAATAGCAAATCGAAGCACTTGCTAGGATTCAAATGGTGGAGTACAGGAATTAGCAGGGAGGTGGATGAGGAGAAGGAAAGCAAAATTTCCTGTTGTAATGGGAAAAGAATCCATAGTCTTTATTCAGCTCTAAGTTCATGGAGTCAGATTTGCATATGAATCCCAATTCTGTAGTTTCTCTTTGAAGCTTTGAGTTTTTATGCATTTGTCTGAGCACAGCTATTAACAAATCATCAATGGAGGGAGCAGGGAGATTGAAGTGTTCCCTTATTGGTTTTTGAATGTTGTTTCTTGTGTTGGATTTGTGTCCAGCTAACAAATAACAAAATAGCAGTGCCTGTGGTCAGTGCCCAGTGTTTTTAGCTTCCCAGTGAAAGATTCTGAGCTTTATTTATTTTGGGGACTGGTGAGATTATCTGCTTTAAAATAATTTTTTTTTTTTTTTTTTTTTTTTACTTAAACTGGATTGACAAGAATTAGGTAATGTTCAGCTTAAAATTTATGCATTTTACAATTTAGTAAGAAGAAGCAGAGTTCTGCAGAAGTCCTGGCTCTCTCCATTTGACTGGTGAAGTTGCAGGTACCCTACTACTTGCTAGATTTGGATGCAAATGAACAGAAGCAAGGGCTCCTAATTCACTTATCATACTTTATGCAGTACAGTGTTCTAGTGCCATCTGGTAAATGATTGCACACTTGTTCTCTTAAAAAAAAAAACAGCAGCAAACAGAATTTTAGAAAAATAACTATAAGAACATTAAAACAGTTAGACTGCACTGAAAAACCATATTCCATTTGTAAAGATAATGATCAGGTTACTCATTCCAACTTAACTCTACCCCTTATGTGTGTAGTTATGATATAATGCTGAATGTAATCACATATGCTACTCTTCCAGTGCTTGCTCATGTCAATTCCCTATTAGGTGTCAGTCAATCAATCAATCAATCAATCAAATCATAGGGTTGGAAGGGACCTCATGAGATCATTGAGTCCAACCCCCCTGGGGCTTGAACCCAGGACCTTCTGCATATTAAGCAGAGGTGCTAGCCACTGTACACCAGGGGTACTCAAACTTTTTGCAAGCCAATCCACATTCAGCCTTCCACCATTGACCAGGGTCCACAAACAACTAGGGTGGGGGTGGGGGGTGAGTCGGAGCTGGGGGGGGGTGATGT
>ML681963.1:93743563-93842999 GCA_007922195.1 Podocnemis expansa | reverse complement strand
TGGGAGCAGGGGGCGGCGATGCCAGGAGCGTGGGGGGACGAGTGGGAGCAGGGGGCGGCGATGCCAGGAGCGTGGGGGGGACGAGTGGGAGCAGGGGGCGGCGATGCCAGGAGCGTGGGGGGGCGAGTGGGAGTGGGGGGCGGCGATGCCAGCTGCGTGGGGGGGGCGAGTGGGAGCGGGGGGGGCGGCGATGCCAGGAGCGTGGGGGGGCGAGTCGGGGGGGGCGCGATGCCGGAAGTGGGGAGGCGGCGATGCCGAGAGGTGGAGGTGCCGCCGGGTGCGGGGCAGTGGTGGCGCGGCAGGCTCCGTGGGGGGGAGGGGGAGCGCAGCGAGCAACAGAAGTTGCTCAGCTGCCTTTAGAGCAGGGGTACTCAAACGGGCAAATAGGCCACTGTCGCTGTCCACCGGAAACCTCTTTGCGGTCCGGATTGTGGACCACGGGCCGCCATTTGAGTACCCCTGGTGTACACCATTGCCAGAGATTTTTCCCTCAGTGGTATCCATTGCTCCATCTCTAGCCGCTTCTGGTGCTGCACCATACTACACTAATATAGGGGGCAGCACTGGCCACACACCTCAATTCAGATGGGTGAGTTGGCAAGCTGAGTTTGTTTGGATGGCTGGCAAGGCTTTAGTATTGATATTCATATGAAAATAAAAATGGCCATACTAGGTCAGACCAACAGTACATCTAGTACAATAAATAAATATATTAGTCTTTAAGTGCCACAGGATTCCTTGCTTGTTTTACTGAACTAAACTAACATAGCTGCATCTTTGGAACTTGTCTTCCAACAGTGGCTAATGCCAGGTAGTTCAGAAAGAATTAATAGAACCAGTAATCATCAAATGGTCTATTCCATCAGGCATTCCCAGTCTGATGAATAGCCATTGATGGACCTATCTTCTGTGAATTTATCTACTTCTTTTTTGAATGCCATTATAGTCTTGGTGTTTTCAAAATTCTCTAGCAAGTTGTTCCACAGACTGAGCCTGTTTAATGAAGAAATACTTCATTTTGTTCATTTTAAACCTACTGCCTATTGATTTTATTTGGTGTCCCCTAGTTTGGAGATGGAGTAATTAACACTTACTTATTTACTTTCTCCAAACCAGTCATGATTTTGTAGACCTCAGTTATATCCCTCCTTTGTCATGACTTTTCTAAGTTTAGAAGTCCCAGTCTCATTAATCTCTCCTCATATGGAAGCTTTTTCCATACTTCTAATCATGTTAGTTGCCCTTTTCTGTACCTTTTCCAATTCTAATGTATCTTTTTTGAGATGGGGTGACCAGATCTGCATGTGGTATTCAAGATGTGGGTGCACCATGAATTTATAAATAGGAATTACAATATTTTCTGTTTTGTTATCTATCTTTTTCCTAATGATTCTCAACATTCTGTTAGCTTTTGTGACTGTCACTATAAAACCTGAATGTTGGTATATATGTGTTTTTAAAACAATTACATTGTGCCTTGAAGTCCAAATTTCATAAACTGAAATGAATAATTAAACACCATTTATAGATAAAGGAAGCTATCTGCTCCCTTATTTTGTTTTGTGCTGGGCATTTAAACATCTGTCCTGAAGAGATGGGGCTGGTATGAGTATAAAAAACATACAGGTGTGAGGTTGGTTCTCATTTCCTGTAGTATTGCTAATGAGATGGTTAATGTTTGGAGTAGATATAACTTAATTCTCTTATCCAATCATGTTAGTAACCCATTAGGGTTATAAACATAATGTCGCTTTTTTAAAAAATTTCTGTTATATGCTATTTAATAGAATAGTACAGAAACCATTAAAAAGATCTAAGCTAAATATTGACTTTTAGTATGGTAACCAACATATGAAAAATAGCAATATGCAATTTTATAGCATCTTTTATAAACAATTAACTAGCTTTACATCTGCTTGAAGTTAAGCCTCTGCATATGTATTTACAAGAGTAGGGCTTTCATCTCACAAGGCTGTAATGTGGGCAGGGCAAGTCTAAGGCTGATATTTAGTTGGATATTTTTAGTAAAAGTCATGGACAGGTCATGGGCGATAAAAAAAAAAAAAAAAATTCACAGCCTGTGGACTGTCCATGACTTTTACTATAAATACCCCTGATTAAATCTTAGCTTCTCTCAAGGTGCGGCTGCTCTGCAGGGCCACAGAGTGCTGGTGGCGGGTGCTGACTGCCCTGATAACCCACTACTCTGAAGTTACTAGGGGTCGTTCTCCAAAGGCCTTTTAGGCTGTTGCTTTGACTGCTGCTCAGGATGCTCCTGGGACTGCTTCTGTCCTGTAGGTCCCTGCGATGCCCACAGGATTGCTGCTTGGGCAGTCCTCAGGGCCATTTGCACTGGCCACTGCATCTGCAGAAATCACGGGGGTAGTGGAAAGTAACAGATTCTGTGACTTCCACAACCTCTATGACAGACTCGCACTTTATGCATAACCACTGAAGAGATTAAATATCCCATATTGAATTGAAACTTCAGAAGGAATTTTAGGTACACCATATGTGAATATCTTTGTTGGAACTTGGCCTGGAGTTCTGGAGTTAACACTGCTACTCTTGTGAAAAGGTCATGGGATATTTAATGAAAGTAAGTACTCAACACATCAGTTTTATCTCGCGTGAAAGACCTGACATCCTAGGAACTGTTCTGGTATATGGGATTACAGATGAGTGCCACTTATTTAATCACCAACACCAATTCCTGCAACGTCTAATTGTTTCTCTGGGGTCTTTTACTGAAGCACTGCCCCAGCCCAGCTGATCTTAGTTTGAGAGCTGACAGAATGGAAGCACAAGATGTTGCAGCTATAGACCTGGTAAAGGGGTAATGGATCGACAGAACTCTGTTTTAATAAAACAATCAAGGAATCCTGTGGAATTTTAAAGACTATCAAATTAATTTATTTATTGCATGAGAAATACATTTGTTAGTCTTTCAAAGTGCCTCAGGACTCCTTGTTTGTTTTGCTGAACTAGACTAACAGAGCTACCCCTTTGGAACTCTTAATATTTTTCATGGAAAAGATATCCCTCCAACTTCCAAATGTTTTACAACAGAATCTGGTTTTAATCCACTTGTGTACAGATTGCCTCCCATTAATATACATGCTTTGTGGATTTGAAGGGCTTAATTTAAAATGACAGTCATTAACTATAATTGTTCTTCCGTTTGTTATGGGCTGACTTAGAAAATCAGTACCATTTTCACTTTCCACTTTGCTATTGTTTTGGTTGGAGTGAGCAAGTTTTCTGAAAGAAGCAAGTGCTGTTCAAACAAAATGCTGTAATTTTTTTGCCACGTTAATCTTGCAAAATGAAGATGATGGCTATTTATGCTAGTGAAGGCTACACTTTCTTTAAATCACTTTCAGACATTAAAAATTCCTACCCATTGTCACAGAATACGCTTTGCTGAGACCATAGAGCAAACCATTATTGGAATTTCCTCCTATATGGTCTAATATTCCAAATGAGCTTTTTAGTGTTTTTTTTTAAACAGAGTGCAATACGGTCCTCTAAAACTAAGCCCCATAATCTGTGTGCATCGCCCAGATGGGAGGTGGTGGCAGTAGTACTTGCTCTTCACATTTATTTATTGCAACACCTTTCATAATAAACTTCAAAATCTAATCTTATCACTCAGACCAAATAACTGAGCAAGAGATTTACAGATGAGCGGGAGTTTTAACAGGAGAGAGAGAATCTCTTGGCTGCTGTGCAAATACTAATGCAATAGTCAATATGTTTCTTGCAAGTTGCATCTCTGTTCTTGAAGGGGATGGCCAGTGATGAGCATGTCTCTTATGGCCGTGGGGCCTTATTGAAAGTAATTCTGTAGCACAAAGATGAGATGGACCTTTTGTGTGGGCTAAGGAGTGGCATCACAGAAGTTGAAAGAGACCATGAGAGGTCATCATGTCCACTTCCCTGCATTCATGGGAGAACAAAGTACCCTCTTAAACCATGCCTGCCAGGTGCTTGTCTAATCTGTTCTTAAAATCTTCCAATGATAGAGGTTCCACAACCTGCCTAGCCAACTTATTTGCTGTCCCTTATCTGCATAGCTGAACTGTGCTCTCTGTATCTCCAGCTTTGTTTGTCAGTATTTGCTGTAAATGTATTAAACTGCCAGATCTTTGGGCTCCCTCTTGTGCACAGTCATCAGGCTGGTGTATGAGACCCAAACACTGGATCCCACATGCTTTTAAGCCTAAGAAGTCTGAACAACGTTCAGACACTGGCTCTGTCTAGCCTTTTAGGCACATTCCTGAGGAAAATACTCCACTGCTAGTTATTCCTACTTGGGATATGAGGCCATAGGGACCAGCTGCCCTTTGGGCCTAAGACCAGCATGGACCTCCCAGGAGTCCCAATAATATGCCCTCTCCAGAGCATCACCTTTGCAAGTACTCTACATTGCAATTTCATCTTTTGGGGACATTGTAAAAGCTAAAACAAGGACCATACAGCATTGGTAAAGGTCTCTAAGGGTGTGTCTATACTGACGGCGGCAAAATCAGTGCTGTCATTCCAGCGTTCCAGTAACAGCAGTGAGTCTGAACTCCCTGCTCGACTCCTGAAATTTGGCCCTGGAAGTCCTGGGGGGCAAGGGGCATATGGGAAAGCCAATCTCAAGGGATTTGTGGTTGGCTTTCCTGAATGGGTACAGGTGGCTAAAAAAGTCGCCAGCACTTATGCAATGAATTTTACATTCCAAAAATCTACCCCATGTATACTAGGGCAAAGTCATAAACACTTAACTCATTAACCCGACACAGAGTTACACAGATCTACTGGAAACCTCTCCCCCCCCCCCCCAAATCTAGCCCCTCACATAGTTTCTTCACCCTTCTTTAGAGTTCTTGGGTCTTAATATCTGCCAGGGAGTCTAGGATTCTTCTGCACCTCCCTCTTCCTGTCCTGTGTGGTCTTCTAGTTCTGATCTGCTCTCCCTTGCTGAAGAGAGTCTTCCTTCTACCCACAAAAAACACATTTGTCTTTTTCAGCTCTTCCCCTCATACTTGGGATAAAATGACAATAGGTCTTGGCACTTGTATTGCTTGGTTACATTTCAGTGATTGGACTTTCAACAGCCATTCTCTGCCATCCTGAAGAGAGGGAACCCAAAAGACTGAGTCCTTTTCTGCATTAACACTTGTACTGGCAAAACTTTTGTTATTCAGAGGTATGAGGGACACCCCCTCCCGCCCCATCATGATATAAGTTTGCTTAAGCATAAGTGCTTGTGTAGCTGTGTTATGTCGATGGGAGAGAGCTCTCTCACCAGCATAATAAATCCACCAAAATGTGCAGCAATAGCTATGTGGGTGGGAAATGCTTCCTGCTGACATAGTGGTGTTCACACAAGTGCTTATGCTGGCAAAACTTATGCATCTCAAGAAGGTGTTTTTTTCCCCATACCTCTGAGTGACAAAAGATTTCCTGGCATAAGTGCTAGAGTAGACAAGGCCTAAGCTGGCTCTTTGGACCTATGGAGCAGAGGCAAGATAGTAATCAAAGAGACCTAAGTACATACAATATTTATTTTTAAAAAATACCTGTCCCATGCTCTTCATGGAACTCAAGAATTATTTCACCCATTCTATGGACAGGTAAACAGAGGCAGGGAGAGGTTACATTTTGCCCAAAGGCGCATACTGAGTCAGAGACAAAGGTAAAGATTCCAGCCCCCTGTAGAGCACAATGCCACTAGGGGTTCTTCATTTTAGGAAGAAATAATATATTAATATAAAGTACTGTTGATTCAAATCTCGATGCTACTTGTGTTATTTATATTTCAGAACAGATAATGTGAAATTTAATGTTTCCTCTTTGGGGAGTATAATATTGATCTTGATAAGAGAAGGCATTAGAAATAGAGTTTTGGAAAATATTTTATTGGCATTTTCCATTGTGCAAATATAACATTAAACAGTATTTGTTCTCTACATTATTTGTATGTTTTACATGATGGTGGTTCTATTAAGCTTACATAAGCAAAGAAAGTAACTTAATAAAACAAGCCCATTTTAAATTACTTGGATAGCAGCTATTTGTGCACATCCGTTACTCATGTGGTATTATGCATGTCCTTACATGTTTACAGCTAATTTGTCTGACTCCAGATCCTTTGCATGTTGATTCCATATTGTCAGATATTTGACTGCTTTGATTCCTATGATGAAAATATTTCCTTTATGTTGGCATTTTTTATTAAGCCCTTGAAGCAGCTTTGTGCCAGATAAGGTATTTTGCATCAGAAGCTGAGGTTCTTCTTCGAGCAGTGCTCCCGACTGCTCCACTTCAGGTGTTGCAACCCCAAGACACCCCAGACCGGAAGGGGGTTGGAGACCAATACTTGATCTCAGGCGTCTCAACAGGCATGTCCAAGTAAAGAGATTCAGGATGGTAACCTTAAGCAATATACTTTCCCCCCTGCAGCACTTCAATTGGTTGATTTCCCTCGACCAGAAAGATGCATATTTCCATGTGCCCATCCGTCTGCCACACAGAAGGTTCCTCCGATTCCAATTCCTTCACAATCACTATCAGTATACAGTCTTCCCATTCGGGCTATGTGTGGCGCCCAGAGTTTTCTCCAAGTTCACGGCACCAGTAATAGTGTTTTTACGGAGAAGACATATACAGATCTTCCCATATCTGGATGATTTTCTAATCAAGGCCTCTACACAAAGGTTAGCAATCCAGGCACTACATACCACGATCAAGCTTTTCACCACACTTGGGTTAAGCATAAATTATGAGAAATCAAACCTCTCTCCAGTGCATCAAATCCAATTTATTGGGGCACGGGTCGACTCATCGCTGATGAGGGCATTTCTGACTACCGACAGGCTTCGCAGTCTGCAACAACTAGCACTCGATATTCAGAATTCGTCCATTGTATCAGCTCACATGGTGATGAGAATGCTGGGGCCATATGGCAGCAACAACATTGTTAGTGGACAACGTGAGGCTACGCATGCGACCACTGCAGATGTGGTTCCTTGCATGTGTCTGACATATGAGACATCCAATCAGAACTCTGTTGATCATCCCTCACATGATCAGGGCCTCACTGTCTTGGTGGTTGGATGCCGACAATCTGACACAAGGAGTTCCCTTCATACCACCTCAACCACAAATCCTGATCACGACAGATGCATCACTCCTCGGCTGGGGCGCACACTGCCGGGGTCAAACCATTCAAGGGAAGTGGTCCTTGCAGGAAAGGACTTTACACATCAACATCCTTGAGCTACGTGCAGTCGGAGAGCAAGTCATCACTTCCTTCCTCTGATCACAGGCAAAGTAGTGACCATCCGCAACGACAACAGGGCATGTATGTTTTACATCAACCATCAGGGTGGCACCAGGTCACAGGACCTGTGCCTGGAGGCAATTTCTCTTTGGGACTGGTGTATCAACCACAAAATTCTTCTACGCGTAGAATACTTACCAGGCAAGGAGAACATACTAGCGGACTCGTTGTGCCGAACATTCTCCGACCATCACGAATGGGAAATTCGAGACGATATTATCCAGGCCATCTTTGCCAGACGGGGCTTCCCAACAATGGACCTATTTGCCACGGCAGACAACAAAAAAATGCAACCGCTGTTGTTCACGAGCGGGGATTAGCCTGAATTCAAGTGGAGATGCCTTTCTGATCCGTTGGGCCAGTTCACTCCTTTATGCCTTCCCACCGATTCCCATGATTTTTCACAAGCTGAACAAGATACGTCAAGACAGGGCGACAGTAATTATGATAGTGCCAGCGTGGCCATGACAGATGTGGTATTCCCTACTGGTCATGATGTCTGTAACAGCCCCAATCACATTACCCTTGCTACCGGACCTACTGTCTCAGAACCACGGGGCTGAGACCCATACCTACTTAGACAGACTACATCTAACGGCATGGAACCTCTATGGTTCGAAGATGTGGAACTCCAATGTTCAGATCAAGTCCATAACATCTTGTTGAATACCAGAAAACCGTCTACAAGGGCTGCTTACCTCCAGAAATGGACCCGTTTCTCCTTCTGGTGTTCTCAGCGCGCGTTAATTCCAGCCGATGCTGCTCTTCCTGCGATCCTGGAGTATCTTCTGCACCTGCAAAACACAAACATCACAATCAATACAATTAGAGTACACCTGGCAGCTATTTCAACCTTCCACATCCCGATAGATGGTACATCAGTGTTTGCACATCGAGTTGTGAAGCGATTCGTGTTGGGGTTACACAACTTGTTTCCCCAGGCTCACCCACTGGCAGCACCGTGGGATCTTACATTAGTACTGAAAATGCTTATGAGGCCACCCTTCGAACCCTTGGCTCTGCTTCATTGTTACACTTATCTATGAAGGTGGTCTTTCTTATAGCGATCACATCGATTAGACGAGTCAGCGAGTTGGCGGCGTTAATGGCATATCCGCCCTATACCATCTTTTAAAAGACAAAGTATCATTATGCTTGCACCCTAAATTTCTTCCAAAAACATCATCATCCTTCCACCTTAACCAAACTATACACTTACCTGTCTTCCATCCTAAACTGCATACTACTCAGCACAAAAGAGCATTGCATACTCTAGATGTAAGGCGCGCTCTGGCATATTATCTGGAAAGAACCAAAGACTTTAGGAAATCATCGCGATTATTTATATCTACTACAGAGCGTTCACAAGGTCAACCAATTTCTAAGCAAAGACTTTCGAAATGGATTGCATCGTGCATCCGAATAGCATATTCCATACGTCAGTCACGTCCACCTGATGTAATCTGTCCTCATTCCACCAGATCTGTGGCATCTTTGCTAGCATTTTTAGCTAAGGTCCCAATCCATGTCATCTGCCAAGCAGCTACCTGGGCTTCTGGCGATACCTTTGCAAAGCATTATGCATTGGAACGTATAGCGTCAATGGACACTGTGTTAGGGCAAGCAGTTCTCCATACAGTTGATAACACTCAATTCGAAGCTCCCACCACCATTTCCACATGACTGCTACAGAATCACCTGAAGTGTAGCAGTCGGAAGCACTGCTTGAAGAAGAAATGAAGGTTACTCACCTTCGTGCAGTAGCCGAAGTTCTTCGAGATGCGTGCTCCTGACGTGCTCCACTACCCACCCTCCTCCCCTGTACTTCGGAGTTTCTTTCATTACTGGTTTCTCCGGGGTAGAAAGGATCTGACAGGGAGCTGCAGCAGGCAGGCTGAGCGGCTGACGTCATCAGAGGCGGGAAACATGAACACCGCTCTCAGCTGCCCACTGCCTGAGCCACTGCTATCAAGAAGTCTCCTGTCTGGGGTGTCTCGGGGTCACAACACCTGAAGTGGAGCATGTCGGGAGCACGCATCTCGAAGAACTTCGGCTACTGCATGAAGGTGAGTAACCTCCATTGCTGTGCACTGTAGTGCGGTGTTCCCACACTTTTTCACATAAAGCAAATATCTTTTTTATAAACTGCCTGTCTTTCTAATCCCAACTCTATCCCTTCTTTGCAGTAACTCTGGTGTGGTATACTTTAAATAGTATTACTAGGACACTATCCAGGAAACAAGGAAATGACATGAAAATAAACTAGTTATAATGCAATCGATGCCCCTCCTGACTTGTATCTTTGCTGTCTGTTTCTTTTCCCGGTGTGTTGTGGGAGTCAGTATCCCCTTTATGCCTGCAGTCCCTCCTACTTCATGTCACAGTGCCCTTCTCAATTTTTGACTCTATCCTTAGCTGTGGCTAATATACTAAAACAGCTTTAAGCCACCTTTGTGTATCTCTGACCCTGGGCCAGTTGTTGCCAAGCCAGCCTCCCAGCATAAACTAGAGCAGACTGAAGGCTTCTTTGACCTATTCCAGCTGTCCATGCCCATAAGAGGTTGATTTGATAACAGGATAAAGTTACTCACCACCTTTCTCTAGTCATCACAGCTGGGGGTCACAGGGACTAGAGTGACACATGCAGTGAACTGCCGGATGCTCTGTGTGTGCTGAGGTGATCTTCTCATAACTGGTTAAGGTGGCTTCAGAGCAGGTTTTCACTTCTATCAGGATCCAAAATGAGTATGAAAAAATCTGGGCCTGTGTTGTGTCTGCAGATCGGCTTGTGCTTGACTTTACACCAAAGAAACACCAAAGAAAAAATATGTTGTGGTTCCTGACTGCTCTGTTTCTGGTTTTGGGTTCCAGAACTGAGAGCATGAAGCCTGTCTCCCCTCTGCTCCAGTCGCCATTTTTATTCTCCCCCTTTGTACTCGTGTCCTTGACATTGCTGGGACACGCTGGCCCGAGCTGCCCTGATTCATCCTGGATACTCTAGGAATCCCAGAAGGTTTGACCTCCTGGGCAGAAAAAGCCTATTAAGTTTTCAGCTTTTCAGCTGAGGGTTCCTAGCCATCAGGCCGTGGTTAAAACATTCCCTACACCTGTGGGATGCTATGAAGAGTTTTAGTAGCTTCCTCCCACAAGAATACTTGGAGGATTTGAATGCCTTCATCAAGGAAGGTGCCTTGGCCTCTCGCCATGCCTTTACAGTGGCATTTGATGCCTCGAACGCAGCCAGCCGCGCCATTGCTATAGCCAAGGTTACGTGTCAAGCAGCCTGGCTTCAGGATTTTGACCTCTCCCAGAATTTACAGTAGGCTGTATTAGACTTCCCTTTAGAGGGACAGTCTCTCTCTTTACCCACCCACTGACTCCCTGATCCATGGTGACTGTGTCCATAGGTTGGCCCTCAGAGCCCAAGGTATGCTTAATCCCCAGGTGCCTCGGTGTTCCCAGTCTACTGCGACCCCTTGAATGCATGGGGGAGGGGTTCTTGTTGTATCCCCCCCACACACACAACCGAAATGGGTATCTTTTAGGAGCCTTTGCACCGCAGGATGATGGTCCCCTTTCCTCATTATAGGTGATCAACTCCAGCAGGGTCGCTTCTCCCTCCATCAAACCCTTGAACATCAGAGCTGTACCCTAAACGCTTTTGCTAAATGCCCCCTCACGATCAGCCTCGGGACACTTCTTCCTCCTCTCCGGTAATGATGTGCCTGCCTCTTCCATTTCCATATCCTTCGGGTCAAGTAAGGGCCTGGCCACTGGAGAATTCTCCTCTCACGCACTTGGTTCCAGTCGCATATGCTTTGGAGTCTTGGTGGGAATGTGGAGGTCATAGAGGTATGCGAAGCAGGCACATGATGACCTGACAAAAAAAAACAAAACACCACACTATATCCCTCTGGGACAAGGGCAGGATGCCTACACCTCTGTCAAGTCCTTCCCAGTCGGACACACTGAAAAGGGTACGCTCCCGTGTCACTATCCTGAGAGCACTCCTTATCCATGTCGCCCTGCAATGGATCGGGGAGAAACTATTGCGGGATGATGCACCCCGCCCCCTAGGTGACGGGTAAGAGAGCAAGCTCATACCCCTTTGTCCTCTATCTTCTCCCCCCTCGCCTCCCCAGGCAGTGCCCCCTTTAATATCGGGGCCATGCTCTTCAGACTCATATTAGGCTTTTGCCCTGAGGGATCCTTGAGTCTCACCATAGGGCTTTTTGCCTTTTCAGCTCCTACCCCTCCTCCCCAAGGACCTTCACCAGATTACACTGGTCCTTCTGTCCACGGGTACACCTCAGTTGAGCCCTCGACTGGAACCTCCTCTGCTCTAGTGTCTCCCTCTAACCAGGCAAGGGTCACTTTCCCCCGAAAACCCTAAACAGCCATCTAGGAGCTGCCTTGATCTTTCTATTGCACCCCTCTCCTCTCTAGAATTGCAATGAAGGAAGATAGTAGGAGATAGAACTCCTAATCACCAGCGGTATTTGTACACCTGAGTGAGCCAGTTGAGGGCCTGTGGTCTTCAGCTCAGGGTAGTTCCCCTGCAGAACTCTGGCCCAGAGAAACTTACAGACCCTTAATAGGCTGGAGAGCCTGACGCCCTACCGGTGATGATTTTGTAACGTCCCCTCTTGCCCCTCGGTGTTCCTTAAAGGACACAGTGGTTCTTCCTTGTTTTTCCCTAAGTAGGGGTTGCCTTATGCTCTCCTCCTCTTCCCGGGATCTCTTCCTCTTCCCTCCTCCCACCCGGGACCTGCCCAAGCCTTAACCCTTCCAATACATGGGGTGGCACACCAATAACACTCCTTCCCCTCAGAGCAGGTGTTATAGACCATGTCCGACTTGTGTCTTGTGTAAGGCATCGTCTTCTCTCCTCATCAGGTCCTATGCAAGATCCCTCGTAGTTGGCCCATTGTAGCTGGGACCCAACACCTGCACCCGCCACTAGAGATGAGTCATCCAGCTATGTTATGAAGGTTGACTGCCTCTCCATAGGGTGAGAATATCTTCTAAGCCACGTGCCCCCCTCCAAACACTCTGATTCTGGAGCTTGGAGGCACGACTCTTGAGGTGGACCTGACCCGTCTGCAAAGACAGCCGGATACCCCTTCCCTCGATTCAGCACAGCTCTCCCTACATGAGTCTGCATACCAGGAGAATAGAGAACAGGGGCAGGGGGCCAGAAATACACACCTAGCCCTCAAGTTGCGTAAGCCTCCCCCCAGAACCCCACGATGGTTTCACACCACCCCTACCTCAAGTCATTCCCCCCTTTTGGTCGGGGACATCCTAACATGGGGAATTCAATCACTTTTCTTCCAATTTCTCTCCTGATACTAGGATGGGTGTAACTAAGGTTCACCCTTTTTACTACTATAACCTGCTCAAGGGTTACCTCTAAAGAAGATCTTCTGAGATCTCCACTTCTCTCTTTATGATGACCTCCCTGAAGGGAGTGTCTCTGATGCTTTTGGGCCCCAGAGATGGGTCTGCCAAGCATCTAGGCCTTATTCCTGGGCCCTCCTTCCGTGCCCTCCATTCCCATGCGTAAACGGATGGAGAAGCAGGGGTCCCACCCACTCCTTCCTCATTATCCTTCTTCCTGCATTAGCTTCCATATGTAGCCAGGATGCCTCAGTTTAGGGCGCCCCTTATCAATCCTACTCATGGTATCTCCTGCCGGTATGCCAATGGGGAAAGGCCTCTTGCTTATCCCCCATTTGGTCAAGAGACAATGTGTTCCCCGCCCCAGTCTTGGTTAGTAACTTAACCCAACTGACCTTCCCCTTTTGGGGTTGAGGTGGCAAGGGTGGCAATTATTCCACCCTTGCGCTTTGCCTGCAGCTGTGGGGATCTGTTGCCCTGGATCATGACTGCCTTTTTCAGGAATTGATTCTTCTAGGAAGGGGCAACCCTCCTACACTAGATGGTGTTGCTGGTGACACGGATGTTCTTTGCTGTTATGATATAGCAAATTCCCTAACAGCAAACCGGGGACTGCCCCTGTTGGAGTTATAGTCTCCTGACAGAGTGGCAGATGACCCCTCCGCACTTTCATGCACACTTTCTCTCAAAGATCTTGCAGTTGGTGGCGTGTCTGTAGGTGTTTGCCTGGCAGCCAACTGCTTCTTCAACCAATTTTTGGGGGCTATGCCATTTGTGGGTAGCCGTGCTGACAGCAGATAAGGTTCTAACTCTGCCCACCTTCCACAGTACACCTAGCAGTCACCTGATACTAAATGTGTCCGAGCAGCACTCGAAGAAGAATGGTGGGTTACTTACCAGTAAATGTCCGTCTTCGAGATGGACTGCTTGGATTCATTCAGAGCCCTTCCGGCAAACCCCGCTACTCGGAGTGAGCGATTAATGGGAACTGAGCAGGAGCAGGGCTGAGGCCATATATATGGCCAGGGGGCGGTGGCTGCCAGCCCTGTCCTGACAGGCTAAGGCTAGAAGAAGTTCCTGCCAGTTGTGTGCTGTGGCATGTAAACACCTGATACTGAATGAATCCAAGCAGCCCATCTCGAAGAAGGACAGTTACTGATAAATAACCCCCTGTTATCATCTTAGCTAAAGGTTAGTATTTCCCTCAAAGCTTAGGCAGATCTTGCCCCTGGACCTGGGTTTCATTCTGCTTCTCTGCAAAGCGTGTATCTGTGTTCCTGAGTTTCACAAATTGTGTCTTTTTAAAATAGGCTGGCTACTTGGTTCTCTGTGTTCACAGGCTGGGAAACTCCTTCGAGTTGTTGGTTATGGGATAAATGTTTACCCTGAATTAGGAGAACCCTTTAGTATAACATAAGCTTTTTGCCACAGCAAAGATTAAAGTAATGTGTGTGTGTGTAATATTTATATATTGAAAACCATATGATATCATTACGACTTTTTTTTAAGAAACAAAGAGTAATAGTACTATATGATGGAGACATATCTACTGTTACCAAAGTCACTAGAGCAAAATTTATTCCTGGTGTATCTCCATTGAAATTAAATGAATTTACTCCTGGTGTATCTCCATTGAAATTAGATGAATTTTGCTCAGTAATTGTTATAGGAGACATCAAAACATTCCACGGGATAGAACAAGCCTTCTCAACCTGTGTTTTGACCATTGCAAAGTGGAACAAAAGAGCCAAGGAACAAAAAAAATAGTTTTGTGTTTTATTTGTGGTGTTTATTAGGAATCAAGTTAGAAATTCCTTGTAATCCATCTTCCTCTTTGATTTTTCTTTCTGTTCAGATGGTCTGAAGGTGTAGTGGATTTTGGCTGAGTTTTCAGTGTTTGGAAGTTACAGTCACTGGCACACATTCCTCTTGGAATGCTACTGATGTCATGGAAAACAATACCTGAGTGGTAACCCCTAACAACCAGAGCTCAGTAAACATTACCTCCACCAAGATATTGGTTTTTAAAGAGATTTAATGGGATGGTGTTTGCCTGCCAAGAACCATAAAAATTGAACTCATAATTTTACCATAGTCCACCTAAAAGCACCAGCATATTGCTGGAGTTTAGCCATGCTTTTTGTATGCCTAGTAAAGGTAGAAATAATCTGGTTCGTTTTCAGTAACAGTATTTGACTTCTTCCCCCTCCCCTCCAACTTCCATGGAATTTCAAATGGTAGAACAGTGTTTGTATGCTGTTATAAGGAAACTAGCAAGATAATTTTAAAACCTAATTTCTTTCAAAAATCTATTTTTCCAGAGATGAGTGCATTTGTTTGTTATTGTAGGGTTAACAAAGCACACCAAATGGCACATGTTTTTGTTTGGGTTTATGTAGGATCCATTCGCAACCTTGAGCTGTACATATTGTTGTTTTTGTAGGATTTCTCCTGAATGCTGGACTGTGCTCATTGTTTTATTGTTAATGAAGTGTTAATGCCTTTGAGCTGCTTCCATTGATTCGGTTGTCCTTTCTTGAAAGTACTGCACTAGAGCATTTGTGAACTCTGTACAATTGGTATTCTGACCCCTCCGCCCCCAAAGTAATGTTTACTTGGACTTTGTAAGGAAATAGTGTGGGGCAAAGAATGTTGGGTTATGTGGCAGTAACCATCCTTCTTCGAGATGGGCTGCTCAAATACATTCATTTATAGGTGTCTACGTGCCACAGAGCACGGTAGCTCGGAAAGTCTTCAGCCTTAGCCAACGCCATGACCGCAGCTGTATAGGTGACTGTGACCCTGACCCTCCCAGTCCCATACACCTTCGCCAACTCTGTTAGCGGGGATGGTGGGAGGGGCCTGAATGTATATGAGCAGCCCATCTTGAAGAAGGACAGTTACTGGTAAATAACCCACCGTTCTCCTTCGAGCACTGCTCACATCATTCAGCTATAGGTGACTGCTAGCTGTACCCTTGGATGGTGGGAGGAGTTAGTCTACCCACATTGAGTACAGCTCTGCCCAGAGTGTCATCATCTTTAGCCTGTTGGGTGGTAGTGTAGTGCGTCATGAAGGTATGAACCAACGACCACGTAGCAGCCCTGCGGATCTCTTGGATCCAGGACCTTAGCAAGGAAGGCCATAGAAGATGCTTGGGCCCTCATAGAGTGGTCTCTAACAGTTCCCAGAAGGGGTGTGTTCGACCTTCTGTAGCAATCTTTAATGCAGTGCACAATCCAATTTGAAATACACTGTGAGGATACTGGTAAACCTCTCTTACATTCAGCCACTGCCACAAACAGTTGAGGAGTCTTGCAGAACGGCCGGGTGTGCTTGATGTAAGTTAGGAGTGCTCTCCTCACGTCCAGTGTATGCAGCTTCCTCTAGTTCTGTGTAACCTGGGGATCTGGGTAAAGAACTGGCAAGGAAATTTTCTTGTTAAGGTGGAAAAGGGTGGCCATCTTAGAGAGGAAAAATGGGTGATGATGCAAAACCACCATATCTGGATAGAACCTCGTGTATGGGGGTTCCGAGGAGAGGGCTTTCAACTCCAAAACCCTTCTAGCAGAAGTGATTTCTACTAAGAAGGCCACCTTCCAGGAGCAGACCAGCAGGGTGGCTGAGTCCAGAGATTCATGGGTGGCTTTGTCATGGCCTGGAGGACGACATTGAGGTCTCACGGTGAGCTGGGCTTACAGGGTTGGGGAAAAAGTCTTTCCACCCCTTTTAGAAATCTCACCAAAGGGGGATGGGAGAAGACTGCCCATCCACCGTCTCATGGAGGGCTGAGATAGCCACTAAGTGGACTCTCAGTGAAGAGGGAGAGAGACCTTTTTCTCAGGTCTAGGAAATAGTCGAGGATCAAGGTTATTGGAGCTGATATGGGGTCTACACCCTTGTCCCCATGGCAGAGGCGGCTTTTGGGGTAAGTGAAGCACGCGATGGGCTAGGGCCCCCGAGCTGTAAAGGGGCCCCATAACTACCGTCTGCTTCACTTACCTGTCAGTGTTCCCTCTAATTACTTGTAGGCTGTGTGTGCAAACAATTTCTTTGTGTGCGCAAAAACATTTCTTTGTGAGCACCAATATTAGCACTATTGAATTTTTTTGGGCACACTTTATTTTGTTGTGTGCGCAGGCTTTATGACCTGTGTGCATGTACACACGCAGCCAGCTTAGAGGGAACAGTGTTACCTGTGTGCTTGTGGGGCAGTGGGGAAGCAGAGGGCAGTAGACCACCAGGTCCAAAAGCTTTGCCACCCACCTGCCAGACCGGCCTCTCTCCAGCAGGGGCGGAGCAGCACTCTCCACCTACTCCCAGCCAGCTGCGCCTCCCTAGGAGGAGGGAAGAGAGCGGCCAACGTGGCGCTGCGGGTTGCTGGGCGTCAGGCCCCCTGAAGTGGTGTGCTCCGAAGAGTTTTGGCCGCTTCCAGGCCTGGGGTGGCTGGGGGCAAAATGGCCCAAACTCTTCGGAGCAGGCCGCTCCAGGGGGCCCTGCTCCCAGCAAGCCGCAGCGCCGCGCCAGCCACATTCCTCCCTCCCCCTAGGGAGGCGTGGCCAGCTGGGAGTAGGCGGGGAATGCTGTTCCACCACCACTGGAGAGAGGTTGTTCTGGCCAGTACACCGGCTGGCGAGCGGCAAAGCTTTTGGACCTGGTGGTCTGTGTCCCACGCTTCTCTCCCGCCCCCTGTGGGGGGGGCGCTTATGGGGGCAACAGGCCCAAAGCCCCAGTGAGGGTGGTATTCGGGGTCCATAGGGGGCCCCGTAAAGGGCCTTTGCCTAGGGCCCCCAATTGCCAAAGGCAGCCTCTGCTCCATGGACAAGAAATGGAGAATCACTTCCCTTTGGCTGTGTAAGTGGACCTGGGGGATGGTCTTCTGCTACCAACCAAAACCTTCTTAACCCTGTCTGAGCAGAGTCTCTCCTGCTTACTAAGCCAGAGAGCATCCAGGCTGTCAGGTGTAGGCGGACTGGATCTGGGTACCTGAGTTAGAAGGTCTGCCCACTGTGCAAGGCAGAGTGGGTTTTCTATGGACATGTCCTGCAGGAGCGGGAACCAGTGCTCTCTTGGCCAGTCTTAAGCTATTAGTATTATGTTCACTCCATCCCTGACGATCTTCAAGAAGACCCTCCATAAGCGGAACCACTGGGAAGGCATACATTAGGGGCCCCGACCAGTTGATGAGGAAGGCATCAGTGAGAGACTCTTCCTCCTGGCCCCTATGGGAACAGAACTGGGGGCACTTGCGATTCTGCCATGTCACAAATAGATCTATCTGCGGTGAGCCCCATTTGTCTATCAGGAGGGAGAACACCCTGTCGTGAAGGGACCGCTTGTGTTTCACTAGCGGCTTTCTACTCAATGAGTCTGCTAGCCTGTTGTCCACTCCTGGTAGGTGGAAGGCCCCTGGAATGAAATTGTGACGTATGGCTAATTGCCAAAGTTTGCACGCATCCTCACAAAGTGTTGGGGAGCGCACCCCCCCCCGCCAATTCATGTAGAACACAGCTGTGGTGTTGTCCATGAGGATCTGGACTGACCTGCCCCGTATCTTGTCTAGGAAGGTTATGCAAGCTAGTCTCATGGCCCTTAGTTCCTTCATGTTTATGTGGAGAGGAGTATCTCCTTGGGCGGAGAGTCCCCACGAGATGTGGTCCCCCCACCCTGCATTCGAAGCATCCGTTATCAAGGTCACTAAGGGCCTGAGGTCCTTGAAGGGGAGAGGGGAGAAGTAGTCATTTGCTACCCTGAATCTTAGGAACCACCTGTGGTGGGGCCTATGGCTATGTGAAAATAAGCATCTTTTAGATCAAGGGCCACAAACCAATGCGGAACTTTATTTTCCTTATATGCTTGTTTAAAACTCTGAGATCTAGGATGGGTCGAAGGTCCCCCTTGGGTTTCGGGACCAGAAAGTATTTGGAGTAAAACCCTTTTCCCCATTCCTCCCTGGGAATCTTTTCAATGGCTCCGAGGGAGAGGAGTTTCCTGCATTCAAGCTCAAGAAGATGGGACAGTTCCTGGTTTCCGAGGGTTGGATGAGGGGGCGGTTTTCTGTCCCGAGGAATTGAGAGAAACTGAATACGATACCCCTTTGCGACCATCTCGAGCACCCACTGGTCGGACATGATGTTGGCCCAGTGGTGTGTGAAGTGGCATAGGCGGTTGGCGACCAAGCGAGTCGTAGGTTCGCTACCTGTGTGGTAACCATCAAAAACACTGTTTCTTCCCCGATAGGCGTTTGAGTCCCTGCCCATACCTGCCTGATTGTGGAGTGCAGGTTTTTTCACTCTTCTGCAAAGGGGCCTTGTCCTTGTCCCTGTCCCCAAGATGTTGTCAGGGAAAGGTGAGGAACCTTGGAAATGAGTTCTGCAGTTGAATTTGTTGTTTCAACTGCTGAAGCTGTTGTTGAAGGAGCTGATGGGGCTTTAGGAAGTGTCTGCTAGGTTGCGGGGTGTATATCCCTGGCGACTGGAGTGGGGATCTCGAGTCTTTCATGCCTTGGAGCTTCGCATCTGTTGACTCGGCAAAGAGGTTAGGGCCTTCAGAAGGGAGGTCCTGGATGGTAAGTTGCAGCTGCGGTTGTAGGCTCGATTCTTGTAGCCAGGCTGAGCATCACATCACTACAGCCGATGCCATCATACGGGTGGCTGTGTCTACGGTGTACTAGATGGCCATGAAAGCATCAGTGGAGGCCATTTCTCCTTCTTTGAGCATCATGTTGAAACCCCTAAGGTGATCCATCCTTTGGGATAATGCTACAGAAGCCTTGCATGGCATTCCAAAGGTTAGAAATATACATTGTCATAAGGGCTGAGTGGTTAGCAATGTGAAGTTGAAGGGCTGCTGTAGAGTAGGCCTTCCTGCCAAGGAGGTCAAGTTTCCTTGCTTCCTTGTTTTTGGGGGTAGAACCCGGCTGTCCTTGTCTTTCCTTCTAGTTCACAGCATTAACAACCAGCAAACCAGGAGTCGGATGCTGGAATGGAAAGGAGAACTTGTCCTGCGGAGTGTGGTACTTCTGGTCTGCGACCCTTGAGACCGGTGGGATCAAGGACAGGGTTTGCCAGCATGCCTTGATGATATTGTATACCCCTTCATGGAGAGGGACTGACACCTTAGTGGGTGGGGTCCTGTGGCCAGCGTCGAAGAGAGGATTCGCTTCCTCCTGGATGACCCCGAGCTCCATGTTCAGGTTTGCTGCTATACGGCGCAGCAATGCCTGGTGGGCACGAGAGTCTTCATTATGGTCAATTGGTCTCTCAAAGGTATACTTATTGGGTGAGGAATAGGAGCGGGCCCAGGAACTGCTACGGTGTGTGGAGTCTGGATCGGGCTCATTGTCCGAGAAGTCGGAGTCCAGAGAGTGCACAGGAGACTGGTTGGTGCGGTGCCGTGGGTTCAGGGTATCCTCGGCTGCCATGTCCAGCCAATCATGTGACCGGTCGTTAAAAGAGGACCCAGTGTCCTGAAGACACGGAGGTGAATGGTGTCGACTAGGTTGCGCCGGGGGAGAGGGTCTCCCTGATGCCGATGGTGTCAGGGATCTCCTCCTTCGCTGAGGCGTGGGTGAGGGAGAGTGGTTGTGGCGGCATTTCCCCAAATTGTCTCTGATCTTTATTATCATCTTGGGCGGAGAAGATTGGCCCGAGGCTGGGGGCGAAGTCAGTGTGAAGGCATGGGAAGGGGTCCCCGAACCCTGGGAGCACGGTACAGATGCATCCTGAAAGGAACGCGGAAAAGAGGCCAGGGAGCAGTCCTCACCGGATTGTGGTACTGGTGCCGGACTCAGCGTTACTGGATCTGTTGATGGACAGTCCCCAGTGCCGGACTGTGGTGCCGGGGACGGGTTGTTGGTCGGTACTACGTTAGCGGACGGTATCATCACTTGTGTCGACCCGGCTTCTGGTGCCGCGGTCTGCATTGACTTAGGTTTCTTCTGTGATATTGTTGACGGTGTCGCCTTTGGTCCGGCATTGGGGCGGTTCAGCGACTGATGAGTACGGAGCCCCAATGGTACCGACGGGGCGTTGACTGAGTCTTTGGGCTTGTCGCCAATGAGCGGTCCCAGGGTTGAGGTACCTGGGCTGCATGGGGAGCCAGCAGAGCACTCATGGCTCAGTTGGCATTAGAGGGTTGCATGGTACTCTCAATGAGGGAGCGCAGACACAGTTCTCTGTCCTTGTGAGTCCTCTTTTTGAAGGGCTGGCAAAGGGGGCAGCTCTCGATGAGATGGGACTCGCCCAGGCATGCGAGACATTTGTCGTGTGGATCATCAAGCGGGAAGGCTTTGAAGCATTCTAAGCACGGCTTGAAACTGGGCGTCTTGAATTTCACAGTAAGGACACACATTTGCTTCGGAAGTTTGTTGGCTGATCCAAAACCGATGCTGAGGGCAGATACAGGAACAGGAGGGTCGGGGTCATGGTCACCTATATAGCCGCAGTTGCAGCATAGAGGAGGCATTGGCCGCATGCCCTGACCTGACAGGCTAAGGCTGAATACTTTCTGAGCTACTGTGTGCTGCGGCATGTAGACACCTATAACTGAATGATGTGAGCAGCGCTCGAAGGACAATGATTTATTCCTGATATTTCTTTTGGTTCTTTCTAATGATGGGACTCAACTGACTACGGTTCTATTTGATGCCACTGTCACATGCTGTGTTCTAGGCCCAGAACATGTGTTGCCATTCAGTTTCTTTAAAATAGTCATATCCATCTGCGAGAGGATCACAGTTTAGGGGGGTGCTGGCATAGTGTTTCCTACACTCCTTGCCAACAGAGAGTGGCTATTGCTTTCCAACAGAAGTGCTGTCCTTGGATTTATCTGGGGATTCTGAGCCCTTGATTTCCTGTGTGCAAACTACAGTACAGGAGACAGTGGCATGCTACATTGGCCAGAATTAATTCACCATAGCCTGATGTTGCCAAAGAGAATGGATGTAAAATATAGTCTGAGCATAGGAAATGGCAGTGCTAAGGGAGAAATCACAGTGGAAACAGCTAGAAGGTACAGTCTTCCTGAAGACAAGATTGGTAGAGTCAGAGAAATTCTGGAAGGCAAAGTGGGTGAGGTAATATCTTTTATTGACCCAACTTCTGTTGATGGGAAAGACAAGTTTTCGAGGTTCAACAGTGCTGTTCTTCAGGTAAGCTTGAAAGCTTGTCATGCTCCCTACAGAACTTGGTCCAGGAAAAGATATTAGCTTACCTAGATTGTCTCTCTAATATCTTGGGACCAGCATGGCTATAACAGCAGTGTATGTGAAAAAAACGTATAGCATGAGAAGAAACCACATAGCAAGAATTTGTTCCTTAGGGTATATGCAGATTTCTGTATTTCCACTAAGCCCTCCAGCTACCATTTGTGTGTCATCCACATTTGGAAAAGCTCTGTAGAACAAACTACAGCTATGTTACAAATTTAAGGGCCATCATGTGTGTATAATTGGCTTGGAAAACCTGGCTACTACACTTAAAATCATTTGTCTAACAAGATTAGGTCCCAGAAAGAGAAACTCTCTGTGTCTAGCACAAAACAGCATACCTGTCCTGATTTTTTGGGACCTGCAATATTAGAAACTAGTGTTGTATGTCCAGTTGAAAGTCTTGGACTCTCCCATCCCAGTAGTCTAAAATTCCTATTTCTAGTTTCAGAGGCTAGCTCTGTTAGTCTACTTCAGTAAACCAAACAAATTGTTTGGTTTTAAACAGTATGGAAGTAGGCCCTGTAAAAGCAATAGATGAAAAGGTGAGAATGTTGAAAGAGGGGCAATTAACCTTTGCAATGAGTTAGCCATTCCAAATTCCAATTTAGATCTAATCTAGTGGTGTCAAGTTTTCGTATGAATTGTAGCTCAGCATTTTCAAGCTGAAGTCTTGTTTTGAAGGTGGTGTGTGGTGGTTTTTGGGTTTTTTTTTTTTTTTTGCTGAAGTACTGTAACTTCCATGTGTTACAGGGTGTCCAGAGAGATTGAAGTGTTCTCCTGCTAGTTTTTAAATGTTACTGTTCTTGATATCTGATTTGTGTCCATTTATTCTTTTATAAGAGAGACAGTCCAATCTGGCCAATGTATACAGCAGAGGGGCATTGTTGATACATAATGACGTATATTACATTGGTAGATGAGCAGGTGTATGAGCCTTGGATGGAGTGACTGATTTGGTTAAGTCCTATGATGGTGTCACTTGGGTAGATATGTGGGCAGAGTTGGCAGTGGGATTTGTTGCAAGAGTACTGTATATCATCGCATATAAGCCGAGAATTTTGTGCCTGAAAATTGGCTTCAGAACAGGCTCTTGGCTTATACTCGAGAGAATATGGTAGACAGTCCCAGCCAGCAGTTTTCCTGACCATGCGGCAAGCTGGGGACCCAGTGTTGCCAGGAGGCCCTCTTGGGCAGTCGGCGGGGGCTGGGCTTGGAGTAGGGAAGGGACCCCGGCATCTGGAGCGGCCAAGTAAGTGGGCCGGGGGGGGAGGGGGGTTGGCCTGGACATTGATTCAGGGAGACCAGGGAAGTGGCGGCAGGGCTCTGGCATTTGGGGGGGGGGGTCAGGGACTATGGGTAAAGCGGCAGGAGGACCCAGGGTTTTTAGGGATCCCAGGGAAGCAGCAACAGGGACCTGGAATTTGAAGAGGGGGACCTGGCAGGCTGGGAAGAGCGGTAGCAGGGGTTGGAGGGTGACAGGGAAAGGGGTGGAAAGGGTGTTGGGGAACAGGGGAGCAACAGCAGGGCACTGAGAAGGGAGTAGGGGGCAGCAGTGAAGAGCCCAGGGGCAGCAAGAGGAGCAGGGGGGCAGCAGTGGGGAAGGGGCAGAGAAGGGGGGCAGCAGTGAGGAAAGGGCAGAGCAGGGGGGCAGCAGTGAGGGAAGAGACATAGCAGGGGGCAGCAGCAGATAGTGAGGGAAGGGTGTAGTAGGGAGTGGCAGTGAGGAGGGGGCAGTAGGAGGAGCAGAGAGCAGCAGTGAGAAAGGGGCAGAGCAGGGGGCAGCAGTGAGGGAAGGTCGGAGTAGGGGCAGCAGCAGGAAACTGAGAAGTGAGCAAGGGGGTAGCAGTGAGGAAAGGGCAGACCATGGGGTAGCAGGGGTGACGGAAGTGAGGAAAGGGCAGAGCAGGAGGGCAGGAGTGAGGAGTGGACAGCAGGGGGGGCAATGGAAAAGCAGCAGCAGAGATTTTGGGGGAGGGAAGCTGTCAGAAACTCCAGAGGAAGCCAGCAGCAGTGGGTGGGGGTTTAGGGGCCAAGGCCAAAAGGGGACCCCAGCTTATACCTGGGTCACCAATTTTAGCTTCTTCTTTGGGCTCAGAATTGGAGGGTCGCCTTATGCCCGGATTGGCTTATACCCAAGTATATACGGTAGGTACCTGGCTTAATGCTTCTGTTGTATGATGTCTAGTTGCTGGTGAGTTTTTGCTTATGGTTGTGGGTCTCTCTGTAAGCGAGGACTAGCCTACCTCCCACGGCTTGAGAGGGTCAGAGATCATTTTCTGGGATAAGTTGTAAATCATAGATTCATAGACTCTAAGGGCAGAAGGGTCCAATGTGGTCATTTAGTCCAGTCGTCTCCAATTAGTAGATCACAATCTACTTCTGAACAGCAGTTGCAGTTACAACCATCCTAGTCTGACCTCCTGCACAATGGAGGTGAGAGAACCTCATCACCCCCCCCTTCAATAAACCTCTAATCTATGACTAAGTTACTTAAATCAACAAATCATGATTTAAAGACTTTAAGGTACAGAGAATCCACCAGCAATTGAGTCATGCCCCATGCAACAAAGGAAGGTGAAAACCTCCCAGAGCTTTTGCCAGTCTGCTTTGGGGCAAAATTCCTTCCTGACCCCAGTATGGCAGTCAGTTAAACTCTGAGCATGTGGGCAAGACTCATCAGTCAGGCATCCAAAAAAGAATTCTCTGTAATAACTTAGAAACTACCCCATCAATTGTCCCATCAGCATATCTACCACCAGGACCCAAAGATCAGTCAGCTATCAAACTAGCCTGTCCTATTATACCATACCTTCCATTAATTTATCAGGGTCAGTTTTGAAACCAGCTAGAGTTTTTGCTTCCATTTCTCACTTTGGAAGACTATCCCAGAATTTCTTTCCTCCGATGGAAGGAAATCCCCCTGATTTAGTCACATTAAACTGTTCAAGTTTGGCTTCTATCTTGGATGTAATTTCTATCTCTGCATCCTCAGTCCCATTAGCCATCCAGCACTGTTTCCAAGTTCATCATTAGCCTCATTAAAAACAGAGGCAAAGTATTTATTTAAATATTCAGCCAGATCCAGACTGTCCTTAACCTCTACCCAATGCTCAGGGGTTAGCGGTCTCACTTCTTCTATTTATCTGGCTATAAAACCTTTTAATATTTGTTTTAATTCCCTTTAGAAGGTCTAACTCTACTTGACTTTTTGCATTTCTCACTTTATTCCTACAAGTTCTGACCTCTAAGAGGTAGCTTTTCTTGGTGATCCCTCCCATCTTCCATTCCTCATAGGATTTTTGCTTTCTCTTAATCAGCTGTCTGAGTAGCTTACTTATCCAACTTGGTCTATAACAGGGCTTCTTAATCTATGGGTCGTGACCCAAAAATGGGTCACTGTGCCATTTAGGGTGAGTTTGCCATGATCCTCTTAAATCCATTGAAAAAGGAAATACATTATTAATTCAAAACTGAGCTATGGGTCGCAAATCTGACTCCCAAACTTAATCTCGGTCCTGGCCAAAAAAAGTTAAGAACCCCTGGTTTACAACTTTTACCTATTCATATTTTCCCCTTTCTTGAGAAGCAGATCATTGATGATGTGCTGGAGAGGTTTTAGTTTAGGGGCTGTATGTGATGACCAGTGGTGTTCTATTGTTTTCCTTGTTGGGTCTGTTGTGTAGCAGGTGATTTCTGGGAACCTGTCTTGCTTTGTCAATCTGTTTCTTCACTTCTCTAGTAGATATTTTAGTTTTAAGAATGCACAATAGAGATCTTGAAGGTGTTTGTCTCTGTTGGAGGGACTGGAGCAAATATGGTTGTATCTTAGGACTTGGCTGTAGTCAATGGATTGTGTAATGTGTCCTGGATGAAAGCTGGAGGCATGTAAGTATGTAAAGTGGTCAGTACGTTTCTAGCATAGGGTGGTGTTTATGTACCATAGCATATTTGTACTGTAGTGTCCAGGAGGTGGATCTCACGTGTGGCCTGGTCCAGGCTCAGGTTGCTGGTGATATGGAAATTGTTAAAATGTTGGTGGGAATCCTCCAGCACCTCCTTTCTGTGGATCGAGATTGTTAAAATGTCATCAAAGTAGTGTAAGTAGAGAAGTAGCACTCGGGGATGAGAGTTGAGGAAGCATTGCTTTAAGTCAGCCGTAAAAATGTTTGTTTATTGTGGGGCCATGTGGGTACCCATAGCAGTGCCACTGACTTGAAGGTATAAATCATCTCCAAATCTGAAATGGTTGTGGGTGAGCAATATCAGTTCCACGCTACCTCCTGCCCCCTCCCTGCTGCTCTGGCACAGAGCCGAGAGCAGCGCAAGTGGTGGTGGGAGTTGGCTGGACCGGCAGCACTGAACCGGGCTGCTGCTTTTTGGCTGACTCGCCCAGTCCCTGGCATGGGAGGGCAGCGGTGCAGGCCCTGCCGGGCTCCCCAAAGCGCGGGGCCCTGGGTGGCTGCCCCGCTCGCCCTATCCTAGGGATGATCCTGCTTTCTAACAGTTACCATTAAAATAAAAATTGATCTGTTAATTTAAAAAAAAAAAATCCTCTGACTCCCAACCCCTTCTGCCTGAATTACATAGGTGTGAAATGCATCACAGACAATGTTCAGTTGTGGAAAAATATCTCATTTAAAGTCCAGTGTCTCATGACCCTGTAGAAAGGCAAACAGAAACTTTATTCCTCTTTTACCACTTTTTAGAGCATTTTCTGTTAAAATAATTGGGGGCCTGGGCAACAGACTCTGTTGCCTATTTCCTGAGCTCTGGGGTCATGTGTTTGCCCTTCACTTAAACTTCTGCAAATAGATCCTTGAGCTTTTGTCGTTCTTTTTCAAGTTTGTATCTGCATTTGTTTGCTTTCTGTTTATGAATGTCCTGTGGGAGATTAGGTTTCTTTCATTTTGTTTGCCAAGCAGCTTTTTCCACATAAAACATTTTTATACGTTTAGACACAGCAAGATGGATGAATGTAGCTCATTCAAAGCATAGAATTTCTTTTCCTACTACCTTTGGTCTTCTCATTTTGATAAATTCTCACCAGTTTTTCTCTGCCTCAGATCTTTAGCAGTGAAGGCCTCTTGTCAAATTCACAGACATAGCACCTAAAATGGCTACCAATTGTAGGTGATGAGAAAGGGACCAAGGCCCTATTGGTTTAAGAATTCAAAGTGTGTATAAAAATTAAGAACAGTTCTCTTATTGTGGAATCCTAGAATAGCTCCAGTTAGTGTCTACACTTTTAATGGTTGTGTTGTTGTAATAGTTCCGGATCGATGGGTCACTCTTCTGGAAGGTGCTAAAGTAAATAATTCAGTTGTTCCACAGTTCACTATCCAGTTTTTATGTTAAAGGGACACTATTGTTAATTTCTTTTCAAGTTGAATGATAGCATGTCAAATTACTTTCTTGGCAGTTCCAATTTATCTACTTTTGAATATTATTCTTTTTTTCCAAATAGTTTTAGGGAAAAAATGTGGCCTAAATATTAAAAAATAGGAGCCTAAAGGTAGATGTCTAAATTAATATTTATGTACCTGATTTATGAGGGCAATTCACAATTAGAGCAAGATCAGTTTAACAATTTTTCAAATAAGAGTGTCTAAAACTATACATGTTGGTATAATCAGGTGAATGGTTACAAAGTATTAAATCCGTCCCTGTGCAGAAAGCTGGCACAAGGCTCTATCTACTATTTCATCATCTTTTTAAGCATGTAAATGGAGCTTAAATAGGTCAGAGGGCATTCAGCAATAGCTTTCTGTTAGCGTGAATTTGTCCAAAATGAAATAGGTAACTTTCCATTCTTCTTCGAGTGATTGCTCCTGTCCATTCCCAGATTAGGTGTGCGTGCGCCACGTGCATGGCTAGCTGGAGAATTTTCTCTGAGTACCCGTAGGGGCGGCTGTGGCGCCCCTTGGAGTGGCGCCATTATGGCGCAGCATATATACACCACAGCCACCCCACACCCCTTCAGTTCCTTTTTACTGCCCGCGGTAGCTGGAGCCTGCTTCTGCCTAGCAGACACTTGAGTACCCTTGTGTTTCTTTGGTTTTTTCCTTCACCCTGCCTGCCCCGGGCCGGGGCTGGGCATGCCTGGGTTTAAAACATGCGGCTCTTGCTGTAAACCCATGCCGCTAGACGATCTGCACGGATCTTGCCTTCGGTGCCTTAGTGAGACCCATACCAAGGAGAAGTGTAAAATTTGCAGGGGGTTTTGCCCTTGCACTCAGAAGGAAAGGGAGCAGAGACTACACTTGATTATGATGGAGGAGGCCCTTCGGCCAGCTCCCTCTCCTCAAACGAGCTCCACGGCACCATTGGTAAGAAGCGCACCAGCGGCCTCGGCAGAACCCTCCCAGTCGCGCACGTCCTGTAAGGACTCTCGGCACCGTGTATCGGCATCGACTTTGGTGCACGAATCATCTCGTCAGCACCGTTCCCTGTCTCCTCCAAAGAAGAAGAGACTTAGGGTGGAGAGCTCACCAAAGAAGGACCAGCCGGTCCAGCCGAAGCGTCCGGTGGTGCCGTTGAGTCTGGGCCCATGGGAAGGTCCGTTGACTCCGGTGTCCGTGCCGTCTCCGACATGGGACATCTTGGTGGAGGAGATACTCCTCCCTTTGATGCCAGAGGCCTTCAGGGCAGCAGCGGACTTGCTGGGCCAGACAGTGCCACCCAGGCCTGCACCGGACCCCTCTCCGGCACCCTCCAGATCAGGGCCGTCGAAAGGCAAGCCCCCACTAGGGCGATTGCCTTCACCACGCCCCTCAGCGCCATCCGAGCCTTGGCATGCGGAGCACCTGCCGGCGACGAAGGCCCCAGAGATTTCTGAGGCAGCAGCCCAGCACCAATCTCTGGTACCGTCAGCAGTGGTGGCAGCAGCCGGGGTGCCCCGATACCGCTCACCGGTCTCTCCCAGAAGATGGCACCAGTCGCTGTCACCGTGAGAGAGCACCAGGGGCCACAGCCCCCTTTGCTTGAGGTCTCCACGCGGCACTGTGCCCCCGTGGTCCCCCAGCAGCAGGTCCTCGTTGGGATCAGACCAAGCTGAATGGGTGCCCAAATGCAGTGCATTGCGACGCCAGGAGCCGGCACCGTACCCACCGCCGGTGCCACAGTGGCCCCCACAGTGGCCAGCATGCCCACAGTGGCCTTTCTGGACTCCTTGGGCGTACCACCAAGACCAAGGTTCCAGAGCCAGCAGGGCTCAGTCAGTCACTATCTCCCGACCCCAACCAGTGGCCTCTGTGATTGCACCTCCAGAAACAGAGTATGCTTTCGATGTGGAGTCGACCCGGGCCTCTCAGTTGTCGGGACAGCTAAGAGTTGCCTCGCTGACCGCTTCTGTGGAGGAAGTTGTGGACCCTACACCTTCCAGGGAGTCGTCTACCTCACCTCTGGATGAGCAGGTAGCAGGGGCTAAGCTGGCTCCCCCCCCGGGAGGATGCGAGAACCCATCAGGACCTCCTACGTCGTGTGGCTAAAGGGCTGGGACTCCCGCTGGAGGAGATTACAGAAGAGGAGGACCCAATGGTAGACATTTTAGCCCCTGAGGGCCCACTGATGGTGGCCCTTCCCCTGATCCGCACCATCCAGAAGACCACGAGAGTCCTGTGGCACTCGCTGGCATCTATTCCTCCAACCGCTGAGGGGATGGAGAGGAAATAATTTGTCCCCTCCAAGGGGCACGAGCATTTTTTCACTCACCCCACCCCCAGCTCACTGGTGGTGGCTGCCGCTAATGAGCGGGAGGGTCAAGGGCACCAAGGACCCACTCCAAAATCTAAGGAGGCCAAGAAATTGGATTTGTTTGGCCGGAAGGTTTATTTGATGGGGGGGGTCTACAACTGAGAATCGCCAACCAACAGGCCATTCTCAGTAGATATGCGTTTAATGCCTGGGCCTCGTGAGACAAGTTTTTGGATATGCTCCCCCAGGAGTCCAGACCGGAACTGTCCTCCGCCATCAAAGAGGGCAAATTGGTGTCCAGAGCACTGTTACAGTCGGCCTTGGGCGCCGCCGATGCCGCTACCAGAGTAATGGCATCTGGCGTCACTATGAGGAGGAGCTTGTGGCTATAAGCTTCTGGCCTCCCGCAGGAGGTGCAGAACACAATTCAAGACCTTCCCTTCGAGGACCCAGAGCTGTTTTCTCAGCAAACGGACTCTAGGTTACAGACCTCGAGAGACTCTAGAGCCTTGCTGAAGTCTTTGGGGCTGCACAGCTCGGTGGCTCAGAGGCGACCTTTTAAGCTCCAACCTTCCAGTCGCCCATTCTATCGCCGCCAGGAGGCAGACAGGCGGCGCCAGAGGGCTGGCCACAGAGGTGGTCAACGCCAGTCGGGCCAATCGCAGGGCCCCTCTCGCCCACCCCTGGCATCAAAAAAGACCTTTTGAGGGTGCGCCTGAGGTCAGCCTTTCAGACTCGCCGGATCCAACCCCCCCTTTCACCAACTGACTGGCTCATTTCTCCCAGGCCTGGTCCGGGATTACTTCGGATGCCTGGGTCCTCCAAACGATTCAGCAGGGCTATTCTCTCCAGTTTTCCCCTTGGCCCCCTCCACCCCCCCCCATCTACGTCCCTCTTCAGGGACCCCTCTCACGAACAAGACTTGGCTCGAGAGGTTGCAAGTCTCCTCTAGAAAGGGGCAATAGAAGAGGTTCCTCAGGACAGGAGGAGCAGGGGTTTTTATTCCAGATATTTCCTTATGCCCAAGGCAAAAGGAGGGCTTTGCCCCATTTTGGATTTGCGAGCGTTAAACCGCTTCCTAAGGAAAATTTGTTTCAGTATGGTTTCCCTTTCCTTGCTTATCCTGTCTTTGGATCCGGGAGACTGGTATGCCGCCCTCGATCTTCAAGACGCATATTTCCATATTGCCATTCACCGCAGGCACAGATGATTCCTCCGGTTTGTAGCAGCGGGCAGACATTTCCAATTCGCAGTTCTGCCCTTTGGGCTAGCAGCAACGCCAAGGGTGTTTACGAAGTGCCTGGCGGTAGTGGCAGCCTTTCTCAGGCGGCAAGGAGCCCAAGTATTCCCATACCTGAATGATTGGTTCGTGTGTGGGCGATCACTGGAAGAGGTCACCAAGCACCTAGAGCTGATCAAGGGACTATTTGCCTCTTTGGGGCTAATGATCAACTGGGAAAAGTCAGCACTCACTCCCACTCAGAGAATAGAATTCATAGGAGTGTGGCTGGACCCTAAGTTAGCAGAAGCCTCGCTACCTCACGCCTGTTTTGTCGTCATCAGAAAGACAGTCGAGGTCGTGTGGAAGTACCCCCTCACATCGGCCCGGGCCTGTCTGAAACTGCTGGGTCATATGGCGGCGTGCACATATGTGGTGGTGGACACCTGTCTCAGGATGCACCCCTTCCAGCTGTGGTTGGCCTCAGTATACCACCCTTCCGCTCAGAGTGTGGACTGTCTAGTCTATATACCGCCGAATGTCCTTGACTCGCTGGACTGGTGGGGTCAGGAGGCAAATGTCTGCAAAGGTCTTCCTTTCAGAACACCTCAGCCGACGGTGACTCTAACCTCGGACGCATCAGACCTGGGTTGGGGGGCCATCACAGGGTCGTCGAGTACACAAGGCCTGTGGCGGGAGAAGGAGCTCACTCTCCACGTAAATATCAAGGAGCTGTGGGCAGTCCGCTTAGCTTGTCAGGCCTTCCTCCCTCTCTTGAGAGGAAAGGTAGTATCGGTATGGACGGACAATATGACGGCAATGCATTATGTCAGCAGGCAAGGAGGAGCTTGTTCCCCCACTCTATGCCACGAAGCCCGCGCTCTCTGGGACTTTTGTATTCCCCACGCGATGCACCCCCAAGCGTCCTACCTACCAGGCTCCCTGAACAGAATAACGGACGCCTTGAGCAGAAAGTTTCTGACCCACGAATGGTCGTTAAAGAGGGAGGTCCTCCAGCAAGTCTTCCAAGAGTGGGGTTATCCCCATGTCAACCTTTTTGCGTCTGAACTCAACAGGAAATGTGAGACCTTCTGCTCATTCCGAGGCATCAGTCCAGGTTCTCTAGCGGACGCATTCAACATTGCATGGACAGACAGGCTCTGTTACACTTTTCCACCCATTCTGCTGATCCGGAAGGTCCTAGTGAAAATCAAGCAGGACAAAGCCAACGTTATCCTCATAGCCCCATTCTGGCTGAGGTAATGCTGGTTCTCTACTCTTAAAAATCTGTTGATCAGAGATCTGGTGGAGCTACCTCTGATTTGGGAGCTGCTCATGCAAGACCAGGGCCGCTTGGTCCACTCAAACTTACCTGTGCTCCATCTTTGGGCGTGGAACCTCAGTGGTTGATGGCGCAGGAGAAACTTTGTTCGCAAGCAGTCCAAAAGGTCCTGCACAATAGTAGAAAGCCTTCAACCAGGGCAACGTACAAGGCCAAGTGGCATCTGTTTGCAGAATGGGCGTCACTACATCAGTTGGATCCAGTTTGAGCTCCAATCCTGGCCATCCTCGACTACCTCTGGCACCTTAAGGACAAGGGCCTAGCAAATGCTTCGCTCAAAGTGCGTATGGCAGCATTATAGGCGGGCCATGACCCTCTAGCGTCAGGCCCCTTGTTCTCGGATCGATTGGTTAAAAAGGTCTTTAAAGGTCTAGACCGGATCTTCCCGCTGATGAGACAAGAGGTAGCCCAGTGGGATTTAAATCTGGTCCTATCTAAACTCATGGGTCCTCCATTTGAGCCTCTTGCAATGTGTTTGCTGCTCTACCTATCGTGGAAAGTAGCATTCTTAGTTGCTATTACATCCTCAAGGAGGGTCTCGGAAATCCGAGCACTAGTGGCGAGCCCTCCCTTCATGGTTTTCTTTAAGGACAAGGTCCACCTACGGCCACATCTGGCCTTCCTGCCGAAGGTCATCTCCCACTTCCATTGCAACCAAGACATTGTTCTCCCATTCTTCTACCCAAAACCGCACATATTGGACAGACAGAAATGGCTACACACACTGGACGTCAGGCATGCCCTGGCCTTCTATATCGAGAGGATGAAGCAGTTCCGTAAGTCGGATCAACTGTTGGTGGCGATAGCGGACAGAATGAAAGGCTGGCCGATCTCGGCCCAGCGACTCTCAGCTTGGATAGTAGCCTGTATCCAGGAATGTTACGAGCTTGCTCGAATCACCCTGCCAGCAGTGACAGCCCATTCCACTAGGGCGCACGCCTCCTCGGCAGCATTTGTGGCAGGTATGCCCATCGCAGAGATCTGCAGAGCAGCTACTTGGTCATCACCCCCCACCTTTATACAGCACTATGCTATCACTCAGCAGTCGCGCGCTGATGCAGGGGTGGGGCAAGCGGTCCTGCGCTCAGTGGAGACAGGATTCCAACCCTCCGCCTAAAGTAAGGCTAGGGACTCACCTATTCTGGGAATGGACAGGAGCAGTCACTCGAAGAAGAAGAGGAGGTTACTTACCTGTAACCAGGGTTCTTCGAGATGTGTTGCTCCTGGCCATTCCATTCCCTCCCATCCTCCCCGCTTGGAACTCGTAGAAGGAACTGAAGGGGCGTGGGCTGGCTGTGGTGTATGTATGCCGCGCTGTAATGGCGCCACTCCAGGGGGCGCCACAGCCGGCTCTATGGGTACTCAGAGAAAATTCTCCGGCTAGCCGTGCACGCGGTGTGTGCACACTTAATCTGGGAATGGCCAGGAGCAACACATGTCGAAGAACCCTGGTTACAGGTAAGTAACCTCCTCTTTTAAAGGAATTTGTGAGTTCACACTGCTTAATGGAATTAACTGTGAGGAGGATTAGAAAGTTAAAAAATATTTTATTGCATTAAATTTGCTTCAGCATTGTGTTGGTGCAAAGAAGCAAGCTGAGTTTTAGAAAGTGTTTCTGCCCCTCTTTTCTTTCTATTTTCATCCGAGCCAAGCTAAATTCATTGCTTGTTTTTCTTTGTATGTCAGCCAGGAGGTTTTCAAAATGTGACTCCGCCATAGAAAACTGTTTGAAGTACCCCTTTGATTTGAGCTTTGGTTTTCAGATTGTTTAGCAATAGCATATAAATACAGAGCTGCAGACTGAATGTTTATAAAGCCAAAACTTCATTTCAGGCAATTTCAAACACTATGATCATTTTAAAAAAAAAAGAAGTTACTGTCATGTTCTTTTTAAAATCATATTTCCTTTCTCATTAGTTTTGATTACCAGGGAATTTTTTATGTAAATGGAATCTTTATTCTTCTGTGAATAGTGTCCATATGGGTTCACCACTGTATGAGTGTCCACGTTCCTTCACTGCTAATCAGAGAATTTTGATAGCAGTGTCCATTGAGCCCATGCACTACCTCTTCAAGTGCTTCGGTTCTTTCTCAACTGCTTCTGGCTAAAAACAGAGCCTTTAGCTGTCCATTAGCTGTCTGCATTTAGCAGATCATTAATTCTCCGGTCCATTTGTTTATCTTTAGCTTTATAAACCTTTTAGCTTCCTTCTGTCTATTTGGCTGTGAGAGAAAAAAAAAAACAAAAAGAAGAAAGAAAAGACTTTGTTCTTGTGTGGACGTCCATTGACAGGGGACCCATGCGCTCCATGCCCCAACGGTGCCTGGCTCTGTAGGAGTCAAATAGTGTTGAATTGGCAACAAGGCAATCATGATAATAGACTAGCACTCTCAGTGCATTTGCAGTCTCAGCAAAGGCCACATACAACAAAACTGTCTCCTCTGCCGTCAGCTCTGACTGAGATCCCACAAGAATAAAGTGCTACACTAGAAAACCATCTTTATGGAGGTGGATCTCCAACTCCAGCCTACTAGTGGGCATGAGTCTTTCCCTCAGCCTTTGACATCAAAGACAGCAGGTCAAAAAAACAGTTTGTGGACTCCTCTTATAGGATGAAAAGGAGAGTGATCTATTCCCACAGTGAATCCAGGGATAACTGAAAGTGATTATCATCTCACTCGATATCTTCAACACTGAGATCATCCAGCACCCATGCCTCATGGGCCATGGTGACAGGTGGTGTCTGATACCTTTAATAGACCTGAAGACCCTTTGGGCACAGGCATTGAATCTTCAGTGCAGAGATATAAGGGCAAACACCCTAAGATGCTTCTGGTATGTGAGGTGATGTCAGTATTGTTAGTGGCACCGACCCATCAGTATGGGTGAGGTCTCCATTCCCCTCCTGTTTGCACCACCACTGGCGACACCAAGACACTTGTTCCTGGCTGAATTCCATCAGGCTAAGGATCTGTCTACCGTGCTCTCTGCCCCTCACTACAGAGTCAAGGCTGAACAAGGGATGTTTCTCCAGAGTCATCAAATATCCCAATTTTGTCAAGTGAGGGATGAGACACTGAGCTGGAAGAAGTTTCTCAGTGTCATTCCTAAGCTCCATTTGGGACTTAGTATCAACAAGGACACATCCAGGGAGTGCTCCATCTATAAGTGATTCTGTGACCCCCTAGGCAGTCCACCTACAGCTTGCCGCAGAGGCACCAAGCATTGCTTGGGAACCTTCCGGGAAAGCTCCTTTTGGTAGACACAGAAGGGGACGTAACGCCCAGCTCCATAGCCTTCTCTTCTCTGGACGAAGCAGTTATGCTGTGACTTCCTTACATGGTAGACAATTTCCACTTGTTCTAAGAGGTGGTGAAAAGAGTGGCTGACACCTTCCGCATACCACTGGTGGAGGTTAAAGGTATTCAACACCAGCTCACCAATATTCTCCATACTTTCTCTGCTCCAGAATGGCCCTCCCAATTAATGAGGCCTGGACACAGCTAAGTTGATATGGCAAACTCCTGCTCTAGTAACCTTGGGGCGGAAGGGGTTAACACCCTGGTCAGTGAATCCCAGGGGAGCCAATAGGAACAAAGTACAGGTTTTTGAATAGGAGCAGCAGCCTTGTCTGTTTCTGTTTGGTAGCAGCAGAGCTCCTGGAAGGATCAGGAGGAGGCCAGGTAGAAAGGCCTGAAGAAGGATCCACTGAATATTGGAAGCAGAGGAGATTGGAACCAGATGGGTGGAAGTAACAGAGAGGACCCAAACTGGTAGCAGTTTGTGGAGGCAGAGCCATAACACCGATTTTTGCCACCCAGGGCGCATTCTGATTGGAACACACCCCTTGCCATTAGCAGTGCTTGGAGCTGGTGCTGCAAAAGGCACCCTTTAATAAAGTGGCTGGTTAGCTGCTCTGTGCCGCCTGGGGCTTTGCCCCGTGGCCCAGCTGTAATTATGGCTCTTTGTGGGGGTACCAGGAGGGGTGCCTGCAGATCACCACTGATGACAACCCAACAGCCTACCTCACAGGGAGAAACCCTCTGCACCACAAGGGAAGCCTTAGGCACCTTCTTATCCCACAACCCCATTCTCCAGCAACAAACCTCGCTCCAGTGACCACCAGCTGGGAGGTGTTTTAAATGTAATGAGCTGGGGCATGTGAAGGCCAACTGCCCCAAGAGCCCAAACAGAGTGCAGTTCCTTGCACCATGGTCACACCATATGCCTGCAGGCCTAGATGCCTCACAGATACCCCCAGAGCAAAAGGAGATTGTGGGTGTGGGCGGGAAGAAGGTTGTCACTTGGAGAGACACTGGAGCACAGGTGTCAGCTATCCACCAGTCCTTGGTGGACCCTGAACTCATCAACTTAGCAGCCCAAGTAACTGTTCAACCCTTCAAGGTAGAGTCTTTTGACCTGCCTACTGCGGTGTTGCCCGTGCAGTACAAAGGCTGGTCAGGGATCTGGACTTTTGCAGTCTGTGATGATTATCCCATTCCCATGCTGGTGGGAGAGGACTTAACAAACCATGTGAGGCTAGGCGAAAGGGTGGGCACCATCACCCACAGCTGGGCTAAGCAGGTCTTCCCATCTAACCCTGTTACTGAGCCTTCTGCCAGGTCCAGTCAGTGTTCCTAGATATCACAGGGTCAGAGACCCGGACAGAGGCACCAGACCCAGACCCAGACCCCAAACCAGCATCTACAATAGCAGCAATAGAATCAGTCTGCAGTACCCATCCAGAACAAGAACCAGACCCAGTGCCTGCAGCCCCTTCGAGGTCATGGAAGCCAGCACCAGAGGGTGCCCCTGAACCTGCACTGTCAGCAGCGGCTGACACTGCGCGAAAAGCTGTCCCGGAGTCAGCAGTGCAACCCCACGCACCAGTCGAGAGTGTTTCCCAACCAGCAGAGGCACCCATATCACCTGCATCAATTCTAGAGGGACTGAGCATGAGTCCACAACCCGGGAGGAGCTGAGGTCCCCAGCATCAAGGGAGCAGTTCCAAGCCAAGGAAGAGGCAAATGAGAGCCTCAAGAGAGCTTGGAGGTTGGCACAGAGTTGCTCATCACCTCTCAGCTCTTCAGATAGGTTCAAGTTTGGTATCAGAAGAGGACTTTTACACAGACTCTCTCAGGTAGGCACAGGGAGGACAGGTATTCTCAGAGACAGTTGGTAGTTCCAACTAAGTACAGAGGAAAGCTCTTGAGCTTAGCCCAGAACCATCCTAGTGCCCATGCTGGAGTGAATGGAACCAAAGACCAGTGGGGAGGACCCCAGCAGACCACTCCTGTGAAGGTAACAGGGTGGGGAGGCTTGCTGGACCTGTGGGGTCAGAGGGCACTGTAGGAGAGAATGCCTTGCCCAGAAAGACAGGGCTAGTCCTGTGGTAGGGACTGAGCCAGAGATGCCTGTGGCCTGGAGGAAACAGAGGAGATGTTTCTGGTGCCAGGAGCAGGGCCACATAAAAAGACATTGCCCTCTGAGATTAAAGAGGGCGAGGGCAAGGGCAATGGCAAGGGCAAGGAAGCCCAAGTCAGCCAGGTCTGGGATGGACAAGAAAGATGGTTCTATACAGACAGAGGGCTGGGTACACCCCTCAGACAGGAAGAGGGACATGGTAAGTAAAGCAGTTGAGATGGAGAGGGCCCAGACCAACAGTGGAGCCCAAATTGAGGTCTGTGACCAGTGATGAACTTTCTATGTGTACATTGCACCTTATTAATCCTGTTCTTTCGTAGTCCCAAGAAGAAATCACAGGCAGTGTGGGCCCAACCTACAACAGGCTGCCCAGCACTGTCTGTGATTTGGGGCATGTAGTAACCTTGGGGAGGAAGGGGTTAACACCCTGGTCAGTGAGTCCCAGGGGAGCTAATAGGAACAAAGTACAGGCTTTTGAATTGGAGCAACAGCCTTGCCTGTTCCTGTTTGGTAGCTGGGGCCACTAGGGTTTCTGGCGCCCCCCTGCAATCTAAATTGGCGGCGTCCTCCTTCCTTAGCATTAATCAGTTTGTTCACTTGATGTTACTGTTTTTCCTTCAAATCAAACATTATAATTAAAAAATTGCAGTGAAGGGGCCAAATGCATACTTGAAATAAAAATAAGTACTGAGCCGTAAATACTTATTACTGTATGAACAGCAAAAGCAAACAAAATCAGTTTTTTAGTTATTTAATTTTAAAAAGGTTTTACAAAAGGTTACAACAGTATTTTTTGTGCTTTCATGTTTACAAAATTAGCAGTTAATTCACTGATGTTTAACTGGGCATGTATATCACTCTCAATAGCAACCATAGCAAGGCTTACAAGCCTTTCTTGAGAAATACTTGATCACAAGTAATTTTTTATTATTTTTAATCATGAAAATGATCACTCGCCACTTGCCACACTGACAGGAATTGTCAGCAATATGCTTTTAGGGCAATACTCAAATTTGGGAATGAGAGGTTATTTGAGTGAATAAATTTGAGAGTTACATAGGGATTATGGAATTGGTATAATTTGGACTTTAACAAATCTTTAAAGACGTATAGTTCATCATATAGTTCAGTTGCAGTGACGTCCTTATTATCACTATCTGATAAATGAAGTTGCAAATCATTGCAAGGCTGTTGGAGCTTTTCATGGTCAGTTTCGGCAAGTTTATTTATGTTGTATAAAAATTCAAATTTACTGTTGAGTTGTTCTAACTGTTCAAATCTTTCATTGAAGGAAGTCATTGCAACATCCAAAATTGTAAAGAAGAAAGTTACTCAAAATTTATCCTCAGGCGATTGGGATGATTCGTCGTCTTGTTCATAATGAAACTGTGTAGTCTTTTTCCTCTGACGGATTTGAGCAGTGGCTTTGAACCCTTGTTCCCCCTCAACATCTTGACAAAGTTGCTGAGCAGTTTTAAGCAATGACTCGTAGCTGGAATCAATGCGGTAGTTGGAAACAAAGACTTTCAAGTTCTCAATGGCTGTCAAAGCAACGACAATGTTTTCATCAGTACCCTGAAGGATACTCTGACTGGACTGATGTGATTCAACAAGTCATGCCACAGGATAAGGGAGCACAGGAATTGGAAATCCTTCAACTTGGTGCACAAAATCTGTGCTTCATGCCTCAATTCTTTGCCATACTTTTTGTTGCTAAATATCTCATACAGAGCATCACAGATTTCTCCAAACTTGTACCTGACAGGCTGCAAAGCATCAATGAGACTTTCCCAACAAGTTTCTGAAAGAGGTTTCAACATAAGAGAGGAAATGTGCTTCTTGAGAACTGCCCAAGGCTTTGTTGATGATGAGAAAAACTTATATACCTCTTGAACTGTTCCAAAGAAATTGGTTGTCTCAGGGTTCACTTTGGCAGCATCATTTACCACTAAGTTCAGGCTGTTAGCTGTGTGTGGCATGTAGAAAGCACAAGAGTGCATGTTTAAAATTAGCCTCTGCAGCCCATTCTTTTTCCCTTTCATGTTAGCACTGTTGTCATAGCCTTGGCCCCTCATATCACCAACATTAAGATTCCAGGTGTGCAGTTGATTGACAAATTCCAATCACAACAGCACCATGAGCCTCAAAGAAAGAAAGGAAAATTCCCAACATGGAAGCCTTCAGGCTCATAGTTGTCAACTCAGCCACCTGCCCCTAAGGTCCACTTGTGACAGGCAGGTCAAGGCACCATGAGATCTCTCACTGCTGCTGTATGTGTTCATGTACTCATTTGGCCACCATTTAGCAAGGCCTGGGAATATATAACATCAGAGAGATGGGTCCTTGTGATTGTCAGATCTGGTTACTCCATCCACTTCACCTCCCTACTTCTTCCACAGCACTCTTCCACGTATCTCTTAAGGGGCTTTTCTCATGTGCCCCCTGATTTCTTGTCTGGACACTGCAGACCAGATGTGGCCAGACTGTGGCTCACGAGCCACATGCAGCTCTTGAGAGAAAAATTGCGACTTGCGGAGGAGCATGTTGGGGAGAAGCGTGGCATGGTTGGGGACAGAGGGGAAGCAGCCTCATGGTCAGGGATGGCAGGGAAGCAGCAGCGTGGTTGGAGACAGAGGGGAAGTGGCAGCATGGTCAGGGACAGCAGGGAGGCGGTGGCATGGTCAGAGATGGAGGAGAAGCAGCCACAAGGTCGGGGACAGAGGGGAAGTGGTGGCATGGTCAGAGACAGGGGAAGCTGTCACATTGTTAGGGATGGCAGGGAAGCGGTGGCATGGTCAGAGGAGGCGGGGAAGTGGCTGCATGGTCGGAGACTATGGGGAAGCGACAACATGGTCGGGGACGGCAGGGAAGCAGGGGCATAGTGAGAGAAGAGGGAGATGCACAGCGTGGTTGGAGGAGCTGCGATATGTTTAGATTTTCTCATAGGCCCTAATGCAGTTTATTTGTTGTTGAGATAAAATCATGTTTTACAAGACCTTCTAAACGTGACGTGAAATAATAAATGAAAATACGAAGAGGTAAATAGATTGTTTAAAACTGAATGTAGATTACTTTGAACTTTTGGCGCAACTAACTGCTGTGAAGCATTGTATTCCACAATGAAATTTGTTAAATCGAAACATTGTGCAATACTTAGAGATCAGCACCTGTGAGAGCTTTTACCTACTGCATTGACAAGTTACTGCCCAGATTTAAAAAAAAAACTTGCCACTAGCCGGCAGTCTTTTACATCAAGCAATGGCTAAGTTTTTAGTGTACAGGCCGAGTTTTCATGGTAACCTTAAGTAATTATGAGACTCTGACATTTGTAGGATCAATATTTGATCTCTTTTTACAATAAATTAAATTGCAGTGAATTTTAAACTTAGTAATTTTGGAGTAGGTAAAAATATATGGTTATATGCCTCGGTGCGGCTCTCAAAGGTTTAATAATCAACTTGTGTGGCTCTTGAGCTCTGTAAATTTGGCCACTCCTGCTCCAGACCTTCTCTCTCAGGACAAGCGGTGTGCCATATGTCCAAGTCTGGGGATTCTCTACATCAATGGACAGTTCCAGCACCTAGAAAGCTCATACTTGAAGTTCTACTACACAGTAGAAAGTCCTTCACGTTATGCAGTTACCTGCAGAAGAGGTCCAGGTTTCAGTTCTGGTACAAGTCTCAATTTTTTTTCCAGTGTCAGTTACAATTTTTGAAATATGCCCTGACCCTTATAAAATATCAGGGTTATCCCCGAGCTCTCTCAGGGTCCATGTAGCAGTTACTACAGCATTTCACCAACTTGTACAGGGATACTTACTACGACCTCGCCCGATGCTTCTTAAGGGAATAACAAACCTATTCCTTCAACTACCCTACCACCTGCTTCCTTACCTCCTGGTGAGGTATAAATCTAGTGCTGAAAGGGCTGATTAGGCCTCCCTGCAAATCTCTGGCCCCCTGTTTGCTAGTATACCTGTAGATGAAAACAGTCTTTTTGATTTGCAATTACCTTGGCTAGAAGAGCCATTGTTACTTCTTCACATGAGTGATTTCTTTTCATCCTGGAAATGATTGTATTGTCACACAAATTGGACAATATTTTGTCATTGCTGTTGGAATTTGTAACTGAGCTTTTTACAACTTTATTTCAATTTTACAGATGGACATAAATAGCGTACAGGTAGATGTAAAATAAAGTGTGTCCACTGTGAACCATGTCAGTAGCAGAGGCAGGAATAGAACTTAAGTTTTGACCCCCCATGCCTTGTAATGTGCTTGCCTGGTTTTTCAGAGATATGGTACACCAATGGTAATTTAGAAACTAATGATCCTGTTTAAAAACAAACAAAACCCCATGGTCATTCAGCAAAATGAATATGTGGGTTGAGAAGGGGAAGATAATTAAATGGGAAATCCAGTGCAGTGTTTAACTGAGTGCTATTTGCCACAGTCTGACAAAAGTTCTTTAGGGGCCTGATCTCCAAACACTTATGTATGTTAGTGACATTCCTCAGCTGAGTAAAGTGACTCTCATGCATAAATATTGCAGGCTTGGGCCCTAGAGTAGAAGACATCACTATGCTAGCTACATAGAAAATTATAATACACTGACAGTATGAGGATGTTACGGGTAGTAGCACATAATGATACTTCTATCCTCTCAGTCAGTAGCTGCTGGATAAGAAAGAACAAGAAGATAGTTAAATATTTTTTTAAAAGCTTTGGAGCTTTTGTACACAAGACACAGGAGAGAATATTTGATGTCTGAAATGAGAGATTAATATGCAGGCAATTTTGTTAATCCACCATGTGATCAAAGCATGACCTGTTATCCATTGAATTAAGGGGGGAAAAAAGGTAGAGAAAAATTGTTCCCTGTTGCCACAGAAGGCAGGACAAGAGTCAGAAACTGCCCAGAGAACTCATGGAAGCTTCTTCACAAGAGATTTTATAAGAGAGACTGAGAAGCCATCTGTTTTGGATCATTTTAGACTCAACCAGATCCTGCATTTTGGCAGAGTATTTGACTCAATGACTCTTGTGATCGCTTCTGATCGTATGGTTCCATGATTCTGTGAATTTTAATGCAACTTGACCCTGTTCGTGGGGGTCTCAGAGTAGGGAGCAGTGTTTTCACCCTCCAGTTTCCTGCATTGTCATATTTTTGAGTCAAGTGTATTGAGGTTTCATGTTATTGACCCAGGAGGGGTTGAAAAATGGTAAAAAATGTTCCATTTGTTCCTTTTATTTGTGTGTTGATAATCATGGAATAGTTTCCAGTCATGTATCTGGTGGTAGGAAATATATTGCTGCCTTGCACTGGAGTGACTAGTTACTGATCTACTGACCTTATCTCTTGGGGGGGGAAATTCTCACATTTTGGCACTGAGACAGCACTTTCAAGCACAGTATCTCAAGGGGGCTTAACACAGCACAGGTCTGCATACCTAAGATATTTTACGGAAGTTTAGTGCCTGCTTGGCAGTTTTCAAAGGCCTCTGTCAAGTCTTATTTACTTTTACTCCATTTCTTACATATTCAGAAATAATCATTAGGGGCCAAATATCACTTAGCAATCTATTCTGTCAATGAACAAAAATGAGACATTAAGCCTTAAATACTAGAAGTGAACAAAAGGAAAATTCAAAGGAGAGTTCATTTGTAAAGTTTAATCCAAAGCCATATTTGAACAGAACTCCAGATCAGTATCTCCCATAGTGAAACCTGCATGAGAGAGCACTGTGGAAGGGAACCTTTGCTAGGATCCCATTGCAAAGGTTCTCCACATTGCTTTCTCACAGATACAGAGTGGAGTTTGACTCTCTGATCCTGTCATGGTGTGAGGGTGGAACCTTTTTCTCAATAATCATCAGTCTTGAAGGGTCCACCAAACAGAAACTTCTGGATTAAGATTTACAATGTGATTACAGATATCACCTCCTTCATCCCCCCCACCCCTTTGTGGCTGTATGGGTTCAGCAACCTTTGTCAACCCCCTTGCTGGCCTCTCCTCCCTGAACCTCAAACAATGCTGGTAGCCCCCTCCACTGAAAAAAAAGTAGCTGCTACCAGAAAATTCAGCAGTGGCCATAGCTGGAGTGCCCCTGCACCCCTGAAAACTGCTCTAGGCAACTTCTTTCTATGACATGCCTGTGATGCCCCTGCTCCAGCTGCCACCAAAAGAAGCCACCCAGAGCAACTTTTGGTGACAGAAGTGGCAATTTTGGTTATGCTGCAGAGGGCGCCATGTGCTGCTCCAAATGGACTCGTATGCTACTCTTGGCATGCATGCCGGAGGTGGGGGGGGCTACATTGTTTGTTAAAATGTCAGCTCTGGTTCGGTTGGTTTCTGTGGCTTCTGACTGTATGCCTCCCCGTTGGAAATGTGCTGCCAGAGGCGTGAGTTCTCTGGGCAGTGTTACTCCCCACCATGTTTTGCCTACACCTGCGCCTAGCAGTCTATGCAGTCTGTGAATCCTCTTCTAATGTAGGTCCTAGACACACATATAGTACCATCCAGGGGTTAAAATAAGGGGAGACGCACCGTAACGGCATTCCAGGGCCCCCTATTTTTAGACAGACAGCATTCCAGGGCCCCTAAAAATAGGGGAACATGCCAGAATGCTGCATTCCAGGGCCCCCTAAAAATAGAAAGAACACTCCGGAATACAGCATTCTGGTGCATTCCGCTAGGTTCTGGCTGCAGGATGGGACAATTCTGGCCACCCCTCCCCCTGCTTTTCTGGGGCCTGTGGCAGCCCCGTCCCCTCCTGCTGGGCCCAGGAGGCGCACATGGCCTGGGCCCAGTCTTGGGCCTGTCACACACTTGCTGGTCAGCTAGCCAGCCAGTGCTAGAGCCTCCTGCCTCCCTGGCCCAGTCTGGCTCCTCAGCAGCACAGGTAAGGGGGCCCTGGGAGTGGGACAGTCAGGCTCCAGCGGGAAAGGGTGTGGGGGAACGGCTGGAGAGGTGTGGAGGGGTTGTGGGGGCTGAAGGTGGTGGAGTGGGCCAATGGGGACAAGGGGACTGAAGGAGACTAGGGAGGTGTGGAGGCGTTGTGGGGCTGAAGGCCGTGGAGTGAAAATGGGACAGCTGGGGGGTGGGGGGTTAGGAGGGCTGGAGTGGGGGCATGGGTGCAGGGAGCTTAGGGGATGGGGCTTGAGGAAGACAGGTGGAAAGAGGGGTCTGATGGGGGTAGGCGTTTTGGGGGCAGTAGCTGGTGTGGGAGTAGGCATGTGGGGGCAGTAGCTGGGGTGGGGGACAGTTGTGTGGCAGTCAGGCATTTGGGGGGGGCAGTAGCTGGTGTGAGTGAAGGGGGCCTAGGCCTGCAGGAGGGGGGCCCAGAAATTAAGGAGCATTCCGACACCCACCAAATTGTATTTTAACCCTTGGTGCCATCTGTGTAATCTGCAAAGACATAAGAGGGAATGGAGTCCTGGAGGAGGCTGAGCACCTTTTCTGTGAGGCGAGGGGAGAGCCCTACAGATTTCATAAATGGATTGGGGGAGGGGTTTAAGAATGAAGGTCCTAATTATGAGCAACCAACTTCTTTTGATCACTATATCTATAGGGTTATGGAGAAACCTGAAATTCCTAAGGGTGATGGGACTGTGGAAAGGAGCTTTTTTGTTGCTTTGATTTACCAGCTGGTTGAGGTAATTTGTTACTGTTTAACTGTTCAGTTCGGTCTGGTAAGCTAAGTTTGTGCTGCTCATGTGAATTTTTGTGACTGTGTCACTATGTTGTTGTAAGATTAATTATCAGAAAACCTAGAGCTTTTGTGTATAGCATTTAATAAACCTCTTGTGAAAATGTAAATAAGGAGCCAAATTGTACTAAAATTCTATAGATGATGGATTTAAAAAATAGTTTGTACTCTGTTAAATTTTCAAAGCTAGAGAATGTTTTTGTTTGCTGATGTCATCTTTTTTATTAGGATATTTGTTTCCTGTATCTAATATTAGGGAAGGTCATATGCCAGATAATTAATTTAATAATGAAAAATGAAACAGGTGATGCAAAGTGGAAGCAGTAGTGGACACATAAGTCTGTGTACATGGACTAATCACTAGATGGGGACAAAGAGTAATACTGCCTTAATGTGGATGTACACTGGCATATAACGTGGCCTTTTTCTTCTGACAAATCATTGATAAAGTTAAACTTGGGCTTGTCATATTCGAAAAAGTAGTTCCATTCTCAGCTCTGCCTAAAATGAGCATTTCAATTATTTTATGTGTCAAATGAAGCTATCTTTAAGACTTTGTGAAGTGCACACAATATGAACAGCAATTAGAGGGCTAGGAATAGTCTCTTGTCTTACAGCTCAGTGTGCATTCCCATCGGCGACAGGGTATTGTGTGGAGACATGCCTGTGCTTTTAAAAAAAAAATTAAAAGCCTTCAGTGTCATGTGAGATGTGTAACACTAGCTAATTCTATATTAGTTTTTTTGAAGTACAATGTCATCTAATTACCCAACAGATTATCAAAGTTGAAAGAGCTGAAAATTCTAAATGATTTTCATTACCTGAAATTTTGTTTGTTTTGTATTTCATTCAACCCAGACAGTAAATGCCTGATCCTCAGCTGCTTTGTAGCTGTTTTATGTCACTCTACTGATGCAGAGGTGCTCTAAAGCTGACTCTCCTGGTCACCTTGTGATTCCCTCATGGGTGTCTTCTCCATCATTTGCTCTGGATGGAACTTGGTATTTTAGAGTGTAGGAACAAAGATAGAATGACAGGGACAGATCCTGGTAGACCTTCAATTCCATTTTCCCCTATAAGTTCAAGACAATTCCATGGTTATTCTCTTCAGAATTGATCCTGGTAAGATGGTTGTTGTCCCTGGACCCTGCTAAAAACTTAGTGGTTCTCCTTCGAGAGCTTGCTTATGTCCATTCCATCTGTAGATGTGTGCACGCCTCGTGCACAGCTACCGGAAACCTTTTTCTCCAAGCAGCAGCCATAGGGCTGGCTGTGGTTCCCCCTGGCGTGGCAGGCATCAGCCACAGTGTATCAGGGCAAGCCAGAGCCCAGCCTGCCCAGTTCCTTCTTTCCACCTCAGATGACTACTGGAACTGCATTGCAGCTGCAGCTTTCTTTAGTCAATTTCCCCCAGTTAGTTAGTTATTAGCTCTTGTTAAGTGTTTCCTTTGTTCCGTTAATTATTGTAGTTCCGCTATTAGGTCCTTGCTGTAGGGCATAATGTCAGGATCTCCTGCATTCAAGCCATTTTCAACATGTGGGGAAGCCTTCCCCATAAGCAACCCCCACGAAAAATGTCTAAAGTGCCTGGGAGAAGTGCACACGAAAAATGTCTAAAGTGCACATGAAGGAGAAGTGTGACATTTGCAGAAACTTTAAACCCAGGACAAAAAAGGAGAGGGAGTTTTGGCTCAAAGCACTCCTTACGGAAGCTGCACTCTCCCCAGCTGGGGCTCTAGCAAAGTCACTGGCTCCAGACACAGCCTCAGTGCGCAGCACCCATTCGGCCCCGGCCCCAGCACCTTCAGCCTTGGGGCACAAACCAGCTAGGCACTAGAGTGCCTCCCTGAAGAGGTCAATGAAACGGGGGCAGGTAGTGAACACCTCCCCCAGGCAGCCTCAAGATCTGAGTCCCACTCGGAAGAAATAGGAAGACCTATCTTGCCTCCCAGCCTCGTCCACTCCAGAGGCTTTTCAGGCAGCCAGCACTCTACTGACTATGCTGTCCTTGCCGGCGAGAAGGGCTGCCACCCTTGTCCATAGGGGTAAAGCCAGACTAGAGCACCCTAGCTGGGTGTCTGGATGCTTGGCACTGAAACTGAGTGATCCAACACGGCGGGCAGGAGAGCTGAGTTCAAAGCGGCGTCAAACTGCTGCGGAGCCGGGGAAGCGCTTGGAAGTTGCGAAGTGGCTACAAGGGGTAATGATGGCTTCCCTGCTGGCCTGAGCAACTGACAGCACCACTGAGAGCCAGAGGTTGGCCAAAGAACTAGCCCCAGGACAGCCAGTGGTTCAATGTGCAAGCATGCAGCCATGCTGAGCATGTTTAGCCAGAAGCAGTTCGGGATCCCAGGGGGGCTCCTCAAGCCACAAGAGAGAGCCGAGGAGATCTTTGGTGCCGCAGCACTGAACTTCTACATCTCCGCATGAGGAGTATTGACGGCATTGTCATCACATGAGGTGCAGGAACAGGAGCCCTATCTCCTGATCTTCTGTGTCCAGTTTGGACTCTGGCTGGAGCATCATTAGGCGTAGCAGGGGAAGAGGGGAGGGATCATCACCACCTCTTCCTCCTTGTCCTCCTGAGAAAGAGGGAGAGCCAAGAGACAGAGAGCTGCGCCCCACTCACATCCTCAGCCTTGTACTTGGCCACATGGACAGTAGTCTACACAATGGCCTTATTTGGGTCCATGGCCCTACCCTCTACCACCAGCCCCCCAGTCGACCACCTCGGTTAAGGTGCAGTTGGAGCCTCCGGCCTCAGAGGAGATACAGCACTCTCAGATGGAGTCAGGCGCACAGGAGGGAGCCTCACAAGGGACTCCTGCACTGCTCAAGGACATGTCCTCACCATTATCTCAAGAGGACATGGCGGGGCAATCTTTCTCACCCCCCTCAGGTGACTTTGACTTACCAGGAATTTTTAAAGAGGGTGGCCTCCAATATGGGCATGGAAGCCCAGGAGCTTAGAGAGGCATCGGACAGCCTTTTTGATGTTCTGATCCCAGCAGCTCCCTCCAGAATTGCCCTCCTAGTTCACGAGGGAGTGCTTAAAATTGTAAGATCTTTATGGCAAGCCCCCCCCCATCCCACCTCTCTCAAAAGCCTTAGAGAAGAAGTACCATGTTCCAGCTAAGGATTTTGATTATCTTTTTAACCAGCCAGCCCGGATATGCTAGTGGTAGAGGCGGCGAACCAAAGAGAGAGACAGGGCCCACCGGGTGTACCCCAAAGAACAAAGACCATAAGAAGCTAGATTTGTTTGGCAAAAAGATTTATTCGACTGGCAGCTTTCATTTTCGAATGGCTAACCACCAAGCCCTGTTGGGCAGCTACAACTATAACTTATGGAACTCTCTTTGCTGTTTCCAGGACACTCTTCAGCTGGACCAGGCAGCAGATCTCCTGACCATCTTGGAAGGGGGCTTGATGGTGACCAGGGCACTCCTTCAGACAGTATATGGTTTGGCTGACACTTCACCCGGTCTTTGGCCTCAGCTATATACATGTGTCGCTCCTCCTCGCTCCAAGCCTCAGGTTTGTCCTAAGAGGTCCAGAATGCAATCCAGGAGCTCCCATTTGAGGGGCCAAGGCTGTTCTCAACAAAGACAGATGAAAAACTGCATGGATTAAAGGACTCCAGGACTACTTTAAAGATCCTGGGCCAGTATAATCAGTCACAGACTCGACGTTCGTTCTGTCCAGCCCCTGCACCACTGCAGGTACAGTTCAAGGCTCAATGCCAGAGGTACCCCTTTCACAGGCAGAGGGATAGGACCAGGTCCAACAGGCATTACTCAAGCTCTGGCTCTAGGACTGCCCAGCAGAGGTGGAGCACATCTGGTAAATCAACCGCTAGGCAGGTGTTTTGAGGCCACAAATGAGGACAGCAAATTAGTTTTCCCATCATCTTCTTCCCCTCTGTTTCTCAGCCATTCGGCCCTCTTTCTTTTGGAATGGTCAAGGATCATGACAAACTGCTGGGTCCTCGATACCATTGCCAGAGGTTACTCCATCCAGTTTCATTTGTACCCTCCTTTCTTCCCAACTTCCCTGTTCCTATTCAGGGACCCCACTCATGAGCAAGCTCTCATCAGGGAGGTTCAATCCTTACTGGCTCTGGATGCAGTACTTCCAGTGCCCGAAAAGGAAAAAGGGAGAGGGTTCTACTCCCATTATTTCCTGATTCCAAAGTCCAACAGAGGCCTGAGACCCATTCTTGATCTTCGATCTCTCAACAAGTTTATAGTCAAGAAAAAGTTCAGAATGATATCCTTGGCGGCCATTATCCCTTCGCTGGACACTAGGGACTGGTTTGCTGCCCTCGATCTAAGATGAAGGACGCGTACTTCTTTATTTCCATTCTCCAGTCTCATTGGAAGTTCCTCTGCTTTGTGGTAGGTCAAAATCACTACCAGTTCATGGCCCTACCATTTGGCCTGCCTTCTGCCCCACGAGTTTTCACGAAATTCGTGGTGGTAGTGGCTGTTTACCTCCGCCAAAGGGGCGTTCATATTTTCCTGTCTCTGGATGACTGGCTCATCAGAGGTCGGTCCAGGAAGCAGGTCGAAGTCAGCATCAAAGTAGTTGTAGACTCATGCAAGAGACTGGGGTTAATGATAAATATGGAGAAGTCCACGTTCACTCCCACACAAAGAAAAGAGTACATAAGGGGAAACTTGGACTCTCGACAGGCCATGGCTGTTCTGCCAATCTCCCATTTTACCTTGATAACGGATATAATTAATCAACTCTGAAAAGACCTAGTGACCACGATCGGGCACTGCTTAAAGCTGGTAGGCCATATGGCCTCTTGCACATATGTGGTTTGTGTGGCAAGGCTAAAACTAAGACCACTTCAGTTTTGGTTAGCGTCTGTCTACTCACCAACACGTCATCCACTGAACAAAATGGTTACGATCCCTTCCCAGGTCCTGGATCAGATAAACTGGTGGAGAGACCCGTCCATGGTTCTGCTTGGGGTCGCCTTCCAAGAAGAGGACCCAACAGTGACTTTAATCTCAGATGCCTCGGACCTGGGCTGAGGGGGCTCATCTAAGTACAGGAGCAAGAACTCAGACCATGTAGTCCCAAAGAGACAAGCATTTTGCATATAAACATTAAGGAGTTATGGGCGATCCACCTTGCTTGCAAGGTCTTCCTTCAAGATATTTCAGGAAGGGTAGTTCATGTGCTGACAGACAATTCTACAGCCATGTGCTACATAAACAATCAAAGGGGGACACGATCCTCCACTCTGTGCATGGAGGCCATGTCCCTGTGGGACTTAGCAATGGCACATTCCTGTAGGTGAGAGGCCACTATATGGAAGCACTTGAGGAACAGGGAGGTGGACCGCTTAAGCAGAGTTTTTCTTGAGTCACCACAAGTGGTCGCTTCACCCACAAGTAGTGTCACAAATTTTCCAGAGGTGGGGGCTTTTCCACATCGACTTCTTCGCCTCACGTCAGAGCAGGAATCGTGCCCGCTTCTATTCTCTAGGAGGAAGGGAGCGGGGGTCCATTTTGAACACCTTCCTTCTCTCGTGGAGTGGTCTGCTGTTGTATATCTTTGCTCTGATCCCATTGGTCCTCCTGGTGATCTGGAAAATACAGACAGACAAAGCGGATGTCATACTGATTGCCCCAGCTTGGCCCCAGTAATGTTGGTTCTCCAGTCTGCTCCAACTATCCATCGCATCTCCGTGAGAGCTGCCTCTATGCCCAGATCTCCTCTCACAGGATTGAGGCAGGTTGCTGCATCCACACCTGGAATCCCTACATCGTACAGCATGGAGGCTCCATGGTTAATCAGGGAGGAGCGATCATGTTCCACCCAGGTGCAGGAGATTTTGCTGGGTAGTAGAAAGCCTTCCACCAGGGCATTGTACATGTCGATGTGGAAAAAGTTTTTGGTCTGGACGATACAACAGCAAATGTCACCAACAGAATGTGCAGTCCAGAACATCTTGGACTATCTGCTGCACCTAAAGCAACAAGGCCTCTCTCTGTTGTCCTTAAGGGTACATTTGGTGGCAATTTCCGCTTTTCATCTACCTCTACAGGGAGGTCAGTCATTGCACTCCCAATGTCAAGAATGTTCTTGAAAGGGATTGAGCGGCTGTACCCTCAGGTGCATGACCCAGTAGTGCCTTGGGCCACAACCTGGTTCTTTCTCAGCTCACAAGACCTCCGTTTGAGCCACTGGCTATCTGCCTGATGTCAATCCTTTCTATGTAAGTGGCCTTCTTAGTGGCAATTACTTCAGCAAGAAGGGTCTCTGAACCTAGGGTGCTTTCATCAGACGTCCCCCCCTCCCCCCTCCACAATCTTCTTCAATGACAAGGTACAGCTTAGGCCTCATCCATGTTTCTTGCCCCAAATAGTGTCAGAGTTTCACTGTAACCAGACAATATGTCTCCCAGTTTTTTACCCAAAGCGCCATGCTTCGGAAGAAGATCACTGATGGCACTCCTTAGACATAAGGAGGGCGTTGGCCTTCTATTTGGATCGGACCTGGGCTGTAGTATATTTTGGAAGTCCTCACAATTCTTCGTGGTGTTTGCTGACCACAAGATGGGTCTTCCAGTCTCCATGCAACACATCTCCAGGTGGATCACGCAATGCATAATGAAGTGCTACAAGGAAAACGGGCCGCCCTATTCCTGGGCACATAAAGGTGCACTCGATGAGAGCTCAGGCTGCATCTACTGCCTTCCTAGCCAACTTACCTGTGCAAGAAATTTGCAAGGCTGCAATGTGGTTGTCGGTGCACATATTTGCTGTGCACTATGCCATTGTGGAACGTGTGAGGGATGATGCAACCTTTGGGAGGAAGGTGGTGCAGTCTGCTTGCCGTTAACTCCGCCCACCATCCAAGGTAAGCTTGTGATTGACCTACAGATGGAATGGACACAAGCAAGCTCTCGAAGCAGAAAAGACGGTTTCTTACCTGTAAATGTCATTCTTCGAGAGGAGTTTCTCATGTCCCTTCCAATCCTGCCTGCCATCCCCACTCTCAGAATTAGCAGAAAGAAGGGACTGGGTGGGGTGGGCTCTGGCTTCCTCTGATATACTGTGGCTGATGCCTGCCACTCCGGGGGGGGCCGGAGCCAGCCCTACAGCTGCTGCTTGGGGAAAAAGGTTTCCGGTAGCTGTGCATGGAGGTGTGCATGCACCTACAGATGGAATCGGCATGAGCAATTTCTTTTGAAGAACAACAGAGGTAAGAAACTGTCTTTTCCATGCTGTTTGAATAGCATCCAACTGAAGTTCAGACACTTCTTTTAAAAATTTTATTTTAAAAGAGCAAGATTGCATTTGTGTACTCTGTAGAGCCATGGCATGGAGTAGTCCTTGTCTCATTTACTAGCCTCTCATTTTTCTCTTCATTTCTGTTAGCTACTTAAAAATGACAAAAGCAGAGAGCCCACAGAACGCTGCAGATGAAGAGAGAATTTTCAGACGTACAATATCAGGTGACAAAATAAACTGGAATGAGTAAGAAGTTTGACCAGTTTATGCTCTCTTTCTCTATTTCAGTCTCAGCTAATAAAGTATACTTCTTAAGGATATTAAATATTTGTGGGTTTTAAAAACCTGATCTTCACTCTGCATCTTGATATTGAAAATAATGATTACTAATACTAAAATTAAAATTGATGGCTACTTTTGGATCTAGTGGTCTTTCTTGAAATGATCAGTGCTACTCTAGTGATCTGTATACCCAGTACAGTGCCTCTCCCATTTCCTTTGATGTTTTCTGAGAAATCTAACTTTGCAATATGTATGGTATAATAAAATAGCTAGAGTAGCCTTACAAAGCACTCCTGTTTCCAGTTATTTATTTGTGAAATTTATAGAGGGTATGGAAGGTGAGTCACAGAAATAAGAGATTGAAAAGGTTCATTTGATCTGTTAGTCCATAGTAGAACCCAATGCAAGCCTGTTTCTTACCATATAGTTTCCAGTGCTTTCTCCAGGCCAGTATTAAGTAACCCAAACAATGAGGGTTCCACAGCTTTTCCTGGTAAAGTATTCAATAGTTTAATAGGTCTCACTGCTGGGAATTTTTTTTCTGATGGTACACTTACATTTTACTTTTTCTGAATTCTTCCCTTTACTCTTGGTTATATCTCTGTGTATCATGCACTGCCAACCCCAAGCAGTCAAAAGTCATGAGTTTGGCTTAAAAATGAGACTTTAAAAACCAATAAACTTCAGGGTTCTTTTTATTTGCCTTCTGGATTTTTAGTCTTTAGGAGTTCACATTTTCCAACTTTACTCTGCAACCACAAGGGCTGGAACATTCCTTTTTCTTCTTTTAATGAAAACTAAGGTTCTCATTTAATTACATGACTCCAGGAATTGGAGCTTCAAGAAAAATACCAAATATTAGAGACCCATAAAATCATGAGATCTGGCAGTATCAGTACCAATCTAAACAATTCTTTTCCCTCATGAACGTTTACATTCTTAAAATGCTTATAGACTGTTATCATGTTCCCTTATGGTCATTGTGTATTCCAGTGTTTCTCAACGTTTACTGGACCAGGGAACACCTAAAGGTATTAATTACTTTATGTGGAGCATCTGGTCTAAACTTTCTCAAAAAAGCCAGTAATGTTCCTAATATCCGCTCAATAAGCATTCCTGCTACAACAATTAAGGAAACAGAATTAAATGCAGTTTTAGGAATATTACATGCATTTATTTCTAAAAAATCGGTACACAATGATTATGCTCACAACTTACAACTGAAACTACTACTCAAGTTTTAATGGGAATTTTGGGCCTACATGTTCGAACAAAGTTAATCTATTCTTGGAATAAGGTTCATCAAAGAAAGTCTTACTGTGTAAGTTGTATCCAAGTGATTTTGGCGGTAATAGCAGTGAAAAATTTAAAATGCCTCAGCTGCAGCAAAGGAGCATAGCGGTGGCATATGCTGATGCGCTCTTTGAGGCTTTGCTGTGGCTGGCTCATTTTAAGTCTCACAAGCACTGTGGGCTTGCCGTACTGGTCCTTCCCCACTCAGCCCCCCGCCCCCCCACAGTTTCCTCACCCCATCCCAATGGGGTGGGGCCAGTGACAGCTGTGGAACACCTTCAATATGTCTGCAGAACACCAGTTGAGAAACACTGATGTAGCTATGTTACACATATTTAGCTTTTTAAATTCATTCTTCCAGTGCCCAGATCATTCTTTGCTCTTTCTTTCAGAACACTCTTCAATGTTTCTCCATCTTTCTGGTTTTGATGTGTCCAAAGTTAAATGCAAAAGTGCTGGTGCTGCCTCACTAACACTGTACAGGTAGACAAGTGTTGCTTCCCTCTCTGTGATTCCTCTGCATATGCAGCACCAAGTTGCATTGGCCTTTTCTGCTACCATGGCACTGTGAGAAATATAATCATAATATATCATTCAAGGCACAGGAAACTATTTAGTGAACTGCATTTTCTTGTTAGGAAGTTTTTAAACTGAAATTAGCTTGGCTTTTCTACCTCATCCACAGAAATAAATGGCTATCTCTGTTCCCTAAACATTTTAAGATGATTTAAAATTCCAGATATCTTATATACAAATTAGGAACCTGATCATGGAAATACTTTACACTTGAGTAACTTTACAAACAGAGGATAGTCTTCTTGTACTCATTGGGGTTGTCGTCATCTGTGACGTGACTTATGTGTTTGCAGAAATGGGGCATAAGCTTTTAATAGGGACATAATCTAATTCTAACAATATTAACATTTTCCTGCCCAATAGCTAATCCTTTGCAGCAAATCTTTCCTAAATGTCTTGTCTTCTCTCTAGTCTAAATAACTAAATAACTTCAAAATAGCATTTTGAGCCTTTGGTTTCATGGGCAATAACTGAAGGACAGACTCCATATTTGACTACCTCTGTAACTCACGTTTTAATATTAATAAGTCATGGATTTGGGGTTCCTGATTAAACAGGAAGAACTTGCCTTCCCAGATAAATTACAATGGGAGGAAATTTTCATGAAAATCTGACATTCTACATAGGTAGCTTTTGAAGTACATCTGCTTGATACATAATACAAATAAAACAAACAAGGATTTCTGTGGCACTTAAAGACTAACAAATATATTTATTGCATGAGCTTTCGTGGGAGAAAATCCCACTTTGTCAGACGCTTCTTCAAAGCGAGAAAGTGGGGAAAAAAAAGGAGACCACTGGTACTGTCAGAGATGGCTTTAATGATGTGAAAAATGTCAAGATGCCATGCTGGCATCTGATGGACATGCAGTTTGCATAAGATGCTTAGATGAGGGACATTTAACAGAAAAGAGTCCCCACTGCTGGAACCTAAGTACAAGAGCCAAGAAGGATAGAGATCTGAGGGTAAAACTTCTACTTATGTAGTAATTTCTAGATCCGTTGTCAGACTCTGGCCAGAGAATGACAGCTTCCCCAAAACTGCAAGTGATGAAGAGGCACATAACCATGCCGCAGGCAGTAGCAAGGAGAAGATGATCGAGATCAATCTCTCTAGTCAGTAGACGTACAAAGGGAAAGGAAGATAAGAGACTACTTTCAGCAACTCCAAATCTGTCTTAAGGAACAAGACAGACAATTCAAACGCCTCTACGTGACAACAGCCAGAACCCATCTCAAAACTTGGCACCAACAGGTGCTTTGGCACTGCCTACTGATCCAGCTCCAGCAGCACCTCCATTGGAGTCCCCAGCACTGCAACCAACAAGCACTCATAGAATACAGGCACTGGCACAATCAGAACCAACAAAGACGACCTCTCTGTAAGCAGTATACAGCAATGCATCGGCACCGCAACACTTTTTAGATAATCCAGCCTTATCACCGACGGCTTCCTGTAAACAAACAGAGAAAAGGAAGCAGATCAAGTTAACATATGCCAGTCTCCCTCTCATTAATAATACTTTGAACATGAAATGATATCCCCTTAATCTGATTCCACTTACAAAGAAGCAGGAGAGGATGAAAGGGCTAGGATCCTACCGTTATAAATATAGACATAGAGGTCACTACGGGGACATACCACCTTACCTTTCATGTGACCCAGGATGGTATGTTCCCCCTACAGGCTATCTTCCTGAATGGCACAAAGGGCAAGTATGGTCATCATATGCCTCACAGGGCAGGCAGTCATCAGCTAAAGCCTTCAAGAGATCTGACAGACAATCCCCTTCATCACCGGCATCCCAATCCCTAGAAAAGGAGGAAACAGAGTTCCCTGATTTATCATCCCTTTCTCATGATCTCATATCCCTGCCAGAGAAGTTCAGAATTCCATCATCTTCATCAGTGTCAGATGAAGTCAAAGAATTTCAAGAACTTTTCAGGAGGGTTGCAGAATCAATGGAGATCTCAAGGCAAGAAATAATTGATTCTTGAAATAATTTGCTAAATATTATGCAGACTAAGTCATCAACAAAAGTAGCATACATACCTGCAAAGAACACCAAATATCTCCTTTCCCAACCGACTCCAAACTCACTTGTAGTGAAGGCAGCTAACCACAGAAATAAACAGCAATGCAATAAGACTACATCCCATAACAAGGGTGACAAGAAGATGGATCTCCTAGGGAAAAGGGTGTATGCTTCAGTGACTTTACAGATGCGTGCAGCAAATTATTCAGCCACATTAGCAAATTACAATCACACAAATGATTTAAAACTGACTGACTTTATTGAATACATCCCAGAGGCAAAGAGACAACAATTTCATGCTGTTATTCATGAGGGACAATTAATTGCTCTCACAGCACTCCAAGCAGCATTAGATATGGCGGACACCTGTGCAAGAACCATTGCCTCAGGTGTTGTGATGAGAAGATCCACTTGGCTCCACTCTGCGGATTTGCCACGACCACTGCAGCACATCATTGAAGATCTACCCTTTGATAAAAAGAAATTGTTCTTTGAGAAGACAGATGATACTATGCATATATCCACAGATGACAGAGCCACACTATGGACCTTTGTCACCTGCGCATCAAACATAAGAAGACACATACCGTGATACCAAGCATACAACCCAAGGTATCAATATCAATACACATACAGACCGAGCTACCAAAGACAGGATTCATCAAGAGGAAGACAGCGCACTCAATGACATAAACAAAACAACACTCAACCCACCACATCCCCAAACCCTTCATCCAAACCCCAATTTTGAAACAGTGATCGAGGATCTGCAGGATCAGGAAGTGTTCACAGAGCAAACAGTGATTTATCAATGTTGCCTCAAAGCCTTCTACCCTCAATGGTCAAATGTTATGACAGACAGATGGATACTAAAGATTGTCAACACTAGGTACACTGTCCCATTTACGTCAAGACCAAAAATCATCATCCCTCCCCTTTCCCTCTTCAGGGACACAAGTCACGAACATCTGTTGCACCAGGAGATGCAACGTCTATTGTTTGTAGGTGCAATAGAAAGGGTCCCACAAAGACACCAGGGGAAAGGTTTTTACTCCCCTTACTTCCTGATGGAAAAGAAGTCAGGAGAATGGAGACCTATTCTCAAGTTAAGAGGACTAAAGAAATTCATAAGACATCAAAGATTCAGAATGGTAATGCTATCAAAAATCATCCCTGCTTCGGAGCTCAACGATTGGTTTGTGGCTCTCTACCTGCAAGATGCCTATTTCCATATATCGATACATCCATCCCCCTGGAGGTTTTTAAGATTCTGGGATGGAAATGATCATTACTAATAAACAGTCCTACTATGCAGACTATCAACCGCCCTGAGAGTATTTTCAAAGGTTCTCACAGTGATAGCACTTGACATGCGAAAGAACTACATTACAATATTCCCATATTTGGATGATTGTCTAATAAGGTTCTGTGCATGGATCCAAGCCATGGAAGATCTACACTTTACAATGAGCCTATTTTAGAAACTAGGCCTACTCATAAATTTGCAGAAATCGAGTATAACTCCAACACAAATTATAGAATTCATAGGAGCGTGTCTAGATTCACAACAAGTGAGAGCACTCCTATCTCAAAACACTCAACAGCCTAATAGACACAGGATGCACGTCACCTTCAGTAAATGCCAAATTCTGGGGCATATAGCCACAACAACCTTCACAGTTCAAAATACAAGACTGCACATGAGGCCTTTGCAACTCTGGTTTACAAGAGTATACAAACCCCACAGGCACTCAGTGCATGAAGTTCTGAGCTTACCAGTGATGGTAAAACAATCACTGCAATGGTGGAAGGAGACACAAAATCTTCTGTCAGTGGTTCCATTTCAACAAACAACTCCTACTATTTTAATGTCAACAGATGCTTCCCTAACAGGATGGGGAGCACATTTTGAGTGTCATACAGCTCAGGGGAGATGGTCCGTAATGGAATCCTGTCTCCACATAAACATATTGGAACTACGGGCAGTAAGAAATGCATTCCGATACTTCCAGAGTAACATTATGGACAAACATATAAAGATCATGACAAACAATGTATGTATGTTCTTTATAGACCGACAGCGGGGTGCAAGATCAGCCTCCTCCAGCATGGAAGCCATGAAGCTGTGGAAATGGTGCATAACTTTACAATATCATGATCTCTGCAACCTACCTTCTAGGAATACACAACACGGTAGCAGACACTCTCAGCCAGACCTTCCTGAAAGAGCACAAATGGGAATTAAATACAACCGTTCTGCATGAGATATTCCAACATTGGGGATACCCGAGTATAGACCTTTTTGCTACCACTCAAAATTGCAAATGCCAATGCTTCTGCTCTTGGGTGGGCATCAGAAGAGGATCAATGGGAGATGCCTTCCTTCTGTCGTGGATGGGCAACCTCATATATGCATTCCCACCTGTCCCACTCATCCACAAAATGCTACTCAAGATAAGACATGAAGCAGTGACAGTGATCAATGATAGCTCTGGCATGGCCAACATGCCATTGTTTCACCTTGCTAAACCAGATGGCCATTTAACCTCAGAAACATCACAGGACAAGAACAGAATGCTCCACCTCAAGCTACTGAAACTACATCTAATGGCCTGGCTCATGTGTGGTTCCAAGAAGAAGAGTTAGAATGCCCAGCACAGGTTACACATATCCTTCTCACCAGCAGGAAACTATGTACAATGTGACTTACCTTCAAAAATGGGCAAGGTTCTCAAATTGGTACAAAATACAGGGAATCATGCCCCTTTCCACATCTATCCCAGATGTTCTTCAATACATAGTTCACCTAAGGGAAACAGAATTATTGATTAGTTCATTGAAAGTGCATCAAGTATCAATATCTTTGTTCCACTTAAGGAGGAAACACATGACTGTCTTCTCGCACCCCATGGTGAAGAGATTTATGGTAGGAATGCAGAACCAATATCCAGAAAGACATTCACCCACACCTGACTGGGATCTCCATTTCCCATTACCAAGCCACCCTTTGAGCCACTGGCTACCTGTTCACTTAAACACTTCTTGATGAAGGTAGCCTTCTTGGTAGCCATTACGTCAGCTAGACGAGTAAGTAAGATAGCAGGTCTAATGGCAAAACCCCCATATATGATATTTCACAAGGATAAGGTGACACTGAGGCCTCATCTGAAGTTTGTTCTGAAAATCTCCACTCCCTTCCATGTCAATCAAACTATAGACTTACCTGCATTCTTCCTGAAACCACATGCAAACTCCCATAAGGCGCAGCTCCATACACTGGCTGTCCAACATGCAATTGCGTTCTATCTGGAAAGAACAAAATGATTTAAAACATCAGATAGACTATTTGTGACAGTAGCCGACAGATGCAAGAGTAGAGTCCTATCCTCACAAAGGCTATTAAAATTCATAGCGGAGTGCATACAAGAAAGTTACAAGGGAGCAGGGGTTACTTTCCCAGAACACATGCGGACTCACTCAACCAGATCAGTGGCAACGACCACTGCATTCTTGAACAGTGAGCCAATTTTAGAGATATGCAAAGCGGCGATGAGGGCCTCTTCCCACACTTTCATGAAACACTACACCCTAGACTAAATGTCAAGAGGGGTTGCAGTGATAGGACAATAAGTCCTAGCAACTTTACATAACAATGTCTCCGAAGTCCCTCCATCCAAATAAGGCACTGCTTGCTACATACCTTTGGTGGAGCACCTATAGGGACAGCTCTCGAAGGAGAAAGGAAGATTACTCACCTTGGTGCAGTGACTGGACTTCTTCGAGATGAGTGTCCCCATGGGTGCTCCACCACCTGCCCTCCTCTCCTCCCTAGTTTGGACATAGGTACAATGTTCCAGGCAGAGAAGGGAATGAGGCGGTTGGAGCTGCACATGCTCTAAGAAGCACTGAGGGGAAGGCACAAGACAGCTGCCTCACAAGTGTGACTCCAATGGTCACTACTGGTAAAAAATCTCTGGACCATGACACAGCACGTGCCAATACCTTCAGTGGAGCTTTCATGGGGATACTCAGCTTAAAGAAGCCCAGTTACTGCACCAAGGTGAGTAACCTTCCTTTCTGAGGCTCCATCCTTCTCCAATGGCCAAGCCAAAAAACAAGAAAAGCCATAGTCAACCAGTTAGAATAGAGCAATATTGTCTGGACAGCAAAAGCAGAGAAAAGAAAAGCCCCCCTCCCCCCCAAAAAACTTTCCAGCAGCACAGTGTACAGTACCCTTCTAGAAGTTTGTAACTTGGAGAACTTCCCTGCTTGCTTGTTGCTCTCTCTCTTTCATGCTCCCCATCCCAAACCAGTCCTATTTGTCAGTAAAGGGAGCAGGTCTGATTTGAAGATGTGCAGGGAGCCGATAGGTTGAGTAAAAACTGTAATTTTTCATTATCACTGTTTGGACAAAAACTACTGTGTCAGAGATAATAACAATGGATAAGTACTTGCTGTGGAGCTTCACAGTGGCGATGTAAGAGCTCTAGTACAGATCTCAGAGCAGGCTGTTAAAAAGCAGGGCACAAACCCCAAATTGGTTGTGTGTTCTAAACTTAGATTTCATTAATGAGCTGCATCAAGTGCAAACTGTTCATTGACTCTAAGAGCCTTACTACAGAGTCACAGACAGTCCTCTTGGGATTCTGGTCTGTCTTGCTGCCCAGGTGTGTTTCTCTCTCTAATAGATGGCTGCTTATAAAAAGTATGGTGGCAATATTCAAATTACTCCTAATCCCAAAGGACCAGTCACATACCCCAGGGCAATTGTGCTTTAAATCTCACACCAGCTGGCGTAACAGTTTCTGAAGACTAGCAGTTCTCCACAATCCCAGAGACTCATAATCCAACTGCTCAAATATAAATACAGATATTACAAGTAAGAAAGTATGCAGCAACTCACAAACATTCAATAGAGTCTAAATATGAAATACTTTCTCACAATTCTAATATCTGTTTTTTCAGTATTGACCCACAAGTGAATCAGACAGATTCTAACTGTGTATTTGTCACGGCATGAGCTTGCACCTGGCCTGTCAGTGTGACAGTTGCTAAACATAGTAAAACTGTATTAAGAGAAGTAACGTTAGATTAATTATGTAAAACATTTCTTGTCAGATCCTTACCACAGGGAGCAGTATCATCTTCTTGGTCTTTTTAACTCCCACACAGTACAGATGGTCTCAAATATTAAATAGGAGTATTTTCAAATTTCACTCTTGACTCAAGTAGAAATGAGTTTGATATATAGATTCTGAAGCCAGAAGAGACTGTGGTGATAATCTAGTCTGACCTCCTGTATAACACAAGCCAGAGAACAGTTAGCCAGTTTTTAATTCATTTGATGTGTGCCAAGTTAATTTTATATTGTTCTAGTTTGGGCTCATCTTATCCCCAACTGCTTATGTCGCAAAGCTACCACACAGTTTAGCACAACTAGTGGTCTTTGCTTAGGATCCTGGGTTGGCAGACAAAAAAAGGGTATGGATTTCAATCATGTTTGCTAAGCTGAGTTAGCATACCCTAAATTAAAAAGTCCAGTCATGCTTTTAGAAGGACTCAGACCATGTCTGCACTTGGAAAAGAGGCATGTGTTTTAACATATAGAAACAGCATATGTCTGGAAGGGTCCATCTCCCTCTGCAAAGACAAGACTGAGTAAAAGTAGACCATCCCTGACAGATGTCCAACCAATCTGTTCTTAATAAACTCCAGTAATGGTGATTCCATAACTTGCATTGGAAGCCTTTTTCAGAGCTTTACCTTCAGTACCTTTACAGTTAGAAAAGTTTTTCCTGATATTTAGCCTAAATCTGCATTAGCTAGTTAATATGGATTAACTAATGTGTTCAATGTTCATGTGTTAAAAACCTAGTATAAAAAAGGTCAGTTCCCTCTTTAAAATGTGTAAATGATGCCCCAGCCCCCAGAAAAGACAAAGAGATGGAGTGCTGGAGTTGCAGGTGAGTTGACAGAGGGAGACACTTGTACAACTGGGGCAAATATTCTTTGACTTCCATGAACATTATATTTGCTTAGGGCTTATTAGCTCCCTCCCTTCCTTCTATTCACTCCCACCCAGTACAGCAAGTGCATTTCAGCTGGCGACTGGAGTGTAGCTGATCTAAACTGTAAATTGGTAGTTCTAGTTTTTATGGAATGTCCCTCAGGAGAAAAGGAATAACATCCAGAGGATGTTATGAATATGCGTGGGATAGGCTGTTGAATTTCTTCTACAAAATGGGGACTTTGTGGTACAGGAAAAGTGCCTGCTTTTCTCTCCCTGTGGAATGCATTTCATATCCTACAGCTGCTGGTTATTTGGTCTGACACCTCAGAGAAAGCAAACTTTAAAAAAAAAACCCGATACCATTGATATGACAGGTTTTGATCCCATTGGTTACTCCAAATACATGCGGTTTCTGAATGCACTGCAGCTGTTCTGCATTCAGAAGGCTGTTGTGCTACTGTGTTCAATCCAAAAAACATAACGTTGCTAAAAACATTACTTTGAAGTTGTGGAATGACAGTAGTTTCTTTCTATTAGTGTTCTGAAATTTCTCTTACATAAAGTGATGGTTTTGTTCTGTTCTTTTTTTATCCATAAAGCTGAGGATATGGCTGATATTTATTACTGGAGAAAAGAAGTATTTTTCTTGGTTGTTTTTTAGGCAAACTGAATGTTTATTATCTGAGGAGACTATTAATACTGTACTGGCCAGTGGCAGATATAGTACCTCTGTTCCCAATGGGCTTTTCCTAGGTCAGCTTGAAATCAAGTTTCAGTCCAAGCCTGTAATGCCTACTGTTCCAGTTCTGAGCCCACTCTGGGACTTTCAATACAATTAGGTACTGATTCTAACTGATCTAAACTATCCTTTGCTGTTTGTAACCTGAGCATGTCCTAAACGAAACTGATAATGCTGTGTCAGAGGTGCATTAAGGACAAGTAAAAAAAACAACAAGGAGTTGTGTGGCACTTGAAGACTAACAGATTTATTTTTCTCATGAGCTTTCGTGGGAGAAGGTCCCACTTCCTCAGATGCTTCGAAGATGGGTGAACTTACAGAAAGGAATGAAACTAAATGCAAGGGGGTGTAAAACATAGGATCAGGTCATAAAGTAACAGCAAATCAGAGCAGTTTACAGGCTCAAACCATGGGAAGCCTGAAGTCAAATTACACTTTGTAATGGGAAAAGAACCCATAGTCTCGATTAAGTCCTGCTTTCACAGAATTTAGCTTGCATATTAATTTGAGTTCAACTGTTTCTCTTTGAAGTCTTGATGTCCCAGGTACATCTCTAACGACAGTCGTTAAGAAATCCGTCATCGAGTGATTAGGAAGATGGAAGTGTTCAGCAACTGGTTTCTTTGTTCTTTGACTTCTGATATCAGCTCTGTGATCATTCAGTCTCTTAGGAGCAATCGTCCTGTTTGTCCAATATATAAGGTGTTGGGTATGCAAGCTAAATTCTGTGAAAGCAGGACTTAATTGAGACTATGGGTTCTTTTCCCATTACAAAGGGTAATTCGACTTCAGGCTTCCCATGGTTTGAGCCTGTAAACTGCTCTGATTTGCTGTTACTTTATGACCTGATGCTATGTTTTACACCCCGTTGCATTTAGTTTCATTCCTTTCTGTAAGTTCACCCATCTTCGAAGCATCTGAGGAAGTGGGATCTTCTCCCACGAAGGCTCATGCAAAAAATAAATCTGTTAGTCTTCAAGTGCCACACAACTCCTTGTTGTTTTTTTACTGGACTAGACTAACACGGCTATCCCTTTTGAAATTATTAAGGACAAGATCAGACTTGTATTTGATGTTCCAGGATTTGAACTCAGCTCTGTAGGGATGAAGGGTCAATGAACTCATTTGCTTTTTGTAAAAGACAAGTTTACCAGTAGGACCATTGTGCATGCTGTGAGATGAAGCATTAAAATGCTGGAAAATGGGTACTACAGTTTGTAATCTGGAATATGTTAGGCTGTTTTTGATTCTTAATTCTTAATTCTGACATTGCCAGGTATGTTAGAGACTATTCTTGGTTCTGATACAGCCAAGTATCTGGCATAGGTTTCTGGTCAACCTATTATGGTACTTTGTGTCTGGCTGGCAGCAGTTTTACAAGGTTTTAAATCCGAAACTCCACCTAATAGTGTAATACAATTTCATAAACAAACTTCATTTAAAAGATCTCATGGTTAGTTAAATGTGACATTTCTAAATTTAAATTACACAGCAAGATAATCCCATATTATGGGATACCTCTTAACCCTAACTCTTCCACTGAATATGACAGACTCCATGTCTTCATAAAGAACATTATTCAGCCTCCAGTAAAACACACTAATCTCCATTATATTATAATGAAAAACTGATTATGTCCTGAGCAGCCCTGGCGGGTGTTCAAGGTTTCCATACATGCCCAGGATAAGTATATGATGTGTTACATGTTTGTGATAGAAGTGTGAAGTTTTAACTAAGGTTTTGGATAGAAGAAAAGCAGTGGTGATATTTAGGTGGGTATACTTAAAACTATTTTTACCTGTTTTATTGATTTAATCATTAGAGCAAATAGCATCTGTGTAGCACACGTCAGCTTTAGGATGCATGTCAGCTTTAACCAGATCAGTAAGTGTCTCTAGATCAAAGAACTACTTGATGTCAAGCATTAATAGTTTCCAGTATAACAACACTTCCTAATTCATCTCTGCCCATTTTCCCAGTTTAAAATCAAGCAATAATATTTCCCACCATAACAATACTGTCCAACCCAGCTCTGCTCATTTTCCCAGTCTGAAATCTTGACATCTTGGATGACTTGTATCCCAGATAGAATAGAAATAATAATGGTAGGAAGAAGGGGAGAACTGGGATCACACAGAGTTGCTGGCATAAGGAGGGTGACACACATGGCCCTTGGCATCTAGAGAAAGGAGGAATGGAGGATACAGATCCTTTGGTATCTGGGAGAGAATGTGAGAAAATGGTACAGAGTGGAAGGGGATATGGGACACATACAGCCCCTGGCATGTGTCAGAGGATGGAATGGGGATAAGCACACTGTTTCTATCATGGGAGGAAAAGACGTGACAGATTGCAATCCCAAAACTGCATTTTTCAGACACTCATAAAAAGGAAGAGCTTCTGGTATACAAAGACTGAGTTTGAGCTGGTTCAGGCATTCTTTCTGATCCAGCAAATAAAACCCTTGCAGAAAGGTTGGAAAGACTTTGGGCTAGTAAGTCTTCATAAGATTGGTGGGTAGCTCCTGGTGTATTTAGTGTGTTTTAAAATCTGTTTTTTAAATATGTTTTCTCTGTAGTACATTTCCCTGAAGAATAAATGTGCTTGCTCAGAAAGAGCTGAGTGCTAACTTTTAATAACTGCCAATGCATTGGTCATAGCCCTCTGAGAGAAAGCATAGCTGGTCTTCTGGGCAGACTGGAAAGCTGGGTATATCCAACGTAAAGCAGTAACAGGTGTAGCTTTAAAATCGCTGGTCAGAAAGGTCCCTGCCCAGAGACTGGTGATCGCTGGAGACCTGAGACCAGAACGGGGTATACTGGGAGTAGACCACAGAGGGGAATGCAGGTATATTTACCCTGAAACCATGACAGCATGCTTGGGTGCTTCATATTTACAAAACATACATTGGCATTTAGGAATGTATTTCAGTCTCTTAAATGATTTGCATAAAAATATGGAGTTGAAAACAGATCACAAAGTTCTGGTTAGGATGCAGATTTCAACATCCCCAAATTCAGCAGGCTTAGGTTCCTAAGTTTTGATTTGAGCCCATTTCTTATTTAATTACAAGTACAACGGGCAATAGGCAGGAAAAATACATTGACGTGAGTATGATTCAGAATCTGGATTGCATTCTGGTGACAATCTAAAGGTGATGCTAATGGGTGGAGAGGCAGCCCTCTTTAAGACTTGGCACAGCATTTTTACTAACCTGTACCAGATGTGGGCAGTTAATTGTTCTCAGATGTGATAAGTACCCGCCAGCCAGTGCTAATTTTGTTTTTGGTAAACAGTGGCCAGAGGTTCTTGCGGTTCAGTTGATAGTCGTGCGGCTGTCTGCACATTATCCATTAATAAAAGTGCAACACTCCTTCAGTTTTCCTTTCCCAGAGGCAGATTTCAGACACTCAACTGTATCTGTCTTAAGTAAATCAGACAAAGTAAACAAATGAGGCAGGTTACTTTTGTAACCTGGTTCAGTGTTACCTTTGGAGTTTAGCTCAATGCCATAAAACTGCATGAACTATATTCCATTTTAAATAACTTTAATAGTAAGAACTCAGCTTTCTTTTATGGATTTAGTACATTTCATAAGTCCTTTCAGCTTTTGGACAGTAATAGTACTTTTCACTTGTGATCCTGGTTCAAACAAAAAAAAAAAATTAAGATTGATTTGATTCTGATTTTGTTTTTGTGAGGGTTTTTTTTTTTTTTTTAAACATGCTCTAAGTACTGAATTGATGGCTGTGGAGGTTGAAGTTCCCTAGTCACAAAACAGGCAAAACATTTGCTGTGTCCCCATGCTGCTTCCTGACATTTTCTCCCTAGGGAGAATTTGGAGAGACTACTTGTTGGTATGATTTGAGAGCAGAATTGTCTCCATTCCTCATTTTAGTTTCTTTGTTTGCTGAAACTGCTAGCAATTTGTATTTGTCCTGTCCCACAGGAACTAGAATGAGACATACACAGTTTGGATCACATGAGGTATCATGGTCTCAGTTTCAGAAAAGGCCTGGGTTTCAGATAATGGGGTTTTGTTTTTGGTTACAAAGAGTATGGTGAAAGAACTCCAGACTATTGAATGGCCCTGTGACTATAGTGCGGTGTAACAAGTAGTGTGATAGGAAAGGAGAGGAAGAGGAATCAGGTGTGTTCAAAATGGGCAGCACTAAAGAACTGTTTGATAAACCTGCCCAAAAATGCAAAGACCAACTTTACAAACATGGGTTAGAACAGTAGACAAGAGAGGCAATGATAGTCACCCAGTGGTTAAAGTATAATTTGACAGGCCATGTAACCCTCCTAATCTCCAAGCCCTCTTCCTGTATTGTCTGGGACCCCTTCGTGCACGTGCGGGCCCCAGTTATGAATGGAAAATAAACTCCTTGAACCCCACCAGCTGTTTCCTCACAAATGAAGCACAGCCTCAAATCCACATCACCTTGTCCACTAGTTCCCACATCAGACCCCTTTTCCCATGTCCTCCTCAGTCCCCATTCCCTATGCTTCACGCCTCCAAACCCCCACTCCAGCCCTCCTAACCCACCACCCCTAGTCTTCACTCCAGCCTGTTCAACCCCCAAGCCCCCTCCATCCCTAGCCCACACTCTAGCCCCCCAACCTCCCCTAGCCCCCCATCCAGTCCCCACTCCGACCCTTCATAGTTTCCTCCACTGCTACCCAGCCCCCACCAGCCCCTACCCAGTCTCCTTGTCCCCATGCCCCCCTCCACCTCTTTCAAGCCCCACTAACTCCCTCGATCCCTCCCCAGCGCCCCATCCCACCTCCTTGCTCCAGTGACTCACATTGCTCCAGATCCCTCCATTCCCACCCCCAGTCTCTGGCTCACCACATCCACTACCACCTCCTACTGGTGAAGCGCCTTGTGCTTCCACTTTGGGCACTCAGACTCCCCGAGCAGCAGGGCAAGCAGCAGCAGCAGTGCAGCCAGGAGCAGTAACTACGAGATGACAGCAGGCAGAGAGAGCATGGTGCGGGGCTGCCAGATTGCCTCGGAGTGGAGTGAGCGGGGCAGTCATGTGTCTGCCACATGCGATCCCCCTGCTTGCTCCACTCCCAGCAGCTCCATGCCATGCACTCTGTGCCCGCCACCACCTTGCAGTTGCTGCTCCTGGCCGAATTGCTGCTGCTTGTCCTGCTGCTTAGGGAGTCTGAGAACCCAAAGGGGAAGCACAAGGTGGCCGGGGTTAAAGTAAGGGGGAATTCACAGGGCCGCTGCATTCTGCCCCATTATTCTGTTTTTAGGGACCCCGGAACACTGAGCCCTAAAATTTATGGGCCCTGGAACGGCGTCCTGGTGCATTCTCCCTTACTTTAACCCCTGTAGTCACCATTGTCACTCACAAGCTCAGTGCTAGCCACAGATTTCAGGACAATTGTATAGGTTCCTGTTAAGTGGTAAAAAGAAATATGCCTCATTGGAAACATAAAGTAGTTACCGTTAAGGTTCTGCATTAAACAAAACATCTGCATGAGGGCTGCTCACACAGCTTGCAGCGCTCGTTCAGACTTTCTGGGTTGTTGTGGCAGGCTTTCAAGTGGTTTTATTTAGACAGCTTTATCTCGTGAGAGAGCTAGACATTTAATTTTAAAAGGAAAAGTGTAAATTCTCTGGAATGAATGAGGTTGCCTGTAAAGTGCTGGGACAGCATAGTACCAAGTAACAGCATAATTTGACCTCCACAGCCAAGAGGACAGAGTCCCAGGGAAGACTCTATGGTGCCATTTCTGACTGTAGGCCATTCATGATAATCCAAGTACAAAGGCTGTATAATGTTCCACCCAGTTGTGCATGTCAGTCTCAAAAACAAAATGAAAAGCTCAGGAAGCCAATGGCACCATCAGTGATTACTCCACAGGTCCTCCATGGTATAAACCTGTTTCCTTTGCTTCTGTGAGTCTAATACTCAAAATACCACACTTACACTCATCGTTAGACACATCCGTCCTCTTTCAGGGGGTATTTATTCTTGCAAATGTAGGTCAGCTATGATGATATTGCAGGTGGGATGTTAGTTTCCTAAGTGTTAAAGATTATAGTTCATGTGGCTGTGGAGAAGGGACTGATGTTATGATGGGAGAGAGAGAACAGCAGGTGAACAAGTTCCAGAGGGGTAACTCTGTTAGTTTGGTTCAGCAAAACAAGCAAGAAGTCCTATTGCACTTTTGAAGATTAACAGATTTATTTATCTCATGAGCTGTCGTGGGCAATAAATAAATTTGTTAGTCTTTAAAAATGCCATAGGACTCCTAGCAGGTGAACAGCTGCTCAGGGCTCACCTGAAAGGGATAGGGGAAAAACAACAGTTGCAAAGTAAGCTACAGAGATTACACTCCACCCACTCAGTCTCAGGCTCCTACTGAGTCATGCAGGTGTTTTCTATTTGCCCTTGCTAGTCTTTGATGTTTATCATTAGGGCATTTCCTTTAGATTTAGCTTAGGTCATACTAGGGTCAAGGTCCCCAACCTAAAATCATGGTTTGCACCCACTTCTAGCTGTCTGATCTGTGTTGACTACATTGTCTCTTGACTGCTTAGCACTGTCACGTGTCTGACCAGATGTGATTGATACCCATAACCATCATAGGCACAAAGGTTCTAAGCAAATACAGTATTCTGTCTACTGACTTGTGGGGCTATTTATGTGTCCCATTCACTGGCCATGGTAGTGTGATTAGCTGCTGTTGAAAGCATGATTAATGATGGAGATACTGTCTCTCTTAAAGCTGCATATGGAATGGGTTTAAAATTTCAGATTATTCTTAATCTCCATGATGATGCACATCTGATTTAGAATGATTAAGTGCCCTGCTTCCCTCTCCCTTAAAATTCATGTGTCTACGGCACAGGTACCAGGTGGAAATATCCTGTAATGTGCTCCTGTAGTCATTTAGAAGTATAGCATAGAAATTCACGTATTTCAGTTACATCAGTTACATGTTAATAAAGGACAAGAGAGACAAATTTCAAACAATTCCCCCTTTCTGCCATTAAAACCTATATTGTAGACCCACCACTGTTGCCTTTTGAAGCATGTTGCCGGGCCGGCGCAATGCACTAAACCTGGTAAGCATTGCAGGGGGGCAGTGACGCTTGAGGGGCACCAAAATGGGGAGCGTGCTATTGTGGCGCACTCTGACATCATTCGTCTGCACCAGTGTCTGCTGTGCTTGCAGGGGGGGCGCCAGAAAGGGTAGCGCTGTTCCTGCATGTTGGCCAAAATTGTGTAAAATCTTGCAAATAAAGAATAAAATATTTGCAGACTGTAGCAGAACTGTGTGACTTCCCCCAAACTGCATGATTTAAATGTGAGTTTTATTTGCGGCCTCTGCATAATAGGAAAAGCGGGGTCTAAATATGTCTCTTGTCTGTAGGTTCCATACATCTTCATTAACTGCTCCAGGTTCTGAAAATGGATTAAGGTTCCCCAATGTACTTGTTACACCCCCTAATCAGTTCACTGGTTATGAAGAACTAAATATGGGATAAGCGAGGAATTTGTTCCCCAGTCAGAGCATTGCACAATGTGCCCCACCGTTAACTAAGTTTCTCCTTAGCCAGAGTTCTAACTCTGTCATTTTTACTGTATGCCATGGAGCAATAAATAACATGGAAGTGGTTACTGCTGCATGGCAGCAGTTTCTAATTTTAGGCAGTTTGCTTCATTTTAAAACCCAGAAATAAATGTATTTCATAGGCATGAAATACAGATTCCCTTTTCTAGCGTGTTCATTGGGGACTAAATGGAATATTATTACACATCAGCTGAGGAATTCACATTAAACAACATTCATTCTCAAAATCTTACCACATCATCCAAACATTGTTATAAATAGACTGATTGATGGGAGCTGAAATCTCTTATTGCCTAGTGCTGCATGCGTTTTGCTTACCCTGCCTTTAAAGCAGACTTTTCAGCAGACACATAATAAATAGGATCATGAATCTTAATAGTGTGAGTCAGTTTTTTAGAAGTGAATCATGGGGATGGGTCATATCTACTTAAATCAAAGAAGGAGTCCTGTGGCACTAAAGACTAACAAATTCATTTATTGCATGAGCTTTCATGGGAGAAAATCCCACTTTGTCAGATGCTTTGAAGATGGGAGAATTTACAGAATGGGAGGAAATAAATGCAGGGGAGCATAAGTTATGGGAACAAGTCACACTGTAACAGCAGATCAAAGCAGTTGTAAAGGTTCAAACACTGGGGAACAGCATACAAAGGGAGACGAGGTCAAATCAACTGTTGTAATGAGAGAAAAATCCAATGTCCCTATTAAGACCTGAAACAATCCAACTGAATTTACGAATAAATTCAATCTCAGTAAGTTCTCTTTGAAGCCTTGATCTAGTATTCATCTGTATAAGCACAGCAATTAGCAAATCATCAACGGAGCGATCATGAAGATTGAAATGGATCTTTACAACTGTTTTGATTTGCTGTTATGATGTGACCTGTCCCTGTGACCTACACTCCCCTCCATTTATTTCCTCCCATTCTGTAAGTTCCCCCATCTTCAAAATGTCTGATGAAGTGGGATTTTTGCCCATAAAAGCTAATTCAATAAATAAATTTGTTAGTTTTTAAGTGCCACGGGACTCCTTGTTTGCCTTACTGAACTAGACTAAAACAGCTACCCCTTTGGAACATATCTGCTTAAGTGATCTATCCATATACCTTTCCAAAATAGGTCAATTAGCATAATAGAAATCATGGAATGCTATCATATTGGCATGTAATTAGCACAAAAGAATCTTCAGAAATCACAGCACTGAAAAAACAGTTGCTGAGCACATCCATCTTCCTAATCACTTTGTTAATGATTTGTTAATAATGGTCCTCAAGAAAATCAATAGAACATCAAGACTTTGAAGAAAAACAGCTGAAATCAAACTAATATGCAAATTAGATTATGTGAAAGCAGGATTTAAGCGTGACTATGGATTCTTTTCACATTATAACAGGTCATTTGACTTCACCCTCCCTCTGTGCTATTTCCTAGAGTTTGAATCCTTACAAATGCTCTGATTTGCTGTTGCAGTATCACCTGATCCCCTGTCTTACACACCCCTGCATTTATTTTCCACCCCATTCTGTAAGTTCCCCCTCTTCAAAGCATCTGACAAAGTGGGATTTTCTCCCATGAAAGCTCATGCAATAAATAAATCTGTTAGTCTTTAAGTGCCACAAGACTCCTTGCTTTTTTTTGCTTTACTAGACTAACACAGCTGCCCTTTTGGAACTTTTTAATGAGTGGATTTGATGCTCCTGATGCTGAAGGATTAAAAACATTGAGTTCAATCAGACCTGGTGCAGCAAGGCACTTTTCCCATTCAGTCCAGCAACATGTTATTCTGAATTAACTATTCCACTTCCAAAGTGGATTAAGATAATTTGGAATAAAATACTTTTATTCCTGAATAAGAACATCCACATATGAAGTTACTGAGGAGTAGTTAATCTGTTTTAATGTCACACTGTACTTAATCTGGATTAAATTTTGTTCGTGGACAGTATCTCAATTTTGAACTGCAGAATCACCTGCTATTTAAGCTGCTTCTTCGAGTCGCTGCTCATATCCATTCTTATATAGGTGTGCACACACCTCCATGCACAGTCAGCAGAAGCTTTTTTGCCCTTAACATAGCTCTTAGGGCTGGTCGTGGTGCCCCCTGGAGTCCCGCATGCATGCTGCGATAGATCAGGCACCGCTGACCGTAGCCCCTCAGATCTTTCTTTCCATCTGAGTGACGGTCACTGGAATGTCTTGCTTCTGTTGTTTTGTTGCAAGTGCCCAACTTTTGTGGTCTGTTCTATTGTTTGCCAAAAGGCGAGGAGGGAGAGGGCTTCTACAACAGGTACTTCCTTATCCCCAAAGCCAAAGGAGGTCTAAGGCTTACCCTGAACCTACAGCGACTAAACAAATTTCTGAAAGGATTAAAATTTCATATGGTCTCCTTTGCACATATTGTCCTATCCTTGGATCCTAGAGACTGGTTTGCCACCCTCAATTTGAAAAATGCCAACTTTCAAATATCAATCAGGCAAAACCACAGAAAACTTCTGCACTTTGTATGGGGGATTCCCACTATCAATTTGCAGCTCTCCCCTTTGGTCTCTGGAGCCCCAAGAATGTTCACCAAATGTGTGGTGGTGGAAAGCAGCCCACCTGAGGAGAAGGGATGTTCATATTTTCCCCTACCTGGATGACTGGCTCATCAGAGGCCGGTCTAGGGATGAGGTCCTATACAGCGTCCAACTAATATGTCAGACCTGCAACCACCTGGGCCTGCTGATAAATGAGAAAAAGTTCCAGATAAACCCTGTTCAGAAGAATTCATAGGGGCAATTCTGAACTCTTGTCTGCAAGGTTGGCCTTCCTCCCTCAAGCTTCTTATGAGAAGATATTGAACATCATTGCCAACCTTTAGCCTTACCATCCCAGCCACACACTTCCTATAGCTTCTTGGCCACAGGATAGCACCTCCTTGTGTGGTGAAACTCACTTATCTCCACCCTAGACCATTTCAAACCTGACTAGTGATAGTGTACCACTAATAAAGACATTCCCTGGAGAAGGTGGTAACAGTTCCCCTGAGGGTCCTGTCTGAATTGTGCTGGTGGCAGAGGCCACAGTCTATTCTCAGAGGGATGTATTTTGATATTTCAACCCCCTCAGTCACCTTTATATCAGATGCCTCCAGCCGAGGTTGGAGCACTCACCTCAGTACCAACCTGAGCACCCAAGGCATATGGTATGCAGGGGAAAGGAACCTCCACACCAATGTCCAAGAGCTGAGGGCCATACACCTCACTTGCAAGGTTTTCCTCAACTCTCTAAGGGGTAGGGTGATACAGATCCTCACAGACAATACAACAGCGATATATAAATCATGGAGGAGCAGCTCACTCCTCAGCCCTTTGCCAAGAAACCACTCACTTCTGGGAACTTACAGTGAGGTTTGATTTTCACATAGTGGCTTCTCACCTGCCTGGTATGAGGCACAATGAGGCAGATTGTCTCCGCAGACAGTTCTTACCTCAGCATGAGTGGTTGCTGCCCCCAGAGGTAGCCTGTTCAATATTCTGCAGGTGTGGTCGTCCCCATGTTGATCTGTTTGCGAGTAGCTGGAACTGCATCACCTTTACTGTCCTCTCCAACGTTCAGAGAGGAGCTCCTTATTGGACACTTTCTTGATGAAGTGGTCAGGACCCCTCTTATATGCATTTCCCTCAACACTCCTATTACACAGGGTACCACCGAAAATCAAGAGGCACTGAGTGAACAACCATCCTCATCACCCCAGCATGGCCGTGCTAGCATTGGTTCAGCATACTGTGCAACCTGTCAGTGGCTTCTCTGTGAGAGTTACCAAGGAGGCAGGATCTTCTGACCCAGGACATGACTGGCTGCTGCATCTGTACCTGAGGCCCCTGCACCTGATGACCTGGATAATGTATGAAAGTGGAGGAATGATCCTGTTCAGTCCAGGTCCAAGAAAACCTTCCATACAGGTCACACATCTGGCCAAGTGAAAATGGTTTACAATATGGGCTCAGACCCAAGATTTCACCCCAGGAGCCTCACCTATTCAGCCTCACCTATTCAGGCTATCCTGGAATACCACATGGACCTGAAGCTACAGGGACTAGTTCTAGCCTCCCTAAAGGTGCATTTGGTGGCTATATCGGTTTTCCATCAGTCCTCTGGGGGAGTAACAATCTTCTCCCACACCATGATTTTCATATTCCTTAAAGGGATGAAGAGGGTCTACTCCCAAGTCCACAGCCCAGTGCACGAGTGCTACCTTAACCTAGTCCTTCACTGGGCCACCTTTTTGAATCCATGGCTTCAGGCCCACTCTTGGTTCTCTCTTGGAAGGTATCCTTCCTGGTGGCTATCACCTCAGCCAGTCAGATGTCTGAGTTAAGGGCATTGGCATTTTCCATAAGAATGAGGTGCAATTGAGACTGCACCCAGACTTCCTACCAGAAGCTGTATCTTCTTTTCATATTAATTAAGGTATCTTTCTCCCCATCTTTTTTTCCAAAACTTCACATGACCAAGGAGGAACAGAGATATGGGATACCTTGGACATCAGGAGGGCCCTCACCTTCTAAATCGAGTGGACAGGGTTGTTCCAGAAGTTTACTCAGCTCTTTGTTGTCATCACAGACTGGATGAGGTGCCAACTGGTGTCTTCCCAGCAGATATAATCGTGGATCACTGCCTGCATCAGGACTTGCTACCAGCAAGCCAACATGCCTCTGCCCCGACTGGTAACAGTGCAATCGACAAGACTGCAAGCCTTGTCTGCAGCCTTCTTTGTCCAGAAGATCTGCAGAGCAGCCACCTGGTCGTGCATCCACACCTTCATGTCCCACTATTCCATCATACAGCAGATGAGGGATGATGCAGCCTTGGGCAGAGCAGTGCTGCAGACAGGCAGACCATAACTTTTCCCACCTTCCAAGGTAAGACTTGTAATTCACCTCTATGGGAATAGATATGAGCAGTGACTGGAAGAAGAAGAAGAAGATGGCTACTTACTAGTAAATAGCCATTCTTTGAGATGTGCTGCTTATATCCACTCCACACCTTTCTTCTGTCTCTATTTTTTCGAGTTAGCGGAAAGAAGGGACAGAGGGGGACCTAGGACTGGTGGAGTCTGATGTACTGTGGCATGTGCGTGGGATTCCAGGGGGCACTGGGACCAGCCCTATGGGGTGTGCTAAAGACAAAAAAGCTTCTGGTGACCAGGCATGAAGGGGTGTGCCCACTTATACTGGAATAGATACGAGCAGCACATCTCAAAGAACCTTGATCACGGGTCAGTAACTGCTCTTTTTTCCTCATGGCTCTGCTAATATGCCTTAACCTTTTCCTGCTTTGCTGAACTCCTTGATGTTTTAGTATAGGTTTCACATAGCTCTGTGCTGACCTTCAGAACCACTAACTCTTCTAGCAATGGACTCTACATAGCTTTTCTAATTTATGGTAATCGTTCCTGATTTTCAGAACCACTGGCTAGTTCAGTACTGAGTCCTTATATCGCTCCATCAGTGCACCTCAATTTTCAATGGTTACACTTATCCTAGAGCCAACCTGAGCCTCTCTGGAGCAGACATTGTCAATTATGCTAAATGCTGCAGTGGGCTTGGGACCAGTAATTTAAGATGTGAGTCAAGATAGAATTTCACTTCACTTGTTCTATAGATTAACCACAGAATTGTTACCATGCCAGCAGTGGAGATGGATGAGTACCCCACATCAACATCTCTGTCAATGTGCTGAATGCCTGACCCATGTCAGCTGTCCATAGAATAGAGAACATAATTCAACCTTCATGGCCCATTCTGTCTTGTCTGTTTAGGTTTCGAGTAAGATTGGTATTTTTGTTTAGGCACTCATAGCTTCCACCACTGTAGTAGCTAGTGTGGATTATAATGGCAGTCTTTGTTATAGTAATTGGCCATTAGAAACTGGACTGACTGTGACTCCAACTCATTTTACATTTCACAATGACTGCAATACAAAAGTGAAGAAATGTCTCAAGATGTTCCTTGTGCAGTTTCTAAGACCTTTATTTTTGCAGAGTTTTCTAAATAAGATTTAACCTCTCTCTCTCTCTCTCTCTCTCTCTCTCTCTCTCTCTCTCTCTCACACACACCCCCTTAAACAACTTTTAGTCACAACAGAATGTGGATGGATTTAAATTGGTCGGTTAGAAGTAAAATATTCCCATTATTCTGAGTTTCACTATCTTCCAAGGTTTCAATACCTGTATGCTTTTCTTCCAACTCATCCTTCATCCAGTAGCCTGTCACCTTTTTTTTTGGTTAGGTGATTAGATTGTTACATGTAAATATCTATTTTATATCTTTGGTTTTGGTTGTTTGGTCAGATATAGCATCTTGTAATTCAAAACTTGGTCTGTTCCCCTATCTTTACTACTTTCAGCTCTAGCTGTGAGGAGGCTTCTGCTGCTATCTGTTTTCAGACAATAAACTTTTCTGAGATGCAGTTAATATTGTCTGGCTTGCTGTTTAAAAGCAAGTAACAGTGTTATGGCTTAGGAGAAAAATTTAACAAATGGAACCTAAATGTTCGAAATTTCTATTCAGGTTTCCAGCACCCACTTTAACTCTGTCCCTGAACTCATGCCAACTCATAGACTCGTTGATTTTAAATTCAGAAGGGACAATTATAATCATTTAGCTGGACCTCCAGCATAACACATCCACCTACTCTTTATTGACTGAGCTCCTGAAAGAAGGGATGTGCAAAAGAATGCATGTGTATACTGCCTGAGGTCTGAGGAGATTGACAAGAAGGTCAGCAGACAGCCTGGCTTCACTCTTCCCTCTGTGGAAATAAAGGCCAGTAGTATTTAGATCCTCCTGTCATATTTTGTGTGCTCTGTGTTCATAGCTATTAAATGTACAGTTAGAGATGAAAGTTACATTTTTGGACTGTGTCTAGAAGCAGGATGTCCAAAACTTGTTGTGTGTGTGATAGGATTGGTATAGTGGAGTGTCCTGCCTGTATGTAGAGTAAGGCTGGAGATAGAATATGGTGGTTGAGCTGGAACTGCCTTGACAAGTGAATGTTGAGGTGCCAGATGTTGTCTTTAACCTGCAGTAGGCACATTGATCGGTGGAGGTTTGACTTTCTGGCATTGTGAGGAAAGTGGAATATGCTAAAGTGTCGGTGGTGATCAGTGACCTGTATTGGTAATGTTCTGAGGGTGGAGTGGGCAGGGTATAGTGATCTCTCGACCATAAGTAATGGGGCTAGACTAGAGAGTAGTGTTGTAGTGTTGTTCAAATCAGAATGGCTAATCCCCTGAGTTTCCTGTGTTTTATTTCTTTTTTAAAACAATAACATTTGGTAGCTGAGACAGGAACGGCTATTCTCCCAAATTTCAGAGTGGTAGTCCTGTTGGTCTGTTAATCAAAACAAACAAGGAGTTTTCCTTGTTTGTTCTTCCAAAATTACTTCCTTCACTGATCTGGGTTGTTAGCTGTGTGGCTTCTGAATACAAGTGACTGAACCAGATGATTGAGCCTCTCTCCTGATTGTGACTCTCTCTCTCTCTCTTTATCTGTACTGAAGAATACCACGGGGAGCAATAGGAAGAAAGGGTATGACCATAGAGAAAGGAGGGGCTGCATGTGGAGCAAAGACAGGGCATGGGGATGCAGTCCTCAAGGCTTTTGACCTGGAGAGGAGAGGAGCTATTGTATATTTTAGGATCATATATGCTAGAGATAGAAACATACATTAGGTCTCATCTAATTTATTACAGTGGATTCTGCCCTTGTCTTGCATTATGTGAATTTGGCAGCTATAAAGTTTACTATACCATATATGCTCTATGAGAAATGGAATTTGGCAAAATTACATGTACATTTATATCCACCCTCTATGCAGAGAAGACTGCAGGCTAACATAAAGAACTTTAAAGGTTTAAAAAACTCTTGGGAATACATCTCTATTCCTTTCTTCTTTCTGCAGTGGCTGATTTTTATGCTTGACTGGGTGTGTTCACAAGTAGCGAGATCTGCATTGTGAAAGAGAAATTAGACACTTATCCTGTTAATAATTAACTTCTATGGCCTCACTCACTACCTCTTTGTCATGCCTTTATTGTAGCTTGTTTGCTCAGTTCTAAGAAAATCTCAGTGACATCTTATCTTAGTTTTCAGACATCTGAGTAAGTGAAGGGCTAAACTATCAGGTTCAGATGTAGGAGCTGGGTTCCTTTTTCTGGCAAGTCAACTGTATAAACATTTATCAAGGATATGTGGAATCCATTAGTCAGAGTGATGGTGTAGTAGAATCATAAATAATTTTGTTATACATTGCTTGCTGGAGGAGCCTGTATATCTTTTAAATTCTAAGTGTGTATCCCTGATAGTAATGCCCTTCTTTCCCCCAGCTGAGTAAGGAATTGATGAAATGACCCTCTATCCTGTTGTTTAATCAGTTCCAGGGAAAGGAGCAAGATAAATGGGATATCAGATCTCTGATCTGGACAATTTAGGATCATACCCCATAGATCAAAGAAACTGCAGTTAACTAGTTCCAAAGGGATAGCTGGGTTAGTTATTCAGTTATTCTAGTTCAGCAATTAACTATCTATGCTTCACTTTTGAAAATAGTAGAAACACCAAATTTTGAATGGATAAGCAGATAATTACCAATAGTGTAAACCTAACAGTTACTGGAGCTAATGACTTTGTAAACAAGATAGTTGCTGGCTTTCGGCCCTCCCGGTTTGATTGCCAGTTCTGTAAGTGCAATGCTTTCCTAAAGGTTGGCAACAACCATTTTATAAAGTATTCCTTACACCAAAATAAGGGAAAAGGTTTTGCAGTCAGAAGAGAAATTTTTCCTTAGTCTTTGTTTTTAAGTGGAAGGCTGAATTACCTTGGCTGCTTTCATACACAAAGAATCACTGGTGTCTACTATGTCTCTGAACAAAAGCCAGACTTTTTCTAGTAGCTGAATGGTACCAAACTGAGAGCCCACTCTGAAGTCCGTTATCAACAGAATGGGTGCCTCGTGGCCAGCAGTAGTGTAAGTTTCCCATAATGTCCTGTCAACACATCTCAAGGCAGTTCAAAACAATTTAGTTTTTGTGACTCAGTCAATTCTTGATTTCTTTATTGATGCTGCCAGCAAGAGTGCTGATTGATTTTTGTGGTCTTCAGCACCTCTCCTAGGAAGAGGATGGCAGCCACCAACTCATCTTGCATAGATCACCACATCATCTGTAAAGAATAAAGATTAATGGTGAATGTGAGCCTCATCTTATTTGAAGCGTTAAGCTGATGAGCAATGGATCTCTCTAATCCATGTGTATTTCAAACACACTTACTAGCATGGTCCTATATATGGTGATGTAAGGTTTTGTATCTCATGAACATTTTGCTATGCTGAGTCCCCCTCCTTTGTGTAAGGTTTAAAGTCATGTTCCTGCTCCTTAAGGATTGATTTAGATTCCTTTTGTAGTCTCTGTAGCAAGGACAGCTACAACTATTTGAGTGGAAATAAAAAAAAGTATTCTTAGAACTATGTTGAGACTGTGCAGATGGATGCATCCAAACTATAGATCAGTACAGTAGAATTCTTATTCTTAGCGATCACTTGGCTAAATGAATCAAATCTTATTTTCCAGGAGTTATTTCCTATTATGCCTAAAGTTTTTCTCCTGACATATAGTGTAACTGAGGATTTGATTTCAAAACGTAACCATTATTTATCTGATTTTCTTTGATATTGTAAAAGTTAGGAAATAATTTCACATTTCTTTGTGTGTTTTTCCTTTATTGCCATCTCTGTGCAAAGAATATTGTAATTTGTAGGAAAGTCAATTAGAATTGATATTGACCTGACTAACAGGGCATAGCTTTAAAACACCTTGGATGAACATAGTCCGGAGAAAATAGACCTTTTTCTTCTATATATATGTATATAACTAAACAAGCTTACTGAATCTGAATGTAAACCTTGATTCAGCAAAGAACTTAAACACACCTTTACCTTTAAGCACGTGATCTGTTCTGTTGACGGCAGTGGAACTAATTGTGTGCTTGCAAACAAGGAGTTTGATTCCATTGTTAACGACTAACAAATTTATTTATGCTTACAGTTAAGCCTGTGGTTCTTTACTGAATTGGAGCCACCATGATCACTCAGATAGAAGAATCAACACAGAGATTGCTCAGGGGGATCTGTATACTACTTACCAACATCACTTAAAGGAACGATGTAGTCATTGGCTTTAAGACTTGAGCTAGCTAGATAAATATTTACCAAAGAAGAAGTGCTTAATTATTAAGAACGTGTATTTTAAAAATGAAGGCTTAATGTAGAGAAATGATACTTAAAAAAATATTTGTAATTTTCACCACTTACTGTATGCACTATAAAAGAAATTCTTCTTCGAGTGCTGCTTGGATACATTTAGTAATAGGTGTATCCATGCCACAGCGCACAATTGGTCAGAAACTTCTGCCCTAGCCTGTCAGGCGAGGGCTGGTGGCCACTGCCCCACGCCACCCCGCGGCTACATATGTGGCCATAGCCCGGCCCCTCCTCAGTTCCAGTTTGTCCGCCTCAGCAATGTTTCATGGAACAGCCCACTCCTTGCGATCATGCAAGCAGCCTGTCTCCTTCGTTTGTGAGCCAGCAGCTTGGTTGGGAACACCTCTTTGTGGATGTTGTTCCATGGAAGAGTGCTTTCTCTTCCGAGTGCCTGCCAGAGCAACAACACTGCTCTACTCTGCTGCCTGCCATGCCAGGGTTTAAACCTTGTGCTGCCTGCAGCAAGGCTTCCCACGGGACGACCCCCACACAAAGTGCCTTAAAGCCTGGGTGAAGCCCACTTGGTCACCTCCTGCTCCATCTGTCTGTCCTTTAAACCCAGGACAACAAGAGACAGGGAGCAAAGACACTGTGCGTTGGCCTCTGGGCAAGTAGGCAGCCCATCCCTGAGGCTTCAGGATCTTCTCTGGCACCACGTTCCTCTTTGGCACCAGAGCCTTCCCAGCACCGCTCACCACGGGGCCACAGAAAGGCTGGCTCAGTACTGGTACCGGTACTGGTCTCCCTCTCAGGGGTCACCAGGGGCCATGGGGAATCAGTACTACTCCCTGCTACCCCAGAGGCATTCGAGGCAGCAAAGACACTTCTCTTACTCCCTACACCGCCCTCTGCGGTACCCCTCAGGAAAAGGGAAAAACTGGCCTTTGCTTCTAGGCTCTGGCCCTGCAAAGGGCACCAAACACCCTCTCCGGTCTTGGTTCCAAGTTCCTCGATACCAGAACCCCATAGCCAGAGCCCTGGTACCTTTGAGCTTTCTCCTCAGCACCATGTCACCTTGCCATCCACAACACTGTCATCGCAGTTCTGGATAGTGTCCCTTCTTTTGAGTCCAGAGGATGGTGCCTCAAGGGAGCCTAAAAGGCCCCGCCCTTGACTCTCAGCATCGACACCATTTAGGTACTGACCCCATGAATGGTCTACGCAGGAGACTGTCTCAAGCTCTTGCGGTGCCATGGAGCTCCCAGGGGCTCCAGCGCCTCCGGCACCAGCCAGAACTTTAAACCCCATGTCATCTTCTTACACGGGAGATCTTGGCGCATTTTGACCTTCTACGCCGTGTTACTGCCCATACAGGGATGGAGGCTCAATTCCCTGAAGGGTCTGCCAACACACTTGTTGGGCCAGTGATCTCGTCTGGTGACCCTCTCACGGTCTCACTCCATGCTAGTGTGGGGCAGGGGCGTCACTTGCTGTGGGAGGGACCTGGGGCATGGGCCCAGGCCCCGCCCCCAGCCAGGGACATGGACAGGCACCGCCTTGCTGCCGCAGGTGGCCAGGCCCCGGATCCCCAGCTGGGGACGGGGCCGCCACGGGTGTGGGCAGCCGGAACCCAGATCCCTGGCAGTGGATGGGGCCGCTGCGGCTGCTGGTGGCTGGGCCCCGAATCTCCAGCCCAGTTGGGCCAGAGGTCTGGGGCACTGGTGCTGGGGTTCAGGGCATGTGTCCCGGAGTGCCCAGCGCCAGTAACGCCACGGTGTGTGGGACCTTGCATTGTCAAGACGGCAAAGTCCGGGCTCTATTCCCCTGGTGTCTGATATGGTGGGCCTAAAATATCAGGTTCTGGGAACACAGTTCCCTTCCCTCATCCACCACCCAGTACTGTCTCAGGGTGTGGTGGAGGCAGCCCTAGGTCCAGGCCAAATTCCCTGTGATCCCCTTCCGGCGTCGAGTGACACAAGGGAGGTAGACCACCTAGGGCGCAAAATATACTTCTCCTCTGCCTTCTAGCTGCATGTGACAAACAACCAAGCCCTGGTGGACAGATGTATGATCGATGTGTGGGAGTCGATGAACAAATTCAGACATCTACTCCCAGAGGAGTCTAAGTAGGATTACAATGCCTTCCTTGAAGAAGGCAGGATAGCGTCCCAGGACCTTCTCCTTTCGGCTTCGGATGCAATAGACATGGCCTCCTGTACAGTGGCCTCGGCCCATGACACTCTGCTGTGAGGTGTTGCTTAGGGAGGCGGGGGTACCTCTGGCCTCCCAACAAGCCATCTTTGACCTCCCCTTCAATGGGGAGGACCTCTTCCCAGCGGAGACCGAGGCCATTATCATCAGCACCCAAGACCCTTGCGGGGGGGGGGGGGGAATCAAATACTTGGGCCTCCTCCCCTCAGGGGCCCCTGAACATCCTCCCTCCAAATAGGAGTCTTAAGCACCTGATTTGCCCTTCTTGGCTTAATGGCCGAGTTATGGCACTCTAACCCCTCGAGCCTGGGTCCATTCTTGGACAGGAGAGCTTCTCCCGTCCAGTGGCCATGCCCCCTACTTGTGCGGAGGGGCCCACCCTACACCAGAGGTCACAACCTCTCATTCTGGCTGTTGCTTGTTGGTCTCTCCCTTAGACAGGGACTGCGTACTGCCCGGTCCCAACACACCCCCCCTTAGTAACCGGGGTAATGGGTGCCAACTGTGAATCCTCATTAGGGTCTTTCCCCATCAGGGAGGGAGCCCCCCCCATTCGCTGTCACACTCAATGATTCTCTGCTCTCCTGTGGGCACACAGGGCAGATCCCCCATAAATCTTGGGTGGAACAGCATTATTCCCCACAGTAGAAGCTGGGGACACTCCTCTGGTGTCCCTGTTGCAACTCAGCCAAACATCTGCTCACTTAGCCTTTAGGGCACACCTCACAATCCCGTGTGCCCTGACCCCATAGATCCAGAATGGTCTTGTCTCTGTCTGGGCTCTGAAGCCCCACACCTTCCCACCATTTATGAAGGCGCCCTCCATCTGTGCCTTCAGTCCCACGGAACTCCGGTGATCCATAATATGACACAGCCCAGACCCCTCGGGTCTGACAGTTGTCCAGCAGATTCCAGGCCCCCCACCCCTTACCGTCTGGGCATCCCACTGTCACCTGGCCGTGGTGCCAGCGCACATCAGCGGCATCGGGCCCTCAGGCTGATATCTTAGACCTGACCTCTTGCACCAGGATCAGAGACCTTTGGGGATAGTTACCTCCTTGCCCCAGCCTCAATCCCTGGTAATTTATGTTCACCTTGGGGTGAACACACATGGGGGCACCTCTTCACGTTAAGGCTCTGGCCTGAACCTTATGTTTTCCCCTTCCCAAATAAAAAAGGGGATCTCTTGTCTTTACCAGAAGAGAGCTCTGCTTTCCCAGCATCCTCGCCTGGGGGCCCCTAACGGGCCGCGGATTTTTACCAAGCAGTCCTGGATACCCCAGGATCCCATGAACCAGAGCTGTGTTCTCCTGTGCTCAGAAGGTTTTGGTTGTTACAAGGGGGATGGACAGTGGCCTAAAGCTGCTCAATAAGTATGCTAGGGTGGACAGAAACACCTCTGATAGTCACTGCCAACTGACAGCACAGGCCACTACACCAGCCTTTTCCCCCTTCTACAGGTCAGACCTGATACTCCAGGACCATTTGTCCCTTACTTGCCTCTCCCAGGAGGCACCCTTGTCCAACTCTGGTGGTCAGTCCTTATGATGCCACCCAGAGACCCATCACAAATTTTCCTTGTAAACATTGCCTTAAGTGCCTTCCGGAGCCTGCACACCAGGCGGGTGTCTCCCAATAGACTGCTCGTTGTTAGGGTACCCTATGGACCAGTCATCCTCCCTTCTCTCAGGTGGGATGAAGTTGCTGCCCAACTCAGGCCGTCAAGCCTTGATCCCGGCCCTCAGGCCGGTGATAATGCTCAATTAGAACAGCGGCCTAAAGGGGTTTCCGCCACTCCTCCTCGGGAGCTTCCTTACCAACAAGTGTTCTCCCCCATCGGAGTACCTGCCCTAACGACACGGGCATATGGCAGTTATTCTCCCTGGCAATTCCTACACTTCAGCCAGGGGCCTTATTGAACAAGGTTCTACCTTCCCACACCTTCCCCAGCAGGATTAACCCTTGTCACGCACAAGTTCTGGTGCCAGACAGCCATGGGACCCCACAAGGACGGTGGGAACGTGTTGCCAGCCTGTCCCTCAACTCGAGTGATGACCTCAGTTCCGAGCAAACCAGATAACCCTCATCATTGGTCATCTATCGCTTCCCTAAAAAAGGGGCGGGGGGGAAGCAGAGAGAGAAATCAGTCAAAGGGGGTAATTGGAGCAATGCCTTGCTATGGTGACACACCCCAGGCCCACTTAGCCTGAGGGAGTCTTTCCCCTCCTGACCATTACGTTCTCAAGATCTCTCTCTCCCCCCCCAGCTTCCTATGCCTCTTTTGCATTCAGGGTACTGGTTTCCTGGTCCCTATCCACTCTAAAGCTGGGTGTGTCCTGTTAGATATGCAATTCTATGACCTCTGTGGCATGAGTACTGCAATAGGGGAATTAGGGCCGAGGCTATGGAGAAGGGTTTCCCCCCCACACCGAATTCCCTTATTTTGATACCGTCAGTAAATCATTGATTATCAGACACTGGTCACTAGATGCTTTTCCTTGGTTGGTGTAATGCCTGGGAATGCTTATTGGTTCCCTTCCACGAGAACGTTGGGAAGGTTATGATGTCTTTGCTGAAGACACCTTGGCCTGAGGTGACACTTAAATAGTGCTGTGGCTTGCCCTGGACATGGTCAGTCGCGCCATCCGTACAACCGGGGATGAGCAGCTTTGTCCCTCAGGGCGCGCTTAAGGGGGCAGCGGAAGCATCGCATCCTATTCAGCAATACTCCCTGCCTCATCCTCCCGATGCTCCTTTTGGTCCAGCTAAGAAAAGAATGGGGTTTTTTTCCCCTCTGTTTCTTTTTCCATCTTCCTCACATTCCACAGTATTCGGTACCTATACCTGGTAGAGGGGTAGCTCCAAGATCCGATACCTGTTTCCTGTAACCTTTACACTCCAAGTGATGCTAGCGCCAGGATACTGGACTACTTCTCCTTAGCTGTTCCTTAATATCAACTGCTCAGATCCTTAGACCGAGTCACTTCCTCAGTTTCAGTCTTATAGGCACTTCCATTGGAAGTCCCACATTAAGGGACGTTAGGCCTTGCCACCTTTCATGGATTAGCAGGCTCTCCACCACAGCAGGACTCACATTTTATCAGTCTCTGCCTAGAAGCTGAATCTTAGCCACCACCTGCCTTGGTTAGAAGGGTCTCAATGTTGAAGCCCCTTTTTCCTCCAAACCCCACATGTGAGGTTCTTCCTAACAGGCCATCTATTTCCTACTGGGGCCAGATCTCCTGGCTCAGGTTTCTTTTACCTGGTCTTCGGGTCCAAGGCCAACACCTTAGGTCCCTCCTTGGAACCTCACTGGCTTGACATCAGCTACCTTACTTGGGAAAGCGATGCCAGAGGCAGATGGGGCCAACTCCACCCACCATCCTCGAGCATGGCTAGTAGTCACCTATTACTGAATGTATCCGAGCAGCGCTTGAAGAAGAGCGGTGGGTTACTTACCAGTAACCGCCCTTCTTCGAGATGGGCTGCTTGGATTCATTCACAACCCTCCCTACGTCCCCACAACTGGAGTTGACAACTTTTAGGGACTGAGCAGGGGCTGGGTGATGGCCACATATATAGCCATGGTGTGGCCTGGGGCAGTGGCCGCCAGCCCTCTCCTGACAGGCTAGGGCAGAAGTTTCCGACCAATTGTGCGCTGCAGCATGGATACACTTATTACTAAATGAATCCGAGCAGCCCATCTTGAAGAAGGGCGATTACTGGTAAGTAACCCACCAATTGCCTGGCAGTTAAAATATCATACTTTCAATTTTAGTTTAAACACCCAGAATGTGTTTTCCGTGTATATTGACTGATTAGCATAAACTATCCATCTAAGAATATTTAATCATGATGGTGCAGACACAAGTATCTAACAAATGTCTTTTGTTAATTTATAATATACAGCACAGCCAATAACATTCCATGCCCTCTTTCAATATCAACTATATTCTCTTTTCCAAACATTTTGGATTTCTCTTGCATGGTCTACAAGTGAAAAATAGGTGACATGCACTGCAGATCAGAGATGACAAGTCACTGCTGTGCCTTTCATGTAATAGGAACATAAAATATTTTAATAGCTAGTTTATAAAAAGATCTTTGGTTAATGGAGCATTCAGAATTGTTGTTCCAATGCTAAATTACTAATTCCATAAATAATGTGAGTAGATTCGTAATAAGGTATTTCCTCAGATAGCACGTTATTGTTTGGTCAAGTTCTGGTCTCATTAAAGATTCCCTACTTTCCAGGAGAACAGTGGGTTATTTATCAGTAACTGTCTTTCTTCAAGATGGGCTGCTCGGATTCCTTCAGTAATAGGTGTATCCATGCTGCAGTGCACAATTGGTTGGAACTTTTTGCCCTAGCTTGTCAGAAGAGGGCAGGCAGCCACTGCCCCTTGTGCCACCCCGTGGCTGTATATGTGGCCACCACCCAGCTTCTCCCCAGTTCCTAAGAGTTGCCAACTCTGAATGCAGGGTCGGGGAGAGGGTTGTGAATGAATCCGAGCAGCCCATCTTGAAGAAGGACAGTTACTGGTAAGTAACCCACCATTCTTCTTTGAGCACTGCTTGGATACATTCAGTAATAGGTGACTACTAGCCTTGCTGATGGATGGTGGGTGGAGTTGGCTTTTCCGCCCTCAGCACAGCATCTCTCCAATGCGGGTAGTTGTCCAATGAGTAAGGTCATTGGAGGGTCTAAGGTATTGACCTAAGGACCATGGTCCAGGCAAGAATGACCTGAGATGGTAGGATCTAACCCAGTGGAGGATCGAAGGCCCAGCTTGCCCGAGTGCAAGCTAATGTGCAAGGGCAGAGCGGCTTGAGGTCACCCTATTCTAAAGGTGTGAGACAAGACACATCGTGGCTATGATTGAGGAATGCTTCACCAAGTCGAGTACCTGAGAAGGTATTGGTAGAGGTATGCTGAGGCTGGATAGCTGGGTATTCTGGCAGTAGCACATGATGGCACAACACTTGTGGAGGAGTTTAAAAAGACCCTGGAGCTGTTAGGCTGGCAACGGTGGATACCAGACACTACATGAAGTGGGGAGAGGGAAGGGGAAACCCATACTTTCCCAGTCCAGCAGAGAGAAGCACAGGTAGACCAGGAGCCAGAGATGACTATGTGAATCTGGCACACTTCGTGTCTGGCAGCAAGGGTGATTTTGCAAGGAATAAGGCAGAGAGGACCTGGGAGAGAATACGTCCTCCTATTTTAGCGGAGAAAACACCAGAGACCAGAGGTAATAGATGACAACCTCCTACAACACCAGGCATAAGTGGTGCACTCGAACCGGCATGAGGGAAGACAGGTGCTTAACCTATGCTATAGCACTAAACGAGCTAGCCATAGGTGAGGCTTCATATAGGCCTGTAGAGTATTATCCGAGGCCAGCATGACCCTACCAATGACATCGTGATGCTCCCTTTTTTGTGAGGTGAGCTGTCAACACCCATAGCATTGCACTGACATTAGGGAATGGTATTATTACTATTTCCCTTGTTACTTAGTAGTAGTAGTAGTAGTAGTAGTATTTCAATTTGATGGCTAGTGAATGGCCACCGGGACAGAGCTGAAGAGAACCTAGGCCAGCAGCTGTTGCAACTAAGGGCAAAGTCCGAGGAGTAAGCTCATGTGCCCAGAGGGCCCCGGGTGCTGGTCCCCGTGGCCTACAATACCGTTTTCGCTCTCGAGATGAGCGATCTTGTGGCGTGCAAGGACCACCACATTGTGGCTCTGGCCTTAAGATGGACGGAGTGCGGGGAATGTGCGTACCAGGTTTGAGCTTCTCTGTGAAGAGGGAACCACGAAGATCTCGGGGATCTAAGAGACAAGGAAGGGAAGGATTTCCTCTAGCAGAAATACAGCAAGGGCATGTACCCCTGGCCCTCCCCTTTAAGACAGTTTTCAGTCTGTTATGTCCTGTTTGTTATTTTTCTGCTGTTGTTGTTATTATCATTAATATTTACGAAGGAGGACGGCCTCTACCAAGGGTCAGCTAGTTCCCCAAAATTTGGTTTGCTGCTTGGAATTTCAGGGATGGTGCCGATGTCAGGCTCCGTCGAGTGTGGAGGGACCTAGGAGTTGCTTGGGACCAGAGCTTAGTATGCCAAGTGGGGGAAGGGGAGTTGTACCTGAGGGAACTCTTAAGAGAGAATTCCCGAAGCTAGCCTAAGGGGTAACCATGGCACTATGGCTGTCCTCGGGAGGTGAGCTACTGGAAGGAAACTTCTGAGAAACAATGTTTGGGCTCATACTCCTACCGCATCTACAGAATCGGTCTCTGATCCATCTGTGAGATCGACCACCAGCAATGGATGTAAAGGGGAAGGCAGGTGGTCCAAAATTCCCCAACCTTCAGCCGGAGGAGGAGGGGAGAGGGAGGCGTCCGGTTAATATTGGGTTTGTTCTGGCGTTGGGATGGGACCCAGGTATGTTTGGAACAGCCCTAGTGCTCATTGAGTGACTTTAGGTCACTTCTGTTCACATGTGACTGTCCCCAGGGAGCTAGGGGTAAGTTAGGGTCATGGGGGCCGAAACATAGTTCAGGCTGCGGTATTCGAGAACAAGGGAAGTGCTTCCTTTTTTATGTTAAGTAGCCTCTTTTCCCATACGGAGAGGCTCCATCCTGGTGAGGCCTCTCTCAAGCGTGCTCACCAAGGCTATCGACCAGCTGATGGAAGTGAATGCAGGAGGGTTTATTTCCCTAATAGAAGTCACAAGCAATTGACCAAATGCTTGTGTCTGGTGACCAAGTTCTGACATTTGCGTCTGGTACTTGATGGTGCATGACCCGGTTGGCCTGCCCCATTGGGCTCAGAAAGGGGTTGGAACACCACTGAACTGGTGTACCTTAGATCCCTGGTTGGGGATCGTTGGAGCGCGAGCTATATCATGCTTGGTGACCTAAAGGAAAATGGCACAAACAGCGAGTAAGGGAGAGTGATGATCTCCACTGTACCATACTGATAGGGACACCTTGGATACTTTATTGAGGATCATTTGAGCACCAGCTAATTTGTGCCTGGTGACATAAAGGAGAAATGGCTCTAACAGTGAGTAAGGAAGAGTGAGGAGCTCCACCCAACCCTGCAGACAGGGAAAGGAATGCCCTCCGGTAAAAGAGACAGGAGGGGGAGCAAGAAGGGAGGATCCCTCTTGAAGGAGGATCTCCTGGACGTCTGGTTTGAGAGGTGTAAGGAGCTAAAACTTTACCCAAAGGAGAGTGTGTGTGCATGTCTCCCGGGTACGGGAAGAGCACCGATAGGGAAACGCCCAGTGTATCTTAGGATGTGCTGAGGGAAGGTGTTATACCCTTTGATGTTTGGAGATGTCCTTATTGTTGCCCTATGCACCACGAAAGGAGCAGGGGAGGTGCCGCACAAGGAAGTGGAGGAAAGGGGGGCTTCCCCCTGCCGAGGAATCAGCAAGGTATTCGGGTGTGGCAGTCCTTTGAGCTGGTGTTGAACCAGCTATCTAAGGATTGCCAGAGGGAGTTAAGCCTACAGTCCTCCAGTCTACCAGCTAAGCTATCAAAGGTAGGGTGAGATCATGGGAGGAGGTGGGTCTCCTCCAATTACTACAAGTATTTAGAGAGAGAGAGAGACAGAGAGAGAGAGAGAGAGTATATAGAAGGGCCTGGGTTAGACCGTGGCCCTGCCTGAAAAGAGAGCTGTCTATCAACTCGTAGGGAGGATCATAAGTCAGTGGGCACCCCATAGGGCAGGGGTTTTCAGGAGCAGTGTTTTGACACCTAGCCTGGCTGGTTGTGAATAATTACCCCTGGTTGGAAGGTCGGCGCCCCACCCCTCCCGGGACTGTGGGGGTGGAGCCGGAACAGAGGGGGTTCCAAAACTGGATTTCGAACTGAGGTCATGGTGATGGGAATTAACTCCTCACTGTCGGCTGGTGGAGGGGAAAAGTCAGACTCGGTGTTGTACCTTACGAGGCCGGGAGACGTGGAAGAGGCCCCAAGGGAAGGAGTCCCAGATATTTTACCTTCTCCCAAGGGTCACAGGCAGTACCCAAAACAGCACTGGTCTCAGGCGGAAAGAGAGTGTCACTGCCAAAGGGGAGGTCAAGGACCACCTGTTGGGAGACCGGGGGCACTCTAGCCTTCTGTAGTCAAGCCGTGCGTTGCAGGGTCACGGCCAAAGCCAGAGTGTGGGTGACTGTGTCTACTGCATCCCATGCGGATAAGAGGAGGTCCTGAAATGCTATCTTGTCCTCCTTGAGGAAGGCATTGTATTCTTCCCTCACCTCTTGTGGGAGTAGGTGTCTAAACTTGTTTATTGACTCCCAAACGTCCAACATATATCTGCCCACTTGGGCCTGGTTATTAGCGATGCGTAACTGGACAGTGGAGGAGAAACATACTTTCCGGCCTAGTAGCTCTAACTCCCTAGCATCCCTCGATCTTGGGAGGGGGTCATGGGGAACCTGTCCCAGCCCTAAGGCCGCTTCTACCACCACTCGAGATGGGACTGGGTGGTAGGTAAGCGAGGGGGACTCCGACCCTGGGACTCGATATTTAAGGCCCGCCGTATCTGATACCAGGGAGACAGAGCCTGGGTTTTGCCAGCGAGACAAGGCTAAGTCCCAAATGCTCGGGTGGAGGGGAACTGTGACACGTTCTGATGTGAACACCAGCCCTAATAAAGTGTTGGTGGGTCCTTCAAAGGATTGGACCTCCATCCCCATATAGGCAGAGATACGGCACAGAAGGTCAAAATGTGCCAAGAGGTCCCCTGTGTAAGAGCATGGTACTGGGTTTAAAGCTCTAGCTGGTGCCAACTGAATCGGCGCTGAAGTGGACGCAGTGGTCTCTTGTGGGGACCAATCATGGGGTTGGTACCAGAATGGCGATGGTGCCGAAGGTCGGCGACGTGGCCATTTAGTACCTCTTGAGGCCCCTTCCCCTGGGCTGGGGGGGGGCGGGGAACCATTCGGGACCTTGAGGACGGTACCAGGGATGGCAAGGTAATACAGTGCCGGGGAGAAGGCTCAGTGGTACTGGGACTCAGGAAATGGTAGGTTCCAGTGTCGGGGAACCTAGCACCGACACTGGAGATGGTGTTTGGTGCCGCTTATGCTGTGCCCAGATCTTCGAAAAGAAGGCTGGCTTACCCCTTCCAACGGGTACCAGGGAGGGTGGAGTAGGCAATAGGAGGAGTGTCTTCTTCACCTCAAATGCCTCTGGAATTGTAGGGAGTGGTACTGACCCCCCTGATCCTGTGGGGAGTCCTGTGTCCCCTGGGGATAGGGTGCCAGGAAGGCTCCGGTGCTGAACCGGCACACAGTGTTGCACGGCACCCTGAGGCCTTGGGGGTAGGCTGCTGTGCTTGCCCTAAGGCCAATGCATGGCGCCTTTGCTCCCTGTCCTTGATTGTCCTGGGCTTGAAGAACAAGCAGATGGAGCACACGGTGACTAGATGGCTCTCACCCTGGCACTGGAGGCACTTCTCGTGGGGATTGTCCCACGGGAAGGCCCTGCCGCATTCGGTGCAGGATTTAAACCCCGGCAGGGAGGACAGCGGAGGAGCACGATGTCGATGCTCTGGCTCGAGGGAGGGAACCTTCTTCGGTGGAACTAGGTCCACGAATAGGTGCTCTCAGTCAAGCGAAAGGCTCATAACCAGCAAAAGACAAAAGAAAGAGGCTGCTTGCAAATGCAAGGAGCGGGCTGTTCCACAACTGATGCTGAAGCAGACAAAATGGAACTGGGGAGGGGCCACATATATAGCCACGGGGTGGTGCGGGGGGCAGTGGCCGCCTGTCCTCTTCTGACAGGCTAGGGCAAAAAGTTCTGACAAATCATGTGCTGCGGCACGGATACACTTATTACTGAATGTATCCAAGCAGCGCTCGAAGAGGAATAAGGGTGTTACTTGTATGTCTGGCCAAATTTAAACTGGATAGCCATATTCTGCCTCTTGAAATTCTCCACGTTTTAAATGGCTGTAGTATTTTTTTATTTTCTGCCCTAAACTCTTGTGTGGTATCTTGTTTCAGTAAATGCACAATGATCCAGATATGGCTTTGGAGTAAATGCAGTGTGATTCTGATTACTAGATTACTTATACTAGTTTAAATGAATTCAGAATCTGAATTACTGTATTCATCTGAAAATTACTGATATTTTGCATTTACCTGAGTACTCACATCCTGATAAATCAAGACATGCTTTGCAAATGCTTTAGTTTTTATTTTTCCCTGACTCTCTCTCATATATTTGTATGGGAACTACTGGCATACAAAATACAGCTGTATAAAAAAAAAACAAAACACATTTTGGGCCCTCTGAATGACAGTTAAAAACAAAACAAATGCTACTTTATTTCTGCTATGCTAATTTTTTAGCTACTTAATTTCCCTTTTTAAAAGACAAAAAAGATGTACTGCATAACTAGATCTGGAATTAAAGATCTGATAATAATAAGTCACAGGACAGTATCAAATGAGGTTAGTTAAAGCTGGGTAGTAAAACTTTTTGAATGGTAGAAAAAATATTTGGTATTGTTGCTTTCTAGTTTACTTCCATGATAATTGTTAGTAAGTGCATCTTTGTCCCTATTCCTGTAAGTTAGAGTATGTTAATCATCTGTGTTATATTAGAAGTATCGAACCTCCCTTGAAAAGTCACTTTTGTTTTTCAGTCTTTTGTGTTTGTCACTTTTGTGTTGTATATTTATCAGGTTGTGGCGTCCAGTTTATCCCTACCAGCACAACAGCTTTATGAGGAAAGGAATTTTTGGTTTAGATAGAGCTTGTGAGGGATTGTAATAGGCCATACAAACTTAATTATCTTCTTCCTCCCATCTCTCACTTTCCCCTAAGGGTTCAGCTGGGGCAGAGTTAAAGCACATTGGTGGGTCGACAGCCAAAGTTTTCACATCAGTTCTCTGTTTACCTATTCTGTGGATTATTAATGGAATCGGGGGTCATGTCAGCACAAAATTTTATGATCCTAGTGTATGTAAGGCTCCAAATGAAGAGGGAGGATCTTTAATTTGGATGGTGGTAAAAATACCAGTTGCTACCAGAGCTGCCATGATGCTAGAACCATTTTGTTTGAATCACTGTGTATCAGCTGTGGTGTGAATTTGTTATGTCAAATTCTCTAGTGGAGAGGAGATCTACTAGAGCTTGAAATCCAGCCTTTTTCACCTTCACTAAATTCAGTTCTAAGCGAAACAGAGCTGTGTTTTTGTGTACCTGCCACAAGCACAACGTCAAAAAAGGAACACAAAGAGTTAAAGTATTTTCCCCAAGTCATTATGTCTGGCCTAAGAATGACCTCAACCCTATCCTAGTCTCTTAGAGTCATTGGCCTGTGTTCTAAACAGACTCTAAGGTAAATTGCAGTCCAGAAATTGTTTGCTTTTTTTGAGTGCCTTGGATGGCTACATGCACACAATCTTGACATTGTTAGTAAGGGCACTGTTACACCCAGGAACTGTAGGTGTAGTAGCAGATTAACCACTCCAACTACTTTCATGTTTGTAATCTTTCTAATCTTGAGCTGGTAGCCATGTTGTTTGTCTCCTTCTGCACGTAGGCAGAGCGTGGCCTGGGATTGTTCCTGAGGCTGTTATTACAGTGGTGGGTACAGACTGAAATACACATCTCTTCTAAAGTGTGCAGACACCATATTAAATGTTATGCTAACAAATGGGAGCTGAACTGAAAAATCCCTTGTGATATATTCAACTAATGAAAATGCATTATTAAAATGCCCTTTTAGGAAACTTAGAGGGTAAGTGCTTTTCATACAATTGAAAGTAAAGTTTTAAACTTTTATTCTCTCTGACTCCCTGTCTTAAGATAACATATGTACACAGAAAAACAAACAAGGAGTCTTGTGGCTAGCTCTTCTCTCTCCCATGAAAGCTCAGGTGATAAATAAATTTGTTAGTGTTTAAAAGACACACAAGACCTCCTTGTTTGTTTTGCTGAACTAGACTAACATGGCTACTTCTCTGGAATATGTACATAGGTTTATCAGACTATTTGATCTGTCAGACTCAACACACTGTCTCCAGCAGTGGTCAAACTGGTATTTCAGAAGAAGGGGAGAAAAACCCAAACCCAACAATTGTGTGGTGTTGATTGTACATGAAGCAAAATAGGATTCTTTCCTGATGATTGCAGCATTCAGTTTATGCTTTGAAGCATGAGATTTGATTATGCTTACCATAGCTTGAATAACTACAAACGTTACTAGTCATAAAAGCAGATCTGAAGTAGAGCTCTGTGCAAGTTTGAAAGCTTGTCTCTTTTACCAGCTGAAGATGATTCAACAAAAGACATTACATTACCCATCTTGTCTCTCCAGAAAAACTATCCAGGTCTTACAAAAATCTAGCCTCAATATTAGATTTTGAAGGGTGAACAAGATTTTTTTTTTCTTTCAGGAGCTGAAAAGGGAGTAATTTTCTGAGCAGATATCAGTGTGAATCACTCATATTTCCAGCTAGGCTACTTTGGATTGCCAAGGTTAGTTGCAGCAGAGAGACAGGAAAGCTTTTTTCTCTTGAAGATTTAAAATGATCAGGGGTGGATTAAGGGCTGCAGGGCCCCTGGGCTTCCCCTACTGGTGGCCCCCTTCCACCAGGGGCCCTGCCCTCCCCCACACCAGCCTAAGGCTCTGGCCCTCTATGGAGGAGCCCTGGGGCCACGGGGCTGGCCTTGGCCCCAGGGGCGTCGCTGGCGCTGGGCACTCAGGGGCATGTGCCCCGAAACCCAGCGCCAGAGCCCCAGATCTCCGGCTCAATTGGGCCGGAGATCCGGGGCCCAGCTGTCAGCGGCCATGGTGGCCCCGTCCCCAGCCGGGGATCCAGGGCCCGGCTGCCCGCGGCTGCGGCAACACCGTCCCCAGCCGGGGATCCGGGGCCCGGCTGCCTGTGGCTGCGGCTGCGGCAGCCCCATCCCTGGCCGGGGATGCGGGGCCTGGCCGCCTGCAGTGGTGTGGCGGTGCCTGTCCCTGTCCCTGGCCAGGGGGTGGGGCCTGTAGGCCAGGGGCGGGGCCCGTACCCGTGCCCCAGGTCCCTCCACCAGCCAGTGACGCCCTTGCTTGGCCCATTCGATCAACCCTGAGGGCAGTGGGGCCAAATAGGATCCCTGGGGCACTGGGCTGTCCCCCACTGAGGGGCTCGCCTCCTGCTTGCCCCCCCCCCGGCCTGGGGCTCCACCAACCCCCACTAGAAGGGGCCCCACCTGGGCTAGTGCTTTGGAGGTCAGGGAAAGGGGCAGAGGCCACACTCCAGCCCCACCTCCTAGGCCAGCCAGTCTGCCCCCATGGGTGGGGTAGGCCAGGCTTGTTCACTATGTTCCTTTACACAGCATTATGAGAGAGCCCCTTGACTGGTGATGGTGTCTTAGAATCACAACAATCAAATGTATTAAACTGCTTTGTTTTTCTTATTTGCTGCTTGCATATCAGCAGTGGTGGAGCAAGGGTGTCTGGCATCCACCAGCGGTGAAGCCCATGTTTGTGCTGCCCCTGGACACTCCACACCTCGCAACCCCCTTCCCAGCCTGGTGTCCCCCTGCAGACCGACACCTGGAGGCTTGATCCCCCACTGCCTCCCGTCTTTACACCACTGCATATCAGCCCTGTTCTGTTCTATATAGGGTCTAGTATTGCACTCATGACTATAGTAAGAAGCTTCCATTAGTGCACTGAGTTACATGACTAGGATCTGTCACATGTTGTTTATTCTCTCATCCTTGCCACAGCGGGGAAATTATGTGTGGAGTAGCCTTTTGTTTTGGATGGATGGGTATGCTGGGGTTTTTTGAATGCACATGCTATGGTATGGTTATATTAGAGAAGACAAATCAAAGAAGTGTGCCTTGCACTTGGAGCAAAAGGAGGTGAAGTCTGATCGTCCTTAATTCATGTGGCAGTTAATTCCACAGATTCAGATTGTGGCCATGTCCTTTGAACCATATCATTGTCTGCATTATCCTGCTCTCTGTTTTATCTTTCAATTGCATCTCCATTATTTGTGTGATGAAGTGAGAGAGTCAGAAATAAACAGTGAGGATCTGGGAACTTGGGAGGGAAGGGGAGAGAAAAAACTTGGGAGGAGTGCCCTTTCCTTTTGTTAACCATGCAGATTTTAGAGCCCTACAAGCCCAGTTTTAAACACCAAATTTATTTAAAACTTAGAGTTTGACAAAATTGCCACCTAGCTAGTGCCTAGGTTCAAACTGAGGCGCCTAGTTGGTATGCTCCCCTACCGCCAAAAAACCACCACCATCACTTGTGGTGGCAGTGGTGGCACATAGCCCTCTGCTGCCAAATCCCCTGAACCCTGCTGCAGGTGGTGGCGGCTCTATTTTTAGGCACCATGGGGCATTCCACCACTACAATTCCACAGCAGAGCTAGATGCCAAGGTGCACACCCTGGATGTCATGGTGACCTGGTGCCCAGAGTTTGTCAAGGCCTGCCTTAACAATAGAAGACCTGGCACTCCACTATAATTTAATTGTTTGGGGAACAACCTACGGCCATTTGGAAGTACAGTATTAGAATGAGAACATAACCCAAGCTTTAGCCTGGTTTGTTTGTGCTGTGCTCTTACTGCATTTTCTGACACGTAAGCCTGTGGCACCAGTTAGTCATCCCAAAATTAGGTGCGTTTTGAGAGAATGTTAATATGGAAGTGAATAAGATGGATTCTGAAAGTATGTTGCAATCCTTTCCTAAACCAAATCAGACACTGCATTTAGTGCCAGAGGTAGTAAAGATGGAAGGGTGGTGTGATTGCAGAGATTTGGATTTACTTGGAGACTATTGAAGGTAATCAGTGTGATCAGAATTTTAGGAACACAGTGCCATGCATCTAAGCTGCTAAATAACAGTGAGATTTTGTAGGAGATATTGAGAGAGGCTTGTAGGTAAAATTCCACACTTCTTGCTTCTCAAATAGCAGCTCTCTCTAACGCATTCCAGAGGTTTAGCCTGCTTGGCTTAAAGTACAATTTTCATATTGGGCTAGGAAGTCATTCCAAACTAATAATAATATTTTGCACTTCCATACCAAGATGTGTGCATAGACTCAGTGGGTCAGAATTTTGTCTAAACAGGGGCTATAATATTTCACAAACTATTTTTTTGTTAATGTTTGATTTGATTCCAATATTCTTACTCACCCAGTGATCCAAACACCTTCTTTGTGTAAACAGTGCATGAGTGGAAACTTGAACAGGGCCAAAACCAGGTGTGCATGTCACAGAGGGGAGCTTTAGAATAATATTTGTAGGGCTGTTTAATTTATATGAAGGCCTTTCATAAGGTTGAAATTGAAACAGAAAATATAGCAAAAGTTCAGCTATCTTCAGATGGCCAAATTCAATTCTGGTACAACTCTGCCGAAGTCTGTAGACTTTCACCAGGAATTAATCTGAATTTGGTCCCTTTCCCCAGGCTGATGGGTACGTTTGCTTAGGGCCTGAGTCTCCCACGTGTACTCACATTTGTAATATCTTAGTGCAGGATTAGACATCATTATGACTACTTTCCATGAGCAGTTGCATTGAAGATAGTGGAACTACTCATGAAGTTAGTCATGTCTCTGTGTAGAGGGGTGGCAGAATCAGGACCTTTGAAAATAGCATAAGAAGCATACACATCTCAAACTTCTCTGTTTAAATCTCCTTCCATTCTCTATCTCATTCTTTGTGTGTCAGTCCTTTAATTGTGATTGTAAATTAAAACTCAAGGCCATGAGGAAGTTGGAGAGTTTAGCTGATGTTGAACCTCCTGACAGTAAATATGCCTTGTGGTTGGTCTTGATTGTTCTGGTCTCTCCTTCCGGCTTGTCTTGATTGTTCTGGTCTCTCCTTCC
>ML681963.1:93634679-93743553 GCA_007922195.1 Podocnemis expansa | reverse complement strand
CTGGTCTCTCCTTCCGGCTTGTCTTGATTGTTCTGGTCTCTCCTTCCCCTCGCTAACAGGAGCTGGAAGTGTTGGATGCTCTTTTGTCTCTCTGGCAGTTAATATTTTAAGCTGCTCAGCAGTAGTCCTTTGAGCTGATTTTGGAGTGGTGCTAATGCATTCCATAGAGATAGAAAGATGGTGGCTGTAAGGGGCGGAACAGGTGACTAGAGGTTTAACTGGTACATAGGGAAGGACTGGGGTTAAAAACTCCATTAGGTATACATAATTCTGTTTCAAGTAACAAATATCTTTATACTTTTATTGTAAGAGATGCAAGTTTAAAGAGTTGATTGGATCAGAAAAGTGGCTGGCCCTCTGTTACTCCACATGTTAACTTGTGGATATGTTTTACTCAGATACAATACAAAAGATACAGTTTCCGCCTGTTAGCACTGCAGATCTTGCAATATATAACATAAGAAAGCAACCAATATGGAATCTATTCCTCCTCATTCATTGTCTGTCAAATTCCAAGTAGTGAATCTGTATTATGGGAGATGATGTCAGAGACAGAGAGTCCAATGGAGGTTGCTGCTGCACTAGTATTTATGTTGATTTGTAAACCAAATATGTTCTGTCCAAAGTCACTGAGACAGAAAGTGTAGAGACTTTCCTTGTTGTTTATTTCTCCAGAGTCAGTTTTCTGTTGAAACTCAACTTGAAGCTGCAGTCAGGTCATGAAAAGCAGTATTAGCAGTCTTTCCTTACAGATGAGATTGAAACCTATGTAATTTAAATGCAAGATATGATGAAGGTATGTATAATCTTATTTCCATTTATTTAATATCTTGTCAGCTTGGATTTTCTTTTAAAGAGCTGCTCTGAAAAAGTTTGGTAACACAGTTTGTGGTATGTAATTTCTTGAAATCTATTCCTAAATGCTCTGGTTTCCACGATGCTGTGCTTTAGGGGCAGCAAACCTCTTATGGGAGACTAAATTGCTTTCCCTTCCAAAGACTTGAGTCTCTGAAGTTACCACTGGCTGGTATCCAAAAAGAAAAAAAGATTTGTTGGTACAGCCTGGTGTCTGCAAATGTGTGGTAACATAAATATCCACTCAGCTGTTTTCATTGTGGTGAGAGCTGATAAAACACTTGTGGCTAGAGCTGAATGGAGTCAAATTCTGCCTTTAGAAATGTGCACATATTTCACTGAATTTTGATAGTTTGGATTCTCTATGGGAGGTCATCTAATTTGTACACTAGCCATCTGCCCTATTGGGAAAATTGAATAGATTATAAGGAAGGAAGAAAACAGTTTAAATCTTTTTTTTTTCTTTTTTAGTCTTAAGGCTTTAGTAATGGTACAAAACAACTGAGGGATTATGCTGAAGCAAGAGAAGGATTATCACTGTTCAAGCTCTTTAATGAAAACCTAGATCATTCTACATATTTAAATGGTTGTACTGGGTCAAAAGCCCTCTGTGTCCAAAGCAGTTCATAGACAGTTCTACCATCTCATTCCTATGAACTTTTAAACTTTTTAGGAAGCAGAGAGGAGAAGAGCAAAACATTTCACTTCCATGAAAACCCAAGCAATCTCAGCAAGAACATGGTCAAATGAAGATTTACCTCCTGACCCAAAAGTGTTGCTAAGCATAAAACTGAAAAATATCTGCTCAATTTATTTTCAGATAGTTCAGTTTTTGCTTAAGTAGATTCTACTTAGTTCTGTCACCTCATCTGAAAGCCCATTTCATCTCTGCACTTTTCCATATCCAGTCGAGGGTAGTAGGTCTCAGTCTTTTCTATAGTGTGACCCCATGTTACAACAATTTTTTTTTGGCTCTCTGCCCCATCTTGCCATAAAGAAGGGGAGTGTAAGCTGCTGCAGGGTTAGAACCCAGACCTGCAGACAGCTTCCATCTCGAGGCTGCCATATAGCAGTGTCTGTAACCAACTTGTTCTCCACCACCCAAGACCCACTGTGAACACAGATTATAAGAAGTCCTGCCTCAAGAGGTTGACAGGCAGCATGGATCTTGGTTGGTTCTGTGCACTATATAAATGCATGGGGATTCCAGGAAGCATCCAGACAGTAGCATGACTTTCCAGCAGCCAGTACTAGAACTAGATATTTTAGCACCTGGGGCACACCGTAGCATGCAGCATGGAACTCATGGCCCTCAATCGAGTGGTCAAACGGAGTCTCTTGATACAGCAACCAGGGCTTAGGGCCCTGCCAGCAGCTGCCATGATCATTTCAGCTAGCTCCTTGCTGTTGAACTGCTGACTTTCCCCTTGGCTTGATTTGGACTTCGCCTCCTAACCCACATTTGGACTCTGACCCTTGGTATCAGCCCTGGTCTGGTACCTGACTGCAAACTCCTCTGCTGCTCTCTGACACTTGTCCTGACTGTCTTTGTTAGGAGCCTGACAGGAAGTGTGGTTGTTGTCCTTTGAATCCTTTTGTGACCTCTGGTGGTCACAAACCCCAAAGTGAAATGTATGGTATAATTGCTAGTTTAGGGAACTGTGAAAGTTCAGAGAAGTCTTTTATTCTTGGCTCTGCCACACACTTTCTTTGTAAACTTGGATAATGCACTCTGTCCTTCCTGTTTCAGTTTCCTGATCTACAAAATGGGGTTAAAACCATGTTATAGTGGCTGTTAAGCTTAATTAGTTAAAGTTAGTAAAGTGCTCAGAGCTCCTTGGATGGAAGATCCTTTGAAATATCAACTTTCTTTTCACACATACTCCATTTTTCAGTTAAACTCTAAACATATTTTAATGACTTACAGATTTAGAAACTTTCTACTAGATGAAACACCCTAGACATGGATGGAGCTTTTTGTCCCAGTGCTAATGCTTGCAAATCTGTCATGCTGAAGGTCCCAGGTTACAGTCAAAGGCCTTTGTAAATTTTCCCTAGGAAACTGTTAAGAGCTCCATAATTAGAGTTCCATAATCCATAATTTTAAAACTAAGTTAGACAAACTCCTAGAAAAGTGTACTGCAGACACCTGTTATTCATTAGTAGAGAGATGAGCTGAATGATCGTATAGGTTTTTCTCCTTTATTTCTAATGCCATTCTAAATGTTACAAATTTTAGTTCACCTCGTCTGTCCTGTAGTGTCATGTTGTACTGGACCTGGCCCACAAATTAACTGAAAGCTAACTTAGCTAAGTGGAGAGTGAAACTTCTAGGGTGTAGTTTAAGAAAATACTGATTCATTTTCTACTATCAGATGACAACAGTCAGGCATTTGCTGAGTGGGGTGGGGTAGTAAAGTTATCTTGACTGTGCAATAACAACTTCTGTCTTTGGCTCTGAAACCTTGAGAACACTTAGGCAATATTTGACGGCTGTTTGCCGTCGGCCAGATAGAGTTGTTTGTTCTACACTTGTACTGTAGACTGACTTTTGCACAAGCCAATAGCATAGGGATTTCCTACACTTGCGACATGTCTGGTTTTCCAGATGTATAACATGCCTTGTGTGCAAAAGAGTTAAATTTCAATCCAGGTGCCTCTTACTGACCCCCGTTACTCATCAGCTGGACAAAACCATGTTCATTATTCAAACCAACAGAATATCTTCATCAGTGCAAATAAGCATTGTGCAGCTATCCTGTTTTGAAATACTACACCACGTATAAGTTACAGCTGTTATGTTTTTTTAGCTATGTGTTCTCAACCAGCTGGATTCTAGTTTAGCAGTTTAAGCATTTTCCTAGAGTGGATGTGGCAAAGTAGCCATCTGGGAGCTAAAGGAACGGAAGCCTGATCTGAAGTCAATGGAAACATGCCCATAGACTTAACCGGACTTAGGATCAGGCCCTGAGACAGCTACTGGGTCCACACGTCTATAAGGAATATTGTTTGTGTTGATTGGAAAGGACTGTTTGAAGGTCTAGGACACTTGGGGGCTCTTTGGGCTCTGCCTGCACTTCTACAATCTTCCATTTGGGAGTTCCATAAGGGACATACCCTAGAAGTTTTTCCTTGGTTGAGGGTTTTCTTTCCGAGAGCAACTTTTCTACCAATGGCTTCATCTCAGCTTGAAGGTAGAGGTTTTTCTTGGCAGTGTGCAGGAAAAGACTGGGGTCTTTGAGTTGAGGATGTAGGAGTTGACTTAACCCAGTTAAATTCCTGGGGAATTTGCAGTGTTTGGAAATGTCCCCTTTAGTTGAGGATATGGAATAAATGGCCAGAAAGTAAGGAAAATTTAGGGGCTGACCACTTCCAATTGAAGTCGATGGGAATAATTTCAGGGGGCACCATCCAAGTCCTGTTTTCCAGTGCATTATCTGAGTTTTAAAGTCTTACTCTGGTATTGTTGATTTAAAGCTTGTTTTGGTGCATTAATGATAATTTCTTCATGAAATTAGTGTTGGGACCATCTAATTTACCTCTAGGAAATAGTGCACCACTTTATAATAGAGATTATGTTCACATTTCATTACTGAGGAAGCTGAGGCATAAACTGATTTAAAAGAAAACTGTCCCATGGTAGATGCCTTTAGCTTGATGTAACTCAGTAGTTTTCAAAGTTGTTGAGCTTCCATTGAAATCTGTCTATTTGGATTGGATCAGAATTGAGTTATAACTTAGCATTTTATTTTAGTTTGGAGTAACAACTTATTCCTTTCAACACAGTGTCATTTTTTTAATGTGCACATCCTTAGATGGATATAAACCTTTAAACATTGAGTGAATTAGAGTGTTTTCTTTAGAGGGATATGGATGAGAGAACTGTGCCCTATGAAGACTGATTGAATAATTTGTACTTTTAAAAGAGAAGTATCTTCTCTGACCTTGTCTGTTACAACTCCCTTTTCACTGACCTCTTTGAGTGTCAGTTCTCCAGATTCCATTGTGTGCAGAATGTGGCTGTGTGGGATAGCAATCACTTATGGCTAGGTTTTTCCTGCCCTTTCCACTAATGGATCCGAAAGTTCTCTGATAATTGTGTACGTCTAGGACAGCTTTGGAAAATACCTTGGTGCCACAGAGGGGAGTAATCTCCTCTCTTTGATGTTTATATTAGCTGTTTTTCCTTTTTAATAATCAGAACAGGAGGAAATGTGGTGAATTAGCTGCATGACAGAAGCAGAGGAATTCATTAAAGAAACTAAAATGGGTTCTGCTCAAGTTTCAGGCTTTAGGGTTGCAGTCACAAAGCAGTCATCATTTCTCTCTCTCTCTCTTTTTTTTTTTTCTTTTGTGGCACCTTCCTTGTCTATGAAACTGATATTTAACTTGGGTGTGAGTGAGCCTGAGAAAATGAGCAATATAGTGGAAGCTTTGAACAGGGATTTTTAACAGCATTAATATTAACCAGTTCCTTTCAGCTGTATTCTCTGATGTGGACCAGGACTTTTGACAATGGGAAGAGAAAGAGTTTGGATAGTTGAGAGGATTATATGGGATTGAACAATCCTTTGCTTGTAGGACACTGATTGATTCAGGTGAAGCACGGTTGTTAATGACTGGGACTTTTTACCATCTGATAGCAGTTATAAGGCCTGTGTGAAATGAGTGAACAATTTCACTCCATTTCATAATGAACAGGTTTCCCCACCATGGCTGTCACTAAATAGCCCTTTTGTTGGCCTGTTTTAGCAGAATGCTTTAGCTGAGAACTGAATGGGCTGTGGAGCTCAAAATACTTTCTTATCCCTAGAGGCTGTCCCTATAGGTCAGTATTGTGACACTAGGGACAGTGTGATGTGTGTGGAAAAGCTTGCAGGGCTGCTGACTGAGCAGTTCTTTTCTTTACTCTTCAGGACTCAGACATTTAAACATGACTCAATTTTGTGTTTGGGTTGCAGCAAGCCTTCTAAAATAAGTCTGTGAGCTAAACTTGAGCTCAATGCTTTGAGGTTTGCTTATCGTGAGCTATCAGTGAGAGACACAATGTTTTCTCATTACCCATTAGTTAATTACAGGTATGTTGCCACCTTCTAGACCTGATTCAAATTGCCTGGACAAGCTAGTCATCCATTTCTACAACATGAATGGGAAAGAAACATTATAAAAAGATGAGGCCAAGTTTGTGATGTTACATGCATGTACACACACTTTTCACATACTTAACTTATGTGTGCAAATTTTTGATATATGTGAACAAATCAGAGAATTATGTACATATGCCATCAACTAACTTACACATGCATACAGTAATCAGCCAGTCAGTTCTATACCTGAACTGGGATGGCAGTACTGAGCCAACGGTTATAGCACTAGCTTGGGACTAGGGAGACCTAGACTCAAGACCTGACTGTGTCACAGACTCTCATGTGTGATTTGGGTAAATCACCTAGCCTCTGTGTGCCTCATCTCCCCATCTGTAAAATGAGATAATAGTACTTGTCTACCTCGTGGGATGTTGTGAAGATGAATATGTTAATTTAAGGTTGCAAAATGCTACAGTAATAGGAGGTCCATGTAAGTATCCAACATAGAAAAATTGTGGACCAGATTTATAGAAGGCAGTTGTGTATAGTAGCGTAAATGTATTTGTGTGCACCACAATTGGTATGTGCAAAACTGCATGCATGTGCATATGGACAATATGTTTATTTTCCTGGAAATAATGATACTTTGTATGTAACCCCTCTTCTGTTTTTACTGAATGAAACAAGCCTCACATTTGAATACAGTGTGATGAATCAGCTGAGCTGCAGGGCTGACTCGTTCTGTTCCAGCTTTATCAGACCAGTTATCTGCACTGTGGCACCCTTCACTACAAGAACTTCATTCAGAGAAGAGTCTTTAAAGAAGATGTTCCCCAGCTGCCAAATAATTCTGTGTGTGTAAGATTTTTCCGAAGCTTTTTCTACAGAGCTGGAAATTTGGACAAGAGAGGTCTTGCTCAGGAGAAAATGATAGTCTACAAGGAAAAGGGCAGGCAAAGACTTGTGCCACCAATTACTGCTGTTGCTTTTCTTTTAAGCATGGGAGTTTTATCAAGAAAGTCTTTCATATGAGATTTTTCTGTCCATTATTGAGAAGGCAAAATGCCTTTAATCAACATATTTGGAGACAGAGGTGCTGTTACTGCAGTCCTAAACACACACACACCCTGCTACTGGTACAGAGAGCCACAGCAGAATCAGTATAGTTCTGCTACATGAAGAGTGGGGACAAACTCTGGGAAATCTATGTAGAGCTTTTGCACATACTGAGTACCATGGACTACAGATCTACAAAACTGCGATTCCAATTTGCTGAAGAATTTTGAACTAGATTGTCAAGGGTACAGGGACAGTTCAATGCATGATCAGTAGCTTTGGTATTACACAGATTTATCTTCACTGCCCCATGAAGGGCAGATATGATAGAAGCATGAATGATTATACCTATGAGGCTATGGGTGTAGATCAGCTCCACTGCCACATCATGGCTAAGGATATTCCTTCCTTTCATAGGTTGTGTCTGTGGGTCTCATCAACACACAAATGAGGTTCTCAACTTGTGGCATAATTTGTCTCTTAAAGTTTACCACTTCTTTTCAGCTCTTTCCATCCTCGGAGTGATTCAGGATAACTAATCCTTAGCAAATGAATATGATACAAATAACAAAGTAGAATTTTCAGTATGATGCAAGCTCTATTTGGAAGTTATCATAGTGGCTTTTCAGCAGACGTAGTATATGCCTAGCTGTATGTACTGAATTAAGTTTTGTTTTCCTGCTGGTGGTGGTAATAGCAAATAATAAAATGACTTAATTGCATGTACTAGGCCAGATTGGTTCCAAAGGGGTAGCCATGTTAGTCTAGCAAAACAAACAAAGAATCCTGCAGTCCTTTTAAAGACTGACTAAATTATTTATTGCATGAGCTTTTGTGGGAGGAAATCCCACTTCATCAGATGCTTCAGAAGGTCCCGGGTTCAATTCCCAGGGGGTTGGACTCGATGATCTCACGAGGTCCCTTCCAGCCCTATGATTTGATTTGATTTGAAGATGCTTCAAAGCACCTGATGAAGTGGGATTTCCTCCCACGAAAGCTCATGCAATAAATAAATTTGTTAATCTTTAAAGAGGCCACAGAGCTCCTTGTTTTGTTTTGGCCAGATTACAATCTGAGTTTCCCAATGTAAATCTAGAGCAGCAGTTCCCAGACTTTTCCTTTATGTGGACCACTACATCGTCATCGAAAGCTTTTGCAAATGATCACATAAGCAAGCTATTTTAGACACAGCCTGTGGAGTCAAACCGATATGTTAAGGGCCATTAAAAATACAGCTATTTCTAATAAGTTACTATGCATACTCACAAATATATTGCACTCATCACAGTCCATTTACCTGCGGCAGGCCTACTAGTGGCGAAAACACACACCTAATGAGAAGGGATTATATTATTATTACATTATCTTCTCCCCTCATCCCTCCATGGACCACCTGCAGTACCCTCACGGACCACCAGTGGTCCACGGATCACAGGTTGGGGACCACTGATCTCAAGTATGTCTACTGGCTTCAGTGGAGTTAATCCAGATTTATATGAGTAGAAATACAATCATATCTGGCTTTCCTTTGGACTGGAGGTTGTTCGTAACTCTGAACATAACCGAACATTATGGTGGCTCTTTCAAAAGTTTACGGCTAAACATTGACTTATTATAGCTTTGAAAATTTACTGTACAGAAAAACCTGCTTCTTTTAACCATCCTAATTTAAATGAGACAAGCATGGAAAGGTTTCTTTCCTTGTCAAATCTTTTTTTAAACTCTCTTGTTGTAGCTTATGTTTAACACAGTGCTGTACTGTATTTCCTTCTGTCTTTCTTTCTTGTCTCTGCTGCTGCCTGAGTGTTTACTTCCAGTTCCAAATGTCATGTGTGGTTGACCAGGTTAACTCTGGTGTTTGTAGCTCTGAGGTTCTACTATACTTTTATGGTCTTCCATATAGTGGTAGTTGAGTACCTTCCATTCTTCTAATGTATTTATTCTCTGAGGCTTATTTGATATAGGGAAGTACTATAACCTTCATGTACAGATGGGAACCCACAGACAAAGGCCTGGATTCACAAAGGTAGTTAGGGAAGTAACTCCCAATTTTAGGCTCCATTGTGATTAGTCTTCTAAACACTTGAACTCAGTCAGTGCCTTCTGAAGGAAAAGCTCTCATGACACCTGTTCCTCTGCATGTGGGTATGTGTGCTGCTGCCTCAGCCTAGGGGCGTAAGTGATATATTTAAGGTCCATAAAGTCTATGATGAAACAGACAGTTGAACCCCTGGCTAATACCCTGACCACTTGACCATCCTGCATACAGCTAAGCTAGTACCAAATGTTGTTAAAATATTTTTGTTACTGTTGGATATTAAGTAACCAATTAAAATTAGCATAAATAATTCTTCTGCCTCTTATTATAACAGTGTAAGTACAAACCAAATTATTTCTATCTAGATGTATTTTTTCAAAGTTTCCCTTGAGGTGTTAGTAACTCTTTCATTAGAAATTTGTTGGTTTGGTGGCAAGATCATTGCCGTAGCCTGGCAAAGTTGTACCAGAGAAATTCTTTGTACTTGAGACTAGTTAATTCTTAGTAAGTTAGAAGCTTCCTTTATGGATTGTGCTGAACTACAGCAATATCTTGAGCATACAGGGTGCTAGAGGTTAAAGGGGATTTGCAAACCACATTTTGTAAAATTACATAAAAAGAATATTAAAGAAGGTGTTCTTTATTCAAAATGGAAAGACACATGAACTACCATCAATATTTTTCAATCAGTACCTTTACAGAAATTATGGAACTGGAAGTAACAAGGAAAACATCTCAACATCTAGTAAATATTCCTTTTCAGTGTTAGCTTCCAGAATTCAAATACATTTTTTTCTAACCTGATATAATTTACAGGTAAGAAATCATTATAAAACATCCACATACTTCACACAGAATGGTAGTGGTAGGATGACTTTGTGGTTTATGCATCAGGTTTGAAATACTCAGACTTCCTGGAAGTAGCTGAAATCCTGGCATCATCAACTCAACCCTCCAACCTTTCATGGTACTTTTAGTACCGTACAATCAGCTGTGTGTAAGTCATCTCAGTGAGACCTAAAAAACTGAAGTCAGGTCTGCCTCAGTGGATTCTAATGATCCCATGACATCCTTATAAATGTAAAATGGGGAGAGTTCCAGGAGTCCTTGGCCAAATTGTCCATTTTCTCCATCACCTGTTGTGCAGCATTGAGTGTGCTGGTTGTCTGTTACCCTCCACCCTGTTTCAGCAGTCCAGATGGTATGAACAGCTCCCTGGTATTCTTTGGAATGAAAGGTATTTGATCTTCAATCCCAAAAGAACAATGCTTTAAGTATTATTAATATTTTAAATTTATCCATATAATAGCTATTTCCCTATTGCAGGGGTCCTCACACTGGGGGATCATGATTCCTCAGGGGGCTGTGACATTATTATGGGCAAGGGTCATGAACTGTCAGCCCCCATGCATGCTGGCATGACAGGGGGAGGGCCATCACATTTGTGGAGGTATTGTCAGAGCCTGAAATATTTTCATTTGGAGTCTGAGCAAAAAAAGTTTGAGAACCTGTGCCCTATTGGAGTCATGAAATTTGCAAGTACTACAGCAAGTACAGGACTATAGTTTATATGTTACATTGTCTGTATTATATTTAGAGACCTGTGCATACTAACTTAGATTATACATTGCCCGTGGAACTAATGCATTTTGTATAATACAGTTGGAAGTGATATTCATAGCAGTTAAAGCTAGGAAAGACCAGTTAGATTTCTAGCCCATCATGACAGTGGACAACTTTCTAATTTGTGAAAATAGATACTGAGCTGTGCAACCTGCCCTTCTCCTTCTTCTAAGGCCCCACCCCTGTTCCTGTTCACGATTGCTTGCTGCTCTCTCTGCCTGCCTCCTCCTGCTAGCTGAGCAGGACTTTAGGGAGTGGGGGTGATTGAGATAGGCTGTTCAAAGGAGAGCCATGCTCCAGGGTGAGGGAGTGACTGGGGCAGGACAGGAGAGGGACAGAACCATTCTGAGAGCAGGTGGATGACTAGGACAGGATGTGGATGTAGCCAGTACCTCTCTACTCTGGAGCCATTCCTGATTGCCCCTCCAGGCTCCAGCAGCAGTTGTTACTCTCCCCCACCAGGTGGTGGAGACCAGTTACTGTGAGTAGCATCCAGTCAGCACTGTTGACCAGACAATGACATTCCCTTTTTGACAGGATTTTCTGGTTGAAAACTGGACACATAATAACCTGATCACCCTTTTCTTCTACAGTATATTTTCTAGTGCAGTGGTGTCAAACTCATTCAATGTGGGGAGCCACACTGGAAGGCCAGGGCACCTGTTGCAGGCCATGTGGCCAGACGTGTTCCTCAATCCTTTTCCTTTCCATGTTCAGAGTGGCATGGGCTCCCCTTTCCCCTCCCCAGCCCCGCAGGCTCTCTGACACCTTCCTTTTCCTCTATTGTGTGTACTCCCCTTTCGCATGCTGGCTCCCGGACTCTGGGTCTTCCCCGTCTCCTTCCCCAACTTCCTGGTCGTAGGCAAAAAATCAGTCTTAGTCACAGGGCCTATGTCTACACTTACAAAATTAATTTGAAGTAGTTACTTTGAAATAACTACTTTGAATGTGAATTGAAGTTATTTTGAATTAGCACTACTTTGAAGTTATTATTTCAAATTAGAGAGTCTAGTGAAGACTCTCTAATTCAAAATATTGTGGGCTTTATTAATTTGAACTAGAGAGTCTTCACTAGACTAATTCGAAATAGGGGAAGGCAGGCAAAAGAATGGGGAAATTAGTTCAAATTAAGCCTATTCTGTGGCTTAAAATGGCTTAATTTGAACTAATAACTTCAAAGTAAGTGATACTTGGAAGTAAAAGGAGGTTTTATTATACTGAATTAGCTGTTCCTTGTTTTGAATTAAGGAACCGCTTAATTCGATGTAATAAAATGCCTCCTTGGCCATGGAATAAGTTATTTCAAATTAAGCCTCCTTAATTTGAAATAACTTATAAGTTTAGACATAACAAGGGAGCCAGGCTGTTATCCTGCCTCTCCCCCTCCCAGCCCACTCATTCTCACTCATTCAGAATGCTGGCCTTTGATTAGCTCAGTCCTGGCTGGCCTTTGATTGGCTTGTTCCCATGTGAGCCACAGCTGCTTTTTCTTTTTTTATTTGTGATTTATGCAATGTGCTGTCAATCAAATTAGCATGCTGACTGACTGACTCACAGTGAACAGTTGGGGTGGGGAGCAGTGCGGTGGCTCTCCAGAGCTAGCTTGACCTGCTGTGACTGAGACTCTGATTGGTTGTCAGACCACAGCAGAGTTGAGCCAGGATTGGCTGGAGTGCTTCCTTTGTTCCCCTGCGTTGCGTCTCAGATCATGTGAGTGGTGAGTGAGTGAGTGAGAAGTGTGCCCTGCTGTGCTGGGAGCCTGTCTTTGGAGTTTGCTGCTGTAGACAACTTCCAGGCACAGCCCAGGCAGCCGCTTCATGGGCCAGATCAGCGCCCTTGGCAGGCCTGATCCAGCCCATGGGCCGGGGGTTTGACACCCCTGTTCTAGTGCATTGATTGGTTTAATTTTTAAGTGCGCCTATTATAGGGTTTCCATAGCCCTAATATATTTAATTGTTAGAAAGTTTTTCTTGCTATATTTTTATCCCATTGTTCCAAATTTTAATTCATTTTATGCCCTAAATAGTTCCTCTGACTGTTCCCTGCCTTCACACTTCAAATATCTTTAATCTGTTTTCATGTCTCTGCCCTCATATCCCTAAATTATAATTTAGATAAGCTCTACACATTTGTCTCTTTAAATCATTCCTCATAAATAAGCCCCTTCAGCCATTTAAGTGGGGGGTTTTGGCTCTAGTTTGAAACCTCTACCTTTCATCTGTCCAGAATTAAATGCAATATTCCATGTGTGCTCTTTGTTTTAATACAAGTACCCCCACTCTACCACCCCAAAATCCCCAAAACAGTCAGAGCTGCCTTCAGGTACGCAGCCTCAGGCTTTGATCTTGCCAAATCTGACAAGCTAAAGAGACTAAGGAAGATCACCACAGAAACACTTGATGCTGCAGGAAATGGTATTAGTGAGTCGGTAGACTGGGAATCAGTAGTGTAGCATAGTATTAAAGAACTCTCAATAGTTTACATGCTGTCATTGTTGTATTATGAAGTTTGGGACCAGACCAGTTATTGTAATTAAAATACCCACTGGATTTCTTTCATAACTGGTGGCGTTAGCTATATTGTTTTCTTGGCTAAATTCCAGGTGGAAACTGCTGCATTTTGCCTACTTATATTCCCATTGCAGTTTGAGTTGAACGCAGTATCATTTTTACTATCTCCCCTAAATTATCATCTAATGTTGTGTGCTGTTGAAGAACTGCTTCCTTCAAACCCAGACGTGACAGTAGTTCAGTGTAGGCTGAAAACTTCCGTGTGTGCTGGATTCATAGAAGTTCTCACAGTATTACAAATATCCATCATTATCTCAAATGTGAGTCTCTTGCCACTGCACAAGACTCAGTTCTGAGTTCCCGACTCAGGCAAATAGCCAATGGCTTTGTTGGATGTTTCCGCTGAGGGAGAAATGCAGAACTGGGCTCACAGGCTATACTTTGTGATCCTTCAAGATAAAAGGCCTTACAGAAAAGTAGACACTTGTATGAACTTTCTGTGCTTGTCATATTATAAAATCCAAAGCACTTTCCTTTTTAGCAATATATGTAATACCTGTGATTATAAACGGAAAGAATTTTTAAAATCTACTTTACTTTTCATCATTTTATAAATCATATAGTCTCCAGACTACGTTGCCAACTTTGTCCACATATCTGCACAAAAGACACCATCACAGGAATGAATGAGACCACCTACTCCATCAGTGGTTCATTCACCTACTTATCCACCAGTGTGATTTATACCATCATGTGTGAGCAATGCCCCTCTGCGTTATACATTGGACAAACAGGACAGTCTCTGTGCCAAAGAATACATGGACACAAATCTGACATCAGAAACAACATTCAAAAACATAGGGGAACACTTCAATCTCCCTGCTCACTCCATTGATGATTTGTTAATACTGTACTTAAACAAATGGATAACAAATCAAAGCTTCAACAAGAAACTTCAGAATTCAAATTCATATGCAGATTTTTGCTGGAGGGCTAAATAGAGATCTCTGTTTTTTCTTATTACAACAGTTGATTTGACCTCACCTCCCTCTACATGCTATTCTCTACTGTTTGAATTTAAACAACTGCTTTAATTTGCTGTAACAGTCTGATGCGATCCTATAACTTACACTTCCCTGCATTTATTTTCCTCCCATTTTGTGAGTTCCCCATCTTCAGGCATCTGATGAAATGGGATTTTCTCCCATGAAAGCTAATGTGATAAATTAATTTGTTAGTCTTTAAAAGTGCCACAGGACTCCTAATTTGTTATAGTTTCCAAAGGCTCAATCTTAACTCCCACTGAGGTAAATAGAAAGATTCCCATTGACCTTAACGGGAGTTGGATCAGATTCTGATGCTGTACCATGCTTTGTTTACACTAGTCTAGCACTAGTTTTGCTTAATTTTTGCACATGTACCTTAAGGGGAGAATAAGCTCCTTTGTGGGAAGTCAGAGGATGTAGAGAAGTTTCAGTGACCTAACTTTACCCTCTGAGCCCTACTGAATGTATAAGCAGGGGGATGTACCCACTATTGTGGGGAACTTTTCTGGTTTATGGACCACCCCGGTGAAGGTGGGTAGCAAAAGGTTCTGAGACCTTGCTCCCACTTCCTTTACCCAGAGACCTGCCTGACCTCAAAGGCTCCCCTCTGACTCTCCTGCATGGTGGGCTCCCTGTAACACCAACAAGACTGGCCCCAGAGTTCCTGGGGGCTTGATGCCCAATCTTGTTGTGGTCATTCAGGGCAGGGAGAAGGGTGTCTCCACTCTGAGATGCTGACTGCATGGGGCAGTTCCCTGGCCCACCAATCACTGTACACAATTTCAAGTAATACAATTTATTAAAAGAAAACAGCAATCAAGAATCAAATAAAAATTAAGAAAGAGGAGAAAGGTTAAAGGTAAAACACCCAACAAGTTCCTAGCACAGGGGTATCACACACACTGTCTCGGGGATGTAGAGGACGTTTTCAGTCTGTTTTTCACGTCGCAGGCCCTCTCTCCAGGTTTGGCAGCATTGCTGTGATCCAGGGAGTCAGAAACAGGCTCTGGCAGTGGCAACATGTCCCCAAGCTCTAGGGCCCCAGCATCAGATCCCCCTTTCACTGTTCCCCAGTTGCTCACTGCACCCAGCTCCAGATGGCTTCAGCCCTGGCTCCCAGCCCCACTTTGCTTTAGTGTTCTTTGGGACACTCCTCAGGCCCCTCTGGTTCTGCTGCTGTACATCTGCGCAGATCAGCTCAGCTCATTGGGCTCCATCTCTGGCCTCCTGCACCCAGCTCCAGACAACTCCAGCTCCAGCTCTGCTCTGTTAAGCTTGGTTTGGCTCTCTGCTGGTCCAGCTGCTGTGGGTCTGCTCTGCACAAATCAGTTCAGCCCAGCTCCCTTGCCTGGGTTCTCTGGCTGAAGCTGCTGGCTGCTTAGTGCTTTCTCCTTAGCTCTGTCCCACACATCTCTAAGTTGCCCAGGCACGTCCAGCCTGCAGTTTCAGCTCAGGGGTGGGAGAACACTCTCCTGGCTCCCTTCTTGGCCTGTCCAGCCAGTCAATCAGACTATCTTGGAACACTGGCCTCTCCCACTGGCCCTGGGGCTGTCTGTTTCTGGGTCCTGCTTCCAGGCTGGAGTGGCCAATCAAAAAGGTCCATTCAGTTTCAGTAAGGGGCTATCAGTCTCCTTACAAATGGATCTGCCAGCAAGCTGTTTGATAGGCTGAATGCAGTTTTGTTATTAGCTACCAAAATGTGATCAAATTTTGTGATAACTGTGCTGTTTCCTTCTTCTTTATCTGCTGTGCCCAACTACTTTAAAAATGTTCTGGCATCTTACATCTGAGGATTTCTTAAGTGTTTGACATGCCATAGAAAATTCAGTCTCACAATTCCCTGTAAGTATTTTTGTTACACACTTGAGAAAAGTTGCATCTTGTAACAGACTAAACAGTCACATGACTAGGGAATAAGTTTCTATCTCTTACTTCTAAGAGGTTTGGAAATAATTTTAATCAGAAAAAATATGTAAATCAGTAAATTCTGAGTTTTTAGATTGAAATTAATCTGTCATCTCCCAAGAGGCAAGTAATATTTTTTCACCTCTACTTCTGATCACCCTCCATTGTGGTGAAGAACCATTATGAGGTGCTAGAGATGACGGATGAGGTGCAAGAGGAGATGCCATGCATCCTCAGACGGATGAGGTGCAAGAGGAGATGCCATGCACCCCCGAGGCTGGGAGGATCACAACCATCACATGCAGGAGGAAATGTCGAGTTGTGGTGGTTGGGGACTCTCTTCTGTGGGGGACAGAGGCACCCATCTGTCCCCCTGAAAAGGCTTCTCGGGAGGTATGCTGCCTGCCGGGGGCTCGTATCCGAGATGTTACGGAGGGATTGCCGAGAATCATCCACCCCTCTGACTACTACCCCACGCTGCTTATCCACGTGGGAACCAATGATACTGCAAGAGGTGATCCTCAGCAGCTGAAAAGTGAATACAGGGCTCTGGGAGCACAGGTGAAGGAATTCAGAGCACAGGTAGTATTCTCCTCAATCCTTCCAGTCAAGGATAGGGAGCTGAGCAGAGACAAATGTATGTTGGAGGTGAATGTCTGGCTACAAAGATGATGTCATCAGGAGGGCTTTGGCTTCCTTGACCATGGGGTGCTGTTCCAGGAAAAAGGACTGTTAGGTAGAGATGGACCCCACCAGTCAAAGAAGGGGAAGACCATATTCGGACACAGACTGGCTAACCTAGTGAGGAGGGCTTTAAACTAGGCTTGAAGGGGGAAGGCAACCAAAGCCCACAGGTAAGTCACAGTGTGAGAAACCTGGGGAAAGGGATGGAACTTGGGGGAGCCAGGACTGAAATACCAGGGATAAAAGAAAGCGTAGTTGGAACATGGGGGGGTGGACAAATAATTGTCTTAGTCTCCTAAGGAAGCCCTAATACCGGAGGTGAGTGGGGAAGGACATTACTGGGAGAAAATGCAAGGAGGTAGATGCAATAGAACTGAAAATTGACAGGGGAAAGTAGGGCAATCAGCCTGCTATTTTAGATGCCTGTACAGAAATGTGAGGAGCCTGGGAAGCAAGCAGGAAGAAATGGTTGTATTGGTGCCAAGAAGGAACTATGATATAATTCGAATAACAGAGACATGGTAGGATAGCTTGCATGACTGGAGCTCTGCCATGGATGGGTATAAATTGTTCAGGCAGGACAGGCAAGGAAGAAGAGGTGGAGGAGTAGCGCTATATGTAAAAGAGCTCTATGACTGCTCAGAGCTCCACTATGGAAGTGAAAATGAGCCAATTGAAGGTCTGTGGGTTAAGTTTAGAGGAGAGGGCAACAAGGGGGATGTCACGGTGGGTGTCTGCTAAAGACTGCCAGACCAGGAGGAGGAGGTGGATGAGGCATTTTATGGACACCTAGCAGAAGTTTCTAGGTCACAGGCCCAGGTTCTCATGGGGACTTCAGTTACCCTGGCATCTGCTGGGAGGGCAATACAGCAGTGCACAGGCAATTCAGGAAGTTTTCAGAGAGTGTTGAGGACAACTTTCTGGTACAAGTGCTGGAGGAACGAACTAGGGGCCTTGCAACTCTCGATCTGCTGCTCACAAACAGAGAAGAATTGACAGGGGGAGTCGAAGTGAACGGCAGCCTGGGCAGCAATGACCATGAGATGGTAGAGTTCAAGATACTGATTAATGGAAAAAAGGAAAGAAGCAAAATGCAGATCCTGGAGTTCAGAAAAGCAGATTTTGGCTCCCTTAGGGAAGTGATGGGCAGGATCCCTTGGGAGGCTGATTTGAAGGGGAAAGGCGTCCAAGAGAGCTGGCTGTATTTTAAAGAAACCCTGCTAAGGGCACAGGAAGATACCATTCCAGTGAGCAGAAGTAACAGCAAATGTGGAAGGTGCCCCGTGTGGCTTAGCAAAGAACTTTGCAGTGAGCTAAAACATTAAAAGGAAGATTACAGGAAGTGGAAGCTTGGACAGATGACTAGGGAGGCATGCAGAGATATTGCTTGGGACTGCAGGGATAAAATCAGAAAGGCCCAAGGACAATTGGAGTTGCAGCTAGCAAGGGGTGTGAAGGATAACCGGAAGTGGTTCTACAAGTATGTCAATAACAAAGAAGAGAATCAAGGATGGTATAGGTCCCTTACTGAATGGGGCAGGTTTCCTGGTGGTGGAGGATGAGGAAAAGGCTGAAGTGCTCTATGCTTTTTTTTTTACTTCAGTTTTCACAGGGAGGGCCAGCTCCCAGCCCACTACACTGGGTGCAGCACATTGGAAAGACGAATAGAGGCCCTTGGTGACGGAAGGTCAGGTTAGGGACTACTTAAAGAAGCTAGATGTACACAAGTCCATGGGGCCAGATGAACTGCATGAGAGGGTGCTGAGGGAGCTGGCCGACGAGATAGCAGTATCACTGGCCACTATCTTTGAAAACTCATGCCAAATAGGGGTGGTGCCAGAGGATTGGAAAAAAGCAAATATAGTGCCTATCTTCAAGAAAGGGAAAAAGGAGGATCCGGGGAATTACAGACCTGTCAGCCTCACCTCAATCCCTGGAAAAACCATGGAGCAGGTTCTCAAAGAATCCTTCCTGAGACATTTGGAGGAAAATAGAGTGATCAGGAACAGTCAGCATGGATTCACCAAGGGTAAATCATGGCTGACCCAACCTCATTGCGTTCTATGATGAGGTGACTGGATTTGTGGATGCGGGAAGAGCCGTTGACGTGATATACCTCGACTTTAGCAAGGCTTTTGATACAGTTTCCCACAAGATTCTCATCAGAAAGTTAAGGCAGTATGGATTGGATGTGTGGACAGTAAGGTGGATAGAAAACTGGCTAAATCAACAGGCTCAGCAAGTCAGAGTCAATGGCTCCATGTCTAGTTGGCAACCAGTAACGAGTGGTGTGCCCCAGGAGCGGGTTCTGGGGCCAGTTCTGTTCAACATTTTCATTAATGATCTGGATGATGAGATAGATTGCACACTCAGTAAGTTTGTGAATGACACCAAGGTGGGGGAACGGTAGACACACTGGAGAGGAGGGATAGGATTCGGGGAGACCTAGACAAATTGGAGCAGTGGGCCAAAAGAAATCTCAGGAGATTTAACAAGGGCAAGTGCAAAGTCCTGCACTTGGGATGGAAAAACCCCATGTACTGCTACAGGCTGGGGACCCATAAGCTAAGTAGCAGCACTGTAGAAAAGGACCTAGGGGTCATTGTGGATGGGAAGCTGGATATGAGTCAGCAGTGTGCTCTTGCTGCCAAAAAGGCCAATGCTATTCTGGGCTGCATCAGTAGAAGTGTTGGCACTAGATCGAGGGATGTGATTGTTCCCCTCTATTCAGGACTGATGAGGCTGTATCTGGAATACTGTGTCCAGTTTTGGGCTCCCCACTACAAAAAGGATGTGGACAAATTAGAAAGAGTCCAGCAGAGAGCAACAAAAATGATAAAAGGGCTGGAGCACAAGATTTACGAAGAGAGACTGAAGGAACTAGGCTTATTTAGCCTGCAGAAGAGAAAACTGAGGGGGGATTTGATAACAACCTTCTAGGACCCAGTGAAGTGGGAGGATCTCAGATCTCAGGCTGCAGCTTGAGCCTGTATGTTTGCACTTTAGTTAAACAGCCCCTTAGCTTAGTAGTTTTCAGCCCCTGTGTCAGAACAAATTACCATGTCACCATACAGAGTTAAGTGTGTCGCGGAGAGACATGGAGATGGCTGGGTATGGCTGGGATGGGGTGGGGGTTGGAAATACGACTGGTGTGTCCTGTAGGGTCACAATGTGCTGCCAAGTATGTCATGACCTGTAAAAGGTTCACAGCCACTGCTTTAGCCCAAGTCCTGAGAGCATGAGTCAGCTGGCACTGGCCAGCCATGGTGTCTAAGTGCCGCACAGCCCTAGTCTATACTTGCTGCACTTTTTGGCCGCAATCAGCAGGAGGTATCTCCATAGATATCTTGTGTATCTCCTGTCGCCTGCCTTACTCCCAATTACCTCCCTGTGCATGCTGCACTAAGGCGAATGGAAATGCCAGCTGGTTGAGTTAGCACTACTCCAGTTATAGGGTGGATGTTACAGTGTCAAGCTGGAGATTGATTGAGTGCGTCTTTACAGACTTCAGTTGAACTGAGAAGAGCTCAATGACAGCAGTGAATTTGCTGCCATCAGTATAGATATACCCTAAGGGAACTGTTGTGACTCAGTGACAGAGCTGAGAATCAGACCCAGGTCTCCTTTTGGTTAGTCTCCTACTCTATGGACAGGACAAACATGGGTCAAGCCTAGGAATAGTTACATTATGTAGCCTTTGTATTTTGTGCACCTGGAATATCGCATGACTTCTGTAAAACCTCATTCTTAATGTAGAACAGTCAGTGGTACAAAATAATTCCCTTGGATATAGGGCTACATGAAGTGCAATGCCTAAGCACAACAAAGTCCATTTAAGAATACTGTAGCAGATAAAGATGTCCTTGGCTTTATTATTTTATTTTAAAAGGATACTGTCAAGATAAATATCATTTTCTGGCTGTACAGGTCTATTCAGATTTAACTGTTCTGGTGTGCTTTTAACTTTTCTTCCAGAAAGTGCATAGAATTTTTCAATGGTTTCAGTATGTTGATTTTAAAATTGAAGGGTTATATTTTGAAAAGCAACTGCGAAAATGACATGATGGTGTCCCGTATGTGTTTGCCTTGTGATCTTCCACAGCAAATGTGCTCAGTCAACAAGTTGGAAAATGTTCCTTCTTTCCGCCAGCACCACAAGTTCCCCTGGGACTCTGAGAATCCAGCTGTGTCTTTCTGTCTCATAAATTGATCTCTATAAACTTCAGCAAAATCAAATTTTGGTCTCAAAATGTTTCCCCAACTATAGTTACAAACTGTACCTAAGATTAGAAAAAGAGACAGAGGTTAGAGGGAAATCTTTATTTTTCATTTTACTTGGTGCATTTGACAGCACTTTGTGTATAAACAGTTTTAGTGTTTCATCTGGGTAGTCAGACATTCTTCCTGGTTATTTATGTGGCTCTTTCATAGGGAACCAGAGGAGAGACTTTTTAAAAAACAGGAAAATATGATTGAAACCCACAAAAATTCTCTCCTTAAACCCATTGTTTAAAAATGATGAGATTTCAGGTGAATCCCTTTCGAAGTCAGCAATCGATACTTAGCTGAGAATGCTTTGTCTGACACTGGAGACAGAGCAGAATCCAACTTCTTTTCTGTAACTGTATGAGAGACAACTGAGTTAACAGGACCAAACATTTGTTTTCATCCAGGTGCTGCAGTGAGCAGTGACTTGAAATCTATGGAGATACCTTGAGTAAAAAGGTAACATAGTTAAAGGGTGACATTTCTGGCAGTCACCACACTTTAAATGAACATGCTTCTTTAACATTCAAGGAAGATATTTGCATGATCTACAAATCCAATGCTAAACCCTGTATCAATTTAGATTCAGAGTGAAAGTATCCCATGTTGTTAAGGGAAGGGTAAGATTCTGTCTTTGCCATATGGTTTCCTTTAAAGGTATTTGTGTTCTAAAAGTCTGCACTGTATTAAGTTTGAAACCAAACTGTAAAATGCTGTAGTGGTTGGCTTTCTTTCAGAAGAATAACCTTTGAAACACAATTCTGTAATGTAGAAAACCTGCTTTTAAGCATTGTTTTGATCTAAAAGTTTTATAAAAATATTACACTCTCCAAAGCTTTTTATTAAAACACATTTTATCCTCTCGACAATGCCATAGTCTGTGTCAGATTCCTAGTTGCTTGTTCCCTCTTCTAGTGGATGTGTTACACTGAACTTTGTCTAACCAGTAATCCATATAATAGCAAAATAAGGTTTCCGGATCTCTCTCCCATCTATCTATAAAGAAAGGGAGGTTTGTTGTGACCCCTCGACCTTTTCTTGATCACCTAGTAGAACTGGCCCCAGATTGGACCCTCATGTTGTATGGAATCTAATTCAGATGACAGGTATTACACTGATGGCCCAGAGATGGAAGTGCTCTATTCTTATCCACAGAAGAGGTACAGCACAAATAGAGGCTTTTTCGTTTAACCCACAATCTTGCCAGTATACCTCACACTGAACTAGTGACCAATCCTGTCTGGAGGGCAGGGAGTTCATTATTCAAGTTTATTCAGTCCTACATATCTTAGAAATTACTAGGAAGGGCAGTGGTTAGTGCCAATTGCAATGGGTTTTGTTTTGGTTTGGCGTTTTTTTGTTATACATAAATATGTCTGCTATGAATTAGACCGTGACCACCCCCTCATTTCCCATAGGCCACGGATCACTTGTCACATGGCAAAAGCTAAGGAAGTAAGATGTGATGTACTAGATCAGACTGTTTATTTTGTATCCTCCTCCTTGCAGAATATGGTGATATCCCTTTTTTGCCTTTCTTGCTATGTACATATGCACCAGAACAATGTACAATACTGTACATAGATGAATGAGTGGGTAACTATGCATCTCTTGTGGCTTTGGTGATTGTTTAAGCTATAAGCATGAGACTTGATTACCCTTTTCTCGGTTTGCTTAACTACAATATTGTTTTTGATCATAAAGTTACCCAGTTCTTTCCTAATTTGGCCCCATTTTCAAGTTCCACAAAAATATTCATTTGCAAAACCTCAAGCCAATAGAAATATTTCCATCTTGGTTAAAAAAATTATCCATTTGAAATGTTTTTCTCTAAATATATAGGCATTCTTTCTCACAGTTTGCCTGCCAGATGTTGCTACATTGTGATAGTGTATGACAGAAAATTGACTAGAAATTGCTGGAAAGTAACCAAAGTAGAGAGCTGAGCAGTTTTCCGTTATCCAAAATGAGTGAAATGCAAAAAGTGAAAAGTAAATTGATCATTAAATGTTTGGTTAAATAAGGAGATCTGTTTTTTGTTTGTTTGTTTATCTATTTATTTATTTTTTAAATGCACAGTGGTGCTGAAGTCAATGGAGCATAAGCACATGCTTTAACTGTGTGTTCCTTTAAATCAAGCTCTTTTATACTATTTCATTACTTTATGATTCTGGTCTATATAAATTGGAAAAGCAGAAGCAGCACTAATAGTGAAAAATAAAAATAAAATAATGTAGTTTTTAGTTCAAGTTTGTGGCAAAGATTCAAGATATGGCTCTAGTCTAATGTACTTGTCACTGTGATATCTTCATGCTGGTAAAAAAATTAAAGGAAGCATTAAATGTATTAAAAAGAACCCCGTTCTGTATCATTGTTTTATGCAGCAACTGCTAGTGAAAACTTTTTGTTCGTTTGAAAGAAGATGCAGCTTCATTCTTGAATTCTGTTCTTTAGGAAGAGGCTTTTGTGAAAAAGATTGGCTTTGCCGTGTATTCTGAAAATTTGCAGCAAAAAGTCTGTGCCTGGAGCCCAACTGCAGAAAGGGTGTGTCCCCATCTAATTATTTTACTTTGGGGTTTGTCTGCCACAACAGACTCATTGAGTGTATGTAGTAAGTAATCAGGTTTTCTTTAAAATAGCCGGCTTTAGCTCTTTAAGAGAATTAGAGACAAGGGCTGGGGTTTTGACTTGTTGGGGAATGAAGGGGGAGCCAAGTGAATGTATATGGTGTACCTGAATGATAGGTTCTTGCTACCCTTTCCTGCTTTATAAGCAGAGTGATTATAGAAACTAGACTTGTTTTGTGGCTATTACCTTTATCCCCGTCCGGAGTGAGTTTCATTGGTCTGTCCTAGAGGTGATGAAAGCATGATCTTCATTTGATAGGAAAGACCATAATTCTTGACTAGCCAAAGTGGAAGAAAGTATTTATTGCTTCTGTGTGTTCAGAAATTGTGCTGAGTTCAACATGTCTCAGAAACAATACGTTATTTTTGATGATATGGGGGCAGGTTCTGTCCATAAAAGGCAAAAATCCATTTTCTGGCTAGCTCCTTTGCGTTTTCCCTCCTGCTACTAACATCACCTTTGTTTTATGTAGATTTGCCATGAGCCAGCGGATTTTCTTCCTTGTGCTTATTTTTATGGGGCATCGAGTAATTTGTGGTAGCACTGGTCTTATCTATTGAACAGGAGCCACAGGGATGGGTGTTTTCAGCATATTGGAGTCCAAGGTATCTCACAACTGACTTTGCAAATCACAACTTCTCCCAGGGGTGTCTGATACATACATACATATAAAAAAAATTCCTCTCTCACCCCCTGTGGGTGGTATGTGTCATCCTCAACCTCGGGTCCTCTACCAGAGGCCTGGGAGTTTGAGGGTTCTGCGCAGTATCTTAGCTGTTCCTAGCACTGCACTCTTCTGGACAGAGAGCTCTGATGTTGTTCCTGGGATCTGTTGGAGCCACTCTCCCAGCTTAGGAGTCACAGCCCCGAGTGCTCCTACCACCACCGGGACCACTTTGGCCTTCACTTTCCACATCCGTTCTAGTTCCTCTTTCAGGCCCTGGTACATCTCCAGCTTCTCATACTCCTTCTTCCTGATGTTGCTGTCACTTGGCACTGCTACGTCTATCACCACCGCTGTCTTCTGGTCCTTGTCTATTACCACGATGTCTGGTTGATTGGCCAGTACCTGCCTGTCCGTCTGGATCTGGAAGTCCCACAGGATCTTAGCCCTGTTATTCTCCACGACCTTCTGTGGGATCTCCCATCTGGTCTTGGGAGGGTCTAGCCCATACACTGTGCAGATGTTCCTGTACACAATGCCAGCTACTTGGTTGTGCCGTTCAGTGTATGCTCTTCCTGCCTGCATCTTACATCCTGCCACTATGTGTTGGACTGTCTCTGAGGCCTCTCTGCACAGTCTGCACCTTGGGTCCTGTCTAGTGTGGTAGACCCCTGCTTCAATGGATCTGGTGCTCAGTGCCTGTTCTTGTGCTGCTATGATCAGTGCCTCAGTGCTGTCTTTTAGTCCAGCCTTTTCCAGCCACTGGTAGGATTTCCCAGTGTCAGCCACCTCTGCTATCTGTCGATGGTACATTCCATGCAGGGTCTTGTCTTGCCATGGCACTTCTTCTGCTTGATCTTCCTCCCATGTCTGCTGCTGCCTCAGGCATTCTCTCAGCAGCTCATCTTTGGGTGCCATCTTACTGATGTACTCCTGGATGCTCTGGGTTTCATCCAGGACAGTGGCTTTGACACTCACCAAACCCCGCCCGCCTTCTTTCCGGCTGGCGTACAGTCTCTGGGTGTTGGACTTGGGGTGGAAACCTCCGTACATTGTGAGGAGCTTCCGGGTCTTCACATCGGCAGCCTCCATGTCCTCCTTTGGCCAGCTCACTATACCGGCAGGGTATCTGATGACTGGCAGGGCGTACCTGTTGATGGCGTGGATCTTGTTCTTCCCATTGAGCTGGCTCTTCAGGACCTGTCTTATCCTTTGGTGGTACTTGGATGTTGCTGTCTTCCTTGCCTCCTCATCATGGGTCCCATGTGACTGTGGGATGCCAAGGTACTTGTAGCTGGTCTGTATGTCTGCTATGTGGCCTGCTGGTAGTTCCACCCCATCAGTCTTCACTACCTTTCCTCTCTTTACTACCATCCGGCCACACTTCTCCAGTCCGAATGACATCCCAATATCCTCACTGTAGATCCATGTCAGGTGGATTAGCGAGTCGATGGTCTCGTTCATTCTTAGCATACAGCTTGATGTCATCCATGTAGAGGAGGTGGCTGATGGTAGTTCCACTCTTGAACTTCTATCCATATCCAGTCCTTGTGATTATCTGGCTGAGGGGGTTCAAGCCAATGCAGAACAGCAGCGGGGACAGCACATCACCTTGGTATATGCCGCACTTGATGGCCACTTGTGCAAGCTGTCTTGAGTTGACTTCCAGTGTTGTCTTCCACAGTCCCATTGAGTTCTTGAGGAAGGTCCTTAGTGTCCTGTTGACTTTGTATAGCGCCAGACATTCACAGATCCATGTGTGCGGCATTGAGTCGTAGGCTTTCCTGTAGTCAATCCAGGCTGTGCTCAGATTGGTCTGTCTAGACCTTGAGTCTTGGGCGACTGCTCTATCTATGAGCAGCTGGTGTTTTGAGCCTCTGGTGGTGTTCCCAATACCCTTCTGAGCTGTGCTCATGTACTGGCCCATGTGGTCCTGTAGCTTGGCGGCTATGATGCCTGATAGGACTTTCCATGTTGTGGGGAGGCAGGTTATTGGCCGGTAGTTGGATGGTGCTGTTCCCTTGTGGGGGTCTTTCATGATCAGCACTGTCCTTCCTTGTGTTAGCCAGTCTGGGTGGGAGCCTGCTGCTAGCAGCTGGTTCATCTGTGCTGCTAGGCGTTCATGCACTGCTGTTAGTTTCTTTAGCCAGTAGGTGTGGATCATGTCCGGGCCAGGTGCTGTCCAGCTCTTCATGTTCTTGACCCGCTGTTGGATGTCGGCTACTGTGATGGTGACTGGTTCCTGTTCTGGAAGATTGCTGTGATCTCTTCTCGCGCCAGATGTTGGGGAACCAGGACAATCTGACGATAAGTGGGCCACTGGAACAAACCATGCATGGACGAGACAAGAGAACCTGGAATTGATGGAATGCTACTACAACAGCAGACCTAAGGAGAGGGGATATATGAAACGTATGAGGGGACTATGGATGGACAAAAGACCTACATCCACACTAACCGAGAAACAGGGTTGAGATTGGCTCAATTTCATATGGATTCCTGGGAAAGAGGGAAACATACCATTGTGACTTTCTGGAATCCTAAATATTTGACTTTTTTTGGTTCCTCTTTCCCTAGGGAGTGAGTAGCTGAGTGTCCGTTAGTGTGCTCTTTCTGATGTTTAGAGTTTGTGTCCCACTTGATAGTCTATAGACAAAAAAGATAGTAAATAAATTCTCCCTCTCTCTTTCCCCTCCCACTAAAGCAAGACACTCCTCTGAATGGCCTTCTTCCTCTGGGGAGAGAATGAGAGAACAAACACCACATACCAAATGTTTAGACACATAGCTTAGAGCGCTGTTGGAAGACCCTTAGATTGTGATGGTGCTAAACAGTATAAAAACCTATATAGAGGAAAAAGTAGTAGTTGCCTTTTGCTCAGTCCTACCTATAACACTCTTGCTATTCCAGTTCCAGAGTTCCCACACAGCTTTTTCAGCCATAACCTGTAATAAGGTCCATTGAGAAAGCTGTAATGTGGTACATAGGCTTTGAGACTGGCATTCTTGGTGCAATGGAGCTCATTTCAGCGAGCCTTTGTTAAAGAAATAGTTCTGTTAAAATAGAATATAATTTCATTCTGCCACTCTGTTATAACATCACATAGAGAAGCCTTAAGAAATAGGCCCCAGATAAGGGAACAGAGATGTGACCAGAAGAAAACTACTGTCACAAATATTAAAATGTAGAAGGAAACCATAATATGGCATATTATTCTAGCCCTGGGACTCTCCTGAAATATCACAGGTAATAACAGGTTGAAACAAATTTTGAAAGAGGAAGTAGTTAGGAACACAGAGGTAAAAGTTAACTGAGATTAAATACAACATTGTATTTATTTTATGGATTGTGCCAGACCAACCTGATCTCTTTCTTTGGAAGACAGGTGATTTTTTTTAGACAAAGGAAATGCTAGAGATCTACCCTGCCTGGATTTCAGTAAGGCAGTTGATGAATTCCACATGAGAAATTATTAATTAATTTGCAGAACATGGGGATTAGTATGAGAATTCAAAAGGGGATAAGGAACTGGCTAAAGGGGAGACTGCAGTGGGTCATGGCAAAAGATGATCTTTCAGGCTTGGGACCAGTCTTATTTAACATCTTTCTTAAAGGCCAGGTCATAAAAAATGAGAGTCTGCTAATAAAATTTGCAGATGATACAAAGTTGAGAGATATTACCAATACAGATGAGGAAAAGAATATCATTCAAGAAGTCTGGACAACCTTGAAAACTGAATTAATAGAGATGGGACGAAATTTAATAGTGCAAAGTCATGCACTTAGGAACTGTAGTAAGAATTTTTTATATAAGCTGGAAACGTATTGGTTGGAAGCAACAGAGGATGAGAATTCCTTGGGCGTATTGACTGATCACACTATGAACTGCAGATGAGATGCAGCTGTGAAAAAGGCCAGTGCAGTCCTAGGATGCATCAGGTGAGGTATTTGCTGTAGAGATAGGGGAGTGTTAGTATATGTGACACTGGTGAGACCTCATCTGGAATGCTGTGTGCAGTTCTGGTCTCCCATGTTTAAGAAAGATTAAATCAATCTGGAACCAGCACAGAGAATAGTACTTAGGTAATATGAGGAATGGAAAACTTACCTTATGACAGGAGGCTGAAAAGCTTTTCTTGTTTAGACTAATCAAACAGAGACTGAGGAGAAATATTACTGTTCTCTATAAATACATCAGAGGGAAAAATATCAGGAAGGGAGAGGAGTTATTTAAGTTAAGCGCCAGTGTTGACATGGGATCAAATAGATATAAACTGGCCATCAATAAATTTAACCTTGAAATGAGATACAGATTTCTAACCATCAGAAGGAGTGACATTCTGGAACAGCCTTCCAAGGGAGCACTGGGGGCAAAAACCTTGTTTTTTCAAGATGGAGCTTGATAAGTTTATGGAGGGGATTATACAGTGGCAGATAGCTGATCTGTGACTGCTAGCAGCGAATTCCAAAGGAGCAGCCGTGTTAGTCTAGTTCAGCAAAAGAAGCAAAGAGTCCTGTGGCACTTAAAGACTAACAGATTTATTTATTGCATGAACTTTCATGGGAGAAAATCATTACTATGGCCTCTTTTCCCATTACAACAGGTAATTTGACTTCAACGTCCTTTGTGTGCTCTTTCCCAGTGTTTGAATGTTAACTGCTCAGATTTGCTGTTACTGTATGACCTGAGCCCATGTCTGACACCCCCTTGCATTTATTTTCATCCCATTCTGTAAGTTCCCCCGTCTTCAAAGCATCTGATGAAGTGGGATTTTCTCCCATGAAAGCTCATGCAAAAAATAAATCTGTTAGTCTTTAAGTGCCACAGGACTCCTTGCTTCTTTTGCTAGTAGTAAATATCCCCAGTGGCTGTGATGGGACACACTATGTGGAGGGCTGTGAGTTACTGGAGAGAATTCTTTCCTGACTGCCTGGCAGGTGGTTCTTGCAAAATGCTCTGGGTCCAACTGACCCCTGAATGTGGGTTCAGGAAGGACATTTTCCCTAGGTCATATTGTCAGAGACCCTGAAGGTTGTTTGTTTTGTTTTGTTTTTTGGTGCAGTGTGGACACAGGTGACTTTCAGATTTAAACTATTTCCTGAGGAGTAGCCATGTTAGTCTGCATACAGCAAAACCAATGAGAATCCTCTGGCACCTTAATGACTAACAAATTTCTTTGGGCATAAGCTTTTGTGGGCTCCAACCCACTTTGTCAGGTGCATGAAGTAGAAACTACAGTTGAGAGATATATATATACATGCCAAGATGGAGGAGGAGAAGTGTTAACAAAGTCAGTTCAGTTAGGGTAAATGAGGTCCATTCACACCAGTTGATTAGAGGGAGAGAATGTGTGAACAGGGGCAATTAGTTTTTGTAATGTGCTAACCATTCCAAGTTTCTGTTCAGACCCAGCCTCAACTGGTGTGAATGGGCCTCTTCTACCCTCACTGAATTGACTTTTCCAACACTTGCCCTCCTTCATCCTGGGATACATATATATATATACACCTCTCAGCTGTGGTTTCTACTTCATGCATCTGACAGTGTGTTGGAGTCCACAAAAGCTTATGCCTGAAGGAATTTGTTAGTCTTTAAGGTGCCCCAGGACTCTCATTAGATTTAAACTAGTGTAAATGGTGATTTCTCTGTATCTTGAAGTCTTTGAATCATATTTTGAGGATTTCAGTAGTACAGCACAGGCTAGGGGGCTATTACAGGAATGGGTAGGCAAGGCTCTGTACCCGCAACATGCGGGAAGTCAAACTAGATGATCATGATGGTCCCTTCTGGCCTGAAAGTCTATGAGTCTAAGAGCTCAGTGGTTTGCACAAATGAGTACTAGAGTGAGATCACTATTCTTGTTTCCATTTGGGACCTGAGTCTGTACATTACATTGGTCCTCCAGAAATAGTAGTAGAAAGATGGCAGTACACTGCCCACCCTTGCTCATGACGACTATCCCCAGGGTGCAGCAGGTGAGGCTGGTGCAGGAAGATATATATTTACACCTCTCTGTGCTAGAAAGATTTAATCTGGCTCACTCAGTAGCTTTATTTCTGCTCTCTTTGGCTGTTCACAATATGCGTCTCAAAGCAAACATGCTGTCAAAGGTAAATAACCATTGTCGGTATTTTCTGCTTTGTCACAAGGTCAAGGGTTAAATAACAAGGGTCCAAGTGCTTTCAGCCTGTGGAAAACCCCCTGACTTTCCAAATGTTGCAATCCTTGTTTCACATGGGTATTACTCAGAGTTCAGGTCTCTTGTAACTCTTAAAACTCTGTGTCGATTAATCATTTTCATGCCCTGACTCATTCAAGACTTGAGGAAATAGCTTCAGGTTTTGGCTGCATTGTGCTATAGATCAGGCTGGTTAGATAATAAATAGGCTTGTTGTTGGTGTTTAGAGAAATAGGATGTATTGCCAAAAGTGTCTAGGCATGCTGTGCTGAAATGCTGGTGGGCTCTTGCCAGAGGCTGCTGCAGATCAGTCATGTATTCAAAACAGGATGTTAATTGAAAAGCTTTTTCATGTGTCTTATGAAATGCTAATTTTGAAAGCACTCAGGTCCTTTAGCATGTATTCATTAAAGAGTTACTTCATTTGCTTCCTTTTTATGACTTTGCTGCAAGTAGAATGTATAATGCTCTAAAGATGCAACCATACTATCTCAGGATGTCATTTTTCACACAATTCACAGGAGAAGTCAGGTTAGATCTGGTCAGTAGCTAGATAGGGGACTGCAGAGGAAACAGGAACTGGTATTGGCAGGTGGGTAGATGGCTCAGGATTGACACACAGAGAGGATTTCCAATATCCTTGCATAAAGGGTCCCTGTAGTGCCGGAAGGGCCATCTGTCTGATGAGAAGCAAAACAATGATCCTCTCTTATGCTCACTGAAAAGCCTCTTGAATTTTGCACAAGACTTAGCTGTCTTGAGCAAATTCCAATTCAGTACCTGCATTCCATCTTCCTAAAATTCCCTCTGCAGTTGAATTCAGTGAAAGTATTTTTCACTTCCTCTTCAAAACTGTGGTGATGAGTTGCTGTTTACTGTTAAATAGCTGTCCTATTCACCTACAGAGATGGCTGCAATTTACTGGTGGCCAAAGTAGTCTCTTTACAATTTAAAGTCTGTAAAACATACTACAATGTGTATGAAAGAAGCTATATAAGAAATGTAAACTATTACTATTATTATGTAATTTATAAGATGAGTTAAATTAGCATTTCTGCTGTTCTATTAAGCTCTTTCAAATGGTATTTCACTCCTACAGTGAATGAACCATTGTATCAGAATTCCTGTCAAAGAAGCCTGTCCTGAATGTATGAGCTAATAGCTATGCTCTATCACAGCCAAACCACCAAAAATAGAAAACCCTGGAGAGATAGTCTAGGCTTTTTCTGTGGTGTGGGTGTGTTAGAGAATGTCTCACAGGGTTTTGAAATTTAGAGGGTTCTTAATTAAATGATCTCCTGAAGTATTGGATTTCTGATTTTTCTTTAGTTTCATTTCTAGTAGCCGACTAAGCTAAAATGGATATTCTCCCAAGGTGCCTTCACGCCTGCCCCATAGAGATCTAGCATATGGGGCTCATGCCACTAGCACATTCAAAACATTGAGTATTTGGAGTCACTATGGTAATTCAATTATGGTATAACTCTGCATATTTCCATGGGCTAGCCTCTATCTACTTACATCAGGTCTGAATTTGGTTTTGTATTCTTTTCACAGTTGAAATGAATTTCTCCTGTGGGGCTTCAAAACATCCATCTAATTTGTCCAGGGTCAGAGAACAAATTAATCAAATCACAGAATAAAACTTGCCTGGAGAGCCACTGGTAATTCTGTTAATTCTACCAATAAATAAGCTAGAATTTTGAAGTAATAGAGTCCAATTATCTCTCTTGACAGAGGCAAGGATTATATATTGTCAATTTCCAAAGGGATAGCCCTGTTAGTCTAGTCCAGCAAAAAAAACAAGGAGTCGTCTGGCACTTAGAGACTAACAGATTTATTTTTCTCATGAGCTTTCGTGGGAGAAAATCCCACTTCGTCAGCTGCTTCAAAGATGGGTGAACTTCCAGAATGGAATGAAAATGAATGCAAGAGGGTGTGAAACATAGGATCAGGTCATACAGTAGTAGCAAATCAGAGCAGATGTTAGGTTCAAACCCTGGGAAGGCTGAAGTCAAATTACCTTTTGTAATGGGAAAAGAACCCTTAGTCTCGATTAAGTCCTACTTTCACAGAATTTAGCTTGCATGTTAATTTGAGTTCAGCTGTTTCTCTTTGAAGTCTTGATGTCCCAGCCACATCTCTGACAATGGTCATTAACAAATCATTTATTAAGTGATTAGAAAGATGGAAGGGCTCAGCAACTGGTTTCTTTGTTCTGTGATTTCTGATATCAGCTCTGTTTTCATTCATCCTTTTATGCAGCGATCGTCCTGTTTGTCCAATGTATAAGGTGTTGGGGCATTTCTGGCACTTAATGGCATAGATCACATTAGTAGATGAGCAGGTAAATGAGCCTTTGATGGCGTAGCAGGCTTGATTAGGGCCTATGATGGTATCTGTTGTGCAGATATGTGGGCAGACTTGGCAGCGTGGTTTGTTGCAGGGGTGTGTGCCTGCTTCAGTGTTTCTGTTGTTAGATCTGTAGTTGCTGGTGAGTATCTGTTTAAGATTGGGTGGCTGTCTGTAGGCAAGGAGAGGTGTCTCCCAAGGCTTGAGAGAGAGAGGGATCATCTTTTAGAATAGGCTGTAGGTCCTTAATGATCTGTTGCAGAGGTCTGACTTGGGGGTTGTATGTGGTGACTAGTAGTGTTCTGTTGTTTTCTTTCTTGGGCCTCTCCTGTAGTAGATGACTTCGGGGAACCCATCTAGCCCTGTCAGTTTGTTTTCTTACTTCCCCAGGTGGGTACTGTAGTTTCAAGAATGCTTGATAGAGATCCTCAAGATGTCTGTCTCTGTCTGAGGGATCAGAGCAGATGCGGTTCTATCTTAGGGCTTGGCTGTAGACAATGGATCGTGTGGTGTGTTTAGGATGGAAGCTCGAAGGAGGTAGGTAACTATACCGATCAGTAGGTTTTTGGTACAGGGTGGTGGTGATGTGTATATAGCTGGGCACTGGAAGAAAATAGCACTCCTTTGCACTATCACATAGTATAACAGAATATGGGAAATAACTGTGCTGAAAAACAACACTATCAAATCAGACTCCAACAGGATAGATAAAAATCAGTGGTATTTGGCTTCCATTGATTGAATTTTCAGTCAAGGAACATTTATATACAGTAAACACTAAAACATCTGTAGGATTTCTTTGAGTGATAATTACAAATATTTTTTGCAGTGCAAGAAAACAAAGTTCAAGAGTGAAAAAAGACATAGAGTTTATACAGAATGGCAGTCCATTATAGCATCTGTATAGTGGAGAGGCCTTCATAAATTCAGGACTGTTAAAAGGCATTGTTCTAAGAAATTAAGCTTTTCATAAACTCATGAATCTATTGTTTAGCAGGCTTGTAAATGCGAATAACAAAGGAAGGAAAGTCTTGTGGTTAAGGCATTGGGCTGGAACTGGAATCTGGTTTAGAATACATTCTGGGAAAGGCAGCATTTGTGACCTTAGGCAACCAGTCTCAATTCCCTATCTGTAGATATGAGAATGGTGATGCTTTTCTAATTCACTGAAGTTCACAATTAATTATTTTGCGGATCTTTGAATCTGTGGTCATAGGGCTCATATAAACACCTGAATATCTAGCTAGACTATTACTGTCCATAACATAGAAACTGGTGGTATCATCTCAAAATCTGAAATTAAAAGGTCTAATTAAAAAAAGTACAAATCTGGGCATCTGGCTAAGTAATAAGATGAGTCTGTTTGGGGAAAAAAAGGAAACAAAAAACAATAAAAGTTGTAAATCCAGCCAGGATATCCATCACTGCATTCCTATGGTACCAGGGAGACTGCTGGAAAGACAACCAGTCACACTGCATTCTGGAGGGATGGCTGAGTTCTTCTATGGCATTCTCAGCTATGGGGTTCCTAGAAAACATCCTGAAGAAATTCTGGCAGTAGGATACAGAGGGGTTGTCTTGATAATTAATCTGTATAGTTGACCAAAGAAACAAAAACAAAAAATACCCTCCTTTGAACCTTCAAGTGTAGAAAGGTGAAGCTGTTGAAAATGTGTCGGTTGTAGGAGGGAATGTTAATTTGTCTAATCTATACTAGGCAGTTGAAAATCAAAGGCCTAAAGAACATGAAGAAAGGAGTGTATGTTTATTGTAGATGGCAATGGATAGTTGCCAAAACTAACAAGTCTTCAGTGGAGCTATTAATGAAGGATAGGCAGAATATGTCAGATTAATATAATATAAAGAGCCGTTAGACATACTGCCTTTTGCTATGAACCCTGTAGGCCATGCAGGCTAAGCAGGATTAGTCCAGCTCAATATTTGAACAGGTGGCAACCTGGGGTTATAATGGCCCAATATTGTAGGTAAGTCTCTGACAGTATAGGGAGAACCGTTGCTCATTCCTTGTCAGCATTCTCCTCTCTGAGATAATACTTTCTCACCACCTGTCTGTGGAGATAAGGTCTTTTTGCTGTTCGAGATACTGAGTTTTTGAGATGTAGAACTAGAGACCTGACCACTTTGTGATAACTAAGGATCCCATGGACTAACAAATTTATTTAATGCAGATGCTTTTTTTGTTTTATGATCATTCTTTTAGCTGCCCTCTTCCATTCCAGCAGCAGTGGCAAAGTATGCCTTGTTTATTGTTCAGCATGGATGGTGCCATACAGCACAAATGTAAGATGTAGTTTTGCTGTTAGATCTCAAAGCTGTCAGGCATGGTGAGAACTTCATGATTTATTAATTCATTTTTTGGTGTTAGGGAGAGAGATTCTTGTAATGTCCTCTCAAACTTCTTCTCTTGTTTGTCAAGTAGTCTCTAAAGGCACTTCCCAATCCTCTCTTTTCTTTTACCCCATGAATTTCTGCTCTTGCTGGTGTAGCATTTTCAGAACTACATCTACAGCAGGGGAAGCGGGGCTATGCTCCAGGCATGCTGGAGTGGCTCCACTGAGCCACTCTAGTAAAGGCGCATTCCCTGCTGATTGCGCCAGGTACTGGCTATTGTAAGGGGCACCGGATTCTTTAGTTACAGCTCTGAGCATTTCCTTCAAAGTGTCTGACGAGGTGGGATTTTCTCCTGCAAAAGCTCATGCAATAAATAAAATTGTTAGTCTTTAAATACTACAGGACTCCTTGCTTGTTTATCAAGAATCCTGTTGACTTCTGCAGATTACATTTTTCAGGCTACCAGGTTACATAAAGGAGGCATCTTCAGGGGTGGATTACCATATGGGCCAGCATGGCCTGGGACCAGCAGCCCACCACAATGTGGGGGCCCTCTGCCCTGCCAGCACTGGGGAGCAGGATGGGTCAGCCCAGAAACTGGCTCTATGCTCTGCTCCTGGCCTGCCCCTGGGTTGGCTATTCGGTAACCAGAGGCAGGGCGGGCCAGACCAGGGGCTGGGCTCTGAGCTCCCACCCCACCTCTGGGCCAGCTGATCTGCCCCCAGCGGTGGAGCAGGCTGGCTGTGGTCTGGCTGTTCGGCCCTCTGCCGGGGGAGGGGGGGAGCAACTGGTGTGTGCAGTATGCAACACGGCCTCTGGCGTGGCCTTTGGGTTACACTGGAAGCCATACCGAGCGTGCCAGTTGGCCCTGCCACCTGGGGGCTGACCAGCCAGGCTTTGGCCCTTCACTCCACCCCCAGTGCTGGCTTGCTGGTGGTGGTAGGGGAACCCACCAATTAGGGAGGCCCAGGGGCCCTGCAGCCACTGATGTGCATCTGGGCATCTTTTTATTCCTGGGCCGAAAATGAGCAGTGTTCTCTTGGACTGATGATGACAACTTCTAGCAATGGTTGCTGGGGATTGAATACCTTTCTGCCCAACTGGTTGACTAGACTCTTGGGTAATTTACTGGCTGTGGAGGTACTTTGTCAAACATGATAAATCCTTAGTTATGTTGCTAGTAATACTTGATATTCCTATAATTGAAATATTTGAGAAATGTAGTTTATCTTTCCCTGTTAATGTAGTTTGTTTACATTTACACTTCAGCAGCTGAGACAGTGCATTTAGATGGATCAGTTTCACTTTTTTAAAAATAAAGCTACTGTCTCTCACAGCAATATCTGGCAGAGTTTGTATTCTCAACCTTACAGGGGAATGATGTTTCCTAAAGGACTATTTTGAATTAAACAATTTTAGCAAAATCATTAAAATATTTTTCATTATTCTGTTTGTATTTTTTTAAATAAAACCTAAATGTTGGGCTCTACTATTGCTGGCCTTGGCAATTGATCTCTTTACAATCACAGGTGGATAGGGAGGTAAAAAGAGAAAAGGAGTATGTTGTATAGTTTAATATGATGATATGGGTTTGTCACTGACAATAATGAATTGTTATTTTTAGAGACAGCATGAAATAGCTATATTTTATATTGACATCTACAGAAACATTGAATTTGGTTTTAATTAGGGTTACTGATATAAAGTTGCAAAGATTTACACTAAAATTTCTAACGTGTCCATAAAAACAAACAGTAGGTGGCAGAATAACTACATCTAAAGATCAGTCCCTTAGTCCACCCTTCCCTCTGTGAATTTATAAAACAGATGTATTTACCCATGGGAGAGTTGACCAATTGATCCTACACTGCAGACAGTTCTTTTAACAGAGAATGCACTGAGGCACTTTCAAAACAGATGCTGCAAGATTTTCTTTACTTCATCTTTTTAAGATTGTCTGAAACAACTATGCACTTCATTTTGTAGAGTGTTTTCAAAGAGAGCTCATACCTGTGGTTTATTGCTGCAGAACACACATTTGTTAGCAATATGCTTAACTTAGAGAGTAAATGCTATTTTTAGAAGGCTTGTTTATCTATGTAAATACACACATAATTTTTTTTCTTTTTTAAAAAAAGAGTATGTAAATGTGTCACCAACAAACATGAGTTCTGCACCAGCAAGCCACAGACTAATTAATACAGATGTCAGTTTTATAATGAATGAGCTATCATTGAAAACATTCTACTAAATAAAAGCAACAGTTTTTTGGCTATCAAAGAGTAAAGAATTAAAATAAGATATACCACATATGTGGGGGTGACAGCCATGAGCCAAATGAGATTTATCATCCACTTCATACCAACTCTTCCACACTCTGCCCACGATGTCTCCCTTGGGACTACTACTCACATTCTAAAACTCGAAGCAGCTTCAAAGAGTTCCATTTAAAATAAATAAAACAAACGACCTATTAGCTTATTGTTTCATTCACCTCTCCATCCAAAAATTACATTGCTTTAAGGAGTACAATAAGTCCTTGTTCAATCCTGTAGCAGTGACTTAGTGTCTGAAATCTTTAGATCAAAGTGGGCTAGAAACAGAGTGTCTGACTCTCATCTGTACTCTAGGATCTTTTACACCACTCCAGCAGTGTAAGAAACTTTAACATGAGTGTAACCTGAAGGCCATTTTACACTGCCACAACCATGAGAGTCAGGTCCTGGATCATGGTTCCATTGAGAAGGGAAGATTCACAACACTTGTTTCTAGCCCTGGTTGATCCATTCATATCAGACCCAAGTCTCTTGGATGTTGTGGTGTTTAGGAAAACTAATATTTTTCTAGTTTTCTAACATTTAGGTATATTTTTCTTCCTTAGATGCCTACATAGTTGGACTTATGAAAGCCTAGTTTTATAAGTGGATGGATATGAAAAATCCCACCCCGAATTTTTTTGGGTTCTCTCAAATATTTCTAAACTACTTTTTTCTGTAAAAGACATTCCATATGCAAACAACACTAGGGTGTGGTGGGATGTAAATGTTTTATCAACATTGGTTTGGGTTGTCTAGCATGACATGAGTAGCTTCACTATTCACTAACAATATGGCTGTTCCAAACTCAAATTGATAAAACCTTCATAAGATCAAAAAAGCATATATTTTTATGCATACGGAGTAAAACTTTACATAACTGCAGGTGGCATGAAAAAAGCAATGGTGTATTGGTGTCTTGGCTGTGACATTGTATCTGCGTATGAAGAGGAGGCTAAACGTAGTTTTGCTTGCATTGCTCTACTGTGTTCCAACATGGTGGTTTGTGTGACATCCTCCAGTTGATCCCGTACTGAATGCTGCATCACAAGATGGCCATCTGCTGCTCTATTCTAAACTAAGCCTAAGAGCTGTAGTACAGTAGATGAACTTGCTATGCCATGAGTATAAGAAATCAAACCTATTGTATGCTGTAAAATTAGGCCACAGGCAGAGGAAGGGAAAACAGCAGCATTATAGACAGTAGCACTATGTAGACAAAGCCCACACTAAGTAAATGGAACAATGGTGCAAACTGAGGGCATCATTAGACATGAAAATGATGTGGTGGACCAGGCAATTTCAAGTAAGTAGTTTAATGCTTGTTAAATTGAACCTGTACTAAAATAAATATATAACAGAGCTCTCTGTTGTGTGTGTTACTCTGTTACTGGGAATTATCATATAAGGTTAGATTACTAGAGCATTATCTCATACAGTTTGCATTTTTAACTTCTGCTTCCAAGTGAGCAGGAGTCTTCATTGAACTGTCCATAGTTAGACCCAAGTATTGTATTGACATCTCATAGTGATTTTACAATCCAGCAGTTTATATGAGTAGTTCAAATTATTCCTTCTGTCTACACTGAATTTTATCTGCTGTTATCGCCATTAATTTAACTATACTAAGTCCAGCTGGCTTTCATCACAATTCACACTGGCCTTGACTATGCTAAATAATTAAAGTTATTTGCAAATTTTGCTACCACAGTGTTCAACCCATTCTCCAGACAGTTAATAAATAGACAATTTGGGTGAAATCATGAAAGGGTAGAGTTTGTGATTCTGAGGGAAGTAAGGAGTGAGAACAGCAGAATGTATTTTTGAAAGGCTCAGTTAACTGTCACAGAAAAGAAACATTCATTGGTGAGTGTTTCAACCAATGCCATTGGCACTGAGTAAGATTGGCTAGTCTGTATTATCATTATACTCTACTGCTTTTTTTCTTTTCTTCAGCATTGTTAACCTCCAGTTCTCCAGTCCAGTAACTGATTTTCATGAGCAACTGAATTTTTTTTTTTTTTTTTAGAATCTTAACAAAGTTTTATAAGTGCTTTTTTGGGTGTATACCACCTGATTCTGGTAGCTTGTTGATCATTCACGAATCTATTTGTTCTAGTGTCTTTCCCTTCAATGCCCTAATTGCTGGCATTATGTCATCTTTGTTACAAAAACAGAGTAGTTCCGGGTTAGATATTTCCCCAGCATCCTGCATGAAGATTTTGCTGAAGACTGATGCAGAGAAATCATGCATTTCTTCTGCATGGTCCATATCCCCTTAATTGCTATTTTTTTTCCCCTTGTGATCCAGCAGACCCATAGATTCTCACTCAGCCTTTTTCCTTCTAATTTATTTCAACAAATTCTCATTTGGTTTTATGCCTCTGGCTATTTGCTCTTCACGTTTCATCATAGCCTACCAAATTCCTTCATAGATATTGACTGCTGGAAGTTTGTTCTCCTTTCCATTGACTTCACTGGGTTTGGATTTTAATTTTCTGAAAACTACTTGTCTAGCTCAAATAACCTTTTAAACTTAGCTGTTTAACTCTACTGGTTTACCTCATGCCTTTGTTTCCTTTCTTGTCTGGAGGTATGCAAGCATGCCATCTGAGACTGTAATGGTGTGCTTTTAGATGGCTTCTATGTCAAAACTACAGATGTCTTTTTTCTTTCCTCCCTTTGGAGCCTTATTCACTAGGTTCCACATTATTTTTTTTTTTTAAATCCCCCTTGCTTTCAAATTCCCCTTTCTAAAGTTTAATGAATTAGATTGGGGTTTTTTTTGTTTAATATGTTTCTCTCTCATGATGATGTGGAATTGTGGTCATTTATCTGGTGGCACAATTATAGTGACTCAACTTCTCTGCTTCTTAGGACTAAGAAAAGGAAGAACCTCTCATGTGCTCTACTTATTCCAGAAAGATAATAGTTTAAGTTCTTGAGAAGGTGCTTCTCTGAACCTTGTCTTGTTTGACTTTTGACCAGTTTATGTATGGATGGATGAAAATTCGTTCATATTTACTATTTTATTAGATGGACTGACTTATTTAATCTTCCTCAACATTGACCATTCAACATCCTTTTCTTGAGCTGCAGGCCAATTGTATATTTGTATTCCAATTGCTTGGATACGTTACTATAGATTCTACTATGGTATCTTTGTCTCAGACTCTGTGTATCAATAGATTATATGAAATCATTTAGGTATAATGCACCTGTACTATCTTTGAGACCTTGTCTGTCCTTCCTGTATAGCTTATAGCCAGACATTGTTGTATGTCATTGATTTTTCTCATTCCACCATTTTTCAGAAATGTCTCTTATATCAAAATACCCTTCGCTTGTCACATGTTCTAGTTCTTTCTTTTTTTTTTTTCTTTTGAGCTTTTTACACTGGTAAATAGTCATTTATAATATTTATTTTTGTCAGTGTGCCTATTTTAATTCAACTGTATATCTCATGCCATTACTTTATGAGAAATAATTTCTGTGATCTCCACATGTCGCCATCACAGTGCAGTTGTTAGAGTATTTTAGGTATTCTTTTCAATCCACCAGGGCTTTTAATATGTTAGGTACAAGTTATACATATAAGAAGATTAAAGTTCTGCCTACAGTATTTTGTTTTCTAATAGTCCCTTCACTGTTTTCGGTATTAAGTAAAGCTGTATGAATACTGTCAAAAATTTACCATTAACATCCATTTGAATTTCTAAGAAAACTCATGGTGGCCCTGATTCAGGAAAGCACTTAAGCTCATTGAAGTTGATTAATCTTAAGCACATGCTTAAAGTTAAGCATGTGCATGCTTTCCAGAATAGGGGTGATGTCCTGAATAAGAGTCTTCTCCGTCGAGTGCTTGCTCATGTCCATTCTCAATTTTGGTGGTCGCACACCTGCGGGCATGGTCACCAGAACTTTTTTCCCCTTAGCAGTATCCGTAGACCCAGAGTGTGAGCACCCCCTGGTGTCCTGCGTGAATGCTGCTGTATATTAGGACCTCCCAGGTCTACTGCCACTCAGTTCCTTCTGTCCACCTTCGGTGGGTCACTGGAACATTGTGTAGTTATCAACTTACCTGCATAACTTTGTGGAAAACAAGTCAGAGTGTGGAATTCTCCTCTGGAGAAAGGGGGAGGCTTCCCTTAAGGCAATGCCTAAATCTCCAGGCTTTAAGCCCTGCAAAGACTGCTCTTAAAGCGTTTCCTATTAGTGATCTGCATGACAGCTGCTGGAAATGCTTGGGAGAAGGACATAGAAAGGAAAAATGCAAAATCTGCAAAGCATTTAAGCCACGCACACAGAAAGATAGGGAGAACCAGTTGAAAGTTCTCCTCATGGAGGCAGCACTGAACCCAGCAGCAGGAGGGGTGGGAACACCCTCGGCATGGAGCGCGCAGTCAGCCCCAGCACTGGGCCCCGCTGCCCTGGGAATCATAAGTGCCAGAGAAAGCCCACCTCATCACTCCAGCGTATCTCCACCCTAGCGACTGGGGAAGCGGCACAAGAGACGAGACTCCCCTAAGGGATTGGGGAAATGAGCACGCATGGCCGCACTGGCCGGGAACCCTGTGGCGGGGTTAGAATGTGCCTCCCTGGACGGCGAGCAACCCCCACCTCAGGGGACCGCTAAGCTCCCACTACCATGCCCAGTCCCTTCCACCCCCAAGGCCTTACAGGCAGCAGAGGAGTTAATGGCCCTCCCCAGTCCAGGAGAACCGCCGACACAGGCGGCGAGGGGAGGCATGCTGGAGGAAGCCCATATATGGTCACTTCCTCCCAGACCAGACAGGGAGTTGGCAAGACCTCAGCAAACCCGCCGGTCACCAGGCAGTTGTCATCAGGGCCCTCACGCTCACAGTGGCTCTGACTGGTCGAACGAGACCCAGGGGTCCTCCCCTGCCCCCGCACCGCGGAGTTTGCCCCCGGCGTGGGATCGCAGAACCCGCTCACCTCAATGGCGCAGCACAAAGAGAGAGAAAAAGGGGCAGGTCTCGCCCCTCTGCATTGTCACAGCCATCGGCAGCGCTGAGTTTGCCCCCTCCTAGGGGCCTCAGAACCCAGTCGCCGGAGGAGCAGGCTGTGTACAGGAAACGAAGGAAGAAGGGATCTGTGCCTCCTCTCTTCTCCTCCACTTCGGCACCATTGAGTTTGCCTCCGTCCTGGAGCCGCAGAACCTGGTCACTGCAGAAAGAACCTTATGGGGACAGATGATTACAGAGCCGGAGGCCCCTCCCATCCCATTATTCAGAAGCCTCCAGGAGTATTGAAAGCTTAATGGCCAGCTCTGATAGTGAGGACAAGTGGGTCAGGCCAGGCACCTTCCCCTCCTAGAGCCTGAGCTCCCGTGGGGGGGCCATGAGCGGACATAGACACCGCCGTAGAGGGCGCGCCGCATGTACTGAGCAGCAGCGTAGTAAATGTAGTCCGCAAAGGACGGTAATCTTACCCACCCCGGTCAACGCATCATGGCAGCAAGGACAGTGGCTAGATCAATGGCCATATGGGGACCTGTCAGCTCCCCGGGGGAGAGCTGAGCCATGCTGAAAACACCAGGGCGCACAAGGGCAGTCGCACAGGAGCAGCTCAGAGTCAAGGGGGGAAGACTCTGTGGAGCTATCTCATTCCTCTGGCCCCTCCTCAAGAGCATTGGTGTCCCATTCCGCTCCGGTGGCTCCAGATGACTTTTAAGTCATACCAAGACTTACTCAGGAGGGTAGCTGCAAACTTGAATCTTAAAGCAGAAGAGTTAGAGTAGTCTTCAGACACGCTCTTTAATGTGTTAGCCTCAGGTACCCCAGCTAAGGTTGCCCTCCCTGTACATGAGGGAGTAATGAAGATTGCTAAGGCACTTTGGCAGACTCCCTCCTCCATCGCGCCTACCTCGAAAGCAGTGGAAAGGAGATACTTTGTCCCAGCTAGGGACTTTGAATATCTATTCTCACACCCAATTCCTGATTCCCTGGTAGCGGCGGCAGCAAATCAGAAGGACAGGCAGGGCCAGCTGGCATTGACACCAAAAAACAGAGCCGAAGAAGGTGTATTCATCAGCAAGCATGCACCTTACAGTAGCAAACCACCAGGCCATCCTTGGCAGATATAATTACAATCTGTGGAGTTTCCTTAGGCGGTTCTGGGACCTTCTTCCTCGTGATCATAGACTGGACTTGGAGACCTTGTTGGAGGAGGGCATTGCGGTGGCCAAGGCCGAGCTCCAAACAGCATATGACTCGGCAGACTTGGCGGGGCGCACAATGGCGTCAGCCATCTGCATCCGTCGTTCTTCTTGTCTACAAGCATCTGGCCTTATGCAGGAAATCCAGAATGTAATTCAAGACCTACCATTTGAAGAGCCGGGTCTTTTCTCTGTCAAAACAGATGAAAAATTACACGGCCTTAAGGACTCAAAAGCAACGTTAAAATCATTAGGTATACATTCCCCTCAAACATTGCAGCGTCCTTTCAGACCCCAGCCACCACCTCAATATAGACTCCAGTCACAGAGATTCCCCAACCACAGACAGAGGGATAGGTACCGCCATCAAACAGGGAGGCGCAGTTTTCCAGAAGCAGGATGGAGCTCCTCCCACCAGGCCCGTGGAAGGCGCCAGGGCCCAGGTGCAAATAAGCATATCTTTTGAGGACTCGCCTGAGAGTGTTGAACCAATTTCCCCTCTGAGTTCACTACCCCCGTTTTTGGACCATCTTGCTCACTTCTTTCCTCACTGGGCTCAGATTACCACATTGCTGGGTTTTGGAAACTGTAGCCAAAGGGTATTTAATAGTTTTCTTCGATTCCTCCACCCCGGCCTCCTTCCCTGTCCCCCTTCAAGGACTTAGGTCACAAGCAGATCCTCTTCAGAGAGGTAAATCAACTCCTTATCATGGGGGCGGTAAGGCAAGTTCCCCAAGAGCAAGAGGGCAAGTGTTTTTATTCCTATTACTTTTTGGTACCGAAGCCCAACGGAGATCACAGGCCCATCCTGGATCTACGAGCCCTCAACAGATTTATCCCAAAGAAGAAGTTTTGTATGGTATCCCTCTCATACATCATTCCTTCTCTGAACCCGGGGGACAGGTTCACCGCTCTCGACTTGAGAGATGCGTATTTTCACATCTCTATCCGCCACAGCCACAGAAAGTATCTACGCTTTGTGGTGGGGAGACAGCACTATCAGTTTACGGCCCTTCTGTTCGGCCCTTCTGCAGCACCCAGAGTTTTCACCAAATGTATGGCAGTGGTGGCCGCATTCCTATGCCAAAAAGGGGTGCACATATTCCCTTACCTGGACGACTGGCTTCTGAAAGGCAGGTCCTGGAGCCAGGTAAGGGACAGCATAACCAGAACCCTGGAAACATGCACCAGACTGGGTCTGCAGGTAAACGAAGGAAAGTCTACCTTAGTGCCTGTGCAGAGAATAGACTTCATGGGGCAACATTAGACTCGCTAGTGGCCAGAGCATTCCTGCCAGTTGCCAGGTTCGAGAACATCATAAAACTAGTATCAACATTATAAAAATATCCCATGGCTACCATCAGGCGATGCCTGCAACTGCTAAGTCATATGGCTGCCTGCACGCAGGTGGTGCCCTTAGCTTGTCTAAAGATGCGCGCCCTCCAATTATGGCTAGCCGGCGTTTACACACCGGCTCGGCACCCCCTGGACAGGGTGGTGACTATCCCCTCTCAGACCTTGCAAAGTCTTTCATGGTGCCTAAGCCCAAAAATGATGTTAAAAGGAGTGCCTTTTATCCAGGAGGACCCTGTAATGACTATGGTGTCAGATGCCTCAGACATATGGGGGGGGGGGGCTCACATAAGCACAGGAGAACAGACGCAGGGGCTCTGGTCGCCCGAGGAGGTGTCGCTCCATATCAATATAAAAGAGTTGAGGGTGATTCGGCTAGCTTGCAAAACCTTCCTGAGCCAGATCAGAGGGAAAGTCATCAGGGTACCAACAGACAATACGACTGCAATGTATTATGTGAACAGATGGGGGAACCAGATTCCGGGCGCTCTGCAGAGAAGCAGTGAGTCTGTGGACCTTGGCAATGATGAACGGGTTTCACTTGACAGCCTCCCATCTCCCTGGGGTCAGAAATTCACAGGCAGACAGGCTCAGTCGAAGGTTCTTACCTCTCCATGACGGGTTGCTCCATCCCAAAGTGGCAGGCATGCTTTTCCGGAGGTGGGGGTATCCCCAAGTGGACCTATTTTCCAGGGGATGGAAGAAGTGCCCCCAGTTTTGTGCCCTAGGGAGCATGGAGCTGGGGTCATTGTCAGACGCATTCTTCCAGTCCTGGTCGGGAGGCCTCCTGTATGCGTTTCCCTTGACACTGCTCCTGATGAGAGTCATGCTGAAAGCGCGAAGAGACAAAGCAGACATGATCTTAGTGGCACCAGCGTGGCCTTGTCAACCGTGGTTCCCAATGTTGTTAGAGATCCTGATAGCGCCCCCGTGGGAGCTTCCCAAACGACTGGACCTGCTCTCACAGGATCACGGCAGGCTGTTACACCCGGACCTAGACTCTCTCCATCTAACAGCATGGAGACTCCATGGCTGAATGAGGAAGAAAGGGCCTGCTCCCTCCAGATTCAGACAGTCCTGCTGGGCAGTAGGAAACCGTCCACGCGACGCTTCTATGCTGCTAAATGGAGGCACTTTGTGGCATGGTCAGAGGGTCGCGGCATATCACCCAGCGTGGCCACCGTTCAGGTGATTTTAGACTACCTCTGCCACCTTAACACCCAGGGCCTCTCTTTCGTCCCTTAGGGTTCACTTGGCCGCTATCTCGACGTTTAGACAGCCTATTCAAGGGACACGGGTTTTTTTCTCACCCACTAGCATCAAGGTTCCTCAAAGGCATTGAATGCCTGTTCCTGCAGTCAATGTCCCCACCACCACCTTGGGACCTAAATTTGGTTCTGGAAAGACTAACCAGAACCCCGTTCGAGCCAATGGCATCCTGCCCCCTTCTCATACTTTCCTGGAGGGTGGCGTTGCTAGTGGCAGTAACCTCGGCTAGAAGGGTGTCCGAGCTAAAGGCACTGTCCTCAGACCCCGTGTATACTAGATTTTTTAAGGACAAAGTACAATTGAGACCACATCTGGCTTTTCTCCCAAAAGTGGTATCCCCCTTTCATTGTGGACAGGACATTTTCCTCCCAACTTTCTTCCCTAAACCCCATAAATCCAACAAGGAAAGGAAGTGGCACACTTTGGATGTGCGTATAGCCCTAGCCTTTTATCTAGAGCGCACAAGTCCATTTCGTAAATCAACTCAACTATTTGTGGCAGTGGCGGACAGGGTGAAAGGACAACCAGTGCCCTCCCAGCGCATCTCCTCCTGGATAGTGGAGTGTATTAAGTGTTGCTATAGGCTTGCAAACATCCCTCTACCGGGCCGAATAATAGCACATTCTACGAGGGCTCAGGCATAGTCTACTGCTTTTCTGGCTAATGTCCCAGTCTCAGACATCTGTCAGGCAGCAACGTGGTCCTTGGTCTACACGTTCATGGATCATTATGCCTTAGTCAGTCAGGCACAAGACAATGCAAGGTTCGGGAGAGCAGTTTTAGAATCCACACAGCAACAACTCTGCCCACCATCCATGACACAGCTTGGGAGTCACCAAAATTGAGAATGGACACGAGCAAGCACTTGACGGAGAAAGATGGTTGCTTACCTGTAACTGTTGTTCTCTGAGAGGTGTTGCTTGTGTCCATTATACTCCCACCCACCGTCCCCACTTCGGAGTTTCCGGAAAGAAGGGACTGAGCGGCAGTAGACCCGGGAGGTCCTAATATACAGTGGCATTCATGCAGAACACCAGGGGATGCTCACACTCCAGGTCTATGGATATTGCTAAGGGGAAAAAAAGTTCCGGTGACTGTGCTCGCAGGCGTGCGACCACCAAAATTGAGAATGGACACGAGCAACACCTCTCAGAGAATGACAGTTACAGGTAAGCAACCGTCTTTTGGCTGTGTTTGTGTCCCTTTTGATGTTTACTTCCTAGCGATGTTCATAAATTTTACAGTATAAAGGGCATGTTCAATCTTTCTAGGTTAAACATGCTTGACAATCTACATTGTACCAGGTTAATGTCTTTGACGTGTCAATTGTTAGATACTCTCTTTTGCCACTTCTGATGTTTGTGGAAAAGATTATGGCATTTTAGAAGTCTGAGGTAAAACATTTTATATGGGGTAATGTTTCTAGAGTAGGGAGGCCCTGGTATGGCCATTGCTTTGAATGTTATGTAAATAATTTATTAACCTGTCCGTGCAAATCTATTTTAAAGATTTGTTTTGCAGTCTTGGTTGCATAGCCCGAAAGTAGGTGTAGTCAGATGAATTACTGAAAAAAAGAAAATATGCAAATCTATGGAATGATGTGAAATACATAGGAAAGAAATACCTTGTTTTATTTCCCCCATCTGGTCCCTTTCAGTTGTATAATTCTTTTGGTCTGTAGAAAATTCTTGTGTGGTAAATCTAGAGAAGGACAAATCTGAACTTCATGGCTTAGGCCCATTATCTCTTCTCAACAAAATCTAGAGTTATCAAACCCAGATTCTCTAAGTACAATGGATTCCTGAGTCCCTAGGAGTAAGTTATTTATCTAGCTTTGGATTCAGGAACATTCCTGCCAGGACGGGAAATAGCAGGTAAAGAGGCTACCTGGATAGAGCTAGTTGACAGTTCCACTGTCAGTTTACATAGCAACATCTTCTGGGCACCAGAGAAGCAAAGGAATTTCTGCATGTAAGTGAACAAGTCAAAGGTTTTTTTGCTCCCATTCTGCTTAATCATCGCACCTCTTTGAAGACATTTAAGAGAGGGTTAAAAGACATTGGGACAATTTCTTTATTTTTCATGTGGGACTAATACAGAACAGTTAAACTCAAGTATTCAAAACTCATGATACAGGCCCCCAAAAGCCATGGGATTTTCTTAAAAGATAGCTTTCTTTTTCTTTAATATAAATTTGGATGTATTTTTATTTACCTTCCAGTTAGAGTCATGAGTGTTCATATTTCTCTGTAACCATGAGAACCTCAGACTTCATTTTAAAAAATTAAAGCTGAGATTCTTGCATAATCAAATGAGTTTAGGAGGTGGACCTTCAAGAAAACCACCAGGTAGTATGAGATCCCCTATAAAATCATGCAACTCGTCAACATTGCAAAATATCACTTGTGGTAGGAAAGTTTGCCTGCTGCAGTTGTGTCTGTTTGTGTAACAAATCCAACAGTATTTGAGGGCTTAGTTGCAACACACTTCCATTTTGCAGCCCTTTTCATTCTGTAACTGATGCCTCAATTAGGATTAGTCTGCCTGTTATGTCAGAAGAAAAAAAGCTTAATTGGCTCCTTTACCATAGCTAGTGAATGTTGCTGCTTGATTAGCTAGAGGGGACCCTGCTGAATGCAAAATATTTCATTGCTTCTAGAGACTGAGCAAAATTCCTCAGCAGCACCCCCAGTGCCCAGTCTTCCAGAGAACTGGAGAAATGAGAACTGAACTTCGGCCTTCCCCATGCCAAGGTAGGGCGTTGACTGCTGAGCCGTTGGTGACAACAACTGGGAGATGAACAATTTTGTCTCTCTAAATTTCTTATTTGCTGTAGGAGATACCAGCAGCAGAAACAGGTTATAATAATGCACATCAAATTGTAACCACACAAAGACTGCATAACCATTCAAATATTATAAACGGGTTTTACCCTTGGATAATAAAGTAAAGATAGTTGCAATTAGATACTCTGTGGAAAGGGATCCTTGGAAACATAATTCTGGTCATATTTTGATACGCTTATCAAAAACTGCACAAAATGAATGTGGTGAACCAGGTGAAAACATGTAAGAAAAATAATACTTTGTCCTGCTAGCATAGCTTTCATCAAAAATTTTCGAAGTGGGAATATTATATTTCCTTTACAGACTGGGAAACTGAGGCATGGGGCTATTAAATGACTTCAGTCATATTACGAGATACCAGTTTCTACAGCCATCACAATGGAGATGCAGTAAACCTGAAGAATAGATGACTATAACCCAGTTACATTGAAGAATGAGGTTGGGAATATACTGCCTGCTCCATAGACTATGTTTATGGGGAATTTGTGGGAGTCAAAGGGTCTACCAGCTTATTCCCCACCACAAAGTCAGATGTAGTAGCAGGAAAGAGATTCTGGCTGTCCCCAAAGACATCAAAGATAAAGCAAGGTTGGAAGTTACTTGCAAAAGACATAAAAGGGTAAGGCATGGTGTGCTAAGAAGTGCTAGAAGGAAGAAGGGTTAAGTCTACTTTGTTCCAAAACTATCTCGTATATAGCACTCTAACCCAAAACCTTGGGTTTGGCTGCATTTTTCAGCTTCATTTAATGGAACTCAGAGGAAATCTGGAGGGTGCAAAGCAATACTGACTAAAACCAAGAAAAAGTTCCACCAGGTACTTTGTGAATGGAAATGTGAACTTTGCACAATACTAGCCCAGATTCCCTGTCGCCAGCTCTCTCATTTCATGGAAGAAAGACAGATAAACACCATTCCATCCCAAAGTGGAGAAGAGGTTATCTTTTAGCTGACAACTCTGGATTCAAATAAAGAGAGCTTATAGAGAAAAGCATCCCAAGTCAAACTGACCTAAATTGTTCTGGCTTTTTGAATAGCACAGTCAGACTTGAGACTGTATAGCTGTGCTAGAGGAAAAGGGCTGCTAGAGAAGAACGCATTTCTCTCCCAAAATGACCTGACGAACAGGAAATAGGACAGTTAAAGTATCTTCTTATTAATGCTTTTCAAAAAGTGACCTGTCAAACAGTGGTTTTATGCAAAGATATACAAATAAAAAGATGCCTTAGATAGACAATTGGCTTGCATTCCCTTCTTAGTTAGCTTATACGTCATTCACAGCTGATGATATCTTTTGGGGACTTTTTTGTCCAGTAAATTTGCTGGAATAATCCTCTATCACAAGCCATGTGACAATGCTGAGTGTTAAACTTACCCTCATGTCAGTGTTTGCAAGCTGGCAAGAACTAATGGAGCCATATACTTCTTTTTGGTATTCCTCATTAAAATGTTTTGGTTATGGATTAAATTTCTTTGCCTGTTGTTTATTATTACAGGCTAAAGGGAATAGTGAGAGACAATTAACATAATCTGATTGGCTAGTGTACAAGACATTAATGCTCTAGAAATGCCTTGTACACACCAGCTGAAAATACAGCAGCATTAATACAGCCCATGTCATTTTCAGGTTATAGGAGCAATAAAAGCACATTTTAGAAGGGAATGGAATTGCTTGACTTAAACAGAATATGTTTATACCAGCTTTGTTTGTTTGTCTTGTAATTCACTGTCAGAGCAAAACTGTCCTCTATAGCAGTGTTTCCCAACCAGTGTGCCGTGGCACATGGTGTGCCATCAGGCCTAAGCAGGTGTGCCACAAAATTTTTTGAAAAACTACTCAAAGAGTTCTGGATTGGCTTATTGGCTTATGAATATTCATGAGTTCATTTGGAAACTATATGGTGGTGTGCCTCAAATTAATTAAAGGTAGCAGGGTGTGCCGCAGCAGAGAAAATGTTGGGAATCGCTGCTCTATAGTGTACTATGAAAATGGGGGTATAGGAGTCTGCTGCTACTTGACATTTACTTACCCAACATTCCTGCATGCTAGGTATTGGCCCCATTTTACTGATGGACAGAGTGAAGCACTGAGACTAAGTGCCATAATCTCAGCTGGAGTCATTGACACAGTTAGAACTCCCAAATTTTTGGCTTCCATTCCTGTGGTCAGACCTGAAGGTCTTTGCCACTGTCAATGTTTGATTAGTGGAGGAACACATACTTGAATACACAACAGTGTTTAAGCACAAGCACATGCAAAAGCAACAGTGAAACTGAACAACTTCATTCAGGTTAGCAAAGTACCTTCAATTTCTGTTTCAGACAAAGAAATCAGTTAAAGAACATTGAATGAGATGCATGGCATTTCTTGGTAATTCATTATCCAGAAATTGTTAACACTGCAGGTATCATCTCTAATTGTTTCACTGACTGAGAACACCAGCTGTGATGAGATGACAGAACAGTTATCTGGTTTTACCTAACCGTGTCAATTTCCAAAGGGATAGCTGTGTTAGTCTAGTTCAGCAAAAACAAACAAGGAGTCATGTGGCACTTTAAGACTAACAGATTTATTTTTTGCATGAGCTTTCATGGGAGAAAATCCCACTTCGTCAGATGCTTCAAAGATGGGTGATTTGACTTCATCCTCCTCTATATGCGGTTCCCTAGTGTTTGGATCTTAACAATGGCTTTGATTTTCTGTTACAGTGTGACCTGATCCCATGACTTACACTTCCCTGCATTTATTTCCTTCCATTCTGTAAGTTCACTCATCTTCAAAGCATCTGACGAAGTGGGATTTTCTCCCACGACAGCTCATGCGAAAAATAAATCTGTTAGTCTTAAAGTGCCACATGACTCCTTGTTTGTTTTTATCTAACCTACCTATCCTTTGATAAAACATTTATTTAAAAAAAACAAATATTTCTCAGTCAAATGTAATAGATACTTCTAGAAGACTATGCCGAGCAGAACTGTTTTCATCTCTCTCAAGCAGCAGAAGAAGACTATTACAGTCTCAAATCTGCTAAATAAGAACAAAACTTTCTGCAGGTTCATGGACATTTAGATCAGTGGTTTGGGCCCAGATCTGTTCATGATGCTTTGCTGCTTCTCAGTAATTTCAAGTTTACTGAACTTTAAAATCCTTTGTAATCATGTTGGGGGCTGTTAGACTGTCAGTCATAGACCTCTGTGGTGGCCTCATGCCATGTTATTTTACTGTCCATAGCAGGTATACTTTCATCAAGTTTAACAGATTAATACCTTTGGGAGAAACGGCTTCTTGCAGGGTACAAAGCTTTTTTTTATTGCCTTGTTACTACCAGTGTTAAGTAGGACAGTAAGTCTCTTGAACTCCAAGTACTTCTGTGGCTCCAGCAACAGGGTCTGATGGATCCATCTTATCTTAGAAGTGCTCTCTTAACTGAACATTAAAACAAGCAAGGAGTCCTGTGGCACTTAAAGACCAACAAATGTATTTATTGCATAGGCTTTCATGGGAGAAAATCCTGCTTCGTCACATGCTTTGAAGATGGGGGAACTTACAGAATGAAATGAAATAAATGCAGGGAAGTGTAAGTCATGGGATCAGGTCACACTGTAACAGCAAATCAAAGCCACTGTTAAGATTCAAACATTAGGGAACAGCATACAGAGGAGGATGAAGTCAAACCACCTGTGGCAATGAGAGAAAACTCCAAAGTCCCTATTAAGCCCTAAAGCAATGAACTAAACAGAGGTCTGTTTATTCTGCTGTTCCCAGTTTTGCTTGGCATCCATCATTCTGAACAGTGGAATGTCATTTCTGAAATGATTGTAGTGGAGATTTGTAAATTGACTTCAACATGTTTCCCTCCATCTCCTCTCTCCGGCTGCCATGGCATTTCAGTGTTGTACGTTCAGCCTTTACAAAGTGTTGACAGTGCTCTCTTCACCTGGAAACATGAACATGTCATACCTCTTTAACTAGAGCCCCACTTGCGTCAAGTTCTTCCTCAAAATACCCAACACTTCTCAAAATACTAGAAAGAGGCTCCATGCCACAGAATTTAGATCTGGATTCAAATATCCAAACTTTGGAGATTTTGACATTTTGGTTCAGCCTATTAAAGAGGTCATCCAAAGTTAACATCTGAATCTGAGCTTCTCTCAGGCTTCCAGAATGTTTTGATCTTGAGTTGTGATTTAGGCTTCTTTCTCTGAAGTACCAGATTTTTTTCATACTCTCTGTCTCTCTGCAGTTGGGTGAGGTCTCCTCTCACACTGCCCCCAATCTGCACCTCATTCTTTAACTAGCCTAATACTTGTAAAATTGGTGAGCGATCAGAATCAGTCCTCTTAATTTAAGTTTCAGCATGCTGGAAGACAGATAGTTATTATCTTCATTTTACAAGTACAGGTAGAACCTCAGAATTACAGCAACAGAGTTATTGACTGACCAATTTCCAGAGGGCCACACAACTGCTTGTTGTTTTAATTGACTGACCAGTCAACCATATACCTCATTTGGAACTGGAAGTGAGCAGTTAGGTAGCAGACTGACACACAGACACGCACACACAATTTGACAATATAAAGGAACAGTTTCTTTGCTCATTTTATATAAATTAACGATGGTTAAAAGCAGCATTTTTCTTCTGAATGGGGAAGTTCCAAAGCTGGATTAAGTCATTGTTCAGTTGCAAACTTTTGAAGGAACTGTAGTGTTTTGTTCAGAGTTACACACATTTTGGAGTTATGACCAACCTCCATTCCCAAGAAGTTCATAACTCTGAGGTTCTATTATATGTGAAGCATGGCACAGAAAAGACATAACTTTCACAGGATCAGACAATAAATCAGCTTCAATTAGAAACCAAGAATCATTCCCTACTGCCTTACTTGTAGTTACAGACCACCCTCCCTTCTTTTTGCCTCACAATGATTTTAATTATTTCACAACCTTCGCCACCTTGGAACTCCCAAAGACCTCCCTGCCTTACAAAACAGTTGTTGCTTCTCCGAAACACTCTCCACAAGAGAACCACAGAAGGAATTCACTGAGCCAGAACCACAAGCTAAACCCTACATTTAAAAAGTCCTATTACTATTTTAATAAGGAACTAACATTTCACAGCCACATGCAGTGTGCCAGAGCAAAGAGATACAAAGCCAACAGCAAATTTTCTCCAAATTTTGGTACTGAGTCTATGCTGCATTATCTCAAGGAGTGGAGAAAGATGTTAAGAAGTTAATTCTACAGGAGTAAGTGACTTGCTTATGGCATCACTGCTACTCTGGATCAAAAGCAGAATTAGAACCAGGAGTGTTGACTCCCAGAGCGGGTCTTCACTGATGGTGGCAAATTTGCCAGCATCAGGTCAGTCTTCTGAATCGACTGATCAGGAAGATGATCTTGTAAGACCACCCCCACAGAAGGAGTAGCACTGAACTAAAGGGAAGGCATTTCCCTCCAGCTTAGCACACTGAACACACTGCAGTAAGTAGGCAGTAGACAATCAGAATGACATATGCAAGGTATTTTAAGTACTCCCTTTGCTGCCAAAGTCGTGCTGTAGTATAGATCAGGGTCCAGGCTCCTTCTGTCATCAATTGATTATGGCTTCAGGTGAAGAATCCGTAGTAGGAGAAGATGAACTCTAAACCAAAGATCCTTTTTCCTTGTAATTGTCTGTAGTAATAAAAAAAATGGAAGGATAGAGAGACAAATAATGGATCAAACACTTCCTTGGTTTAACTTCCTTCAAGTCCCTGGAGTTAGAACTAGGATGAATCTGGCTCATTATGAAATATAAAGCAAGTAATTTTAAAAAAGAACATCAAAATGTTTTCCAGAGGACATCAGCTTTTCTGTTCATCATGGCCTCTATTTTGGAATGAGATATATATCAAATATTCTACTAGATAGGTATGTTGAAGATAAAATAGTGAAATTCCCTTTCTGTTTCCATGTTCTTGTAAATTTACATACCTCTCTCTGATCACTACATACACAGTACAAAAGAGCTGTATTATAGATAAATATAAGCACAGCTTCACTATGGGTACACATAAAATTGCCATTATACTTATTATGCAGATTAAGTTTGTTCAAAATGTAGTGCAATGTGGCAATCTTTATAGGCAAAAAGTAAAACAAACCAGTCAGTTAGAGGTCTGTAATAAAGCTGGGGAGTAGCCAATGGCTAAGGGGGTTTGTTAGTATTATTAATTCCAACAATTTTCTAGTTGATTCTTGTTTTGATGATCTCAGGAAGACAGACAGCATAGCTTGAAGCATATATTGTAAATTGACTACAGAAATTGCAATGCTCATAGCACACAAGGCATTTTACAAAATTAACAATAGCTAGACATTTGACGTGAATGTAGTTTTTATGACAGAACTTTAGCTAGACACACATGTAGTGAGACACCTGAGATTCAAGCTGTTACACACACTACTTTGCCACTGTACCTCAGTAAGAACTCTTAGCACCCCTTTATTCCAGTCCTGGTGACCTGTATTTATCTGCCATATGTCTCAGTCCTAACCTACAGTACCCCCTTGCTATTCCAGGGCTAGATTCCCACATAACTCTGTCAATCTGCCCCAGTCCTGAGCTGTGGCACCTTCTTCTGTCCCACTGCAGGGTACCCACATGCATTTGTTAATACACTACACTCCTTGTGACATGTAGCACAACTTGTTATTCCAGTCATGGGGCTATATGAAACTCCACCAAAGCACTTCAATTTTCCTGATTTACAGCACGGTTTACTTTCCTGTTCCTGTACCCCCACAAAACTTAACCAGTGGACCTCAGTGCTAACCTGCAACATCTATTGCTAGACCTGTGCTTGGCCTCTCCTGAGTGGAGACTGCCAATTGAATCTGACTACATTGTGGTTTTCTGGGGAAGGTTTTGGAGTAAGCAAATGCAGTGGAGGCCAATGAAAGCACTATCCTATCAAATGTAGCAGCAAAGAAAAGAGAAGATACAGTATACTGCTTGCTGCCTTCAGCATTCAGTCCTGCAACTCTGCAAAAGCCGAACTTATGAACAGGGAAATGCTAGACATTCTAACTGCTGCTGCTATCATGGTTACTATATACAAGAATGTCAAGAGCTGAAGATTTGCTTTGTGCAACCTCCTTAAAGTCAGAGCAGAATTTGACCCTGTAAATGTAATTCCCAGTGAGCATTCCCTTTGGAATTCAGAAACATCCTGTATCTATCACCATCACAAAATGTTACTCTCCAAGACAGTATCTCTAACACTCCAGCAACATGGTTACTTTACCACAGCATAGGACCCTAGAATCAGAAAGAAAGAAATGTAGGTATATGTTTAGAGAAGTGTGTGGTGTACTGAATAAAGCTGGTAAGGTTTATATTCTTTTCAGCTATTAAACATCAGTTCAATGTGGCAGGTAACAAACTAATCATTCCTATAGACCTCTCTTATGGAGGTCAGTGAAGTGACTCACATTAACTTGAATGGAGTTTGAATCAAGGTCTTTGTGTATATTTCACTATCAGCAGCCTTTCAATTGCATTTAACATACTGCCAGTGAAATTTTGGGTGCAAAAAGCCCACAGTGTGCAGTCCTCTAAGTATTGACAGGTACAGTACAGGCAGTGGCCATGTATGCTTTACCCACGCTGCATTTCGTCCATGTATTACAAAGGTGGCATCACCTTTGGTGGTGAGAAGACAGCTAGTGCATGTCATTTTTTCTGGTTCTGACATGTTTCTCAGACAGTCTCAAATGCTATTTTATTTATTATGCAAGAGGAAGACTAAAAGGGGAAGTATGCTGCATTCTCAGCACAGAAATGACTCTCTGCATTTTTTTTAAGTTCACTTTCCACCCTGAGCTCTAAGTTTCAGAGGTTTGGGGCAATTTAAATTTTCAGAGTAAGGACTAACAGTCTGCTTGGTGAGTTAAGAAATAAAAGACCATCATTTTTAAAAGAGACTTAAGCCCCAGTGTATTGGGAAAGCGCTAACTAAATGTGATTCTTAATAATAGAAATAAGCCACAGAGTCAAGAAAATGCCTCTGATGAAACCCCAGAATAACTTAATCAACATGACAAAGGTTTGGTTGTTGTATCTTTCAGGAAAGAAAATTTGGCCACTTCTGTTTTTCTGCTGGGTAGTATCAAATAAGACACAATTGTCAAATAATTCTGTATACTCAGGACATCTGCTTGTTTACAAGCTGTCCTACTAAATACATCTGTGTGTGTTACATACAGCATATAGAAACTTCGATATCTGGGCAGGTCTTCCAGACCTGAAGTAACCATGCGCATCCTAACGAAAGGCTTCAGAAAGTCTCTGGTCCAGTGATATAAAGCTCTGATTCCCAGCCCTAATTAGATCACAGAGTGTTCACATGTCATTTGTGCTGGGCTGAATATTGCTTGATCTTTGCAGCACTGATATTTGGGTGGGGAATTTCATATTCTGAGGAAGTGAGGGAAAGTTCCTGAGAGGTCTGGAATATTATAAATAGCTCTAGCAGAGCTGGAGTAGTGGTCCGAGTAACAAAGGTGCATGACAAATATAATGTATGAGGATTGGCACGTTTATTTCATAGAGAGACAGAAATGTCGAGTTGGAAGAGAACCTCGAGAAGTCGCCAAATTCAGCTTCCTGGGCTGATGTAGGACTAAGGAAAGTGAGGCTGTTCCTGGCAGGTGTTTGTCCAACCTGTTCTTAACCATTTCCAGTGATGGTGATTCCTCAACCTCCCTTTAAATCATAGTCCAGATCTTAATTACATGTGTATCTTTTGCTGGAGATAATAAAACCATTACATCTTGTCTTACTTTCAGTGGACATGGAGAACAGTTGATTTCCCATCCTCTTTATAACACCCTTTAACATATTTGAAGACTATTACCAGGCCTCCCCTCAGTGGTGCAGCCCTTGGGCTACTGTACTAGTCCTGATGCATGGTGTGGCCCATGGTGATTTGAGTTTGAGACCCCTAGCACGTGTGATCCGAGCCCCTCATTTCCTTCTCACCTATTCCTGGTCTGAGGTGGAGCGATTGTCAGCAGTTAAAACTTATTATCCTTTGAATAGTTACAGTTGTTTATGTAGCCTAGTTTTAGTTACGGTTCAATTCCTTATGTAGTTAGTGACCTATCTAGTTAAGTTAAAAAAATAAATTTGGGGTGTGAGGTCCAGATTTACTTTAGTTTTGTTATCCTCTGACTACTGGAGATTGTAGACACAAAAAATGCCTGTTCCTCGGTTTTAAAAGCTGTACCTCCTGCAGGGCAGAGGGTCAGAACTGTAAGCTTATCTTCATATAAATGTATTAGAACTTAGAGCAGAGAGCAATACCTGCAAACACTTTTTGTCACACATATGTAACAAATCAATAATATTAATGACAAACATAGCATGTATGTTTTACATAAACCATCAGTGGGAAACCAGATCTCACTCCCTCTGGAACTGGTGTGTTAAACATAGCATCAATATATCAGCAGTGTATCTACCTGAAAAGCAAAACAACATTACGAGCAATCTAAACAGACAGTTTGCTTACAAGTGTGAGTGGCAGTTGAACGACAAAGTCCTCAAAGAAGTTTTTCACTTATGTGGGCACCCACTGATAGACCCCCTTGCCACAGAACACAATGTTAACTGACATCTGTCGTGCTTGAGAGCAGGAATAGGCTCACGATCAATGTGTGATGCTTTGCTAATCAAGTCAGAAAAAAGTCTGCTAAATGCAGTTCCACCCACAATGATAATACACAAGATCCTACACAAAATCAAGACTAGGAAAGCAACCATCATAGTCATAACAGCAGTTGAACAAAGACAGATATGGTTCTCAGACCTCATTAACATGTCAATACATAAAGCTTTTCCAGAAACGATAAAGCTTTTCCGGAAACGTCATCTCCTTTACCAGAATGCAGGTCACATTTACCATCTAGAGATATAAAGTCTCCACCTCACGGTGTGACTAGTAAGTGACTCTGTTCCAGAGAGCAAGAGTGTTCAGAACAGGTTAGGCAGATACTAATTAACAGCAGAAAATTGTCAATGAGAAGGACTTACCTGCATAAATGGCGAAGATTCCGGTCCTGGTGTGAAGAAGAGCAAATTGAGGCAACATCATCTTCTATTCCCCCGATTCTTGAATATGTACTATATCTAAAGACATCAGGTTTATCAATTAGTTCTGCAAGACAACCTATCAGCAGTCATTGTCTTCCATGGTAAAGTAAATGGCATGACCATACTCTCTCACCCAGTGGTGAAAAGATTCTTAATGGGCCTACAGAGGGTATTCCCAATCATTTGCACATCTACACCATTATGGGATCTAAACCGAATACACAGAGCTATCATGAGACCTCCATACGAGCCTCTTGCAACTTGTTAACTCCTTGATTTGTCTATGAAGTTTTCATTTTTATTTGTTACTACTTCAGCCAGATGAGTAGGTGAGATTAGTACACTGATGGCCTGACCTGCCTACATGTGCTTCCCTAGAGATAGTCACTCTCAGACCACACCCAAAGTTTTTCCAAAGATAGTGTCAGACTTCCATATCAACCAACTTATTCGCTTACTTATCGTGTATTAACAACCGTTGTCAGAGATGTGGCTGGGACATCAAGACTTCAGAGAGAAACAGCTGAACTCGAATTAATATGCAAGCTAAATTCTGTGAAAGCAGGACTTAATCGAGACTTCAGGCTTCCCAGGGTTTGAACCTAACAACTGCTCTGATTTGCTGCTACTGTATGACCTGATCCTATGTTTTACACCCCCTTGCATTTATTTTCTTTCCATTCTGTAAGTTCACCCATCTTCGAAGCATCTGACGAAGTGGGCTTTTCTCCCACAAAAGCTCATGCGAAAAATAAATCTGTTAGTCTCTAAGTGCCACGTGATTCCTTTTTTTTGTTTTTTTGCTGGACTACACTAACACAGCTATCCCTTTGGAAATTCACAATAATCATTCCATACTGTGGACTTTGGATGAGCCATAGCCTTTTACCTGGAGAAAACAAAGGCATTTAGAAAGTCAGACAAACTCTTTATAACACTAGCAGAAAGTTCAAAAGGTAAAGCAGTTTCTAGTCAGAGGTTATCTAAGTGGATTTCAACATGTATTCAAATATGTTATGAACAGAAAGGTTTGCAGATTCAGGGACCAAGTCTCATTCTACAAGAGCAATGGCTATGTCTGTAGCATTCGTCAACAATGTCCCTGTAATGGACGTACGCAAAACTGCTACATGGGCATTACCACACACTGTTATAGAACATTATGCTATTGCCTAGGCATTGGCCCACGATACTTCACTAGGTGTGACTGTTTTGTCATCCATACAAAATAATTAACATCAAAGTCCCTCCTCCAAGGCAGAGTACTGCTCTATAGTCAGCTGAAGTGGAGCACCCACACGGATATCCTTGAAAGAAGAAGAAACGGTTACTTATCTTGTGCATTATCTGTTTTTCTTTGAGATGTGTGTCTCTGTGGGTGCTCCACTATCCTCCTTTCTTCCCTCAGTTTTGGAATTCTGGCAATGGACTCTATGGCGGAGAAGGAACTGAGCCATTCGAGTAGCATGTGCTCTAGAAGATGCAACAACAGTATCATGAAAGAGCAACTGTGTGCACGAGGCCCAAACTAATACTGAGGAAGAGATCTCTGATCAATGGTGTGGGAGACGATGACACCTGAAGTGGAGCACTCGCAGGATTACACATCTTGAAGGACAACAGTTACTGCACAAAGTGAGTAACTTTTTCTTTTGCACTTGTGCATTTGATTTTTCCTTCCTAAACATAGTACTTTGCAGATGACTTTACTGAATTCCATCTCACTGGTTGCAAAGCAGTTCTCCAATTTGTCAAGGTTATTTTGCAATTTAACCTGTTTTCCAAAGTGCTTTCAATCCCTCTACCCCTTAGCTTGATCTTGGGGTCATCAGGAAATTTTATGAGCATACTCTCCAGTCCATTATCCAAGTCATTAATAAAGCTATTGATTAGAGTCAGACCCAGGACTGAATCCTGCAGGACCCCACTCAGTACATTTTTCCAATCTGACAGAGAACCATTGACAACTACTCTCTCTGTCTGGTCTTTCAGCCAGTTTTGCACTCACTTTACAGTAATTTCATTTAGACCACATTTACTTAGTTATTGCTTATAAAAATGCTGTGTGGGAGGGAGTATGTCAGAAGACTTATAACATCAAGCTATATCATGTCTGTTGCTTTCACTCATCCATTAGCCAGTTACTGTTATATGGGGTTGTATTAATGGCAATTCATTTTCAAGTCCTTCCATGAACAGCAAATTGCTGCTGTTCATAGGGCCTGTGTCCTGGGACCTGGAGGAGCAGGCAGGCCTGGGCCACTACTGCCCTGCTCTACTCAAGAAACATGCTAGAGGAACCACCCATCACCAAGGAGACAGAATAACTGGTGATGGCCTGGCGCCTAACAGTAGGCAGAAGTTCAAGACCCACTAGGATGGAGCTGGCAGTTTGTCACACTACATGGAGAGCTTGATTTACTCACACCTGAAAAGTATTCACTTTTCAATGGAGAGGCAGTGACTACTGTACCATAAAAGGAGAGGCAGGAGAAACCTCTGTCAAGGCTATTATGGAAAACCTCTATTATGAAAGTCACCTTGGAATCTGTAACGTCATTGTAAACTAAATGGAATTTAACGACTGTGCTTCAGGGGGGCTGTGAGGGTACATTAATTGCAAAATAATGTGAACATGTGAAGAACAATGCACTATTTATTAATATTATAGTAGGTGTCTCCTGCATCTTGGAGGAACATAGAGCATTATTGGCAGGAGAGAACAAGCACCCTTGCAGTCATCTGAGTTCTGCTGTCTGCCACAGAAACCTGCAGAACCCTGACCCAGAAGATCCAGGACACACAAAAAAACCAGTTGAATGGTAGTGGGAGCTTTATTGGGAATAGGGGGTGGTGCATACTTTAGAGTAGATTCTATGTTTGAACACAACTGGGGAGAATTGTTAGTCAGCTATTCATCTGTCACCTCCTTCAGGTCATGCAACAAATTGTATGCAGTTTGTGAATTTTGGAAACTGCACATGTATAGTGTGACATTCTGCCACAAGATGAGACTGAGCTAGTCCTGTCCACTCCTCTTCCAAGTTTGCTACCTCATGGCTGAGGAGTGTGCTTACATGTGCCATGTAAGGTCACTCATCTCAAAACTAGTCCATTGGCCAGATTCGGGTACTTTCTTTACACTGTTCCAGCAGCACACAGTTACTATACATGCATAAACAGGAATGGAGTGTCCAACATGAGGATGCCCACAGCACAGGGGCAGCCAAGTCCCGTGTATATAACCCTGCACTGTCCCCCTTGCAGCTCCTGCTGTGCGGGACGGCTGAGCTGCAAAGGAGCTTAAGGGGAAGTTGTCTCCAGGCATCAGAGTAAAGCAAGGATCTCAAACTCAAATCACCACTAGTAAAGGGCCGTATGAGAATTAGTATGTTAGCCTGAGAGCCGCACCACTGAAACGTTTCCATACAACAGTATTGCCAATATCAGTAACAATAGTGTCATTGCAGGCTGCAGGAAATAGCTTTAGGGGCCATGTGTTTGAGACCCTTGGAGTAAAGCCTCCATAAATTAGAGCAGCCAGGAAAGCTGCTCTGATTTATGCCAGAGGCTTAATTGATCCCCTGGGAGGTGCAGAGGTGAATTAAGGCATTCCAATTCTGGGGTGAACCATGCTGTACCTCTCTGACCCTGTGGGTGTGTTAAGATAGGAAGTATCTTTCCCATATGCTTTTCAGAGTCAAATAAAAATGCCAGTACATTGTGCATCAGCTTTGTAGTAAGCCAGAGGCCCTGTGATGCTAGGTGCCCTTTGAAGTAGTTCAATAGGTATTGCCCCATTTAGCTAAGGGGGGGGGGGGATAAGACAGAGCAGGTGATTTGCCTAAGGGAGTTTATATGGCTCTGCGGTTTTGAGGAATTGAGTTTGGGACTAAGGGTAAGTGATAATAATTTAGTGATTAGAGAAGGGGTCTGGGAGACAGGGCTCTTGAGTTTTAATCCTTGTTCTAATTTACTTAATTTCTCTCAGTGTCAGTATCCTCATCTGTAAAATAAGGATAGGGATAATGATACATTACTTATTTTCTGTGAGTGTAGAGAGGCTTAATTATGTGATGTTTAAGTACCATACAAATGCAAGTTATTGGATTATTAAGGTCAGTCATCAGTAGAAATAGGAAAAAGATCAGGAGCCCTTGACTTCCAGATCTGGCTTCCATCAAATAGAACCTGACGTCTCTAGTCAGCGACTAACCTGCTAGCAACAATTAACATGCATGAATATTAATGCAAAAGTGACTTTTGGAGCTTTTAAAAAATGTTTCAAGGGGTACATTTCTAGTCTCCAAAAATTGTACAAAAAAGTGAAATTTTGGGGGTGCAGAATCACATAAAATAAGTTGCGGAAAAAGTCACAGTATTTTTAATGAACTTTAGCCATGCAGTCATCGAAGATTGCACCATCTAGTCACTATTCACTTAAACTGTATTAGAATTGATGGGCCTGGCCTAGAGTTGAGGGGTTACAAACTCTGCTACCAGTCTCCTAAGCAGTCCTCCATAACAAAGCTACTTATTTGGAATGAAGGATGGTTTAAGCATAATTTATAGCCATAGTCTTCTGCTAAGGCAATTTTACATTCTCCACAGACTCCCCAATCAACCTGCAATATGATTTTTACTGCTTTGAAAATGAAGCACATTTTGTCAATAAACTCTAGAGTATGACTGCCTACTGCAGGTGCTCCCACTCCAGCTTGGCTAACATCAGAAGCCTACTGTATTGCCAAAAATGCTCCATGCAGAAAACTGTGTCCTTATGCAACAATTTCTAAAAGGAGGGAAGGCCTGTTGAAACGAACCCAGAGCTCTGGGAGACTGGCAGAGTGTAAAAGGGGGTTGGCCCTTGGGGGAATGTCTTGCACATGTCTCTGCAAACAGGTCTGTACAAGCCACAGAGGCATGGAGTGTTGAATATGAAGCCCCTCTAGGCACATTTGAGAAGCACAATGAAGAGGTGCCAGAGCCTAGATTTTGAAGCTTACGTTTCTGTTGGCTGCGTTCCTTGTTCAGAGAGGAGGAAAGGCAAAAGACCTAGGGCTATCTCTGGGTGGTAGTTGTTTCAACTTGAAAACGTGTAACTGCCTGACAACAGCACATTTTTGTGTTTTGTTTTCTTTTCTTCCTCTGGAACTTTTATTAATTTCTTGCGATTATTTTTAAGCACTTGGCACAAACTTGCGTCCAGTCTTTGCCTCTCTAGAAGGCTTTTTGAATGGAATTCACAACTGTACTTTTCCTGTATAAAACAGAATAAATTGGAATGAAATACAGTGGCCAGTTGGGTGTTCTGTTTGTGAAGAGTTCTTTAGCTTCTTCCCTCTCCTATTTTTATTCAGTGAAGGACAGTGTCTCTAAGTAGCCTGTGCCATTTTGATGTGCCTTACTGAAGGAGAAGAGCGGATGAACTTGGGTAGATAAGAGGTGGTAGCAAAGTTGGAATTGCAGTTTGTCATAAAGTCTAAAAAGACCTGTCTCTCCAAGTGCCCTGAATGCTAGATCTCCAATGTGTCAGTACAATTCCTGTAGAAGGAACTCATTCTAACTATTGGACTGTCTAATCAATGTTTTTATCTTGGTAAGACATAGCTGAAAACACACTCAGATAAAACTCAGATCAGACAGAAGGGGGTAGAGCTCATGGGGAAAGGAAGCATATCAGCTGGGTTTTTTTGCTCTGTGGGTGCCTGCTGTTCAGGGAATTAAACTTATTTCTGGGGAGACAGGCTTGGAATTTGAGGGTAGTCCTCCTGTCAGCTCTCACCATGGAGGCCCCTGCTTTTTCAGTGGTCAGGAATGATTATTGTTTCTATCAACAGCTCCACACATCTACCCATATCTATCAAATGTATGCCTGACCACAGTTACCATGCCTTTGCCAAATCTAAGTGTGACTGCTGTAATGCATTCTTTATCAGACTTCTCTTTAAACACATCTCGTGACTGCAACAGCTGCAAAACATGGCAACTTGTCTGCTCCTTAGGACAGGAACAAAAGACCATGTCACTTTCCTCTGTCATCTACCTTGACTGTCAGTGCAGCACGTAACAGCATTACTGTATAAAGCATTTTCTAATCTGGGCTTTGATTAAGCAAAGCATAGAAGCACATGCTTGATTTTGAGTATGTGATGAGTCCCACTGATTCCAAGGGCTTGCCCTTCTGTTTTATTGCAGGAATGGATGGGTGAGATTCTGTGACCTGTATTGTGTTGGAAGTCAGCCAAGATGATCATAATGGTCCCTTCTGAACTTAGAGTCTGTGTAGTTGTCTGGTTTGGGCTGATGGTTTGTCTGGCCTGTTTGTTCTTATCTTTTTATTTTTGGGTGTGACAGCCATCTCCCACTCAACGAACTATTGGGGCTAGCCAGGGGATAGGTCTGAGACTAGAGGGATACCTGAGAGGAGACAACTGGGCTGTGGTGGTGAAACAAAGTCATTTGTTGCTTTGGATTTAGGTGAAGTGAAAATCAACCTTTTTACTGTGTATTTGAGTCACATGAGCAACCAGAGATTTTGAATTCCTCAGAATATGAAGGACAAAAACCCCTATTTTTGTCAGTGCACATGATTTTGACCCAATTTTCTAGAACTGCTCTGCCACAAACACACTTCTTCTGAGATAGCTAAACTCTAACATAAAGGTAGAGGGTGAAGAAGAACTCTGTGGAGCTCAAAAGCTTGTCTCTTTTCACCAATACAAGTTGATCCGATAAAATGTATTAAGTCTCCCTCCCTCTTGGTCTTTCTGAGGGTAGAGGCTGTCAGTCACATAAACCTTGTTTCCCCTATGGCAGCATGACTTGCCATCGCCAGAACTCTGAGCCTTTGAGTTCTTTCTGTAAAACTCTGATACTCCAACCTCAAATTCTCTCTTCTTATGTCTCTTACTATTTGATTCCACAGAAAGTGGTCATTGCTTTTTGAAAGGTTGCTTTGCAGTAAATTGCTCTGAGGTCATGAGTAACTTTTCAGCAATCTCTTTGGCAAATGGCTTCTAATCACAAGGGAAAAACTCTACTTGAAGAGAGGCTGGAGCTGACATCAATCTCAATCCAGTGTCTAGTCTGAGTTCTGCATAGGGTTACCAGATGTCCAGCAAAAGAAGGACATGTCCTCCTGTTTGCCCTCACATCGTTCATCCTCCAGGCATTTTTAAAATATTTGATTTTGTCTGGCTTTTTCACTATGGTGGATGCTCTGAATGCTGGGTAAAGCTTTCTGGCCAGGCCCTCTAAAAATAGAAGTGTGCGGGAAGGTGGAGTTCTTCTTGCACTTTCTCCTGTCAGCTCAGGAGGCGGTGGCAGGTGGGAGTGAGCTCATCCACTCCTCCCTTCCTTTCCCCAAGCAACATGTATCCCCTCTTTCTTGCCGGGGCTAGCGCCACTGCCATATTTAGCCTCCAACTGCAGCCCAGCCTTCCAGCGCAGCTGAGAGTCCCAGGAGCGTGCCCCTTCCCGACCCTGCCCCCCGGTAAGGAGGCCTGGGCTGGGAAGGGTTTGGGCATTGGGGATAGTTATTTGGGGGGGCCGTAACTGGGGTGGTGGTGGGACAGCCATTTGGGGGCAGTAACTGGGGTGGTGGTGGCGCAGGAGTTTGGGGGGCAGTAGCTGGGGCGGATGAAGGGGTCCTGGATGTGTATGTATCCTCCAATGTCATCCTTTTTGTACTTCCCTGACCTCTTTCCCCTTTCTCCAACAGCCCGTGCTAGCCTGGGGACAGTTTCTCCCGTTGTACAATTCCAAAGAGGCAGTTCTGTTAGTCTAGTCCAGCAAAAGAAGTAAGGAGTCCTGTGGCACTTAAAGATGAACAAATTTATTTATCGCATGAGCTTTCATAGGGGAAAATCCCACTTCCTCAGACACTTTGAGGAAGGGGAAACTTACAGAATAGGAGGAAAATAAATGCAGGGGAGTGTAAGACATGGGATCAGGTCAGACTGTAACAGCAAATCAGAGCAGTTGTTAAGATTCAAACACTGGGAAACAGCACATAGAGGAGGGTGAAGTCAAATCGCCTGTTGTAATGGGAAAAGAAGCCATAGTCACGATTTAATCCTGCTTTCATACAGCCAAATCTGTATATCAATTCTAATTCAGCTGTTTCTCTTTGAGGTCTTGATGTCTCGTTGACTTCTTGAGCACAGTTGTTAACAAGTTATCCACAGAGTGATTAGAAAGATGAAAGTGCTCATCAATTGTTTTTTGAGTGTTGTGATTTCTGATGTCAGTTTTGTGCCCATTTATTCTTTTGCACAGAGACTGTCCTGTTTGTCCAATGTATAAGGTGTGGGGGCATTTCTGGGACATGATGGCATAAATCACATTAGTGGAAAAGCAGGTACAGAAATTTAATAAATAGATTTGTTAGTGTTTAAGTGCCACAGGACTCCTTGCTTCTTCCCTTTGTACAAAGGCTGATGCTAGTCAACACCACAGTCAAAAAGTGCTGTAACAGGTTTCCACAGGAGGCTGAAGTTCTCATCAGTCTTGAACTGTGCCCCTCTCCAGTTTTATCACCATTCCATTCTTTCATTTCTAACCCCATTGCCAGTCCCACCTGGATTTGTGGTGTTTCCTTTCCTGCTTTATGTATATTCCTTCCACCAGAACCTAGACCAGGGGTCTCAAACACATGGCCCAAGGGCTGCATGCGGCCCCTAAAGGTATTTCCTGCAGCCCGCAACAACACTATTGTTACTGACATTTGCAATATTGTTGTATGAAAAGGTTTCAGTGGTGAGGTCCTCGGGCTAGTCCTTCTACTAGTCCTCATGCAGCACTCATGGTGGTTTGAGTTTGAGACCCCTGAGCTAGACAATGGTCATCAAGTCCCTTATCAACAGTACTGACTATACATGAATGCAGCTTATTAAAAGCTTTCTGCTTTAGGGCAAGAGAGAGGTGCCTCTTTAGTGACAAGACTGGAGAATGTGAAACTCTGATCTGCTTGATAAGCAGGGCCAGATCAAGGGAGGCCCCACATTGGGGTAATAGCCTGACTGGGGGCAGAGCACCTGGCCCTGCTGGTGCTGGGGTACAGAGTGAGGGGCTCTGGCCGCAGTGCTGCAGGGAACCTGGGAGGGGGGAGCCTGTGGGCCAGTGCTTCTGTGGCGGTTAAGGGGGACCTTGGCTGGCACTTCTGGGGGTGGCTCTGGAGGGCCTATGGGTCAGAGGCCACAGTCTGTGGAACTCATGGGGGCCCCTGGGCGTGGGCCAGTGGGCCCATGCAATAATCCACCCCTACCGATAGGGACAAAATTGAAGTGCTTGGGATTAGTGAAACCTGTGTCTCCTTTCCCAAGCATTCTCATCCTTGCAAAATGACTGTCACTTGTACCTCTTGATCTCCACCTGCACAAGTTGTAGTGAAGGGCAGTCGTCCTGGATTTTTGTTAGGGTTTTGTGCTTGCTCTCTCAGCTCAACAGGAAGCCTTTAATAAGAGTTTTCCTAAATGATGCTGCATGTCAAATCAGAAATTTTACTCTGTTCTCTTAACAAATAGCCATTTCATGAGAGGGTTTTTTTCCCTTCTCATTACATTCCAAAAGGCTTTATACCTCTGCTGGTTACTGATTGATGGCTCTGCACTGAACTCCCTTTAATTTTGCAATAAACCAACAAGGAGGCTGAGACCACAAGTTTACAGAGAATGACTTATTTACTTAACTGCTTTTACAAGGATGACAAAGTTAGATTTAGTAGTTTCAGTGTGGTCCTTGGGAGGGCAGGAGGAGTACTTGAGGAATTATGCTGTATAAATAACCAAACAAAAAATAGCTTGCTTATTCTTCCATGTAAAAACAGTCATATTTCAATTCGTAGGCCAACTCTCTCCCAGGCTCTGCGGGGGCTTTAAATTTTCAAAGGCTGTTCGCTAAGGCCAGAATTTTCCAACTTGGGTGCCTGAGCTTAGGCTCCTAAAAGATCTGATTTTTCTGACATGGTTCCAGAACATCAGCCACTGCTGAAGCCAGTTAAATATTGGGAGATTCTGTTGGCATGGTGAGCTGTACAATTGTTGCCAAAGCATAAAACAAGATATATTTTTCATCTCGCTCATCCAAGATATGGGTATGCTCCTATGCGATTTGATCTCTTGTATTTCTGGTTACAATGTCAAAAAAAAAACAAGGAGTCGTGTGGCACTTAGAGACTAACAGATTTATTTTTCGCATGAGCTTTTGTGGGAGAAAATCCCACTTTGTCAGATGGTTCAAAGATGGGTGAGCTTACAGAATGGAATGAAAATAAATGCAAAGGGGTGTAAAACATAGGATCAGGTCATACAGTAACAGCAAATCAGAGCAGTTGTTAGGTTCAAACCCTGGGAAGCCTGAAGTCAAATTACCTTTTGTAATTGGAAAAGAACCCTTAGTCTCGATTAAGTCCCACTTTCACAGAATTTAGCTTGCGTATTAATTCGAGTTCAGCTGTTTCTCTTTGAAGTCTTGATGGTCCAGCCAGGTATCTGATGACAGTCATTAACAAATCATTTATCAAGTGATTAGAAAGATGGAAGTGCTCAGCAACTGGTTTTTTTTTGTTCTGTGATTTCTGATATCAGCTCTGTGTTCATTTATCCTTTTGCGCAGCAATCGTCCTGTTTGTCCAATGTATAAGGTGTTGGGGCATTTCTTGCGCATGATGGCATAGACCACTTTAGTAGATGAGCAGGTAAATGAGCCTTTGATGGCGTAGCAGGCTTGATTAGGACCTATGATGGTATCTGTTGTGCAGATATGTGGGCAGACTTGGCAGCGTGGTTTGTTGCAGGGGTGTGTGCCTGCTTCAATGTTTTTGTTGTTAGATCTCCTCTGGAAAGCAGGCAAATGAATTAGAAGCCTAAATAGTTCTTAAATACCTTACTTAGGCACCCAAGTTTGAAAATTTTGCTTTTACTGTCTCTCAGTTTCCCTCTCTGTAACAGAGAACTGTTGTTTCTGTAATACCTTAGTTGTCCATGGTGCTTTACAGATACAGAAGGAGGGAGGGTGTGGATCATGCTCTAAGGAGATCGAACTCTAATGCTTATATGCTGCTACTAATACTTAGCTTTCTATGGAAGAAACTAATTGTAAAGTATTTCAAGAAGTTCAAACTTTCCCTAGAAACGTCTCTAACATTCAAATAGATCTAAATACATTTTTCTACAATATTTGCAATCCTGTCATGTTTTGCAACCTCTGGACTGTAAATTTTCACTTGTTAAACTGTTAGCTGAACTGGTCAAAATTGGTCAGGCTCAAAGGTTAAGGGGCAGTGGTTCACTGAACTCAGCAGGAAAGCGAGACAAGGTTCCAGCAGCATTGACCTATCCAACTGACCCTTTTATTTTAGTTTTAGTTGCAGAGGGTGTTTTCTGTTCATGTACAGTCATTGGTTGGGGAAGCCCCTCAGTTTGATTTTGCTGTAAACAGGGAACAGAAAGCTATAACACAAACCCACCACCTATTACAGATGTTTGGGGTTAGCTGGGGATGGAGGAGGGAAGGGGTGTTTCCTGTTCCCTTGCTTTGTAATGATTACTCTGATAAGGATGAGAGAGAGCTTTGTTGGGTTAATTGATACCAGACAATAGGCTCTCTCATGCATTAAAATGTTACACAACAGTTGAAAGTTTGTTGGAAGATAATGGACTAGTAATTTGAGTTGTGCCTCTTAGATTAAGGGCCCCTGGTGGTCTGAAGTCCATTATGTGTTAGAAGAGCCCACAACAAAAAGGACTGACTCTTCCTTTGCCCATCTGGGCTGTGATTCTGGCAAGTCTCATTAACTACACAGGGTAAAATATGGTCGGTACTTGGTTGGAAGATCTTAAAGGAAATTTCCAGAAAGTTATATGGTGACTCAGCTGAAGACTCCCCCTCAACCCCAGCACTTTGTTAGGAAGCATTGCATAGACATTAGAGATGCCATGTTTCAGGCAAGAGAGATAACAGTTGAAAGCTGGGTGTCCTGACCTTTCCAGCCTTTATGTCTAGCCCTGCTGATTTATGAGACATTGGTCCTTAAAGTCAGGCCAGCACTAGGTTTTGTGGGACCAGCGTGAAGTAATGTATGTCCCTCCCTGCCTGTAAGTGCGTCTCAACAGCCTTCCTTTATCTATCTGAGTCTCTCCTTCCCCTCAGCCTGGTGGCAACTCCCTCACGCACCAATATTGTGCAACTTAGTGGCTGCTGGTGAGATATGGATCAGGAGCTGATGATGAAGTACGCTTTTCAAACTGACGTAGAAGACATTGAGGGTATTTAATACATGTGGCCTGCTGGCATGAGAGGAAAAGTTGTGATGGCATTTTGGCTGAATTAAATGTGCAAGTGTGATGAGGGACCACTGGAAAATGTGGGGCCTCATATAGCTGCAGCTGGTTACAAATTAGGTGTTTTGCAGTACCAAGTCCTATTTTAGAAATATAAAAGCCTCTAACTATACTTAATAGATATAGAGGTATATTGTTTAGAGTTTTGTATTGAACTCATGAGTCTGTATTTGAAACCCTGCATTGTCAGATGTGTCCTTTAATTCTGGTTGCCTCATTTGTTTTTTTACTGCCCAGCCTGAGACTTTGGGCTTGGTTGCCACCCTTTGCTGAGCATGCAGCATTCCAGTTTAAGGGGATGAGAGCTAAGGGTATTCAACAACCTTGAAAATCAGATTCAAACTGGAGACTTTGAGGCCCAAGAATTGTACTATTGATTGATGACATTGGAGATACACAGCGGTACCTGAGAGTAGACGTTGCAGGCAGTGGTGATGCACAAGTGTAACTGAAGCAAATTCTGGTGCTGCATTTGGTGCTTAGTTACCAATTCTTTTAATTTATACATGAACCAGAATAGAATCCACCTATCTCTCCCAGCTCTGTTAGACCAAGAGGACTGAAAAATTGTCATTTTATGTTTTCCACAGAAATAAGCTTTCTGAATACATAATGGGCTCTAGTTCCAAAAAACACATCCTTACTCAGGGCACTGTTTAAGCACTTGCTCACCTACTACTGATTTTAGTGGAACTAGAGCAGGTGCTTAGTTGCTTTTGCTAAGTAAAAATGTGCCATTTTTACAGTCACTTTACAGGTGCTGTAAATAGGGAAAGATCCCTGATGAACTGTTCAGAGAAAACTGAACTCTAATTCCATGGATGGTGGAATTAGACACATGGCTGGTTTATAAAGTGAAGAGGGAAGAGGATTGTAATACTCCCTCAAAAAACAAAACAAAACAAAAAACAAAAAAAAACAGTGCCACGAGGTTCCCTGACACAGGGAGAGCTGAACAGTCCAGTTATGCCATTTCTTGTTTTCTCTCAGTCTGAAGTCTGTAGAGTCCATTGGAAGGGGAGGGATATGAAAAATGGTATCTCTGGTTTTGGTTTGGGGGCTTTTTTTTTTTTTTTTAAATCTTAAATACAGTAGCTTTTCTCTTGGTTGTATGACATAAACAAAACATGATGGCACACTATAAAAGTTTGTCTTGGCCCAGGTTTGGGTTAACTGCATCACTCACGGGTGCCTTTGACTGTTATGAGTAATGTGGTCAGTATAAACTTGTGCCAATAAAAACCTCATACCACACCAGCATGCAGATATACGCATAGCAAATATTTATATAATTTAAAGTATTACAACTAATCACTGCAGTTTCCTTTTCAAACTGTATAAGGTTAATGTGAAATCTATTCTATACCTCTCTTTACATTTGCTTCTATTTACTTTAGGTTTTCCACATGCTTCTATCAGGCTTTGGCCTTGGGTTCTACTTTATAGTTTCAATTGAGTTTTGTCCTGTTATAATCACAAAACTGGACCTAGGCACTGACTAATCTGCCATCTTGATAGCTTGTTTTCTCTTGATTGTCTGAGCCAGTGTTTCTCAATCAGTGTGCCATGGCACATAGGTGTGCTGTCAGGCCTGAGCAGGTGTCACAAAATTTTTTGAAAAAACTCTGGATTGGCTCATTGGCTCATGAATATTCATGAGTTCATTTGGAAACTGCGTGGTGGTGTGCCTCAAATTAATTAAAGGTAGAAATGTGTACCACAGCAGAGAAAATGTTGGGAACCACTGGTCTGAACTAGAAGCTTAGGATCTTGTGATGACAGTGACATAAGTGGTGTGTATCTGATTGTTACTGAAAAACCTGAAGTTTGGGGTTTCTGTTTTGTAGTATACTTTCATAGTTATCCTTAATGCCTAGTTTTGCAAACACAGAAGTACACAACATAGACAATTATACCCACTGAAGAAGATCCACAGTCTCCTCTACACCATTTTGCTGTATTCTATTCTGATGATATGAAGCAGTCAGAATGCTGACATAATTGGCTATCTGGGAATTTCCTGAGTGTAAGGGAGCCAGCTCTTTGCCAAACCACCTTTTAGTACCTGGCATAGGGAGCCATATTATTGTTGTGGCCATTGCACTATGGTGATGCCCAGCTGCCATAATAGTCTCAGGAAGGCCACTGGAGCTTGATGCAATTTAGAGCTGCCCTTAGGCCACCTTTGTGTTTCCTTTACTGTGTCAAGTACAGATGAAGCTCTGCTCCAGGAACTTCAGTAGCAGTGTGTATGAGTAGGGTCACTTAAGTGTGCAAGTATGAATAGATTTGGGCTCATAGATTCTAAGGACAGAAGGGACCAGTATGATCATCTAATCTGACGACCTGCACAATGAAGCCCTCAAAACCTCACCCACCCACTCTAGCAAAAAGCCTCTAACCTGTGATTGAGTTATTAAGTCCTCAAATCATGATTTAAGCCAGTGGTTCCCAACCTTTTTCAGGCTGGGGACCCCTTTTTAACAAAAAACATCTTTGCAGCCCCCGGCTGATTATGTAATCTGGCCTGCACAGGCAGACTCTGGCCTGCACCACTCTGGCGGTGCTGCTGGGACAACCAGCAAGTGGTGGTGCCACCACCATGGCCTGGCCATGGAGCTGAGCTGTGGTGACTATGTTCCCCTGCCCTTGCCCTCCTGGGGAACTGCTGCGGCCCCATCCCCGTGCCAGGATCTGGACACGGGGAGGGAGAGGCAGCCCTGGCGGGGAGCATCAGGGCTTCAGCTGGATTCTGCCCCCAGTAGAGAGAGACTCCGCAGACCCCCTGCAACATGGCCATGGACCCCCAGGGGTCCCTGGACCCCAGGTTGGGAACCACTGCTTTAAGCACTTTACAATACAGAGATTCACTGGCAGGTGAGCCATGACCCATGTTACAGTGGAAGGCAGCACCTCCCTCCCCAAGAGCCATGCCCCATCCTACAGAGGAGGGCAACACCCCCCCCCAAGAGCCCTAGCCATCAGTCCTGGGGGGAAATTCCTTCCTAGCTCTATATGGCAATCAGTTAAACCCTGAGCATGTGGGCAAGTCTCAACAGCCAGTCACCCATGACAAAATTCTCTGTAATAATTCAGAACCCACCCCATCTACCCTCCTTTCTTAGGCCACTTGCCTATCTGCCACCAATAGCTAAAGACTAGTGCCTATTGTTTATTACTTACACTACCACTAAAGGATTACATTGCAATGGAGCCACACTTACCCATTCATTCTCCCTGTGTATTTGGCAGTATGTGTTTGTACTGTGGTTTCTATCTCTCATTAGAAAAAATAACTGAAGTTTAAATTTGCTAGAGACTGTTAAAGGTTCATCCCTTCAGCAAGAGAAATTAATATTTATGAAGCAGTAGATAAGTGCTAAGTTTTATTATTATTATTATTATTATTATTATTATTATTATTATTATTATTGAAACTTCTTGAATTGGCAAAATATGAAAGGAGACCTTTACGAAAGCAAGCTACTTTGTGAGATTTGATGTGCTGCCTGCCTCTGGTCAATATGTGGTAGTATGATAACAGCTTTTCTTGTGTGCTGTATGTTAGCACATCTGCTCCTGGACTCAGTCAGAACTAGGGGGTGCAGAGGAAACTTGAAAATATACAGGGTGGCAATTGAAGATGTGCTAGGAGGAAAAGAACCTCCGAGGGGACAGTCTTAGGAGGCAGTGCTCAGCTGAATGAGCAAAGGAGAATTCTATGGGGCTTATAAATAAGGATACAGAGCAGGAACTTCAGCATAATCCAAATGGGGAAGGAGGATCATTTGTTTGAATGTTTGTTTTTGGATCTTTGGTTGGACTTTTGTTACCCCTGAAGGGACTAGAAATTGAAAGGAGACCTGTTTGGGTCACAAAATGACAGGTAATAGGGGTGGCACTAGAGTGGAAGAATCCCTGGACTGCCACTTCTGTGCAGAGAGTGCTCCCTCTGGGACAGGACCCCCATTCAGTCTCTGTTGAAAAAAGTCAGCAGAGATATAAATCTTGTCTTTGACTACTGGTGGCTCCAGAGGTGGAGTGGGGGAGAGGGCAGTGAGGCCCCCACAGACAAGGAGCTTGTCCCCCCCCAGCTGCCCCACCCCAGTCTGTATGGACCATTTTGATTGCTTAGAGGGAAAGGCACTTTTCACATATTCATTTTGTTAGGCTTTCAGACTCGAGCATGTTTTACAGGTTCACTGGGCTCTTTAAGGAAGTTGGAATAGCAATGGAAAAGGATCACACCAAAAGACTGCTATTAAAGTGTTAAAAAAAAACCAACAAGGAGTCATGTGGCACTTAAACACTAACAGATTTACTTTTCGCATGAGTTAGTCTTTAAGTCTGTTAGTCTTTAAGTGCCACACAACTCCTTGGTGTTTTGTTTTTGTTTTATTTTTTGCTGGAATAGACTAACACAGCTATCCCTTTAGAAATTAAAGCATTAAACTGTTTAACCAAGTGGGGGGGGGGTCGGGGATTGAGGAACCTGCAAAGTTTGTTTCAGTTTTGCTTTTCCTCTTCTGACTGAGAAGGTGGAAGGACTAGTTTTGCTGATTTGTACTGTTGATTGTGCATTCAACTCTTATTTTAATCCCCTTTCAAATTAGTAAAGTGCTATTAGACCAGTCCTGTTTGCTGTCTGCTTTTTTCAGTTGTTTCTGCTAATAAAGGAAAGGTAGTTGTCTTGAGTGGGTTCAAACAGGAGACAACTGGAGAGAGCAGACAAAGTGCTGTGGGAAAGCAGAGCCACAGCCCAGAAAGTTGGTAAGGGAGAAGAAGTTTCCAGGACCAAGCAATGAAAAGTCTTGGTTCTTCTTTGTGAAGGCCCAAGCATTCCACCTAATTTCTGCCCCGTCAGGCTGACCAAGCAAAAATGCCTATTTTCAGGAGCATTAGACCTGTATTTTACAAATCCAGCCCCACCCCCTCACCAGTCTAAAAAAGAGTTCTGATGTCGCAGAGGTACAGGGAAGTTCCTCAGAAAGTCCAATGAAGCAAGCATTTGTTGGGAGCAGGAATTATGCAGTACAAGTGAGTCTGATGTTTGTGACAACAAATGTGAGGAAAATGATGTGGGGGAGTCATGTGCTGGTCTATCGCCCGAGGTGTGTGTACCTACTTATGTAAATAAGTTTCTTGGTCCAAGTGACATTGCACAGTCTTAGCAAGAAAGTCTTATACAGCCAATGCTAAAATATTTCCCACCAACAAAATCTGGAAAATCATGGAGACATTTCTATCCAGTCTGATACAAACTGTACTCCTGATTGGAATACAGTGCACTGGAAAATGCTATGTTTTGCTTTGCTTTTTGCCATTTCACTGGAAAAGATGCAAGGAGTGGTGAAAATGTATTTACTCACAAGGGCTACAGCAACTAGAAGAAGGCTACTGACAATGATTCAGGTCTGAGGCAGTATAACAGAAGTCCAGTCCATAAAGACTGCTTGGGAGAGTTAACAGACAAACACAGCCAGGCAAAGGAGACTCCGTTTTAGCCCAATTAAATGATCCTCATAAAGAACTTTTAAAAGAAAATGGACATTACATGGCTACTCTTGCAGAAATTCATTTGTTCACCTCTAAACAAAAAATTGCTCAACGTGGAGGCTGCGAAGTGATGCGATAAGTGACAGGAGAGGAAATTTTCATGAAGTCTTGCAGCTAGTTGCAAACCATGATCCCAGAATTCAGTCGAAAGTAGATGGTTTACCTTGCAATGCAGAGTGTACACATCATTCAGTTCAAGATTAATTGTTAAGTATCATGAGCAGAATGGTTCTAGAGTCAATTTCCCAAGAAGTCAAAGAAGCTTGGTTTTTTTGCATTAATTGCTGATGAAACAAAGGGCATAAGTAAGCAGGAACAAATTTCAGTGGTCACCTGTTATTGCTACAGAGGCAATATATTTGAACAATTTGTTGGCTTTCGTCCGTGTCATTCACTGGATGCTACTTCACTAATGAGTTATATAAAGAACATGTTGGCATGTTGTGGCATTGAAATGAAAACTTGCATATTACAGACTTATGATGTTGCCATTGTAATGAGTGGAGCACTAAATGGGGTGCAAGCAGTTTCTGAAAGAGGTACCACAAGCTATCTATATTCATTGTTACAACCACAGGTTGAACTTAACATTTGTTGATGTCTGTAAAAAGATAGATGTTGTTGCAAATTTCTTTACTCTTCTTCAACAATTGTATGTGTTTCTATCACATTCCTTGGTGCATTCTTATTTCACTGAATTGCAAAAAGGAACTGGAAGCAGAATTATTGAATTGAAGAAATCGTCAGACACTCGCTGGGTATGTCAGATTGCATCATCCTTAGCAGTTAAAGCAACACTTTCAGTAATTTTATTGCTTCTGAATATAATCAGCAATGAATCAAATTCTGAAAGAAGTGTAGAGGCATGTGGTATTCTAAACCAGATAGACTTTTGCTTTGTGTTTTGTCTGAATCTTTTTAGTGAAGTGCTTTTTTAACTTAAAAGTGGTATCAGATTACTTGCAGAAATCAGTGTGTAATGTGGCTCAAGCTTGCTTCCTTCTTAACTCTTTGATTGATAAACTGCAAGATCTGAGGGATCATGAGAAGAATTTCAACAAAATTATGGCTAATGTAAAGATTCTTGCAGAAAAAAATTCCATCAAAATGCAAGTTAAAGAAAAGAGAATCCACAGTATCCCCTCAAAATTTCAAAGCTTTGTTATTGAGCTCAACACAGCAGAAAGTATGCTTACAAAAACTGACCATAATTTTAAAGTAAAGGTGTTCCTTCCAATTTGTGATCACACCATCAATGAACTTAAAACAGCAATTTACAGACAACTCAAATGTTTTAAATGTGGTCAGTGCATTCAGGCCAAAGTGCCATTACTTTCTTGATTCAGAGAACTCAGACCATTTGTATGACATTGCAATAGTGATATGGATGGATTTGAAGCAGAACTGGGAATATTTCTAAAAGTTCTAGAGAGATATGAACGTGAGAGAGAAGTAAAAATTGCAGCAATGAAACCAAGTACTTAATCTACTAGAAGAACTGAAAATGTCTTTCAGTGATCTCTAATGATGGTGACTATTGCCATCACCATACCTCCATCAAATGCAGGCTGTGAATGGACATTTTCATGTCTGTGTCAAATTAAGACCTATTTGAGTAACAGTATGGGTGATAAACACCTATGTAAGAATTCCATACTGGCAATAGAAAAGAGACTCTCCAAAGCCCTTGACCCTGAAGCAGTGGTTAACCACTGCAGAATTGTGTAAGGATCAGCAGATTCCACTTCTGTAGATATTTACATGCGTATTTTGCCTCTCTTCTCCTCCCTCTCACTGACTTCCCACATGATTGAATTGCAAAACAAGACATCTCATACATGAGGAAGAACACCCCCAAGCTGGGCCAACTCCCTAACACCTCATAGTATACATGCTGTCACCCTTTCATTTCTGAAAAGATCACCACAGCCAGAGATTATCAGTTCTTCTTTATTTACAAATCTCATTTCAATTCTTCTGCAATTTCAAATTCCAGACAGTCCTTCCTGTGAAGGATAACCAATATATGGTCTTTACATAGCACATCCAAAGTAGTTCTCTTACTACTTACAGTCTAAATGTCCCCAGAGAAGCTCAAGCTGATCAAACCAAAGTAATTTACTCCAGATCACATAGGCCCACTGATCACAGAGACCATCAAGAAGACCACTCACAGCCCAAGTTCACAAAAAGCCTCTTAGGTTAATGTCAGCTTCATTTCCTTCTTGTTTGTGACTGCTATCTAGTTCTATATGAATGCATTGTACTGCAGAGGACTGTTTTGGATGGTCATTGTGTACTGTAACAGCAGGGTAAGGGCTTCTGCTTTGGGAATGATTGAAACAAGAATCACAAATCGAAGAGCTGCTATGCAGATTCTGGTGATTGCTCTGAGTCTGAAATCAAGGAAAAAGCCCATTGTGTACTGCCAGCTTGATCAACCAGACCTTGGGTAAACAACAGCATGTCTTGGCTTTCTCGCCTGGCCAGCGGTTGTCTTGTCTCAGTTTGCTCTGCTTCGTCTCACTGACAGGTAGTGTGTTCCTGGATGTGTCTGTACTAGTACTAGCTCAAAAGTAAGCAACTGTATTTGAAATAAATCCATTACCAGTGTCCTGTTCTGCCTAACTCACACATAAAATGTTTACATAGGGACTTGTTTGGAAGCTGTTTTCCTTGTTGTAATTTGAATTTGGTTGGTTAATGCTTGCTTGCAGTATAAAGAGCAAACTAGGTCACCTCAGTTCATCTAAATCAGTAGGATTTATTTCAGAGAAAATAAGTTTAGGATGAGCGCTTGCCCACCTTGAAATTCACTGTGCCCTCTCTATGCCCCCCCCATACAAAAATTTCTGGAGCCGCCACTGTCTTTGACTAACTTAGAAAGTGTTCTCAGTTTTCTGTGTTTTCTACAATATCCACTTGATGAGTTACTGCAAGAAGCTCCAAATTTTCCATGAGAAATGAACTTGCAGAAGGCAGAGTGTCAGTCTGTTGGTCTGTCACTGTATGTTCTAGTCCACATCTGGGCTGCTATCTGCCCTCCAGTACCTATAATAATTCATTTTTCCTCCTGTTTGCAGGTTATCTTGACAAATCAGATTACCACACGGCTGACAAATAGCCTCGATAGCCAAGCAGACTTGATGTCACCAACTGATGACTCGTCCCTGTCTGAAGGTAAGAGATTCCATCTCTCATATATGAAACTTGATACTGACGTAAATCTCCACTATAACTTGCAGTTTCCTGTAGATATTTGGAGGCACAAGGGATTGTGATGATCAAACCTAGCATAAAATGTAACCAGAGTTCACAAACATTTAACTTCTTTTTAATTGTCATCATTTAAGTCAAAAAAACACTCATGTTAACCAAAAGACTTCATTTACTAGATTCACAAAGAAGTTTTCCTGGCGTGTCCAGTTCGATAGTATTTTCCTCACTGTTGCATAATCAGTCATGAGCACTAGAGGGTTTTTCTGTCTTCCTCTGACACCATCATGAGAGACAAGATACTGCAAGAGGCAAGAAAGTGGGGAGAATGGAGGTCTCAAAGCAATTTTTTAGATCTGTGTCATCTCAACAAATTCTTAAAAAGGGTGAAGTTTTGCATGGTCACCCTAGCTTCTGTTATCCCTTCCCTGGATCCCGGGGGAGTGGTAAGCTGCTCTCAGCTTAAAAGATGCCTATTTCCATGTGATGACCAGTTGAGCTCTCAGGAAATACCTCAAATTTCTGGTAAATCAAAATCATTACAAGATCACTGTACTACCTTTTGGCCTGTCAGAAACTCCCAAGATCTTTGCAAAAGTCATAGTAGTCAGTAGTAGCTGCATTCCTCTGAAGATCAGCAGTTCAGGGTTACCCCTATTTAGATGACTGGCATGTCGAAGGCAGGTCCTCATTGCAGATGCAGAGTGGTGTTGGCCTGATCAAGTCAACATTCAATGCTCTGGGACTGTTAATCAACACAGAAAAATCTCTTCTCCTCCTAGCCCAGAGGATAGAGTTTATAGGTACTGTACTGGAGTTGTCTCAAGACAGGGCTTTTCTTCTGCACTCCATGTTCCAGTACAGTTGTTATAGATTTGAAGGCTTGCCTTGTCACAACAGCACAAAAGAGGCTTCTAAATCAAATGGCCTCTTGCACTTCTGTGGGTCAGTGCACTGGATTACAACTCAGAGCTCTCCAGGGCTGGCTGACCTCAAGCTACTCGCCAAGCTGCCTTCAGTTACACTTTTGCTGAGATTATCTCCCTAGAGTGGTGGACTGATCCAGCCAATCATAGAATCATAGGGTTGGAAGGGACCCCACGAGGTCATCTAGTCCAACCCCCTGCCAAAAAAAGCAGGACCACTCCCATTAGATCATCCCAGTCAGTGTTTTGTCCAGCTGGGACTTGAACACCTCCAGAGATGGAGATTCCACCACCTCCCTAGGCAGCTTATTCCAATGCTTCACCACTCGCCTAGTAAGGAAGTTTTTCCTAATATCCAGCCTGGACCGCCCCAGCTGTAACTTGAAGCCATTGCTTCTCGTTCTGCCCTCTGTTACTACCGAGAACAGTCGAGCTCCCTCCTCCTTGGAGCAACCCTTCAAGTAGTTGAAGGTTGCTATCAAATCCCCCCTCAGTCTTCTCTTCTGCAGGCTAAATAAGCCTAGTTCCTTCAGTCTTTCTTCATAGGGCTTGTGCTCCAGCCCTTTGATCATTTTGGTTGCCCTCCTCTGGACTCTCTCTAATTTGTCCATGTCCTTTTTGTAGTGGGGAGCCCAAAACTGGACACAGTATTCCAGATGTGGCCTCACTAGTGCAGAATAGAGGGGAATGATCACATCCCTTGATCTGCTGGTAACACTTCTTCTGATGCAGCCCAGTATGCCATTGGCCTTTTTGGCAGCAAGAGCACACTGCTGACTCATGTCCAGCTTCCCATCCACCATGACTCCCAGGTCCTTTTCTCCAGTGCTGCTATTTAGCTGATCACTCCCCAGCCTGTAGCAGTACATGGGGTTTTTTCGTCCCAAGTGCAGGATTTTACACTTATCCTTGTTGAACCTCATGAGATTCCTCTTGGCCCACTGCTCCAATTTGTCTAGGTCTCCCTGAATCCTGTCCCTGCCCTCTAGGGTGTCTACCGTTCCCCCCAGTTTGGTATCATCTGCAAACTTACTAAGTGTGCAATCTATCCCATCATCCAGATCATTAATGAAAACATTGAACAGAACTGGCCCCAGGACTGACCCCTGGGGCACACCACTTGTTACTGCCTGCCAACTTGACATGGAGCCATTGATTCCTACAATGTGTGTGTAGGCATTCTCTCTGCCTGCCACAGTCAGCTGTGATGTTAATGACAGAACCTTTGGTTCTGGGAAGGGGAGCCCACCGGGGTTCTCTATAGATGCAGAGTCTGTGGTCTTCTGGTAGCTTAGCTTTACAGATCAGTGTCAGAGAACTGAAACCTGTCAGCCCAGCACACTAAGTATTTTTGCCTTAGATTTCGCAAATCAGCCCATTGTCCTCTTAGCAACATGGCAGCAACATTTTTCTTCAGCTTTACTTCTGCTCTTCTCCACTGTCAAGAAACACCTCTACTGTGGGAGCTCTGCTTGCCAGTTCAGTAGATCTCAGTGCATCTTACATGATGGGCCTACAGAATGACCCAGGAGACCGACTGAGCAGATTGTTTGAGTCACAACAAGAGGTCTCATTGCCAGATATGGCCAAACGTGTCTTCCAGAAGTGGAAGTTTCCCTAAGTGAATTTTTTTGCCACAAAGTTGAACAGAAAGTGTCAGCAGTTCCACTTCCTATAGGTCACAGCCCAGGTTTTGTAACAGATGCCTCTTTACTGGCGTGGTCAGGCAGGCTCCTCTATGCTTTTCCACCAATTCAACTCATTTCCACTGGATTCGGAGCTAACTTCTGAGGATCACTGTTACCTCTAATACATCTGAACCTGGAATTCCTTCAATTAATTGCATGGATGTTCCATGACTAGATGCTCAAGAGCAGGCTTCCTTGAAAGACATTCAGTAGGTCCTGCTAAATAGTAAAAATTTATCTACAAGAACTATTTACCTTGCTAAATAGAAGCATTGGCCCATCTGGTCTTGGCAGTATGGTGTATTAGCGATCAGTTCTTCAGTTCAATATATTTTGGAATACTTACTATATCTGAAACATGAAAGCTTGGTGGTTATTTCCATGAAAGTACACCTGACTACTATTTCAGTATTCCATTCTAAAGTGGAGAATCACTCTGTTTTCCTCAATGATATGTTCACAGGGTTTTTAAAGGGCTTACTCAAATTATACCCTCAAGTGCAAGACCTTGTTCCTCTGTGGGATCTAAACTTACTATTGCCAAGATGTATAAGTCCCATAACTTTTCTGCCTGAAATAAGGCCTACCAAAAGTCCCACTTTCATTGATAGATACAACAGTAAGTAGGAAGCCAGTAGTTCAAATTCTGGTGACCATTACCTTGGCCAGAGAAGTAAGGGATTCCATATACCGTCTTTTTTAAAGACAAGATTACTCATATCCTCATCCAAAGTTCATCCCAAAGGTGGTGGTTCTTTTCACATCAACCAGTCAATTTATTTGCCTATATCAAACCACATATGACCAGGAAGGAAGAGCATTTGCATACCTTGAAAGTCAGAAGAGCCTTGGCATTTTACCTGGACAGGCCCAGGCACTTCTATAAATCCTCCCAGTTGTTGATAGCAGTTGCAGACAGAGTAAGAGGTCTCAGTCTCAATCCAGAGAACTTCTTCCTGAATTATATCTGGAATATGCATGTGCTATGACTTGGCTAATGTCTGTCCATCCATCAGAATCATTGTTCATTCAGTGAGGTCTTAATTCACTTTGGTGGCCTTTCTGAAATTAACTCCAGTTATTGACAGAGCAGCAACCTGGTCCATTCACATGTTTGCTTCCCACCATGCTATGACTTATTGACTTCAAAGACAATACTAGAGCGGGAAGAAGAAAAAATGGTTACTAACCTGTTCCATAACTGTTCTTTGAGATGTGTTGCACTTTTCCATTCCAAGACCCATCTTCTTATCCCCATTTATCTGAGTTATGGCAACAAGGAACTGAGAGGGTTAGGGCAGCCCTGCGCTTTATATCTGTACAAAGTGGTGTGCAGCAGCCCAGGAAACATATGCTACCCAATGGGTACTGCTGAGAGAAAAAGTTACCAAGAGTCATATGCTGGAGCACACTGACACAGAGAGAAATGGACATACGTATCACATCTGAAGACTACAGTACAAAATAAGATAGTAATATTTTTTTCTCGATGAAATGTAATTTGAGAGTTTGGTTACAAAACACATCTAGTGTAAGATAGTATTGGATTCCCTATATGTGAAAGCCTGTGCTGGTGGCTCATGCAAGCAAAGATGATAGTATCTTAAAAACAGGACTCTGGAAGGAGGCCTGGGTGTAAATTTTTGTAGTGATTACACTTAATGTATTCACGCAGCTATCATGGATAGTAATGGGAGTTAGTTGTGTGTCAAAATTTTCAGTGTCATTGCTTTGAACCTTTGTTCAGGAGCTCTCTGAATGAAGTGGGGTTTGTTGACTTTTGTACCTGAGGTATTTTTATTTAAGTGAATTCATGCTGGTGGAAGGTACCTCAAATGACAGTCATGGGCTCTAAAGATCTCTGTTCATCCCCAGAACAAAACAGGCAGCAGGAGTGCATTCCCCGCTAAATGCCTCAATCCTTGGCCGTAATGACAGCTTCTGAGAGTGAAAGGAGATCAGACCCATTCAGTACTTAAACCTATCTGCTGAAACTGCCATCGAGGGGTTCAACTGTCATCATCATTTTTGCACTATAATAATACTTAGCAATTTTATTACTCTTATCAGATGAGTAGCTCAAATGACTTAAACACATTCATGAACTGCCTGCCAACACCTCTGAGATGCATGTAATAAGCATTCCTATTTTACAGCTGTGGAATCTGTGAGGAGAACATTTTGGTGACTAGCCTGAGGTCATACAGTGAATGTGTGGCCGTGTCAGATGGTCTTCATTTGTGGGGTAGTATTTCCTAGTGTCAGGGCTAAAGTCCTTCAATATGCAGAGGGTGTTTTCATGGGGACCTAGTCCTTCTCACTCCACTGAGCTCCAGCCCAGGACCCTGTGAGATGACACAAAGATCTGACACCCAAGAGCACCTTAAGGATGTCCTCTCTGGGCCTCTTTCTGCCACCCCACTATTGTCCAAAGTGTGCAGTCTATCACAGGAGGCTGTTAAGGGAGGCTTTCTGCTTGGCATGTCTTCGGGCCCAGTTATGGCATGGCAGCTCACTTCCTGCTATGGTGGCAGTGGCTACCTTTTTTCATATCTTAGTCCTCTGTCCAGGTCAGTTTCAAGTCTTTCCACTTCAGGGGTTGTCCAAAAACAAAGCAGAGGGAATCAAATAAACTGGGTTAGTAGGTGGGTGCCTTCCTCTCCAGGTATAACAGAAACAGGTCCTCCCTTTCCTTGAGGAGGGACCTTTAGGCAGTTGTTGGGGAAGAGATCCTGCCTTTCCTCATGTCTTTTCTCTGGAGCTATAAGGCACCTGGTCTGGCCACAAATTACCTTTTTACTCCCTTTTTACTCTTTTTTCAGTCTGTGCATCTCTTGCAGGTATGGCAGGGTAGGGCTGGCTGAGCCTAGAGCAGCTCCTTGACCCCTGGTTGTCCATTGTGGGATTTGTATACCCACAGCCAGAAATATAATCCAGAACTCATGACTGTGTTCCTTTCACTCATCAACAACTTGAGCTGGATTTAAGCTTGCAATCTAGTTGTGAAGGGAGCCATAACACAATATTTGTCCTATAAGCAATTAGCTCTGCAAGATTGTATATTTGTAAGACATTATTTTAGCCAGGCATTCAGTCAAAGTTATATTTCTGTAAACTCTTTGGTTTGAGGATGATCTTTTAGATAAACAGCCAGAAATGAACCTTTCACTATTCTGAATTTGCTCTTAGCAAGAAACAAAATGCTACAATGACTTTTATTTGCTTCTGCATCTGACTGTTCACTAGAAGGGAATTAGCTGGACCATCTATTATGTTAGATCAGGCCCAATCCTCACTTTATTTCTGCCATGGAGCAGTTGCAGGGTTGGGTCTTAAACAGTTGCATAAGAAAAAGTAATGCAGAAGAGTCGAGTTTGGCTCTAGGTGAGGAGGTGATGCAGGCAGAAATAAAGTAGCCAGAGCCAGACTCTGGTAAGTCTGCTTTGCACTTTTCAGCAGATGCAACGAAAGTTTTGTTGGTTGAATTAGCTAGCTGAACGTTCCTAGTGCATAAAGGAATCCTCTAATGGAACTCTACACCAACCCTATTGGAGCTCCCAACTTGGGTTTTTTTTTCTGAGGTGTGTTGAGGGTCCTCCTACACCTCAGTGGATCCTTGGCTTATGGAATAGTTCTTTGTAGGCTGCTACAATCAGATGTAATTTAGAGAAACCCTCAGCTGTCTCCAGGCTCAGAAGCATTACCTGAGGAAGTTGTGCTCAGTACATAAATGTGTAATCTCTTACAAAGAAGACAAATTCCAATATCCTGATTAGCAGTGGAAAGAACCAGAAGAAATAGGTTTAAGTTGTCTCAGATTAAACGAATATTAAAAACAGAGTGGAATAACTATTGCAATTCACTGTTGCCATGGTTGTACTCTTTTCATTTTGCTTTGCAAACATTCACGTGATCAGGTTGTTCAAGTATGAACATACATGGAAAAAGTGACTGCCAGGCTTGCATGTTTGAATTTTAGTGGAAAGCAAATTTTCAATTAATTTACTTCGAGCATTTGTCCCAAAAATCTGATTTTTAAGGTAAATGCACATCTATTCAAACAAGAGAAACAATATTATTTCACCAGTCACTTTCCATCTCTTTAGGTACTGCAACACCATATTATCTCATACTTGCAGCAAAGCATGAATAGCAACATGTAGAGTAAATGACATTTTTAAAATGTGGTTTAGTAGGTTTAAATAAAAATTAGAAAAAATGCAGTCTGTTTGCACAGATGCTCTTTGAATAAAAGAGAAAGTAAGATTCATCAGATAATTTATTTGTTACTAGTTATTTGACTCTGCTTAAGTGGGAGAAACTTCATAGCTACAAGAGCAGTTAATGAACAGAGCAAAGTGCAAAGGAGGGCTGTGTAACTGCCATCACTAGGGATGCTTGTGATCAAGAGTAGATTTCCATGGCTTGTGAAAAATTAAGTCACTCCTGCTGTGGGATGTGATGGTATAACCTACTAGATGACCCTTCCAAACTGTAAGACACTGTAATGCAACTATATATGCCAGCTGCAGAACTCAAACTGCCTCTTACAGAGATGAAACAAATGCCCTATCTTATTTGGAAATGACCATGAGCGTGTTGCTGTGGGTAAAAGCAGAGCTCTGCCATCTCTGGAAGCTGCAGAGGTAAAAGGAAAGAGTCAGGCATGGAGGAAACTCAGGTTTCTTTAATCTCAGCTGACCAGCTCCTATCTTGAACTGTGTATAGAAAAGCTTGCTTTATTCTTTGACTTGACCTGTAGGTTTCTACTAGCTCTGGAAAAGCTAGCGTTCAGTCTTTTTAAAATGAGCACAGGTTGCTGGACAGTACTATTTAATTCAGAAGTGAAGTAATGGGTTTTGCTTATGCTCTCTATCTTGCTCATCATTGCTATCTTAAATAGTATTAGACCAGTGGTTCCAAACCTGGGGTCCGCAGACATGTTTCAGGGGGTCCGCGGAGCCTCTGCCTACTGGGGGCAGGAATCCAGCTGCAGCCCCAGTCCTCCCCACCAAGGAGGGCTGTCCCTAGGGGGCTGCCATGCCCTGGGAAAATCTTCCTCTGTGGGGCCCCCATTCTCACACACCCCACACTGGGGGCAGGGAAGGCCCCTGCTCCAGCCGTCCCATGCTGTGGATGGGGCAAGCCAGCCAAAAGGACGGCCGTCCCCCTGTCCCAGGCCATGCACGCTGCTCTCGGCTCTGTGCTGGAGGAGTGGGGAGGGGGTAAGGGTGCAGCGTAGCCGGGGGTAGTAGCGATATAGGCTCCACGCTGCCTCCCACCCCTTCCGTGCTGCTCCAGCACAGAGCCAAGAGCAGTGCACATGGGAGGAGGGGGTTTGTCTGGACCAGCAGCGCTGAACTGGGCAGACATTTTGGCTGGCTCGCCTGGTCCACGGCATGGGGGTGGGGCAGCGGTGCAGGCCCCGTGGGGTCCTGGGTGGCTGCCCCGGTTGCCCTACCCTCGGGACGGCCCTGCCACCAGGGCTGCCTCTCCTTGCCTGTGGCCAGATCCTGGCAGGGGGATGGGGCCACGTCAGCTCCTCAGCAGGAGCAAGGGCAGGGGACCATAGCCACTGCGGCTCAGCTCCCCAGAGGTGCAGGCCATGGTGATGGTGGCACTGCCTCCTGGCTGTCCCAATGGTGCTGCCAGACTGGCGCGGGCCAAAGTCTGCCTGTGCAGGCCAGATTACATAATCAGCTGGGGGACAGGGGCACCACAAAGCTCTTCTGTGTTAAAAAAGGGTCCACAGCAATGTCCCCTCTTAGTACTTGTAGACTGTGTGCACAGTTTCTTTGTGTGCGCAAAAACATTTCTTTGTGAGCACCAGTATTAGCACTATTGAATTTTTTTGTGCAAACTTTATTTTATTGCATGCGCAGGTTTCATGACCTGTGTGCGTGCAAACACGTGCACAGCTGAGAGGGAACAGTGGCCTCCAGCCTGAAAAAGGTTGAGAACCACTGTATTAAACTGTGGAACAAGGGTGGCTTTCCCATTTGTGAGGATGAAAGGTTGGAAGCTTTGTCCATCTTTGGTCTAAGAAGTCTGACCTAGTAGACAAGTCAAGGGACATAAAGTTGAGAGACTTGGATTCTTTTTCCTAACTTTACCTTTGATTCATTGAGGCCTTGGGTGAGTCACTTCACTTGTAGATGCCTTAGTTTCGTTCCATAATCTCTACTACTTTGTAATGGATTTGTTCTAAAGGACTGGATGATCCTCCTGTGGAAAAAATCTGAATCCCAATGCCAGCAGGCATAGCCATGCAGGCCCTTTGTGTAATTTACTCCCCTCCAGGACTGCTGCTAAATGGAGGGAGTAAATCTGGCACAGAATTAATAAGATGAACAAGGACTCCTGAAGTTCACAGTTCTAATTAATCATTTATTTTACCTGTGTTTAAGACTAGACCTTCAGGTAATCTCATCTCAGTTATAAAGTATATTAATGCTTGTGCAAGAACTAATACCTCTGTCTTGGCGAAGCTGTGAGCCAATGAGAGCAGCCATTAAACAAGCTTTTGAAACTGTTGTTTCTCTGTGTAGTTTTGTAAGCCATGTGAAACTGTGCTTGTTCCAGTGAAGTGCTCCAGCACTTGAAATTGAAGTCCATTAGAAAGAATCATAATATTTTGACATGCATTATGTTACTCTCTTCAGTGTTATGGCCGCAAGCTCCTCAAAACCTTTTGCAGGCTGGTTTACGCAAGTTCTGTCTGACAGGTGAGATGTTTTGACTTAGCATCTTGTGACACATTAAGAATTTGTCTGACATTATCCAATTTAACCAGAGTACTTTTCTTTTTGAAAAGGACAATTAATAAATAAATGTTCTCCCTTTTTGGATGTGAATCTACTGGGATTAGCTTTCTGAGGTTCAAATGTATTTTGATAGTAAAGATAGAAAGATCTGTTTCTTTGGTTATCATTGTTGAATATTTTGTATTGACAGTACTGTATCTCTTCAAATGACTGAGATATTTCATTTCAACCTTGCACGGTGTTATACAGTCGCAAAACATGTCCTGACTGTATTCCCACTTGAATAAGCCACTATAATGTTAGTGAGATTGATGTACATGTATTTGTTGAATAGAAGAGACAGTCCCTTTAATTTAAGGGAACTTGCATAGCAAACTCATAGGAAGGTGGGGCTTGAAAGAGCCCAAGACCATTGAGTGTATTCACACAGAGGAGGAGGAACCCCAACTAAAATTGAGAGTTGCATATGAGCACTGAAGGGGGAATAGACTCCAGTAACAATAATGGAGATTGGTGCTTTTATTAAGTAATATGGATAGGCTTGGAGTAATTGGATTTGTATCTGTAAGTATTGGTAAACATCAATTTCACGGAACACGCGCGTGCGCGCGCACACACACACACTCTAAAATGTTTCACTCACTGATAATGATACGAGTAGCAGAGTAAGAAAAGTAGTGCTTGAGAACTTGACAGTTTGATTTAAGGCTATTTATTTTGTACATTTAGACATGATGTTTTTTGGTCATTTTTTAATAATTATAAAACCTTAACTCTTTTAATCTCAATATGTATTGTCATCAAATGGTTGTCTGTGAGGTTGTTTGTCTTTCTCCCATCATTTCCCACAACTTGCAAAAATTTTGATAAAAATAGAAAAAAGAAAAAGCTTAAAAATAAACATTGATGTTATCCATTGAAATGATTTAAAAAAACAAAGCTAAACTAAACAAAAACAAATTATGTACAGCCCAAGTATAGGCCTCCTCCTTCTTCATATCAGATGTGGATGTTTCCAGGCCAATTAGCAGCAACCATGTCAGTGAAGTTCTGAGCTTTCAGACCACCATCAAATCTGGCAGAAGGCAGTTGTCAATGATGTGTAACATTGCCTGTTTAATCACAGTGGCATGTGGGATCCTCTTGTTGTCCAGAAGCATGAAAACTAGTTGCATATTAACCCTGAACCATTCAGATTTGGGTCAGAAGGCCCCAGGAGTTGTATGGAAAATCGAAGCTTGGGTACATAGACAATTGGGTCAGTTACAAGGTACTGGATTCTGATGTCAGCTGCAGACAATTTTTCATACTACATCAATGTTAAAGAGAAATCTGGACAAGGCAAGTGGATCCATAGTTGCTTCTGCAATAACTAGTATGCTCATTGGTGACGAAAGAGGGCTGTGTATAAGTGGTAGGCTTGGGGTTACCCTGATGTTCTCAACCATTGTGACTTTCATGTCCCCATACCAGATGTCTGGAGGAGTGACATTGCTTAACCTGAGGAGCCACAGTACCAGTGTGAGTCAAATCGTCGCACTTATGATGTGCGTGGTTGAATGTAGCTGTGTGTCAACTAGTTTGACATGAGACAAATGAAGCTGGACTGGAGGACAGTATTCTGCTGCAGAGTAAAGGAGGGCTGACATGGATAATTGGAGAGGCTTGTTGTAGGAGGGGATGGGTGAGGTTCTCTGGCCTGCGTGTGCAAGAGGCCAGGCATGGTCATGTTGATCCCCTTTGACTGTAGAGTCTCTGAGAGTCTGAGCATTTGTGCCTCATGAAGTACTGTCCAATTTGCTTAGAACAGGTGTTTCCAACCTTTTTTTATTTCAAATGATGGCGCGCACCCTTTGGAAATCTTAAACACAGTCTGTAGCCCGAACAGCTTCACAGTCCACAGATTGAAAATCAATGTTCTTTAGTACCAGCAACATTTGGGATCCCCTTAGGCACCATCTGCAGACCCCTAGGTAGTTGAAAACCATTGGTTTAGAAGCTTATGTGACCTCACCTTTGTGACAGTTTTCTTCAGATGGTTAAGATACGTGAGAGATCTATCTGAAGTTACTCATGGTAGACTGGGTGGGAATCCTGTTCCAAGCCATGTCCATTGAGAAGGGTACATTTCGTGGGCTGCTCTTGCATACTGAAAGTGGAATTCACTCAAAACTGATTTGGTCACACTTGACTGTCAATACCACTGACTATTGTATCTGGCACTCTTAATCAAATCAGCATGGAGGTAGTCTTCAAACTCTGGGAATGACTGTGCTAAGAAGTAAATTTCATTTGTGTATGTGATCATAAGGGACTGGGCAAGTGGATGGTCATTTATTTATAGGTTGAAAAACATCAGTGCCAGGGCAGAGCCTTAAGATAGACTGTTGCTTTGTCTTTTCCATATGTTAGTTTTGTTTCCTGTATGCCTTTGCAAACACCTCTTGCAAGGGAGAAAGCCAGTGACGTTGACTGCTCATTCTGGGTGTGCTCTCGACAATATGATGAAGGGTTCCCTGTGCTAGTCCATGCCACGTGCTGCTGTAAGGTCCAGAAATAGGACTCCTATCATTAGGTTTTTCTGAAAACCATTTCTGATGAATGTCAAAGCTAGCACTTGATCACAGGTGCTCTGACATCTCAGAAAGCCTGCTTGCTAGAGGCTATCTATTGACTCTGCTGCTGGGGAGATGTGCTGGCTTCCATGATAACAGTGGATGATAATCACAGAATCATAGAAACTGGAAGGGACCATGAGAGGTCATCAAGTCCAGCTCCCTGCACTCATGGCAGGACTAGGTACCCTCTTAAACTATCCCTGACAGGTGCTTGTCGAACCTGCTCTTAAAAACTTCCAACGATGGAGATTCCATAACCTGCCTAGGCAACTTATTCCATTGGTTAATCACCCTAACAGTTAGGAATTTTTTCCTAATGTCCAACCTAAATCTCCCTTACTGTAATTTAAGCCCATTGTTTCTTGTCCTTTCATTGGCTGTTAAGGAGAACTGTTTTTCTCCCTCCTTGACAACCTCATAGATGCTTGAAAAGTGCTACCATGATCCCTTTCAGTCTCCTCTTTTCTAAACTAAACAAACCTAGCTCTTTCAATCTTCCCTCATAAGTCAAGCGTTCCAGACCTCTAGTCATTCGTGTTGCTCTTCTCTGGACTTTCTCCAATTTGTCCACATCTTTCCTGAAATGAGGCACCCAGAACTGAACACAATACTCCAGTTAAGGGCTAATCAGTGCAGAGCAGAGCAGAATTACTTCTTGTGTCTTACTTACAATACTCCTGTTAATACATTCCAGAATGGTGTTTGCTTTTTTTTGCAGCAGCATTACAATGTTGACTCATACTCAGCTTGTGGTCCACTGTAATACCCAGATCCCTTTCCACAGTACTCCTTCCTAGGCAGTCATTGCCCATTTTGCATATGTGCAATGGATTGTTATTTCCTAAGTGGCATACTTTGCACTTGTCTTTATTGAATTTCATTCTGTTTACCTCAGACCATTTCATCCAGTTTGTTCAAATCATTTTGAATTGTAATCCTAACGTCCAAAGTACTTGCAACCCCTCCCAGCTTGGTATATCACCTGCAAACTTTATAAGTGTAATCTCTATGCCATCATCTAAATCATTGATGAAAATACTGAACAGAACCAGACTCAGGACCAACCCTGCGGTACCCCATTCGTTATGCCCTTCCAGCATGACTGAACCATTAACTATTCTCTGGGAGTGGTAATCCAACCAATTTTTCAGCAATTTTATAGTAGCTCCATGCAGGCTGTACTTCCCAAGTTTGTTAATGAGAAGTTAATGCGAGACCATATCAAAAGGCTTACTAAAGTCTAGATACACCACATCTACCATTTCCCCTCTATCCATAAGGCTTGTTACCCTATCATAGAAATAATAATAGGCATCCAGAGGGAAATGATCATTTTACAGTAGTGGAGCTTAAAATTATGCGTTGAGGGGGGAAGTGAGCCCTCATAAAAGCTATTTCGTCCCATACCTGCCCTGAAAGAGAGAGTTTCACTTCCTCTCCACATTTTTTTCTTTCATTTGCATTCAGTAAGAAGGATGGACTCAACTCCTGAGTGTGTAAAAAAAAAGGGGGGGGGATCAGCTTTTTGAAGTGCATCAGAGATGTGTGTCATCACCAAAGAGGTCCTGGAACAAGTTAGAAAAGATTGGTGGAAATGATTTGACATGTATTCATACAGAAGGCAAAGGTTATGGTGTGCAGGGGGGACAGAGAGCTATGATTATTCAAGTGGTCTTTCTGGTTCTGCTATCTTTGGCTATGTTCACACACAGGGGGTTATTTCGATACAAGTTGTTTCAAAACAACTTGTATCAAAATAATGCCTTATTTCGAAATAAGTTAATTCGAATTAACAGTTTGTTAATTCGAATTAAGGAAAAAAGCGGGAATCAAAATAGCATGTTCGGACAACAGTTATTTCGAAACGAGTCACCATCATTTTGAAATAACATGTTCCGACAGGATTGTTTCGAAACAATCGTTTTGAAACAACATTGTTTTGACACCAAATAGGATTTAAGTTGTTTCGAAACAGCACCGGTACGTCGTGTGAATGTGGCGTTTCTTATTTCAAAACAACCTCTGTTGTTTCGAAATAAGACTGCTGTGTGAACCCACCCTTTGCCATATTTCAGAATATGGGAAATGACACAAGCTGGATAGGCAAATTGTAATTGGGCTTTTTAGTAGAAGGTTGAATACTGTAGTAAAATAGAGAGTTAGGTTGTCTGTGTGTAGAGAAGCTTCAGACTGAATGAAAGAGTCTGTATCAAATGAAATCCATTGTACCTCATGGAAGGGAAGAAAAAATGTCAACAGGAGCATTAACACTTCTTTTTTTGACACTTAAGAATATTGCTGGTGCTCTGTACCCAGGTACCATGCTGTTATGTTTCTTGCCCTGTTTTTCCTGCTTTGTTATGATTGCTTTATGAAAATTGGATGTATCTTTTAGCTACTAATAAAATAAATAATAAAAAAGTGTTTTTTGAAAGATTCATCTATATGACTAAGAATGTTTAGAACCAGTTTCTGCTAATTCAGTTTAAAACTTGGCCAAAATATTTTAAATTCAGTTTGCAAACTATGTTCTAGCTTAGTTTGGGACTTAAACACCCTTCTGTGCTACAGAAAGTACTGTTAATTGATCAGGCTACTTTTGGCCCGGCTGTCCCTAACCCCCATTGACGTATTTCAGTCTTACAATATATAAGAGATTCAGCTATATTTCAACTGATTGGCATTTACAGGATTATGGCATAGATCTTGAATACAGTTAAAATATGGGTCATTCCTTTATATACCATGCTTGAGCCATGCCAGAGCACTGCCATGCTGATTCTTCCACATACTTCATAAATTATAGTAGGACACACAGTCAGCATGCATTTTCTAAACTCAGTTTGGGCTGTCCACATTGACTATCTACATTCTATTCTGAACCAGGTTCAGACAGCACGGTTCCCTCATCAGTATAGGCAAAAGTTAAAAAAAGAAAAAGAAAAAGAAAAAAGAAAAGAAAAGAAAAACAAGTAAAATGGAGACTTTGTGTTTCACTATCATCTTGCCCTGTGTTCTGTGGAGTTTTATAGCACTATCAACTGATCTCTTTTCATTAGGAAAGTTGAGGGATTTGTATGCATAAAGGAAACATTTTCATGAAGGGACCACAATTGGCTTGTGGTAATATGTACAGCATATGGCTCTCTCACAGAATTGAGACTATGCAAGAATGACCCAGGGTTGATAGTGGAGGGATGAGAGTGAGGGGAGGGGGAACTGACTTCAAAGTCTCATGCCTATATTCTAGTTCCACTTCCATGTTTGCTTTCCAGCTGGACTTGCTTTAGATTTACTGCAGGATGTTTGAAAATGTGACTCCTTGTTAATTGTAGGCAGACCATATGATTAATGGCTCCCCTTATTTGTAATAAAAATGAGTGTATTGGTGTTTCTGCTTAAATTGTGTGTGTTTCCTGGTTTAGTATTGTAATTGTGATTTATTGTCCTAAATCATGCAAGTTTATAATCCATTAACTTTCTTTGGAGATTGGAGCTGCGGGTGTGCTGGTATGAGAGTGAACTTCTTTCCGGGGATGGGCTGCTCCCAAAGGGTGAATTCAAGCCAAAAAAAATCAACAATCAAAATCAACAAAAATGGCTCATCTCCTAATGTATCGACATAGGCAGATTTTCTAAGCTCCCTTTTCACTGTGAAGCAGCAGATCTTATATACTCTGGATGGGGAGTGCATCACATTTGGCTTCTACTTGGCTGTATGTAATAGAAATAAGTCAGACAATTGAAAAGTATTCAGAGAAGAGCAACCAAAGCAATCATAGTACTGGACAGATTGATTTATGAAGAAAATTAAAGTAACTTAATCTGCATAGTTTGGTTAGACTATGGCTTTGTCTATGTTAGCCTTGTTTTCTCTGAAATTTCCCTCTGAAGCACTGTTTTCATAGTAGCAGTGATGCAGGCTCTAGCAAAGACAAGGCTCTGGTACCTGTTTCTGTTTAAACCCCATAGCATTGCCTAGATCTTTTTTGTGCAGAATTAGACAACATGGGACTTAAAATGCTGAAGGCTGCTCTGTGCTAGCACTCTGACCATTAATGATGGAAAATTTGCAGGAAAAAAGGCTCATGTCTACACACTCACTGAGTGCATGGAGACTTAGTAACTCTTGGCAAACACCAAAGAGAGAGGGAGTTTAATTTAGGTGGGGTATAAATATGTAATGGAATGTAGCTGAACAAAAAAACATTTGAGCTGAATATCAGGAAAATGTTCCTGACTATGGAATCTGTTAGACTCTTGAAAACTCTCCCTAAGAAAGTAGCAGAAGTCCACATCCATGGCAGGATCAAACCACTAAATGCCTTTAAATTCACCTGGAAAGAGCATTCTGTTAGATTTGGCATTGCACTTTGTTGGTGTATCAGGAACAGAAAGAGATCACAAAGTTATCTTGCTACCCTACTACAGCCCTTTTTCACAGAGTTGTTTCTTCATGGCTTTTCTCCACCAACTGGGTGGCACTCAGAGGCAGCTCCTCACCTAGAATGGCTGGCACACTCACAACTGTTGAATATGTATCCAGGAGTGGTCTTAGGGATTTTGGAGTCCACAGCAAAAGTCAAGGAAGGCAAGCCTCCATTTCTTGGCTCCCTGGCCCCTTGCCAGCCTCCCTTCTCGCCCCCCTGCTGGCCTCACGGGGCTTCTGTGTCCCACATGGACCCCATTTGGGCTCCCCAGCCCTGCTGCTGAGTCCCCTAGCCTACTCCCTGCTGCAGTGGCACAGGGGCCCTTCCCCTATGGGCCCCTGGGCAGCTGCCTGCATTGCCCACCCCCTTAAGATCACCTATGTATGTACCACCTGGCCATTAATAACTTTTGCATCCCCTGCTCGCCCTTCTGTCTGCTGCTTGCCTCGTACCTGCCTCTCACAATACCTCGTCCTTAACAGCTACAACCTTAACTTATGATCAGATGGCTTCTGGCTCCATTTTGAAGTCATTTCATACTGGACAAAATACCATATTGTAGGGCAGAATTCTGCATTAACTTGGGGTGGACCAGATCTTTCTGTAGCTTTTGTAGGTCTGTGGCTGGATTCATAGAGCTGTGCATGCTTCTGCTGATGTGAGCATTGATCTTACAATTTTGGGACACAGCGAAGTAAAAAAAAACAAGAAGGTGTTTTCATTGTGGCTGTGATGCTGGTCTGCCAGATGCCAGTTCTTGCCCAGACTACAGAAATTAGCTAAGAAGTGAAAAACTCATAGCTGGAGACCAGATCAGTTTCCCTGTGTGTCAGTTTTGTACAAAATAGGCGTTAGTCTTATAAGAATGTATTTAATCTGTATGAAACGCATACAAGTTGCTGCATGCATTAATCTTACTTGTAATGTCAGTACTCCATGAAATAAGAAAATATGTAAGTTTTGCTTCATAACTTTGAAAATGTTTTGTCTGAACTTGTGAAACAATGTATGAGAATCATCTCTCTCCCTATCCAGAACTATCAAAAGCACATGGGCCATCGAGGAACACCACAATACAGACAACTGGTTAATGGTCCACTTGCAGCTGGGAAATGCTACATGTAATCAAACTCATTCTAAATGAAGGAAATAAAACAATGTTACTGGAAAATTTTCCATCTCTTCATTGTTTAGGGACAGAGTCACCAAACTGAAGCCAGATTTCCCCCTGGGTCAGCCTTGAAAGAACCTTTGAACTGACAGATATCTACAGTTCTGTCACTTACAAGCAGGGCCATCCTTAAGGGGGGGCAAGGGGGTGATCGCACCAGGTCCCGCAGTTCCATGGGCCCCATAATTTCCTGCCATGAGCAGGGCAGGTGGGGCCTGCACTGCTGCCCCCCACATCTGCGCTGTCCCCCTCCCCCTCCTCACTGCCTTCACGGGGAAGGGGGGAGGGCAGTAGTGCAGAGCGGGCCTCTGCTCCGGGCTGGCTCTTTCCTGCCCCCGGGATGGGGAACAGCCAGCCCAGGGTCGGAGCGGGCCAGCCCAGAGGCCAGGCTGCACTCCCCCACCCCCCCGGCCAGCTGTTCCGCCCTGGGGATGGGGTGGGACAGGAGAGCAGAGCCCAGCCCCCGCACCAGACTATTCTGCCCCCGACTCGGGAGGAGCAGGAGTGTGGGCCTGGCCTGCACTTCCCAGCACATGGGGGTGGGGCCCTGCACAGGCTGATTGGCCCCTAGCCCCGCAACCTTGTGGGGATGGCCCTGCTTACAGGATTTAGAGCAGGGGTTGGCAGCCCCCAGCATGTGTGCCAAATTTGGCATGCAGGCTGATCCTGAGTGGCACACAGTGCTGCTCAGGCTTCCCTGGTGGCCCTGCCCCCAAGCGTGGCCTGGAGGCTGGGGCCACAAGAGCCGGAGTAATGTGGCACTGCTTGGCTGGGAGCCAGTGCAGCATGGCGCAGCTCAGCACAGGGAGCCAGCATGGTAGAGTTTGGCTCGGCGCAGCTGGTGATGCATAGCACGGCTTGGGGGGGCCAGCATGGTGCAGCCCCAGGGTCAGCTGGCCCCACAGTGGAGGGAAGCAGGCTGGCTGAACCCACTCGCCACCCTGAGGGACCTCAGCCATGCCCTCCACACACACCCTGGCTTGCCTGCCCCGAAGGATCCTAGGTTCCCCTCCCAACCTGGAGTCCCTGGCTCCGCCCCGATTTGGCCCCACCCCTGGCACCTGCTGAGGGTGTGGTGGGCAAGGGTGGCATGGGGGACGGCAAAGGTTGCCGACCCCTGATTTAGAGCATAACTCATTTCTGCATATGTGTTTGCTTGCTTCAACTTGTAAATAGAGTAACTCTTTTTCCTAGTTAATAAAACTTTAGATAGTTTATTATAGGATTGGCTACAGGTGTTATCTTTGATGCCAGGTCGAGGGTACCAGTTGATCATGGGTAAGTGTCTGGGTTTCTTGGGAAGCAACCCTAATATTTTGTGTGCCTTTGTTTTTAAATAAGTGGCCATTTATAAAGTCCAGTTCATTTGGGTAGACAACAAAGGTAGACAGGAGAGTTTAAGGGGACTGTTTGTGACTCTGCATGGTAAGACTCTTATAATTATCTAGTAGGTTGCATTTGTTGCTGACTTGGGGAATGCTAACAATTGAACACACTACCAGTCTGAGGTGTCTGCCTTGTTTCTGACACTTTGCCCTAAGGCAAGTTCCAGAGGGGCAGCCATGTTAGTCCAGCAAAAGAAGGAAGGAGTCCTGTGGCACTTAAAGACTAACAAATTTATTTATCGCCTGAGCTTTGTGGGAGAAAATCCCACTTCATCAGATGCTCTGAAGATGGGGGAACTTACAGAATGGGATGAAAATAAATGCAGGGGAGTGTAAGACATGGGATCAGGTCATATTGTACAGCAGGGGTTGCAAACTGAAATCACCACGAGGGCCGTATGAGGACTAGTACGTTAGCCCAGGGACAGCATCATGCATGAGGACTAGTATGGTTGCCCAAGGGGTGCACCACTGAAACCTTTTCATATAACGATATTGCAAATATTGATAGCAGGGGTGTTGTTGGCTGCGAGAGAGACCCAGGGCACGGGCCCAGCCCCCCCAGCCTGCAGGCCCCACCCCCAGCCTACAGGCCCCGCATCACCGGTGGGGGACAGGGCCGCTGCGGCTGCAGGTGGCCAGGCCCCAGATCCCTGGCCAGGGATGGGGCCGCCGCAGCCACTGGCGGCTGGGCCCTGGATCTCTGGCCCGACTGGGCTGGAGATCCAGGGGCACTGGTGCTGGGGTGCGGGGCACATGCCCCGGCATGCCCAGCACCAGTGACGCCCCTGATTGATAGTGTCATTGCGGGCCACAAGAAATAACTTTAGGGGCCATATGTGGCCCTCAGGCCATGAGTCTAACATCCCTGCTGTACCGTATGACCTGATTCCATGTCTTACACTCCCCTGCATTTATTTTCCTCCCATTCTGTAAGTTCCCCCAGCTTCAAAGCATCTGATGAAGTGGGATTTTCTCCCAGAAAAGCTTATGCAATAAATAAATTTGTTAATCTTTAAGTGCCACGGGGCTCCTTGCTTCTTTTGCCATAAGGCAGGCAGGCACAGATGTGAGCCACTCCAGACAGCATGACAATAGTTGCTGCAGCAGTCAGTAAAACTGAGATGTCTAGGTTCCCCTGCTATAGTCAGAATCTACTAACCTGGAGCAGCCCAGAGTTAGGACCTGTGAGACTTGATTTTGTGCCATAATCTGATCCTAAATATATACTTTGACAAATCTGAAAAAAAAAAAAAAAATTCTTTAAACTCCTAATTTTTCTCTTTTTTTGCCAGCAACACTCATTACCAATGAGATACTTGGATGTAAACAGAAATTTACCCGTTTAATCAGCATCTTCCAGCAGCCTGCCCATATCATTTATTGATTTCATAATCCAGTGTCCATGACATCATAATTTGCAGTCATGGTAATGAAAACAGAAGATTGAAACATCAAAATCAGGAAGGAGGAGGATCCTGACTGGAAAGGAGAGTTTATTCTGATTATGTGCATACAAAGGCCCTGGTGTCTGTAAATGATGGGGGAAGAGACGTGGGGGGTGGGGAGGGAAAACTAAGAAAATATGGAGATTAATCATTGTTTAGATAATATGCTGTAATTTATAATGTTTGCCAGAGTTTGGCAGTCTGAGCAAACCTAGGTTTCAAAGCTCTATACAGGGCCCTTTGTTTAGGGATGTTGCTCAACTGGTTTTCTTTCAGCCAGGTGTACAGAGCAGGAGAGCATTGAGGTTGAAACACAAACACCAAAGTCAGCTCCTAATGGTGGCAATCTCCAGAGTGACTCAAGTAAATAAAAGTCAGCTATGTCTCTTCTACAGGCTGGTACTGTACAGGCTACTCCTGAATAATTTTCTTTTTAACTTTGTATCCGTAACCTGATAGTCTCTTAAAACTAATTATATGTCAGAAAATGGAACACAAAGGCTCTCCATCTGGCCAGGTTGGCTATGGCGCACAATGGAGCATATCCGATTTGCAGTACCTCTTAGGTAATCAGATTAATATCTCCTAAATTGAATTCACCCTTTTGATACAAAGCCTTTCATGTGCCTCATTTCACGTCTCACATTTTGATGAAGCTCCATGGACTTTTAGTAATTTCCCTGAAATCTATATGTGGGATGTCTGCACTCATTTGAGGAGTTCTTCGGACTTGTATCAATTAAATGTGTTTCTGGCACTCTGTTAATGGCATACTCTCCCCTGAGTGAAAATCTGCTCCAAAATCTGAGGTCATTTGTTTAATTTAAAAGCAAAGATTATGGAACAACAATTTCAGGCTTCAGCGGCAAAGCCCCTGTGGCTTTGAAGGGGGCAAAAGAATCTAATAAATGTGATGTCTTATGCACAAAATAAATTAACCATTGTGACACTCTTAAAATGGTATCAGATTTTGGGCAGGTTCCTTTTCATTTTTAGTTCTTTCTCTACTTAAGTTTTCAACTTCTTGCCTGGCTTTTTTATTCGCTGTTGTTTTTGCATAGCAAACATCTGGACTGGATTTTGTCAGCTGGATTTGAGGAAGAACTGTAAATGATGCCAGTCTTTTTTTTTTTTTAAATATGTATATATAGCAAGTCCAAAGCCAGAATCATGTTTTAAATGGTTTCAGCTTGTGATGTTGGATCCCTAGGAATGCACAGTGTAGGCATTTTGCTGCTATTTTCTCAAGAATACTTAGAGTGGAGTTATGCAACTCCTCATTCTTCTTTGAGTTCTGGTCCTTATATGTATTCCATGCATACATGTGCACCATGCACCGGAGGCAAGAAAATCTTTCAGTTAGAGTCCATTGGTCCACACCTGTATCCTGGAGCTCCTTCTTCTCAGTACTGAGTGTATAAGGGGAAGTGTGTACTGACTGCCTGCCTCCTCAGTTCCTTCTTACCACCACATGGCCTGAGTTGGCCTTCTCTGTGTGAAGCTTCTTTGTACTTTTGTATCTGTAAATAAAATGTTATATAGTTCTTAGTGATTTAGTGTGTTTAGTAGTCTTTTATGGTTAGTGTAGATTAATTTTCCACAGCCTTGGGGACACTCGATTTCCCTATCCCTGGGGATGGACTGTGCCTTGAGTTTCAGAATTTAAGAACTGTGATCTTCTGTCCTTGGTATTTCTCAGTCAGTGATAAACACCAGTGCCATCCCTACTGCCGTGGGGAGGCACATATCTCTGCCAAGGGCAGTATCTGCTATTCTTTCTCTCAGCAAACCCAAGACAGATGAGCCTTGACTAAGGAAGTACCTCATGGAGATAGCCATGAGGCCCCCGTTTAGCCTCAGATCCTTCTGTACATTAGCCTGAGTCCTTGAGTAGTGTCCTTCTGAGCATGAGCTCCTGGGCAGAACCAAATCTGATAAGCTCAAAGACCTGCAGTGTTGGGCTTCTCTTGAGAGTAAGGAACAATCTCACAGGCCCAAGAACAAATTGCGCTTCACATTTGTTCTCAGAGAAGGAATCCCTCCCTAATTCTTCACACTCGGCTCTTAAGACTTGTGTCTGCTTAAGCTTCCTGGCTGACCATGAGAGTAAAGAAGGAGGAGCAAGCATCCAGTGTTACCAGTCCTGGTACCAGGTAGTAAGTAGACTCAGCATCTGCCAGCACTGATCAAGAGCACCATTTGTGACACTTCTCTGACTGTTCTGTCCTGATTCTGGAAAGACCTGCTGACCACTAAATCTGTCATTGTGCCAGATCTGATGTTACCAACTAACTGCTGAGACCCACTGAGCTCCATAATTGATACTTATGCCTCCTTGGAGGATATCTTTGCCCTCCCATAACCACAATCTGCTTTGCTTTTGGTTCAGCCATTCTGAGGGACATTTGCACACTGAAAGACGAATCCATCTGAAGGAAAAAAGCTACTTCCCCATTCATTCCATGAGCTGCACACTGTTTCAATAGCACAATCAGTGGATCTGGATCCAACCTGCCCATCTGCTGAATGTAGAATCCAGGATGAGCTGTCACTTCCACAAAGGGAAGTTAGCCTGGCAAGAATACCTTATAAAAGAGCTCTGGTACCCAATGCCTTGCGGTCTTTCAGCCTTTCAGTGATCCTACTGTCCCTGTTTTGGTCCATAGGATCATTGTACACAGCACTTTGGACCTGTCTGAGAGTCTCATTGACCTTCCTCACATTCCTCTTCTCATATGTGCTAACTTGGGGAAGTGGAGTGCCAACCCCACTCTCTTTGCCTCCTACTATGGTGTTTGTGCAGGTGTCAGACCTAGAGCACTGCTGTTCAGAGATGATTCCAACTATTAGAAAAGACTCCATCAGAAGAAGATTTCTAGCTAAAAGGAGGTGTCTCGCTCCACATGGGTACAACAGAACCAGTTATCCCCAGAGACGGCAACTATTCCTGCTGTTCCAGATGGTCCTGCAACTCTCCAAATGTCTGGCCTTTCTGTCAGCTCTCTGCACATCCACCTAGCAGCAATAAATGCCTTTTATCCTCTGGTAGAGGATTATTTTATTTTTATTTACTAATTTACAGTTGAATTGCTGAAGGGTCTCATCTAGGACCTTTTGCCCTGAAGTGAGGCTAACACCACGCTAGGGCCTCAGTCTTGTACTCTCAACACTTACCAGACCATCCTTTCAATCACTGGCAATGTAGTTAATGCCCTATTTGTCTATGAAGATCATCTTCCTTATCACTGTCCTGTTGGCTAGGAGTGCGAGTGGGCACTCATGGCCAACCCATCATCTGCTACTTTTCATAAAGAAAAGGTATACTTTTGAGTCCACCTGAAATTTATCCCTGAGACAATTACAGAGTTCCTCAAATCAATCATTTTACTTATTGGTATTCTTCCTGAAGGCTCATACCTCCAGTGAGGAGCAGAGGCTTCATTCTCTTGGCATCAGATGAGCTTTGGCCTTCTCCCTGCAGAAAACAACTCTATTAGAAAAACACCTAGATTATTTGTTTCTATAGTACAGGCAACCCAAAAGATAAGAAGAACCATTTTAAAAAATCCCTTCAATAACCAAGCGTTTTAAGAGCTGCAATGGGTGTCACCTTCTGGTGGGGGGTGATTGGAGCTGGGCCAGAATGCCTGCTACAGGAACTCCTGCCAGGTGAGGGGATGGAACCAAGAGTAGGCCCCCACAGAGTTCCTTGGTGAGGGGGAGGGGGACCCAGATCTTGGCACAGGCTGCCTGCAGGGTTTTCCAGTAGAAGAGGAAGTGGGGTCTGGAGCCTGGAGCCACAAGGGGGGCAGTCAAAGAGCTGGATGCAGCTCCAGAGTCACAGGTTGCAGACCTCTGCTATAGCAGAATGAACATGAGGTCCAGTAATGTCTGCTCAGAGATTCTCTAGGTGGATTTCTATTTGTATCCTCGTTTGCTACAAATGGGTCCTCTCCCTCCTGTAGACAGGACAAGGGCTTTTTTCATTAGAGTACAGGCAACCTCAGTAATACCTCTTCAGCAAGTGCTTATGCTGGAGATTTATAAAGTGGTAACTGGGACTCCAGGTACATCTTCACAAAACCTTACATTTTTTGTTCAAGCCTCTTCTGCAGACAAAACTTTCAGGATGACAGTGTTACCAACATCCACACCACCTGCATCCTCGCACCTTCCTCCTGTTAATTGTTGCCTACCAGTCACTCACATGCAGAATACACAAAGAGACAAGCACTCAGGGAAGAAACAGAGATTATTCATACCTGTAAGTGGAGGCTCTTTGATATGTGTGGTCACTATCAGTATTACCCTAGCTGTTCTCCTTTCCCTCTGCTTTGGATCATGATTGGGCTCATGGTGAAGAAGGATCTGGAGAGGCCATTGGTCCACTCTTCCCCTTATATATTTGGTGCTGAGCATGAGGAGATCTGGGGTGCAGACATGGACGAACTGATACGACTTTTGCAGGATTTTCTGGCTTCAGGTAAATGCTGCTCATGTATAGCCAAGTGTGGAATGCAGATAGGGATCAACATGTCTTGAAGAATCTCAGTTATAGGTAAAAAGCCTCCGCTTTTCCACAGAATCCCTTAATTGTGCTCTCAGACTTTTTTGAGTGGTTGTGCTTCAAAGAATTTATTAAACTATTAGATTATGTGGAGAAACACCAGGAAACATTTAGGATAAGTTGGGCACTCCATTTCTGGGTAATTAGCAATATGGCAGTACGTCTAATGATCCATGGAAAAGACTGTTCCAGTTTTCCTGGGTTCTGTCCATTCCCAGCTCATACCACCAAAGACTTTTGGCAAGTTTCTAAAATTCAGTTCTTCTAACTAAAAATTGGGGATGCTAATATTTCTTTACCTATCAGTAGGTAGGATAGGAGTGACATTGTGTTTTGAGGGTTAATTAACATTTCTGAAGTTCTTTAATAAGCTTAGCCAAAATGTGCTGTAGAAACCTAGGTTGCTTCCTGTGGTGGCACCAGACTGAAGGATGAGTGACTCTCTATAGGCATATTTCTTGGTGTCCAGTGCTTACAGAGAACTACACAGAACATGCCCTTTTTAGAGCTCAGTGTGAGTGGAGACCATAAGTGAAGCTGGAATTTAGGAACAGCCTCAGTGCATTCAAGCTGTGTAGTATCAGACAGTGACAGGCAGCGGCAGAGTCAGGGTATGTGTTGCTGGGAAGAAAGTTCTCAGAATGCCCCAGTTATGTGCAGAACACCCACAAACCATTGGTTGGCATTTCTAGTTTATTTTACAGTTTATTTTTCTGTTGCTTATTCATAACAGCACAAACCTGCAGTCTCTGGCCACATTCATGCCACAGTTTAATATTCAAATATTTAACAAAACAACATCACTGGAGGATTCTTTATGTCAGGGCTCAGGTAGAGGACTCCCTGGGTCGGAGGTCGGCAACCAAATGATAAGCAGAGTCATTTTAAAAGATTGCTTAAATAACCATGTGTTTTGAGAGCCACAATAGGTGTAACCTCGGTAGGGGGTATGGGGAGCTGTGCTAGAGTGCCTGCCAGGCGGCCCCCAGTGGAGGGAAGGGAAGCCTGGAACCCAGGAGCGGGCCCCCCACAGAGACCCCAGAGGTCGGGGGACCACCTGGAAGGGGCCACATGGTGACTGGGGCGGGGAGAAGACTGGAACCAGGAGTGAGCTGCCTGCAGGGTCCCGTGGGGGTGGTGGAGGGGACCTGGAGTGCAGAGCCACAAGGAGACAGTGAAAGAGATGCATGTGGCTCTGGAGTTGCAGGTAGCAGACCCCTGCCCTGGGTGCTGTAAAGTCAGCATAAGTGGCTCTGCATGTTCTCCTCTGCCCTTCCCTCCCCTTGCAAGTGTGTTGGTGGAAGCAGACGGAATAGCTGGACCTCTTCATACTGAGCCAGCAGAATGACCGATCCAGTCTATGCAAATTATGTGCTGCTGCGGCGGTAGTTTGTGGCTAGGGCTTAACTGCTCCTACCCCTTCTGCATCCAGCATTTGAGAGGAAGACAGGTGGCAGAAATCCATCACATTAATGTTAAAAAAAAAAAAAAAAAAAAAAAAAAAAAAGAAGAAAAAGGAAGCCGTAAATAAGATTTGCTGCAGTCGTATAAAGCAATGGCGTTTCAGTTTAATGCATCGTTATGAAGTGTGTGTTAGTTCCCTCTGAAATTGTGTGACACCTACTTTTCTTTTTATGCAGTATTGCCATTTCTTTATTGAATTAGGGACTACATATGGCACTCCTTTACTCACATTAGTGAGCACTTACTACTGTGAGGAGTCCCACTGAAATTCCCTGAGAATTATTGCCTACTGTCAGTTGTTTAATCAAGAGCATTGTTGTTGCTTTAAAATTTAGGAGCAGTGATAGGCGTGAAAACCTGCAACCTCTTTAAACTGAGTTCACTGCTTCCTCTCTGCGATGTGGTTTTCTGCTTTGGCACCTTCAGAGTGGAGTAGTGCTGGGCGTTAGTGAGATCACATGCCCTATTTACACTTGGATGGAAAAGACTGCGTCACAAGCGTTTGAAGCAATGTGGGGTTTTCTTACCTCAACCACCTAAATCTGACTTCCTGTGAGCACCTAATTATCTATTTTGAACACTAAATGAACTTTCTATCTTTGCTGTTGCCATTTGTTTTAAACTTCATACTCCACACTTTCAGCTTTTTAGTACAGCCCCTGTGCATTGTCTCTAATAGAAAATTTCTGGTAACACTGATGCATAAAGGAACAAAGAATAAATATTAGAAGTTCATAATGATCGTCCAGTCAGTCCTACAAGACATAGCTAGTGTCTAAAGAAAATAAGACCCCAGCAGCTTGTCTGCTTCTTATCTCTGTCTTCTCTCCAAGTCTCTGATGTCATCACATTTGTGCACCTTTTCTACATTCGTTTCCTCCAGAAGAGACCCACAGATGTTAATCCATGATAGTGAAAGTCATTGAAACTCCATAAAGTCAAGTCCCCTAGCCTGTCACCTTTTTCAGGTCTTCTAGTGCAGATTCTTTTAGCGACTGGTCTGTGGATTCGTGCGGTCCCTAAGATCTCACTGATACAGTTCAGGAAAGCAGCCAGCCAGTTCCTGATATCAGAAAGCTTAAGAAACTGTTCTGCTTTCTTGACTTTGCTGCTAGTGTGGATTGCAAGTTCCTCTAGGCAGGGACTGGGCTTTCTTTTACAGCTTTTGCAGCCCTGGGGCCCAGTGCTGGCACTTAACTAGTAAACTGCATACTAATCTAGTACTTCTCGGCTTTGTTGGCTTGGTGTCTAGCACTGTTCCCTCTAAGCTGTGCGCATGTGTGTGCACGCCCAGGTCATGAAACCTGCACACACAACAAAATAAAGCACACACAAAAAAATTCAGTGGTGCTAATATTGGTGCTCACAAAGAAATGTTTTTGTGCACACAAAGAAATTGTTTGCGCACACAATCTATGAGTAATTAGAGGGAGCACTGGTGTCTAGTATTTTGCTGGTATGCCCTTTCACATGTCACTCAGCCATATACTGGAAGCAGAGATGTTGTGTAGTTGTCAGTAACCACTTCCCTTTTCCCTGCTTATTTTATTCTTGGAATTGCTTTGTGCTGGAACGTTCTGAAGTCTGGATGGAGATCAGACTTAATTAAGGCCCGATATTCCTAGCACACCACAGGCTGACTTTGACTGAGCAACTGATCCACTAAATAGGGCTTGAAAGATTTTCTGGTAATTCAAGGGCAAAGCCTAATCACTGTGGCAGTCAGGGTCCAGACATCCGGATGGGAGAACAGGGCCTTAAACCCTCAAAAGTAAGCAGTTGTAACAGCTGATTGTATACAATGTTATTGGGCTATAAAAATATGTCGAAGAAGATCTTCTGTGAAAGCTTGTAATATTCTAAACTACATCATTATCATTGTGATATACAATTATAGTGAGTTATGGTTAGGTGTGTGTGTGTGTGTGTGTGTGTGTGTGTGTGTGTGTGTGTGTGTG